>JAVJGJ010000047.1:49333808-49349258 GCA_035590215.1 Microhierax caerulescens | reverse complement strand
GCCGAGGGCCAGCGCCCCCCCCCGTGCGGGGACCGTACCGCGGCGGGCCCTGCGCGCCCGTGCGGCGCTCGGGGGGGAATTGGAGGAGCCTCGTAGCCCCCCAGTACCTGGAGCTTTTAAAAAATAAAACAAAAGGGGGTGACCCGCCGGCTGGCCGGCGCGGAACCGCCTCCCCGGGCCGCTCGGAAAGTGCCGGTATCTGCCAGCGCCTCGGCCCGGTTCGGCCCCCGCCATGCCAGGCTGCCATGGCCGCCCGGCCTGGGCCGAGGGGCAGCCGGCCGCTCACGGCAGCCCCGGCTCGGGGTCCCGGCCGGTACCTGCGCCCCCAGCACCCCGCACTGACAGAAACTGGCTTGCGGTTACAGGAAGGCTGGAAGCACGCCAGGAGGAAGAACTATCAGGGGTATTTTTTAATTTGCGCTCAATTAAACTGTGCAGACCATAGATTCTGTACACTTGCTGGGAAGCGAAATGGGAATTCCCGAAATAGAAGAAAGATCCTTGGGTTGGTTTTTCTGCAACATTGTTATTCTTGCTTCCCCCTTCCTTATCCACCAAACACTTCACCAAATCACACATTGGATATTTACTCCAGCATTTCAAATCGCAAGTGTACACAAGAACATATGGGAAACGAAGCACCATCCTACTAATACCCTCCACCACTAAAACACACAACCTCTTCGTATCCAAAGCCACGCACCAGCTCACCTGACAGGACAGGGATTTTCCTAGTAGAGCTTTAGGCTGAGATCTGCAAACTCCAAATTACGAAGTGTCAAATTTGCAGAGGAATTCTGATTTGTGCTAAACAAACACACAACACTCAGAACAGTCCACTGAAACTTACTTAGGGAACCAGTTTGTTTTCCAAATAATAGCAAAAACAATATACTGAGGAAGTCATCGCAATAGGTTCTGTCAATTTAAATACACCCACGCTTCCTCAGTTTCATCCCTCGCCCCAAATTCTTCCCATCACAATATAAAGAGTGGAAGGGCATTTTCAATTAAATACCTGAAATTAAGTTTTTCACGTTAACCCTAACCTTCAAATAAAGAGAGCAGATTCTGTAACTGTTGCCTGATTTCACAGCTTTTGTCTGCAAAATGCCTGTGTTTTCTTCATTTACTTCATCCGCATTTTTTTATGAAAATATCAGGGGTTTAATTGATTTCCCTGGTTTGGCAAATTGATGGAGATGCTCACACTACTTGCTATAAACACCTCCCGTACAATGAATGACACGGCACTTCACAATTCCGGGTTTACTCATTAAACGTGCAGACAATTCCAACTGCCAGTCGATATTTGCATTTTGGTAATCTTACGTAAGTTACGCCCCACAGAGAGAGAGATTCGGGGAATCTTTGTTCTTTTAGTTGAACATCACACATGCCTTTCACTAGTGCCTAGAAGCAACAATTTTGAGGACAAGAATATCAAATTAGTATTTTGCCCAATTTATTTGTAGTAAAAAATCAAAATGAAAATAATAGGCCTTAGAAAATAAAAGGCTTAGCATAATGGAACAAACACAAATTCCTGCACACGCAATTAGGTCTGGAAACCTGCTTAAGATAAAAAGTAAAGGAGAACAGTCACTTTCATCAGAAAAGATATTTATTTTGAGAACTTCAGGTTGCACATTGTACAAAAAATTGACAAATTCAGCAAAAACCACTATAAAATGCTTTTTTTCCCCTAACATATTAACATTATAATTTCAAGAGGGTAGGAGTTAAGAAAACCAAAAATAGGCACATTTGTTCCAGTCTGTCCGCAGTAAAGTGTGATTAAAAAATTCCCTGTCTTGCTGAGGTATTAAACTGCAAACTTTGGTAATGTTAGAAAAAGAAAACCCATTCACAAAAGTACGCCTTCTCGGTGTCATGTACAATAACCAAAATGTTTCCTAAACAAAAAGAAAAGTCAGAAATGGTTATTCTCCATTTCCACGTAGAAACGCAGCAAATCAAAGATACAAAAAGTCACGTTACCATAATACAGCTAGCATTAGGAGGAAACCTGAAAGTTTGCAAAACCATGCTAATCATATACAGCTACAGTGTTACATTTTACTCAAAGAATAAAATCCGGTTGGCAAGTTTAAACAATTCAGTGCTTATGAAAAATATATATATGGTGATTCAGAGCCCAGTCTTTCAGAAAAGGACAAAAGGCACTTAAGAATGGCTTTAGTATATTCCACAATGGCATTTCTGGATAGAAGACAGCACCTGGCTGAACAAACAGTTTCCTAATAAGAAAGAAGTCCAGCTGAGGTAGTACTTCATATTGCTCCGGCTACTTGGCTATATGCAAGCAGCTTGCTTTATTATTTTTTTTCCCAATATACAAAATTAGCAGGAAATGGCTTTTGATAGGTTTGTCAAATGTATAAAACCCAATTCTTTAAAAAAATTAGTAAATATTTGCAGTAAAAAGATCATAATCCAGGAACCATCTACTACAAATTGAGCATCAAAATGCTGCCAAGGTGATGCACATGTCTACCTTTATGGCCAAATCTTTAAACATTGAAGATTGTTCTAGCAACCAAGCCATTTCTTGGAATTTAAAAAAATAATAAAAAAAGAGGGGGCACATGGGGCACTCTGAGAACTTTCATGATCATTAGCAGCCTTACCGGAAGCACTTTAAGTCCGCTAGAAAACATAAATTCTGTGCTAATGAATGGCAGTTTTGAGGAGGGGGAAAAGAAATAATGCAAAGTTCAACATTTAGAACAAAAACAAAATCCACAAACATACAAAAGGATATTCCTTGAAGTTTAATATTTTTTTTTAAAAAACAAGGAAGACTTTAAACTTTTAGGGGTCTGGGAGAACACAGACTACTTTTTTTTTTTTTTTTTAAATTAAGCCCATTGACAACCCATTAAGTCTGAACAAAAGAAAGTTAGAAGTGCTTTACAGAATCACCGTCCATTGCCATATCCAGGGAAGAGCTGAGTTAGAACGGTCTGCAGTGTTTCGTTCACTTGCATGGTGTAATTTTTGCCAAGATCGTAGCGGCAGGCGGGACAACTGTACACATCAGCTTTGAAGGATCTATCCAAACAGTCCTGGTGAGAACAAAAAGAAGAAAACTAATTGGTTAAGAGAGGTGTGCAGTGTAGCTTATTCTACAAAGCTGCCACTGGAGAGAATGAGATTCTTTTTATATCCCAGTTCACCCTGGTGTTGACAAGAGCTGAGAAAGAGCAACGCAAGGCTGGCAACGGGAGAGAAAAGCAGATGCACTTCAACAGAGCCCATCAGTCACGGACACGGCATTTAGGTACCCGGTAGAGGTATTCTATTCCATTATGTTTCTCAAGATCAAGAGTTCTTCAGCTGTCAAAGACTGTTGGAACTTCTGCGTAAACACTTTGCATCATTCCCCAAAAAGCAAAACCAAACCCCACGCGCTCTGTAACACTGCCGAATCCAAAGGTGCCACCTCACAGTGCCACCGAGCCCACAGAGTTGCTCTCATCATCTTTTACAAGAATCAGAGAGCAGCAACACAATACTGGAAAACTTTCTTTCAAGTAGACTTTTCTATGCCAAAGAACTTTCATCAAATCTCAGAGTTTTCACACATAAACCTGACTCCTGCTAGAAGACTAAGGACCAACAAAAAACCCAAACAAACCAGTGCCCCAGACACCCCCCAGCTTCCTCTCACCATGAAACAAGTCAGCTCAAGACTTGGCTCAATAGAACTTGCCAGGAGAGTTGTACCAGCTGCTCACCTTGCACACATTGTGCTGGCATACAGTTGTGACTGGCCGAAACACAACCTCCTGACAGCAAATACACAAGAAGGCCTCTTCAACTTTATTTAGGAATTTCTGGAAAGAAAACATTTGAATTAACTTATTGCCACTACCCTCTGAAAGACACAGGAAAAAAACAAACCAAACTATCACCCCACGTTAAATGCAAGGGATTACTTTAGTTACAGAAAGTTTTTCTACAAAGCTTAACAAGGGAAAAAAATAGTCATATTAAACAAGTTCTGGTGAATGTCTTCTTACTGACTTCAAATACACTGCTTTAAATTTATGCTGTGGATGTCTATGCTAAAAAAACAAAAAAACAAACAAAAAAAACCCAAAAAAACCCCACTATAGGTCTGAGGCTGTTTCTTTAATGCAGCCAAAAGGTTTGTGTCTAGGGATAATACAGTAGTTAGTTGTCACTTTATTTCTGGGGAAATAAAGCATGATATACCGGTCCATCTTTAAGAGCTTCTAGTACTTCATTCCACAGTTTTTCATTGGCTTCATCACTTTTTATAAGAGATTTTTGCTGAGGTGTCAGCTTGTATGGCTCAACTTTAGTTTTCTTTGGAGTCCCTGTAGGAGAGTTGATGAGTTTTTCCTCCCCACCTGAAAGAAAACACAACTTCTTAAACAAACAAACAAAAAGTAACTAGAAAAGGGCAACTAGGTAAAATGCACAAAAACCTACAGGGCTTTCTATATCCACTTGCCTACTCCACAAACCTGCTGATTTCCTTTTCCTCTTTCCTTTCCCCGGGGTATCAAACTCATCCTCTCCATTATTTTCTTTTTCCTTATCTTTGTTTGCAACAGCTTCCAAATACCCTTCTGGATACTGCAGGAAAACACAAAACAAAAAACATCCAATATAAACGTGCCCATTTATAGACTTAGACTACTACAGGTCAGAAAAATGACACCTGGAGAGCTGCTCCAGGGGTTCTCTGTTTTAAGCAATAGATCCCCACTCTTATGGAGCACTTGTTCAGGCTATAGAAATTCTATACAAGAAAGTGAGTTTGGCCC
Source organism: Microhierax caerulescens (assembly GCA_035590215.1). Taxonomy (NCBI): domain Eukaryota; kingdom Metazoa; phylum Chordata; class Aves; order Falconiformes; family Falconidae; genus Microhierax; species Microhierax caerulescens. The sequence goes on along the minus strand of JAVJGJ010000047.1, from coordinate 49,344,438 downwards.
ATTTAGCCTTCTGATATAAGAAGTGCTTTCAGTCTTGTGGGTTGTTTGTTTTCTTAGGTCAATCTCAGTGTAAGAGGGGCTGTCTTGATTCTTACGCAAGGATCATCCTCAGTAAGAATGAATAATAAAGATTCCTGCTGTCCCTCAAGGGCAGCCCTGATGATGTTCCAAAAGAGTACCTGCATCGTAAGGCCAAGCTTTTTCATCCTGTCCTTTCCTTCTTTGGTCCAAGGAGCAGGTTCTTCATCATCCCTCCTAAGCAGGTAACGCCACACTAAAAATCCAGATTTCCCTGTCTCAGGCCAGTATTTCACAACCTAAAAAAGTCAGATGCAAGTCCATCACACTCTATGAAAACCCCTTGGCCCTAACCAAATTATCCTTCCCTAATTCAGTAGGTGAATTCAAATCCTTCTTACCTTGTATATTCCATCATATCTGTTCCCTTCTACAGGAGCATATTTACTATGTTTGCCTCCTTTTACATTCCTCACCACTCGGACCGGCTTTCCGGCTCTCCAGTCCTTGGCTTCAGCTCCATTTTTGTCGTTGATGGGGGCACTGCAGTTCAGAGCCAGAGCTCTGGAAGGGAAAGTCCAGTCAGCTTAGTGTATTTACCAGGCAAAACTCTTCAGCATCAGAGGCAGGATAAAGCAAACCTTGCACGGCAAGTGAGCTACTAAGAAGTAATAAATTTAACTATACTATTTACTCAGAGCAACACATTGATCCAGTTGAGTACAATACTAAAAGCAGCAGCATACTGGCACTGCGCTGAACCACAGCAACAGCTACCAAAAAACTGGAAACCACAGCCTCTTTGTAGATACTGGAGCCCCTTCCGAATCTCTTCCAGAATAAAAGGATGTAGCCAGGCTTTTTTGTTTGTTTGTTACAATATAGTTACACTTTCAAGTGTCTTGCATAACAGCAAGAACTCTGGGAGACAGTAACTAAGACTCCTGAGTGGGGATCACATGTTGAATATGCTGATTATTAATTACATTACCCTAATGTGATTGCACAGACCGCCTCCTCCACTCAAGTCCACACTTAATTCTGAACTGTTCCTCTCAAAAATAAGAGTAATCTGGTCTCCCAAGGTGAAAGGTCTTCAGGAGAGAGTGTGAAGACTTCCACGCTAATTTACTCCTCTGTTCCCTAAGTTTCAGTCAATATTAAATGTGAGACTAATAACATTTACAGTTCTGTTTCGCTTCTAGTGCTGTATAAGAAGCATTTCCATTGTGAAACTGATCTGCAACCTACACCACAGACAATACCTAATTTTGACAGTTTTTTTGACTTACAACAGTTTCTTTTGATACAAGTTTTCAGGCTGACAGATTGCCAGCTACCAAGGTTAGGAATGGAGCGCAAACGCTGCTGACCTGTTCATATTGGTGAGTTTTTGATCACAAGACTGTTCCGCTGTGCGTTTGTTTCCAGAAAGATCACGCCCTCCGCTCCCTGTATATGTGAAGGAATTTCCATGATCCTGAAATGTATATGGATGGTTTCGACACATTCACAAAAATAATTCAATAAAAGCAGAGGAGTCTTTTAAATTAAGTAGCTTTTTGAGAATACCGTATTAAAGGGAAAGATGCTTCCTCTCTTTAAGCTTGCAGACTCATCAGTTAGTCCGTGGTCCTCCCTTATATCACCAAGAGAGAAGAGTCCAGGTGACAACTGTTGCGTTGTCACACATGTAACAGTGCCAAGGGGCCTCTGCCAAGACAGCAGCACTCCCCTCGCACAGGATCAGCTTGGAAGTGCAGGGGCATGTTCCAGACAAGGATAATGTAACTCGTGCCTCAGTACTTACACCGTTACATGACCCTGCAGTCAGAATTAAGGCTTAGAATGGCTGCTGAGATTCGTGGCTACCTGTTCTACGAGTTCTGACAGGCATTCGGGTAAGGGGGTGCAGGCGAGTAACGCGCTGGTGAACTGCAAAAAGAATGAGTAGCAGAGCCCGATACAGCCTCAGCAGGGGATGATCTGGCTGGCAGAACCACATGGGATACTCAGAAGATGGGCTTCAGTCCCTAGTTTTGTTCTAAAGGCTCCCCTGACACATGAAGCGCTCTCTGGCAGCATATACCATGAGACTGTTCAAACTGGGGATGCGATGGAGACCCTGAGAAGGCAGATAAAGACTCCTGGATTAAAAGCTGACATATGGATATTAAACTTAATTTAGACGATCCTGTTTCTCAAGTTGGCACATATTACAGGATCATAGTTCTGCTTTGCCTAGTTTTCTTCTGAAGAACATAAGTATCAGAGAAGTGTCTGATACAGAATGTTAAAAGTAACTAAGGCCAAGTCTTTGTTTTAACGACAAGTGGGTTTGGTTCTCAGGCATAAATAATAAAGATTCACTTACTATGTCATCTTCATAGCCTCCTGCCAGAACCAAGGAATAGGCGCCATCGTTACTTCTGCCATGAATACCTGCTACGTGGGGCCTGTGAACACCAGATTCGCTCACCTGAAAAAAAAAAAAAAAAGCAGCTTGCTAGGCAACTCCTGTCAACAGGCTACAAACAGTATGACCCATTGGTCTTGGAACTAAAGGAACTCATACTACTATTTCAAATTTGGTTTGCATCTATTACAGGGTGACACTGTGTTCTCACCACTATCCTCCAAAAAGCTCCAGGCAGAAGAAAGAAAAGGAAAAATGGTTTTAAAAAATAAGCCGTTGAATATTTCAGTAAATTGAACACATGGGGATTTTTTCGTGGTGAAAATTTAGAGATTTGGAGCTTTCTAACTGAGATTGCTTATTAAAAAACTCCCAGAATTTAAGAATAATATAAATATATTAAACGTTTGCTTAGGGGGATTTTTTGAAAGAGTTGTAATAGCAACCTTCACCTAAGGTTGCTTTCAAGTTCTCAACCTTGAAAACAAGGTCTGAACAAGTCAGGAAAAACTACTGGGAACAAATACATTTGGTTTGGGGTTTCTGAGTTACCAAAAAGAGCACTAAAGAAAAAAAAAAACACCAACACCCACACTCAAAATGCTTGGACAATGCAGCATTAGTTATGGAACACTTGATCTAGACAAAGCCAAATTCTTTCCTTTCTGCACTTACATATCCAGTGATATACACTCCAAGATTAACTGTTTCAGGTTTCTCGTAAGAGCTGGATCATTCCCATTTTCCCCTGCAGCAGCTTGAGCCAGGATTCAGCTTCATACCTGAACTCTGAACTTCCACATGGTGCCAACTGGAATCCCAGGAATCGGTCCATAGTGGTTCGAGGGGACAATGGTACATTCCTTTGTGCGACCAACACATGCCATGCCCTGTTTCAAAGAGCAAGACCAATCAGCCAAGAATTACAAGGAACTAAACGCACACCACTCTTCAAAATAAAATGGCTTTTGAACTGACCTTGCCCCAGTCTCTCCGTGAGGATGAATTAGCAGACGCCATCTTTTGTTTCTTTTTACTTTCTTTTAATTTCTCTCCTGCTAAAACCACCTCACTTGCATCATTTCGACATTCAGGGCAATACCTAAAGTCACCGATTAATGAAAATTAACTAGTAGCAAAGCCTTGAATTAAAAAATAATTTTCTCAAAACATACTGAGTTGTTATATTACATTTCCCCATGTGACACTAAAACAACTCTCCGTAGTGAAATTGTATCTGTATTAGCTAATGTCCTTGCCCAGTCTTCTAAGCCATTGCACATGTGTCAGGAAATCAGCTGTTATCAAAATTGTTGTATAAAATGCTGACACAGAACGCAAAACACAGTGTATTTCACTACCTATCTGTATAGATATAGGTCTAGATGGTGAAATACAGCTATCACAATAAATATGTCATATATAAAACAGTATATAACACCAGCTTAATATGGTGATGGGGCCTGTGGACAACCTGTAACTAACCTATAAAAAACACTACACAAGTTAAGCTGCCTGGCATCAGGTTTGCATTTGGTTTATGGGTAGTTCCACTTCTCTTCCAAAAGGGATATAGACCCCAAAAGTAGGGAAAAAGTTGAAAGGCACTGGGTTTAAAACATACTCTCACTAAACTGATGCTCAAGAAAAGCTACGAAGTCCTACCAAAAAAACAAACAAAAAACAACAGAAACATCTCCTCACCTTGTAGAGTCACAATATGGTCACCAAGGGCAGCCCAAAACCCTAGACCTCACTCTCTGTTCCTAATTACACTGTAAATGCGATACCACACACACATACTTAGAACTTACCAGTCCTCATCATCTGGTATGCTGCTAAGGGGGGGGTTGAGGCAGTAGATGTGGAAAGCCATATCACACTCATCACACATCAGCTGCTTATCTGGATCTTGTTTACCCCCACAGATATGGCAAGCACAAATTCTGCAGGTCTTGTTCGGGTTGTCCTTACAAGCTTTACACACAGGTCCACTTTGTCCTGTTGGCAAAAAGAGACCACAGCCTACGTCAGACTCCAGAAAGAGACTCCAGAAAGCGCTGAGACACTTGTAGCTGCAACTCCTTTCACTATTTCCAGCATATCCTGGCACTCTTTAGACCTTTGATCCCCACAAAGACGATAAAGCAGAACATCACAAGGTAAGACAGACAATGCAAGAACTATGCCACAGACTCACGTTTTAAGGGGCAGGCACTAACTGGACAAGCACTGCCTGGTTCTTCAATTTTATAAATTTCATCCACTAATGTAATTCTGCAGTCATTCAAGGAATCACCAGCTTCCCTGTAAGAAGTTATTGAGAAAAGGAATCAAGACTTCGAAAGTATCACACAGCATGAATTCACATGCACATCGGTAACACAGACTGGGCTGCTATTAGTCCTTCATTACAAGAAACCTGTTAAAGCATCACACAGTCTGGGACAGTGGTATGACAGCATCACAATTAATTGCATTTTCATGCAATTAAAGCATATCCCTCTTGTCTCAATGAAAATCCAGGCATTTATAGGATTCCAGTTATCATTAGTGACTGTTCCTCCCCTAAAATATATTTCAGACTAGCTCTTCTCATATTCTATAAAGTCAAAATCACTGCGGTGAGAGGAAAAAAAAGAGGAATGTTCTGGCAAACCTGTGAAACTTATCTGAAACTTTAAGAATTATTATCTACTTCCCCCACACCCTGAAGGTGAGAGTCCCTCATATGTAGGCTTGTTTTCTCCTTCAGGAGAGAACTGGAGTAATTTTTCATCATCTTTATGAAGCGAGGGTTCAGTCTACATTATCATATTGGCACAAAATATTACACTGAAGGTTTTGTAAAACCACTATGGATAGCTAACACAGCAAACTATTTTTCACCTCTTGGCGAACATGGGGCTTTGCATCCTCCCATCATTACGTCCAATTCCTCCAGTGGAGATTAATGAGAAGTGCAATATGAGTCAGTCTGTCACCCAGAAAGGACAGTCCCGCTTCTTACCTCTCCCCAGCACTTCTGTTACACCCGTTTTGTTGCCTTATTTTTTTCAACAGTCACTCAGACCTCATGAAAGCTAAAGCAGAGTTGACTAATTCAATTTATTCCATGTTATGCATTTGCTTACCCAAGTAATATCTTTGCATTTATCTCCTTGATCATTTTTGTTTCCCTTTTTTGCAGAATCTCTGCATCATACCAAAAACCTCTCTCTTTTGGTTCATCGGGATTATAGTTGACCATCACCACCTGTCCTACTTCTAGCTGGTGCCACTTCAAAATAGTCCGTGCACGAGCCCGTACATCGCTCGAACTCAGTTGTACAACTCCATTCTCTGGATAACTTGAAGCAGAAGGGAGGCATGGAAGGACAGAGAAGAAAAATCAGTTTTGACATCATAGTTTTTGCAAGCAATAGTTTTTATACAGACAGGTCAATTTAAGAACTGATGCCACATGACATACAAAAGAAAAAAAATCAACAATAAAATCTCTTTCTCCCACACAGACACAGCTGGAATCAGGCAGTCTAATTCTGCTGCTATTGTATCCCACTTAAAACTTGGATAACAGCAGTGGATATTTCTGAAACCATGATTCCAGCCCCCTGCAATGCCAGTCAGAATTCCAACTGTAAGAGAAACTTAAAGAGTTAACAGGTCTCAGTAATGTAATTACTGTGTCAACCCCACTCTGTTTTACCTTGTGGATCTCTACAATAAAATTTCCTATCACATCGCCACCCAAGTATCTTTAATAGCCAAGAAGAAACAAAACTCACTCTTCATATTTCACGTGATATATTACATCTTCTTCAGGAATGGCTGTTGGCTGATCGGGCTCTGTGCAACTGTCCACTACTTCATTTGTATGTTTTTTTCTGGTTACATTTACAACCTGGGCTTCAAACCATGCTCCCATATTTGTATCTCGAGCATCAACCAAGTCATTGATCTACAGAAAGCAAAGTATACAGCTCACCAAAGTGGATTTTCAAATTAAGCATTAATTTCTGAGTATCCTTGAAGATTTAACCACCTCAAGAGCTTCACCGTTACCAAGATCTTTAACAGATCATCTTAAAAATTAAGATTTCCTTTGACTTCCTGATCCCATTGCACATCTCTACAGTCTCTCAGGCTGAACCTCTAAGAGAGGCTAAAAAACCATTCTACACCCATGTGTGTACAAACAACTTTCTTATCTAGTATGAACCATTATTAGTTAGTCTGTAACAGGCTTTCAGAACTGTCTTGCTCATGGGCTGGCAAAGACATCACTAGATCTGTAATAAAATCCATTGAAACAGACAAGTAAAATGATTCTGAACAGCTGGTTGAGATTTTCTTTTGTTCATTCAAGAAAGTTTCAGCTTTGACAAACGAGTGGCTCCTCCAAGCAAAAATATCAGGAAATTTTTTTAAATCAAAACAGGCACTCAGAATGCTTTTCTTTTTTATATTAATCAATTAATGTAGTTTTAGTTAGGAGGATAAAATGAAAAATAAAATATTTTGACTTACAGCATGTTGCATTTAATTGGTTTGTGGGTTGGTTGGTATTTTTTTGTTTGTTGTTGGAGGGTTTAAGAAAAAACAAGACCAAAAAAAACCCTATTCACACGATGGGGACAAAGATTTTTAGAAATTCTCAACTACAGAGAAGCAACTCCCCTCCCAAAGCGCAGTTTTAAGTAACCATAGGGGTTTTTAATGGCTCACCTTATAGAGGCCAAATCCCGGGTCAGTCCAGTCGGGCTGCGCAGCTGTGCTCGGCTGTCCCTCCAGTTCCATGGCACCTTCTCCATTGTGAGAGCTTTTGTCAGATTCGCTTTGGCCTGAGCCACAGCCAGAGTCTGTGTCGGAGAGTTCAGAATCCTTTTCCTTACTAACAGCAGGAAGCACTGCTGGGCTTTGTCTGACCAAGAGTTGAACAATATCATTCAGTCCGACGCTGTAATCAAAAAGGGAGTGACCATCTTCCATCTACAGGGGAAGCATCAAAATAATCTGGTTATTTCATTCAGCGGAGGTTTGCCAATTCAAAACCACCCATCGGGGTGTAATGCTCTGTGTACCAAGACAGATCACATCGCTTGAAAACCATTAACAAACAAGGAACTTGGCAGTTCTTCAGCATCACAGTTACTTATAGATGTTATTCTTACTATTTAAAATGTTCTTTTTTTTCAATGGACTCTACAAGCTAGAAAAACAAGACTCCCATGCTGCGGTAGACTTGCTACCCAGAGAAAGCCACAGCCTTCTAATCTGAAAGGGTTTGCAGCACACTCCCTGGAAATATCAGTTCTGGGAAGAAAGACTTAAAAGTAACTACAGATCCTCTACATTCCCATAAGGATTTAAGGACAACACTGCATTACCTAAAGACTCAAAAGGAAGTTCTTTCTTCCTTGATTCAGACACATCCCATAACACTAATGTCAATGCGGACTGGCCTTTGTATTTTAATTGTTTATGTTCCAGATTATTGTTACAGCATCACTCTGTTAAATGCAGCATCAAGTAGAAGTCTAAAAGAGTTAATCACCTACTTTTCTCTGAGCAAGCACACAATTTTTCCATTGAAAGTAAAATCAAAAAAGATTCAATTCAACTTGAAACTACCCAAACATTTCTCACTGTAGCCAGGCATGTCCTAATTTCACACCCTCTGTAATTTCATAAGTCTGTTTCACAAGTCTGGCATCGCGTGTTAGTCAAATCAAGATCCTAGGAAGGGAGGTAACAGAGGGCCAAATAGGTCTCATAATTACCTTTCAAGAACTCTAAGGAGCACTACCATTTTAGAGTTAAAATGTAATATGTGAGTTAGAAGTTTAGACAAGCTTCCACCACATATTTAAGGTCTGACTAAGAAATTATACAGGAAATGATCATCCCCTTCCAGCCCAAACCACCAGAAAAAGCAATCCCCAGAGCTTTGTTCTCTATCAGGGGGAAACAGAGCAAAACCACAAAAATTTACACTTCACAGGAATCACTATGATAATTCAATTCTGATTTATGGCATAAAATGGCTATGGAACAATCCCTGGAAATCTGACTGCACAGGAAGTGATCTGGACTTTCTCTGGTTCAGAGATGAAAACTCATCAAGACACACAGAACAAACCAGGCATCGGTTGTTTCTTCTTAACAAAGAGTCAGTATCACAAATATGGGATCATTATCACCAAAGAACACGAGTGACAACAGGTGCAAACAGAAATGTAGAGGCAGAGAACACGAACGGGACATGAAACCACAGGAGTTCAAAGGACAGTCTGAAAGAAGCGCCAGCATCAGAGGAGGTACCGCTAACAAAGGAGGTGAGGTTTTGCTTTTTTTTTTTTTCGTTAATTAACAAGTATTATCCTAACAGCATTTTAAAACAGTAACTAATAAGAATTTGAACATTTCAAATTATTCCAAAAGCCAGACAAAACACAAATGAGCACAGCAGGAGAACGATGACTAAGAGAGGTTAGATCACACTGGATAAATATTTCTGTCTAAAACCACGCCTAAATCAAGAACTACTGGAATTACACAAAGAGGAATCATCTTCGTAAGGCAAGTGCGTCCTTCCTAGAAAAAGTTACCACTTCCACTAAAAATCTGTTTAATCTTAGTTATCTGCACAGACTTCAGCGTGAGCGAGGCTGACAGTTGGTGTACCCTGGACCAATCTTCCCTTATCACTTTATCTGCAACCACAAATGGGTAATTACAGCAGCCGATTCTACACTAACAACAGAAAGGAGGTGACACGAGCCCTTCAGAGATGCTACTACGTATTCCTACAAGCCTTTTTTACTGCTACTGGTACCCAAGCTTGTTAAACTAAAGCTAGTCCACGTGCGTTTCCATATCCTACAGTCACACCTGCTAATTATAATGCACAGCTAGTTCAGGTCATCTTAAAATGGAGAGAAAGGTAGGGAAAAAAATTACTAAAGATTGTCTAACTCCACCCATCTCAGAACATTCCAATTGCAGGCTAAAGCAGCCTGCTATTTCTGAAATAAATTTCTTTAATCAACCAACCACCGGTTCAGAAGTTTCTTTAGCATAAAGGTTTCGCACCAGTGCTACACAGGATATGGAAAATGCATCTGAAAACGGTTTCGGTTGCCCTTAATACTAACTTAGATACGTTATTAATCCACACAGAAGAAAACGTTGTACAATTGTGATCGTAAACACACTGTCCAGAACACAATATATACTGCTGAGCCACTCACGATTTTACAGAGTTGTGTAGCTAATAGGATTTGATGGAGGAGGAGAATTTCAAAATCACGAGCCACTATCCCCATTTACAAAGAAAAATGGGAAACGGGATCTTAACAGCTTTCGTAATGGTAAAACTTGCAAGGCTCAAAAACTTTAAGCATTTTAAGCCCCCAAAACCCCTGGTCATATCTGTATTTTCAAAGACTTCGCGAAGGCGGTATCAAGGCAGAAAAGCAACAGGCTGGACGAAAAATAAGAAGGAGAAAAAAAAAAAAGCTTTGCAACTTGAAAAAAAAAGCCCACTTGCCGACTCCTTGCAGACCCGCCGCCTGAGCAGCGCGGGCGGCAGCTCCGGGAGTCACTAGATGGCAGCAGAACCCCCCCGTTTTCAAGAAATTAAAAAAAAATAAATCAAAATAGCCTTCCCCAGCTGGCGGGGACAGGGCTGGCGGGGGCCGCGGCTGGGGGCCCCCACCCCACCCCACCCCGCCCCGCCGGCCCCCGCCCCCCGTTAGTGAGGGGCTGGTGCTGTCAAACATCCCCCCGCCCCGTCGATACCTGCTTGCCGCGGTAGAAGAGCCGTTGCCGGTGGGGCTCGACACCGAAAACCTCGTGTATCCGTAGCCGCAGCCCTTCCACCTTGGTGAGTTTGGAAAGCGAATCCACACGGTGGGTCTCCTTCCCGTCCATGGTCCGCACCTGGATCCACATGGCGCCGGTCCCCTGGCCGCAACGGGAGAAAACAAACCGGGTGCTGAGCGACGGGGACCCGTCGAGTCCGGCCCGTCGGGCACCGTATCAATGAGACCGCTCAACCGACCGCGCCGGCCCGGCCCCCGCCGCCCGGCCCCCGCCCGGTTCGGCCCGGCCGGATGATCAAGCTCTTCTCCCTGAAGCACCAGCAGAAGGAGGAGGAATCGGCGGGCGGCACCCAAGGCACCCGCACAAAGG
>JAVJGJ010000047.1:49319307-49332725 GCA_035590215.1 Microhierax caerulescens | reverse complement strand
GGTGACTGAGACCCCTACGAGCAGCCCCCGGGGGTGCGGAGACCCAAGGGATACCCCCTCTAATAGCCACCTCCTCCCCGAGGTGTCACGTACCCCCAGAGCCCCCGGAGCGCAAGGCCCTGCAGTGATGCGAATAATCCGAATAATCCGGATAATAACCCACAAAAGGCCTCTAACCCCCCAGGCCGTTAGCTCCGGGTGGCTTCTGGGGCTAGTGTACAGCCCTGCTCCCGAAACGGGGCCTGGGTGCCACGGCAAGGCTGCGCGCGTGGCCGCAGGAGCCGCCAAAAACGGCTGGTCCAGGGGGACGATTGTCTCCAAAACTACTAACGCTATGAGGAAGTTCAAAATGATGAAGATGGCTTAAAGCGGCCATTGGATGGAGGAAACTGTACGTGGGGGATTACCAAGAGGGTGCTGAGAAAAGGCAGCTTCAAAAATATAAAAACACAAAAATTGGTGGTTGGAGGTGGAGAGATTCCGGGGTGGGAAAGCGGGAATGGCGGCGGGATCGGCGCTGCTGGAACAGCTCTGGCGACACTGCAACCTGCCGAGGCCCCACAGAGCCGCCGTCCTGCCTCTATGGACAAAGGGAACATGAGGCGCGCTGAAGATACATGCAAAACAGTGTTTCCCGGGTTGTCCCCCCACCGCACCCACAGAGCTAACCTCTCCCGCTCAAAAAATGCAAAATCGGAGGGATGCAGCACCCTCCCACCCCCCCCAATTTGCAGACTGCTGTAGGGAAGGCACACAGCAGGTGAAAGCCTCCTAAGCAGCATGCACCTCTGCCTTATTCCCCTCCTTCCTTGGGATCTGTTGGGGATCCCCCAGCTGAGCCACAGATCACTGCTCAGAAGTCGCTGGCCGAGATGAGGTTAGTATCAAAGGTTAGGCATGTGTCAGGGCACTAAAGCCTTGAAGATGACCTGCGACCTGCAGCAGTTAAGCTTCATTTCCTCCCAGATCTGAAGGCTTTGCCTTGCCAAAAAAAAAAAAAAAAAAAAAAAGTAATTTTTCCCCCTTGTAGGTACACTAGAGTCTTAACCTTTACCTAGCACAGCAGCAAGACCTTCCCACAGGCTGAGAGGGTTTGCAGATGTAACAGACCTGACAGGGAGCAGGGAAAGGCTGAACATTGGAAAAAGCATTTTCACCCTTACAAGGACAGGGCAGACATCTAATGTGTCTCAGGTTTGGATCTCCCAGCCTCAAGTTCAAATTAGTGCCATTTAACACCATACCTGGATCCATATTCCATCACCCGTGCCAGTCCCATTTCCAGAGGAGCTGAGAACCCACATCCCCCACAACTTCCAGATGCAGGACAGTTTAACGACAGATTTTACTACCCTACTTTGGACCATTTCAGCATCACTTACACCTCTATAGAAGTGCCGGAAGGTGGTCAAAAAAGCCACTTTAAGACGCAGACCTGAGCCTTCTTCCCTTGATTACTCTGTGTCCCATTAAGCTGACAAACAAGGGTTATCTATTTGAACAGTTAGCCATTCATGCCACGCATGCTCAGATGATAAATATGTTTGTGAAAGCACCTTGTTGCCTTGCATTTGACCCTACCATATGCCCCATTTGGGTCCCATCTCACGTCCATTTAAGAATTATACACACACGTACGTCCTTCTGCCCTCAGCAGTTCCCATCCCAGCATGGGGAAGGCAGCCTGACTGTAAGACACGGCCTGTTCAAGAAACAGGCTCCGGCCAGTTGCTGCATATGACTAGTAGCGTCCCTAGAACTATCAGTCAGGAAACAAGAAGCCCACTTTCTAGAGAAACTTTTACTCATTCAGTGAATCCATATACCGAAAAAACTGTGCTGCATCCTACACACTGTTTGGTTGGGTCACTTAAAATAAGGCTCAATTCTAGATAATTCTAGCAGTGGAACATTGATTTCACTAGAGGTTAAATTATGTATGGTCTCCTTTTAAGGTCCTCTCTTCTATTAAAACAAAAAAACATTGCCTGAGTAGCTTACAGAGAACTTGGTGTCAGTGAAATAAAGCCCTGGGAGCTTCAGGTTTCCTCAGACTGTCAGGAAAAAAACATGACTTGGTTATGTTGCAGTTATCTAAGAGGCTGATGAGTTTTCGTTTCCTCCCTTTCAGATTGTTTCAAGCATTTCTTTTCTTTGGAGTTACAGTTCTGATTGAAAACACTGTTCTGCTGTTTGGTAAATGCCCCACGCTGTGAAGAAACAATATCTCAATTCTCCTGCCAGCAGGGATATCCAGTTCAGTTTATGAAAACTTAAAGCATTGTTGAATTCATTTGCAAAAGGATGCAGTTAGCAAGACAAAATTCGAACAGTCTCCCAGCCAATGGAAATACTGTTCAAAGTGAAGTTTTGGCTAAATGTTTTAGGAGAAACAAAAGTCCAGGCACACATGTAAGAACTACCAGCTGATAAATGTCATTAAAACAAGTATTGGATGAAGAACTGAGAGCTGGTCTTATCAGTTCCAAAGGGGCCAAATTTATCCTTGGGTGGGCAGCACAGTCTCCCTGTTACAGTTACTGTGACTCACTATCCACCCCTGACAATGCCTTTACAGCACTTTCCAGGGAAAAATAGCAGGGGGGCTGGTCCCATAAAACCACAAGAAGCATCACCAGAGGTACAAACACCCTAATTGTTTAAAAGACTTATGGTAACAGCAAGCTGCTCAGCTTGCTGAAGGCTGGTGAGGCTCAGGAACGTGCACATTTGATTTCTCCAGCTAATCCCCCTGGCTCCCCTCCACACTCACCAGCCCAAGGGGCCACATCTGCTCTGTCCAAGAGACTTGCTGTGGCTCTGAGGTCATCCCAGCTATAGAGAAGATGCAGCTATAAAGGATTAGCTGCATGCAGCTATAGAGAGGATCCCTTGCGAATCATGAAGGACACAAGCAAGACCAGGGAAGGGAAAGAGACTATTCTACCTGACATAGGCAGAAAAAATGCCAAGAACTGACGCTTTACCCAGCTAGCTGTTTATCGGCCTCCCATCACTAAGGGTTGAATGTCCTCACAAATCATTTTGATGGGCAAATAACTTAATTCTGTCTTCCACCTTTTATAAAACAGTTTGATTTTTATGGAGCTTGGAAATTGGTGTTTAAATGTGGAAACCAGGGCAGGAAAACATGGGTCCCAAAGCAAAACTATCTGAGCTGGGGACAGACTTCTCATGTTCCCATTCAAAGCCTTAACTTTCTACTGCTCAGCATCCATGAACTTCCACCACTTCGCTGAATGTTCTTCCTTTTAGCATTTAAGTGAGGCCTTAACTGAATTCTGCCATCTCTGTCCTGGGGTTTGCACTATGTTTCTATTCTAGCACACAATGCATTGTATGGCTTAACCTCCTGAGCCGCAGGAAGTGCTCTGAGAGCCAGGACTCCCTGAACCAGAACAGTTGGTCAGAGAAAATCAAGATAGCTAGAACATACTGCTTTTAACCATTTTCTTCTGGCCTTTCTTGCAGGTCCTAACATTTATGCTTTTATGTGTGCAAATATGTATTCGTTGCACAGCTGTTCACAAGGACTAGTGATGATTTAGTCATGTCACATGCACCACAGCGAGAGACTTTCCCCTAGGTTGAACAGTAGGGCCCATAGGTAAGGGCAAGTGGTCTCATCAGGTACATTCAAGTTTCCACATGCATTGGGATGATGAAGTTATGCTGCATCCAGCAACAGGAACTTGGCAGATTTCATTTTACTCTCCCTCCATGCAAAGCTCTTTTGTGGTGGAAGCTGAACAAGAAGCAGTTTCTCTCTGCTGCTTCAGCAGAGAGGCTCTGTGATTCTTCAAATTTCCCTAGGGAAAAACATACTTGCCCTTGGTGAAACCACCATCTGCCCAATAGATACTGACAACAGGTTAAGTAAATACATTTAAAGCATACTATTTATTTTGCACTCAGTTGTCCTGTATGAGATCTTCACCACTTCACGGAAGACCAAAATGAGAGAGATGATGCTGGAGTTCAGGACAAACACTGCCCTCCTTAATGATCCCACAATTTCCAAAATAACTGGGGTAAAGCTAGCCAAACTCCATGACTGGGGAGTGCAATGGAAAACCTGTGTTCCCGATTACTGGGGAAGCAAGAGAAGGGGCCTTGGCAACGGCCTGAGGTGGAGAGGACACTTAGAAGGCCCAAATGACATTCACTCACTCATCTATCAAAAAACAACCAGCATTATATTAACACACCCCAGCCCTACCTAAGGCATGAAGCAAGAGTGCAGCATAGAGGGAGGAGCAGATGGGTGTGTAGAAAACCATCTTGCAGCCTGAAAAGCAGCAGAAAGGTGAACTGGAAGACTGGGAGAGCAGCCAAGAAGCCATCAGGCTGTGCCCTGCAGTGAGGGCAAAGCCGGCTGGGGCTCAGGGCAGGAACCTGCCTGAGCTGCTGCCACCTGCCCTTAAGCTGCTGGAAGGGAAGCAGGGGCTGGGAAAACCTCAAGGTGAGCTGGGCAGCCAGGCAGCAGGAGACAGACGAGTTCTGTTTCTGCTGATGCGGGGTGAGGGCAGCAGAGAGCTGCGGCATGCCCTGAACTAGGAAAGCACTTTGAAGACTTGGAAAGACCAGGGTTGTTGGTTGGGAGGCAAGAGCTGGGCTGAAGCTTTTGGTTTTCAGAAGGCCATAGCATTTTGAAGGCTGCTGCCTTTGGAAATCGTCATACAAAGACTGGTGACTCACAGATGGGTAGTGTAGGACAGGATCCAGCAAGGAGT
The DNA here is from genome assembly GCA_035590215.1 of Microhierax caerulescens. Taxonomy (NCBI): domain Eukaryota; kingdom Metazoa; phylum Chordata; class Aves; order Falconiformes; family Falconidae; genus Microhierax; species Microhierax caerulescens. Next base: position 49,327,971 of record JAVJGJ010000047.1, on the reverse strand, counting down.
TGTCTTCTGCCATGGCCCCGCCTCCATCACTCTGCTCTGGTTCAGACCCCCAGAGAGATCAGACACCCAGTGCTGTGGGACCATCCCAAGGACACTCAACGTTCCTTTAAACTGTGGCCTTGGACAAGGCTGCAGTGATGAGCATTAACTACTGGTGCGGCTGACAGGAAGCTTGAACATGAGGGGGAAAGAGTTCTTTGAGTTGATGTGACCAGCTGAAACTATTTCTGCCACTGCTACTCCAAGGATTGCTCACTCCCAGCAAGGGGAAATGGTGGAGGAGATGAAGACTGGAACACGAGAAAACAGAGTCTGCAAGCAGTGGAGAGAGATGGGGCTGTCAGTAAACATCTTGTGGACTTTGCACAGCAGCAAAAGGCAAAGCTCACAGGCTGACGTGTCCCCTCAGTGAGCTCCAGACAATGCTGCGCTGCAGCTCCTAAAGGAGGCAGGCATGCCTGAGCTCAGCAGTCCAGAGCATCTCAGGCAGTTACTGGAAGCCCAAGGGCTTTGCTTGACTTAATCAAGGAACAGAAATCAAAGCAACGCATGCCTCACCCTTGAATCATCTTTTCTCGTGCCTGTGTCTGCCCCAGGGAAGGTGACCATGGGATCACAGCAGGTTACTAATGGAGTAAATGCGAAGATCAACAAGAACGTTTCCTGTTGCAGCAGATGAAGGCTTGCAGATGGGGTGCTTCAGTGTCACATGTGCCCTCTGGTCCCCAAAGGGACAATGTTGCGCTCTGACGCACCACAGAGCAGGGAAAGGAGCTGTGCCTAACAGTGGAAGGGACTGATCCTCCAAATCCTCCACATACCTGCATGCTTTCTGCTCAACAGAAATCCAAAAAGGATTTGGACCACTGAGAAGCATGTAGCTGGAGAGGCCTCATCCACAAGCAGACCCCAGCACGCAGCTGGAACAAGAGCTGTAAGCTAGCAGAAGGGCTGCAGAGGAGTGCGGCTTCCTGGCTGCCACCTGGCACAGGAGATGTGGGGATCACCAGAAGAATTCTGCCCCATCTCTTGCCGATGCAGCATTTGCACAAAGGCTGCAGTTCCTGATGTGGTGCTGCCTTTTGTGGGAAGCGCTGCCCAGTGCCACAGGGCTCCTTCACTCCAGCCAACACAACGCCCTTTCTCTTCCTCAAACATGTTTCTCTGCGTCCTCCTACACTCTTCTCACACCCACCAACCTTCTTAGAACCGATTTTATCTCAGCTTTAAGTATGCAGAGTTTATACATTAAGGATCACAGAAATGATCATGCAAACCTTTGCTCTGAAATTGCAATCTCTTTCAGTGTTGTGACATTGCAGGCTGGTCTACCCCTGGGCAGGAGCTCCAAATGTTGGTATTTTGACCTAGTACCTAAAGCCACACTTTAGATATCAAACACCCTCTTGTAAATTATAATTACCAGTTATCCCATGCAAACAACCTGCCACTTTGCTCACATTCAATTGTGCCACATTACAAGCCACGTGAAGGTGTACTGTGCGGATAGTGCTGTTTCACCCATTTAGGTGATGAAATACAACCTATGAGACTTTCACCCTCACCAGTGCAACTGGCCTACTCAGGCACTTCACACCCACAAACTAACTGACAATTTGCATTATTGACACTACCTGAGGATGTAGCCGCTGTCCATACACATGCCAACATTCAGAAAAGCACAGGACTAGTTTCTTGATTCCTGGTTCCTGCAATAAAAAATAATTTCATCAGATCTTCAGGGGACAGACAAGAACATCCATTCTTACCCCTACACACATCACAACCTGTAAAATCCACCATGTGACACCCACTAATCAGCTTTGATGAAATCACTGAAGACTTCAAAACCGCACTTTAGCCTGTGAAGGGAATGAGATCAAAGGAGAGACTACACACTGCCAGGGAATTTGTTAGACAAAAGGTTCCCAGGTGATGCTTGAATATGAAGTTTACATCACACAGACAAAACGCAAAAAAAATCTTGGCAGCAGTGCAGGCACACTGAGGCAAGAGGCAAAAGCCACAATTTGTAGCTGGGCAAGTTCAGAGTGGACATTAGGATCTGCTTCTTCATTACGAGTGTCATACAATACTGGATCCAGTACCCAGAGAGGCTGTGTGAGATCTCCATCCCTGGGACTTCTCAAGACTCAGCTAGACAAAGCCCACGGCTAGCCTGACCTGGCACTGCTAATACACTAGTGTCCTGTCTCAAGCAGCACGTTAGACTACCTGAACTCCAGAGGTCTCTTCCACCAAGGACTCCATAAGTCTGACTCAAGTAAGGAGGGGGATTCCTTCTAGCCTCAAAGCTCAGAAGTGATAATTGTCTACATTTTAGCCAGCTTAACAGCACATTTTCGAAAACCATTGACAAACCCCTGCTCCCAGTGCCTTCACGGCTTACTGCGGGCAATACAGAAATAAGACCCAAGGTCTCCTGTGTTCACGGGCCAAAACCAAGGTGACTCAATCATTTTAATAGCTTTAGAAGACTTCAGACAATTCTTACCTGTGCCTCAGTTTCCGCCCCCACTGATCTTGAAAACAGACAACAGGAAGCTTAATTGATGGTTTCAAACCAGGTTTTGAGATCTGAGGATGAACAAGCACATATGGAAAAGCAAAGCATTAACTACAATTGTCATTGTTTCTTATTACTGTTAAAAAGCCCAAACTTCCCCCAGCCAGAATGTCTTGCACTGCTGGGCCCTCTGCAAGTATAAAAATAAAAGGCAACTCCTATCTTGAAAATCACAGCAAACTTGAGAAGCAGCATGTTTCACCATCGCATATTTGCTGTAGCCAGGCAAGGGCTGCGAGCGGGAGAGTGTGTCTTACTCACTGGGTAGTTACAGCAACCATGCTGCAGGGTAGAGAGATTTGCCAAGAAAACATCACAGCTTAGTGATGTTTTCACATCACAGACCCCACGTCCTGCTTCTCTGGAACTTCTTGACAACATCGGCACTGCCAAGCCAGGAGCAGCCCCGCAGCAGTTGGCATGCTGAGCCCCAGCACCCACGCAAGGACTTTCAAACCATGCCACTCGCTGCTCACGCAGCTGCTCTTTGGAAGAAGCCGAGCAGCAGCTGGCCCTGCACGTGCCCACCTGGGGGACAGACCTCCTGCCCCAGAGAGCAGGGGATGAGCCCCTGCCCCAGCACCCTCCTTCCACACTGCTCCAGTGCTATGGCTAAACCCGGGCTGACGCGTTTCACACGCCGCTGCGGACGGAGGGCAAGGCCCACGCTGGAAGCCGTGTCCCCGGCAGCACAGACACGCCTGCACCTTTGCTGCAGCACTCGGAGGAACGGCTCTCCCGCTCTCTGGCCAGGCCTCCCCGGCTCCCCGAAGCGAGGCAGTGCCTTTGGGCCGCCATGGTGGCAAGCAGGATATTCCAGCCCTGAGATTTAGCTGAAGGAAGGGACAGGCGTGCAAATGGCGACAGGAGCGGTGCCTGCAGGCTGAGCCCATTTCACTGCTGCGGATCCCCACAGACCTCCAGGGCCTGTCCCGTCCCGCACCCCACCATGCTGGCGGTCACGTCCCTGCCCACGGCAGCTGTGGGGCAATGCGCCCCAAGCCAGGCCCCAGGGCCCAGGCACTGGGGGGATAGAGTCCCCAAGAGACCCCGGCAGGCCTGGCCCCCCTGGGGGGGCAGACAGCGGCACTGCCACCCCACCGCCAACAGCGCCCCACAGGCCCTCACCTCTCTCCCTCACCCCACACACCCCTCCCACCTGCTCCCCATTGGCCAGGCCAGCACCTGCAGCGTCCCAATTGGCTCCCCCAGCTGCCCATCAGGCCCTGCAGGTATTTAAGCGGGGCGAGGCCCAGCACCACCTGTCCTGTCAGTGCTGGGGAGCGGAGGAGGCAGGTAAGGCAGGGCTGGTGGGGAGCGATGTGGAGCTGATGTGGGCTTGGGGCTGGGAGGGGACAGCACAGGACGGGACTCCCCGAGGCTGCCCCTAGCTTCCTGGGTGGGTTTGGCAGCCCCTTGGCTCAGGTGGCTCCTTGCCGCCCTCCCAGGGATGGTGGGTGGAGGGTGGGCAGGTTCCATCCTTAGAGACCTCGGCTCCTGCTTTAGGGAGCTCTAAGGCTCAAAACTACCTCCCGAGGGGCTGTGTTCCCCCAGCCGTGCTCCTGAGGCTTCTCTAGCTCCAGGGAAAGCTGAGTGCTGTGGCTCTGCTGCTATCCCCATCTGTGGATTGGGGGAGTGGGGGTGCGTGTCTCTCGGTTTTTTGAAGCCTAAAGTGATATCTTGCTGCATCTGCTGGGCCTTGGGAAAGAGTGGAAAGGCTTCAAGCCCTTCCCTAAAGGCTTATTCCTAGCCCTAAGATGACATCTTGGTAATGCTATGGGTTTCTGATCTGTGACTGAGCAGCTGTGTGTCTGAAAGCTCTTTTCTGCTTGTTGTCTACTGAAGATCAAAGCTGGGCAGGGGGGTCCACAGGAGGTGGCTCTCCACCCAGCTGTGCAGGGACAGCACATGACATGCACCTCAGACCCCACCGCTGACGTGTGCTGATGCCGGGGGAAGCGGTACGTGCTTCGGGAGGCAGGTGGATTAGCCCGGCATCCCCTTCCTGTTGACAGCACCGCCAGATCTGCCTGTAGCTATTCCACATGACCGTTTGGTGTAGGCATGATAATAGTGTTAACGAAGGGGGTGGCTTGAGCGACTAGGTAACCTCTTGCTTGCTCAAGAGCACTGTGTCTGTAGGGTCGGAGGCTGCAGCCACCCACAGCTCTGCCAGTTTGCTGGCAGCAGTACTTGGCAAACTGGCTTCATGTTTCTCAAGACTGGCAGGGTTCTTAAACGTGGTGACGACTACCTGAAACTGTGGATGGCTGTGAAGGACTTAAACTACTGAAGCTGGTTCTGCTGAAACTTCCAGATGAAAAACGTGCTAAAGAGCAAGCAGCGTGCTTGTTGTAGCTTCTGGCTGAAACAGAAGTCTGTCCTCATGGAAAAATTGGTGAATGGAAAGTACTAGAAAGCTGAGAAGCTGTTTTAATTAAACTCCCTCCCTTCTTTCCTAAAAATCTCCAAATTCCAGTAGTTTGGATAGTTTATATGCTCGCTGTCCCAAGGAATTACTGCACTGGTAACAGCCCTTGGCTGTGGTGCTTAACTTCCTTTGGAAGTGTGTGGGGGGGAAAACCTGCCTCCACCTGCAAAAGTGGCTTTAGTCTTTGAGGTTCCCTAATGCTGATGGCTTCTCCAGAAAGGTTAGATGGGCACCTCTGTCAGCAGTTTTGAAAGTAGTGTCTTAAGGTCAATGCTGAAAATCATCAGATCCTCCTCTTAAAGCTAACTCTGCCCTCGGAGCACTTGCAAGCGACTCCCTGGGTTGCGGGCAGTGCCATTCCCTGCTGCAGCAGGCACCCAGTGACCCAGTCCTGCTGCCGGTTCACAGTAACTGGGGTATTGGTGGCAAATCTTGAAAAGAATGTAAATAACTGCTTTAACCACAAATTAATGCCTCTGCTGTGATTGGCCCTCTCTGCTTCTATCTAAAGCACTAAATTTAGCTTTGTTTTCCTAAATAGTCATTAAGGAATTGCTAGTTAGGCTATTGAACCAGGCATCCTAGCTATGGCTCCATCTGTCTTCCCAAGGTAAAAAGCATTTAGAAGGGAGAAAAGCTTCCTGAACACCAAGGTCCTACCTCTCTGTCTGCAGGACAACATATCAGCAGGCCATCTTCATGGGGCAAAGCTTATTCCCACAGGAAAAATTAAAACCTTACACAAGTTAAAGAACTAGCTTTATGGTTATTGTTAGAGTGATGGAAATAAAGGGAGGTGGTTTACCCCAGCAGGAGAGTACAGCTTTTCTGTTAGGGTAGCCTGTTGTGCTGGCTGTGACAGTCTGACCGAGGCAGGGAAAACAGGCAACAGTTTGGCAGTTCTGGGGCCAATGCCCTGGCTGTTTCACTGAGTTCAGACTTGTGCCAGATTGGGCAATGATCAGCAGTTGAGTTATTGTGCCATGCCAGAAATGTGCACTGAAGAGTTTCATCTTTCTGAAACTACCTGTTCCAAGAACTTTCTCCAGCAATGACTTAATATTTCTGATGTCGCAATGGTATGAAATCATCTGATCATTGTTTTCATACAAACTAACCAAAGCAAACTGTAATGCTGTTCCTGCTCTTCTGCCCTGTGGTTTCCATGCGTGGGCTCTGCCTGCTGGGACTCCCACTTGCAACTAACCTGGCCTGAAGCTGTGCCCTTCTCCAAAGGATTTTGAAACTGACCCAGCATTGCTATGCACTGTGCTTTCCTGCAATCTCTGAAGCAAATCAAGGTCTGCTCAGCACTTTTGCAGGGGAAAGAGAAAATAAAACCATGCTGTGGGCTCATGAAGATTTGCTAGTGCCACAAATACTGGCATTGCAACATACTCCAATTCCTCCTACACAGAGGAGAGCAGATCATGTCCTAACACGATTGTGCTGCAAGGGTTGTCACTGACACAGTTGCATCCAAAATTAAGACAGGCTCCTAGTGCTTCAGAGGTTGATTCTTACCTTGTACTGGTTCTTACATCAGCTAAGAAGTTACTCCTGACCTATGCCAGCAGCTAGAGTCTTTTTTTTTTTTTTTTTTTTTTTCCTGCAGTGTCTCTGTGCTAACCCTGACAGCAAGGCCAGTAAGACACTGCAGTTTGAGGTTTTTCCCACCTGTCTAGAAGTAAAATAACTGAGCCAAGGAGTTGTTTGTAATGGTGTTGAAATAGCTGTGCTTTGCCCTTTGACAGGGCTGCAGACTGGTTAAGCCTATTTGGCTTCAAATAAACCAGTAAACTTGCCCTAAAGCAGAGCAAGAAGAATAACCACTAACTGAACAAATGCTGTGGACTTTGGGACTGAGACCTTATGTTCAAGCCCTGCTTTTGTTTGGAGCTCTCCCAAGACAGATAAAGTTCAAGCTGTATTTTTACTGTGCTGTTAATCAGGCAGCCCCTGGGCAGGGTGGTTCCCATAAGAGTGCTGGCTCCTCACTCAGAGGCTGGGGGTCCCAACATCTGTGACAAGTTCTGCTGTAGATGTTTAGCACTCTGCATCTCTGCCTTGCTTGGATCTCACCAAAATGCTGACTAATTGCATGATTAATGCAGCAATACTTGACATCCTGCCAAACTACCTCCTGAGATGTCTCCCTTAGCTCTAGCCATAGTCAGTCCAGGGCTAACAAATGCTTTTTTCGCTACTTCTTCCCCAGCTCTCTGTTCCCGTTTCCACAGCAAAATAAAAACCTTACACAAGTCAAAGAACACAAGAAACAAGACAATAGTCTCTGTCACAAATCAGATGGCAAGGTTTTTGGGGGTTTTTTTTTGGTTGTTGGTTTTGGGTTTTGGTTTTTTTTGGGTAGAGCCCACCAGTGTGCCTGGAACAGTGCTTGGCTTGGGAATCTAGTTTGTAAGGAATTTTTGGTTTGGGGTGTTTTCCATTGGAAAATGCCACAGCAATTCTAAGAATAGGAATTAACTGGCAAAAGAAAGAAAAGCAGATGCTGCACTGAAGAGCAAAATGCTGAAATCCCTGCTGTGCCTGACTAAGGCTCAGAAGTAATCCTGGATTTATCGCGTGACACTGGAGTGTCCAGATACCAACCTAGGTCTATGCTGGGGAAGCCAATACATGTTCAAGATATTGCACAATTCTTATACTCGAACCTTTTTTTTTTAATCCCATTATGTAATGAAAATATTTCTGAGACTTGGTTTCACAGGAAGTGAGGAGAGATTTCCTGCCTCGCTGCACAGTAGGATGGGACTGTTAAGTTGCAAGGTAGCCATCAGAATGCTGCAGCTGAGAAACCTGGCTCACTCTTCTAGGAAAACTTCAAAGGATTTTCTTATCCTTCCCAGAGCTGTGAGACTGTGGAGTTGGCAGTGGTGGTGGGGAAGCTGATAAGTCACCCGCTATGAACACAGGTATAGGAGGAGAACTCTAAAATGACTCAATCTTAATGTCCTTTGCAAAGGATACTCCAGAGGAAAGGGGCTATGAACATTGAAGGTTTTCAAGAAGGTAAAATATGGTTATTGCTGTTTCAGTGTCTCTGGCCCTGACACCTTTCTGGAGGGGAGTTGAAGTCCTGTCAGTCTTTACCCTGACCCCACCCACCCCCCAAAGAGGAAAACTAAGCCACTGTAAAACCCATCCCTACTTCAAAAGAAGTGGGGGAAATCTGAGGGCTTTTCCCCCTGAAAGGGTATTAAGCAATTTCAGACAGTTTTTTTTCCCAAATAAATATTTTTGGGTTTAAACTCCATTATTAAACTGTTTGAGCTTGCCACATTTTTAAAATTTAAACAATTACTTATACTACTGACATAAGCCCTGCTGCAGCTGCATTTCAGCAGGGCTTGTTAAGAAGATAGTAACCTGTCATGACTGAGGGAAACACCATTCAGGGATTCCACCACGAGCCTGCTTCTGCAGGGTGTGTCTTTCCTTCAGGTGCCCCCTGGCCAGCAAAGAGCCCCTGCAGTGAACAGAAATATCTGTAGCAGAGTGTACTGGCCTTGCAAGGCCAGGTTTTGGGGGCAGGGGGGCTGCAGGGGTGGCTTCTGTGAGAAGCTGGTAAAGCTTTCCCTATGTCTGATGGAGCCAATGCCAGCTGGCTCCAAGATGGACCTGC
>JAVJGJ010000047.1:49300521-49312530 GCA_035590215.1 Microhierax caerulescens | reverse complement strand
CCCCCCCCCCCCGGGGGCGCCGGGCGGGGCGCGGGGCCGGAAGGGCGGCAGCCCAAGGCCACGGCGCCGCTAACAGCGCCTGCGCTCGCCTCCCGCCGCGGCAGCGGCCCGGAGCCTTCACGGCGGGGCCGGCAGCTTCCTCGGGCCCGGCCTGCGCCGGCCGATGAGGCAATCGCAGGAATTTTACGAGACAGAAAAAAGCAACCTGAAATCACGAACTTTCCCGGCTGGGAGCCATTTCGGGGCACTCGCTGCCTCCTTTAAATAGGGCAACTCCGGCAGCGGCTCAGCCGGGTGAGCGCTGCCCCCTGCCCCGCCAGCGGCCTCGGTGAGTGCCAGGGCTGGGGGGGGGGGCGGGGGGACAAGCCCCCAGCCTGGCAGGGGACGGTCTCCCTCCAGGTGTGCTTTATTCCTCTGCTGCCCCTCGCAAGAAGCCTGCTGGGCCCCTGCAACCAGCTGCCTGTGGGAGACAGACACCTGCATCTACCTACATACGTGATTAGTTCAGCAATTATCTGAGAACAGTTGTAATTAATAGGAAATGAAGGCAAAAAACGTGCTCTTTGCTTAATGACAGTGTTGGAGTAACATGTGGAACGCCGGCAGACCTGCAGACACTGACGAGATGCAAAAATACTTGAGAGCTGTGAGGGAGGGTTCTGCAAGCGCCTGGCGAGCATCCCCCCCCAGCTCCCCACATTGCTGTTCCTGAACCTTATCCCGTGTTCTCCTCACAGGTTCCTCAGCACCGAGATACCCCGGGTCCGAGACAAGCCCCTGAGCAGCAACGAGCCTGCTCACACAGTACGTGAAGCATGAGCGGGGCATCGCAGAGCAGCGCCAGGGAATGAACCTTCGCTCCGAGTGCTGTAATATGCTTTTTCCATCCATGCGGCTTCAGTCCATCGTCTGGGCCACCAGCTGACGAGATGGCACAGAACGCCAAGCTCCAGCCAAGCTTCGAGGACATTTTTAATATTCTATCCCAGATCCCACAAGATAAACTCCTTAGACTCAAATATAAACTGAAGCACTTGATATTTGGGCCCAGCAGCAAATTACTGCAAGCCATGGTCCTGCTTACTCTGGGGCAAGAAACAGATGCAAGAATTTGTTTGGCTGCCTTGGGAGATAACCAGGCAGCCCAGTATGTCCAGCAGACCAAACTGGGTGCTGCAGGAGTGCAGGAAGATGGGGAGGATTTGCAGCCTCCCCAGCTGGATGCAGATGCCAAGGCACTTCTAGCACAGATCTATGCAGTGTTGGCAGAAGAAAAACTGTACAGTCATGAAGCCATGGACAAAGCCTGCCAGGCTGCCACCAAAGCCTGCAATGCCAGCAAGGAAACTCAGGAGGGGACACTGAACAGCACCCCACCTGAGGACCAGGAAAAACACAGCTCTGCTACTGACACCAGCCCAAGCGACAAATTTCACACGCTGAGATCTGATGCGGCTGTAGGGCTTCCGCAGGCGGCCAGCCCAAACTATGTGGTGAGAAGTTCTCCCGTGCAGATTGGAGGCAATTCAGACCTTTCAGGCCCACGGACCTTGTGCTCCTTGGGGAGTCCCTCCTTCCCCAGTCACTTTGAGATCAGTGCGTCACCAACAGTTGTTTTTCACACCCAGCCTTCTTCCCCCGAGTGTATCCCCCAGCCCAGTCGGCTGTGCCAAGGGAGCACCAGCAGTGCTGGGCAGCCTGACGGGAACCGAGCGAGCCACGGCCTGCAGGAAACAAGCTGGGCCAGCAGACCCAACTCTCCTCCCAGGCCAGACACAGGTGCCCAAGTGCCTGGACCAGAGAAAGTTCTGCAGGTCAGTTCACATCATCCAACCCTCCCTATTCCCAAAACGCAGCAGCCCACAGTGGGTACTAGAAGCCAACCTGTCGAAAATAGTGATGTTTCCAGCACAGTGGCAGCAGAACCTCAGGCACCAAAAGAAAACACAGACAAAAAGCAAGATGAAAAGCAATTACCTACAGGTCTTCCTGCCCCAAGAGCTACAATGGATACTGCTCCTGCCCACAAGTCCATGGAAGACTCCTGTGTTCCAGCAGGCATTCCTTCTAACTCTGCTTCCATTTCAGCCTCTTCCCTTCCTCCTCCTCCCACCTATCCCTTCTCCTCAACCCTTCCCCATCTTTTGCAGGGAACAACTTCCAAGTCATCATATCCTGCTCCCCTCCACTCATCCCCCTCTCCAGCCTGGCCACCTCCTCTCCAAAGTGTAGAACCAGTGCCCACATCAGAGCCAGATGGTGTAAAGTTCTTCACTTTTGTTGTCCTGCATGCTAGTGAAGATGAGATTGTTGCCCATCGGGTCAAGGACCGGCTGGAGAACATGGGGGTTCCCAATGGTGCCACACTTTGTGAGGACTTCTTCATTGCTGGACGCAGCCATATGACTTGCTTCCAGGATGCTATGGAAAACTCTGCTTTCATCATCCTTCTGCTGACCAAGAACTTCCCGTGTGACCTGTGTATGTTTCAGACAAACACTGCTCTGATGGAGTCCATCCTGAAACCATCCAAGCGTGACTCAGTCATCCCGTTTGTACCCAAGGAGAACCCCCTGGAGCGGAGCCAGATCCCCAGCATGCTCGGCGGGCTGATGCCCTTGGATGAGAACTCTCCTGGGTTCTCCAGGACAGTGCAGAACACCTTTACCACCAGCAGGATCAATAAGAGGAAAGCCATGTGGGACCTGATGCAGAGAACAAAACTACAGCTGCATCAGCAAACACTGCAGAACTTAACTGCCCTGCATCTTGGCTCCCTTTCCCAGCTGCCTTCATCAGCAACTCGGCCGCAGCCACTGGAGCAACTACCCCGACAGCGGTGCCCCCCTGCTTCGACTGTCCCTCCTGCCGCATACCCACCTCCCCCCGCTAGTCACCCCACTGCTCAGATGGGTCCTCTTCCTTTCCAACCACTTAATCTCCCATCAGGCCACTACAACATGATGCCAGGGCTAGGAGGCATCCCGTCCCTCATCATTCAACATGCTCGAATGGTTCAGATTGGGGACCACAACATGATGCAGGTAGAAACTGTCACGCCAGGTCCACGGGACAGTGAGGAAGAAACCAGGTAGAACGCTGCATCAGAGACACAGGAGGTCAGCCACGGCCAGTTTCAAACCCTAGATTATAGTGATTCTGCTGGGACTGGGACTATTCTTATTTCACTGCGGGTAAAAGATGCCACTTTCCTGAAGCACAGGAGAATACTAACTTCTTTTTTTTGTTGGACGAAAGACATTGCAATCTCCTGGGACCATTTTCATTGGGCTTATTTTCAAATAACTGAGAAAAATCTTTTCCTGGTTTTCTGAGGCTACTGGAAAGTTTTATAAATAAATCTTAATTAATTTATTTGTGGTTTTCTGGTTCTTTTCAGTAGAATTACCAAAGGGGCAGGAGCGATACCTGGAGAACCATTCTGCATGGCTGTACCTCTGGGGTGGAGGGGGCTGGGAAATGGCACACAAGTATTCCGTTTCATAATCTGCTGGTGACCAAATAATTTGAGGGAAAATCTTCAAGGTCTGCTTTGGGGAGTTACTGAGACCCCCCATCAAAGTGCTAAGCACCACGAGGTCCCACCATTTTCCTTCAGCAGTCCCCTTTGCTTGGAGTTGCCAAATATCCCATCAGCCTTTCACGCTGATGCCTACTTTGTGTGCATGGTGCGTTCCCCTTGCCACAGGGCACCAGCAGCACCATTTCCTCAAGCCTCACATCAGACCCAGGAAGGTTCAGGAAACCAGTTTCACAGACTTCTGAAAGGCTGCAGGCCTCTGGGCTGAGGCATCAAGAGATCACTTTTCCCAGTTCCCCTCTGAAACTACAGAGAGAGAAGTTGGTTTTTTTTTGTGACAGATGGAATTCACACGCGCCCGTGGAGGCATTGTCATGGTATTTTTGTATTTTTAAAAAATCTGTTAAAAGAACTGAGATTACACACCAGATACAAGGCTAAACAGCCATCTTAACAGCAAAGCTGTTCTTGAGGGGAAAAAGATTACTTAATGAAGGTGGAATGAGAGGCGGGGCAATGCAGAGAAAGTTCAGAGTGGCAGAAACTGTGTCCACTCCTCCAGTCTTACCTGCTTGGGAAAGCTCAGAGGTGGGACCAGGGTCCCGTTAAGACTGGCTGTTGCACAGAGACACGTTCCCTACTGAGATTACTCCACCTATTTGTTACTGCCTTTGAGGGAAAAGTTTGACAGAAAAACAAAAGCATTGAGCAAAGCACTACTGAAGGGATGGAGAAAGGCCAGGAATGGGGGAAAGTATTCTGCAGGATCCAGGTGAGGGATATACCGGGCAGGTATCTACTAAGCTTTGAACCCATGGAGGGCATGTGAAGCAAAGCCTCAAATCCCACGCTTTGCTGGGGCTGTAGCAGCCCTTTGCCTGCTCTGTCAGTAGAGGTCAGCCCAAAGCCACCAGACTAGACATGGGCCTGCTCCCTCCGCAGACCAGAGCCCAGCCAACAGCATCGAGCTCTGGAGCCAACCCACCCCGCTCCAGGGCCTTGCAAGCCGCAGAGCACTGCTCACCCTACTCCTCACCCTAAGAAGGAGCCCCAGAGCTGCCACGTCCTCCTTAAGGTGGACCTCGAGGGTCAGTGTGACTGATACAGGGGAAGGTGACCTCGTTTGGGCTATTTCTGCAGATATGTGTGCTTGCACCGCTCCGAATAGCTGTCCCAGTAGGTTTCAAACTGAGAGCAGCCAGCACTGCCTGGCAGCCAAAGCACAGGATTCCCCCAGAACATCCTGGTCCTGGGACTACCCAAGCTGGGCACTCACAGGGCCTGATTATGGATTGCAGTCTTTGTCAAAGAACATCCAAGCCTTACAACCAACACCTGTGTAAGAATTGTGCCCCTCAGGAGGGGCAAGGATGTCTGCAGGATGATGCTGGAGAGCCTGGGTACTGACCAGTGCGAGCTCTAGAGCTCCTGGGCACCACCAGATGTAGAAGACTATTTGTACCTACTCTTAAACTGCAACAGAGTGGTGGCTGTCATGGTTTTGGATTTAAATACCACAGCATTTCCTCCTAAAAGGGCACAGGATCTTTCTCATGGATCTGTCCATAGAAAGTTTCTGTTTCCCTCACACACCTCAAGGAAGCTTAGCTCCTCCTGTACCTCCTTGGCTGAGAACAAGCACAAGACACCAGGCTTGGACAAATGAAAGCCCTCTCTGTCCTGAGCAGAACAAGAACCACACAAAAACACTGCTATTTAAAAGCTGCCATTGGTTGCTGGCTTCCAGCTTTGAAACAAGTTTGGCTTTTAACTCTAAAGGACCCAGCGACAATGGATTAAATCACTGACTCTGAGTCTGCTGGAATCCTCCAGGTGCTTGGATTGCTTCTATTTCCTTATTTTCCCTCCTTTACACATCACCTTTGTTCAAATAGGTGTTGTGTTACTCCAGTTCCTGTCATGCTGCAGTTGTTGCTGTGCAGCCAACAGGACAGCCGCTCCCCTTGGAAGAAAACACATACATCCCTCCTTCCCCAGCTCTTCTGCTTTCTATAAATAAATGTCATGCAAAACTAGCCAACTGGAAGCTGCTCTAGCTCGTAAATAACCTCAACACAGTCACATAGTTTGCTTGAACCAGGGAAAGGGGAAGGCATCGCAGCAGACTGTAAAACATTACAGGATGGGGTTTGTGGGTGGGGTTTTTTTTTAAGCTTACTGTGCATGGAGGGCTGAGAGGCTCAAAGGTTACTACTGGGAGCAACTTCCACCTCAGAGCCACCGCCCTGTTCAACCCACAGCAGCAGGTTCACTCTTCCCACGTTTTCAGGGCCCTCTTTGCTGTTGCTCACGCCAGCAAGGAAGCTTTGCCACCAAGGCCTTGTTTTCACCAGGAGAACGTGCCTGTGACCCCCCCTCGTTCTTCCCCAGTTTTTCTGGGAATCTGGGAAATGCTGACCAGGATCCCTACCTTTATGCTCTAGGCCACTTTCTTTGTAAGCACTGACCTTACAGCATTAGGAGACCTCAAAGATGTCTGAAGGACACCAGCAAGTGGCTCCAGGAAAATGCCAGTGAATTTCTCACCACTTTTACATTTTTAAGGAAACCCGTATGCGAGGCTTTATTGTCAAGAGGGCCAAATACCAGTATTAGAGAGAGAAAAGGCCATATTAGGTTTTAAGAAAGGAATAAAAGGCAGACATTTGTTTGTGGCAGGGTACAGAAGGGCTCCTGGAGCGCAGTGTGCTACAGTGAAAAAAAATTCCACTCTCTGTCCAAGGTAATTATTCCAATGATAAAATCATCACTGAAACATTTCACTGCTCCCCACAACTCCTCTTTTTGCCCCACATACTGGAGCTGGCCCAGACAATACCTATAATAAATAAGGACTGTTCATTGTAATTACCCCTGAATTCATGCAGTGATTTTTCCCACCCAGTAATTACTATCAGCATTTAATTGCTGGGTCCTTATTATGTAATTAGATGTTATTTATCTGTTTAAAAAGAAGAAATGTAAAGTCCTTTTTTAATCACATGAAGTATTCTCCTCCTTGAGGCTTTTGTACATGACTGGATCCCCCAGCTACCCAATCATAAGATCCCAGCTCCAGAGCTGCTTCCCCATCCCAGCTGCAGGAGAACTCCCTTCTCATCTCTCTCCTCCCAGCAGCAGGGAATAGAACTGCAGGCACAGCACACCCCAGTCAGGGACCATCAGTCACTACCTCAGTCCTGAGGCTATCCAGTCCCTTGTACCTACAGTGGCACCTGCTCTCCTACATACCTGAAGATCATTTATAGCACAGCAGTAGTATTTTGAGGGGAAAACCATGTCCCACAGATCTGCAGACACTGCCTCATGTCTAGCACAAAGGCAGCAACACTGATTGAGAATTATTTCTTTTGAGGATGGAACAATCGAAGGGACAAACATTCAAACATGTTACCCAGCTGCTGCCATCCTCCCTGGGGAAGGCTGAGCATTTTTGGAAATCCAAATCCTTGTGGGGAACTAACTCCAATAGCTTTAATTCCTCCGTCTGCTTTTGACCTCCCACTAACAGATTTGGGGTTGAAAAACATAAACTGATGACAGCCACACTGCATCCCTCCTCCTGCTTGCTGTGCCCACAGCCCCAGCTGTATACAAGGCAGGTAACATCAGAGTAGCATCCTTTCACACTGTTTCATTAACATCAAAAGATAAGGCAAAAATATATGAAGAGGGGTGTCATTTCAGTGTGTCATCCTTTTTCAGGGGAAATGTTTGCAAATGCAGTACAGATTAGCTCTTCCCAGGAGTAATGATGAAATTAAACAATCACATCCACTGATTGCAAAACCCCAGTACTCCTGTACCCACAAGTGTATCATCCCTAGAAAACAAGCTGAAAACAAGAGGCTTACCAGCAAGAAGTCCAAGGCACTTGCATTCTAGCAGCCATTTTTTGTTTTATTATTTAAAGTTAAGAGCGCTCATCAGCTCACAAATTAACAAATTCCATTCCTGCAGTTTAGTTCAGGTTTCAGCCAAAAGAAAAAAAAAAAAGTAGCTAAACTAACTCTGCACTTTACATCTCAATAAAAGTTAAACCTCCTTGCTTTATAAATAAATGTTATAGTTAACACGGCAAAAATGTAATGGCAGATCTACAATATATTTAAGGGGCAGAGAGCACTGGATTATTGAGGCGTATGGATATGCTGACTTATAAATACAAGTAGAGAAGCTTCAGTAGCATATAGTGCACGGTTGTTTGTCAGAGTTCTGCTCTCCCAGTCCTGACCTTTCCCAAAGCTCAGAGGCAGCTGCTTCACCCCTAACTGTGCTTTCCGCTCTGCCTGGGGCCAAGAAACAAGCCACAAGCTGCCAAAGCGCAGTCACTCCCCCTGCAAGAAGAGAAACTGCTGGAACAGCATCTTGTTTACCAACACTGACTGGTTACCACCAAGGAGGGTTCTGCTAATGGAGGCAAATACCTACCCTGAGACTATGGATTTAAAGAGGGGAAAAAAAACCCAAATTGCGTCCAGCTCCTAATTAAAGAAAGGAGCTTCCCCAGACAGTAGCCAAGTAAGATTTCAAATTCAATCTTTGAATTAGCACCAGCCTCAGTAAAGTTGCAAAACGAATTAAAAGCTAAAACCAGATGGTAACAACCCACTCCATGTAGGTTTTCAGAAAGGGATAATTAACAGAGCCCCAACAGTTGATACTAATAAGCTTCAGAAGAACAAGGAGGCACCTTTAGCTTTTCATTTCTTTCTTGCTTCTTCTTTCAGACCACCCTCATGCAAACATGCCACCAACACTCACTTGCTTTAATAACCCTGCAGGCACCACCCACACTACAAGTACCTCCTGTCCTCAAAAGACAGTTCCAAGTGCACTGGTTTGGCTCCGAAACCTGGCCATACCCACACTGTACAGCTCAATCCCTGCTGACCTCTGGAGCTAGAGGGCCTCTGTGCAGGGAAGGGCCTGAACATGCACAGAGTGGGCAAGCTAAGGGCCTAAACACCACAGTAGTATTTCGTTTTTAAGGTAGCAGTTTTTCCTCCCCATTCATAAAAACCAACATCTATTGATGAAACTATATAACCAGAACTGACCTTACTACATCTTAACAGGATTGAAGAAGTCTCGCAGCATAGATAGGGCCTGGCTCTAAAAGAGAAAAAATAACCCAGCTTTATGCACAAGCACTGAAATCCCAGGCCTTTAACACCGCTACTTGGCCAACCAAGGGAGGAAAAACCCATCCTCAGCACACCCAGCCCTACCGCCATGCAAGGCAACTACCTCAGCAGAGCACAAACCACTCGGCTGTTAGATTCTTAATGTACCAAATCTGAGAAGGGGGTGGGGAAAGAATTAGTTGGAAGAGATTTTATTCCTCACTTGCATTCCTAGCTATTTGGTATTTGGGATGGGAAGGGCTAGAGCACATGTGTGATGTGTAGCTGCTCCAAAGCTTAACGCTGAGTTAATCCAGCACTAATGGGAGAGGCAGCAGGTCCCAGGGAATCTCCATTTTCCTTCCGTCTCAGGACAAGACTGTTGGCATGGGAAAGGGCAGGGGCTGTGCCCTTCTCTGGATACAGCGCAGTGGAGATATCTGGTACCTGAAGACGACAACAATGAGGGACAGCCATGAGCTCTCGAGCCTCCTCCTCCCCTACCCCTGTGCATGCCAGCTTGATGGTGACAGATGAAGACACAGCTCGCAGCCCGTCTCAGCATAGCAACAGCCTTCGGCACCTAGGCAAGGATGGCCTGAGATCTCAGGCTGCACTACCTCTGCAGGGTGAAACAGGCGATGGGAAAAGCTGGGGACTTCAGCTCTCCCGCCCTAGTGCAGTTCAATGAAGGCTTCCAGCTCCTCAGGGATGAAACCCTTGTAGGGAATCTTGTGCTTGTCCAGGGCGCGAGCAGCAAGGCACTGGAGGGTGATGTAATTGAAGGGCTGCATCATGCTCTTGGTGAGCAGCTTCTCATCCAGCAGCTCATAAGCAGTCTGCTTGAAGGCATTGGTGGCATCCATATGGGCTCCAGCCTCCATCAGGGCACTCATGATCAGTGGGCAGTTGTTGCGGGCAGCAATATGCAGCGGGGTGTTGTTGTCATAGTCACGGCTATCTGGGTCAGCCCCACACTCCAGAAGCAAGTTCACAACGTGGAGCGATGGGAACTTGCCCACAGGATAACGTCCCACTGTCGTGGTATCTTTGTCCACAGCCATATGCAAAAGAGTGAAGCCATTCTTGGCCCGGGGGCTGCACTTAAGCAGGCGGTAGATAGTCTGGCGCTTCTGGTGTTCCTGCTCTGGGGTGCACTCCATCTTCTCCAGCAAGAAGACCAGGTGGAGGATAATAGCCAGTGTCTTGGTGAACTGCGCCGAGTCAACTACTGGGTCCTTGCCATGCACAAGAGCCCTCTCCACCTCTCGGACCCCTTTGCTCAGTACTCCCATGAGGTCAGAGAAGCCCAAGTGGGTAGCTAAAGTGCCTTTGGAGCGGTCCTGAAGCACATAAGAGAAAAGCTCTGCAAAGGAAAGGAAACTGCTGGCAGTCATCGGGCTGAGAGGCTCCAGGTTGCCTTGCTGCATGTCCAGAGCGTATTTCCACAGGTTAATGCAGCGCTCAAAGTTGCCAGAGTCAGCATAGACTGCTCCTCGGTAACGGATGTAGTAAGAAGTGTCTGGGTGGGAAGGCCCTAAGATGCGCTCTCGGATCAGCAGTGCCTGCATGCGCATCTCATCCGGATCAGTAATCAAGGCTTCCAGTTCCTCCAGCGAGCTCACTTCCCGGGAATAGTCATAGGCCAGCACCAGCTGCCGAGGCTCAGGTTTAGGCAGGTACTGCCCACCTTCACACCGAAGCTCCATCGCCCTTCGCCAGTACTTGTGGGCTCCCAAAAGGTCGCGTTTCTTATCCACAAATGTAGCACCCAGCAGCTCCAGTGCTTCCACAGCAGCCTCTCGAGTGCAGAACACATTAGGGACCTGCTGCTCATCCTGACTGGAAGCTGAGGCACAACATCTCTCACAGCCTTCATCACAGCCCTGAGGAGCTTCCTTGCCATTGCTGCAACAGCTCTGATGGCTCCCACCTGAGGCACAGGTCCCATTTGGGTTCCCTGCAACCCCCTCCTCTTCCTGCTGCAGCCCTCCTTGGATAAGGTACTCCACAATGTTGGTGTGACCGGTGACGCTGGCTGCTAGCAGAGGAGTCATGCCATAGCCGTCTTTCTCCATGCGGGCTTTGGAGCGGAGCAGTAGCTGCAGGATCTCAAGGCTGCCAGACTCTGCGCAGTCATGTAGGGCTGTATTCCCCTTCACGCTACGGCGGTTGACATCAGCCCCTTTCTCTAGCAAGTAACGTGCAATTTCACTGTGCCCTTTGTAGCAAGAAATCATCAAACACGTGTGTCCATGCCGGTTGGCTACTTCCAGGTCAGCCCCTCGCTCCCCGACTAAATAGCGCACAATCTCCAGGTGCCCATCAAAGCAAGCAGCCCGCAGTGGCGTGGAGTTGGTCAGCGTGGTCTGGTTCACCGACGCACCGTGATCCAGGAGGCTGCGCACCACCCCCAGGTGCCCGGCAGCAGATGCCGCCCAGAGCGGCGGGGCCCCCTCGATGGTCTCCCCGTCGAAGTTAACCGAGCCCCCCTCCTCCACACGGGCACCGCAGTGATCCAGCAGGTACTCCACCACCTCCAGGTGCCCGTGCCGGGCCGCGATCAGTAGCGGGGTGCTCCCCCTCCCGGGGCCGTCGCCCCCGCCGGGCCCTGCCGTCAGCGCCTCCAGCTCCTCCCGGCTGCGGCTGCCCAGCAGCTTCTGCAGCAGCTTCAGCTTCCCATCGCGGGCCGCGTTGTACACAGCCGTGCGAAGGTCCATGGCGATGGGGGCCGCGGCGACCGCACCGGCCACCTCCAGGCCATGGACCGGCTGCTCCGCCACGCCCCCAGCTCGGCCCGGGGCAAGGGATGAGAGAGGGCGGCCCCGCGGGGTGGGGGGTGGGGAAGAGCCCTGCGGGGCCAGAGGGGCCCGGCGAGACACCCCTCACCTCAGCACAGCAACCTTCAGCCTCTCCGCCTGACCGCCATCTTAAGTTGTAACGCGAAAGAAAATGGCGTCTGCACGCGCGCGGGGGCGGGACGGCAGCGGGACGATAGGAAATGTAGTCCCGACCCGAGGGGCCCCGCTTGCGCCGCTCCGCGGAGGCCTCGGTTTCCCGGCATGCAGCGGGAGAGGGGCGGCAGGCGGGGCCCGCCGGGAGGGCGGCCGTCCCGCGCGGGGCACTCTGGGATCTGTAGTCCCGCCGTGTCCGGAGTCCGCCCCCGCCCCGGACCCCGGCAGCGCTCAGCCTGCGTTTCCCAGCGCGCCCCGCGCCGCCGCAGGGGCAGCTGGGGGAGAGAGCGGGATGGTGCCCTGAGGCAGCGGCACTGTGAGGGGCCGGGGTGGGTGGGGGGCTTGGGGTTCGCTTTGGTCCCTACTC
>JAVJGJ010000047.1:49279965-49300402 GCA_035590215.1 Microhierax caerulescens | reverse complement strand
GGGGAGGTGACGGTGCCGGGTGCGCGGTGGGGCTCGGGGGTGGGAGGGAGACCTGGTCCTTGTGGCGGAGACCCCGGGAGAGTTGACCCGGGATCTCCCTTTCCGTGGAAACCAGTGGCGACCTGACCGGGACAAGCTTTGCTATAACTGTACAGCATGTGTAAATATCATGGGAGGGTTTATTTCTCTTAAATTCCTTGAAGCGATTGAACTATAAAATACAATAGCTACGCAGCATTAGTCTGACGTGGGTTTGATTGTGGCAAATCACCGGGGTTGGCAGAGCGTTTTGACGTACAGCTTTTCTGCCCTGGGCGAGGTAGTGTGGTGATAGCAAAGCCTCATCCACAACAGCACACACAGATTTATTCCTTTTGGTCTCTGCCACAGGACAATATGTACAGCTTTCGCCATTCCTGAACGATAATACAGGAGTAGAGCGAGGGGAAAAATACTCCCGGCAATAAATAGCCTAGCTTAAATGAGTGAAGCTTTAGTTACCAGAACCTATTTTTAGGGCATAAGTTGAATTTAAGTGGCTCTAATCTTTATATGGAGAATTGGCACAGGGTTTCTCCTGTTGTGTTTTATTTATAGCTGTTTTTTCTCCTTTCCAGGGAAATAAGATTAGTCTTATTATTTCCGTTATTATTATTACTCTGTCTGCCATTATTATTATTCAGCCCATCTATCCACCCATTTAGGTCTTGTCTGGAATTACCTAGGATTATCCTGCTAATGCATGTTGCCTTCACACAGAATATAATTTTTGTTGCTAAGAAACTGCTTTTGCATAACAGACAGCGTGGGCCTAATTTTCACTTCAGCAGCTGTTAAAGTCAACGGGAGCAGCAGGTGCTCAGTGCTCCTGAGAGCCAGAGCCAAAGCGTCCGTGGCAGAATTCCCACACAAGGTCTGACTGTGCATGTGAGTGTGTCATCTACATGTGCGATGTGCTCGGGGACGCAGCAGCTTTGTGCTTGAAAAGAAAAGGAGCAAAGGTATCTTGAGCATTTCCAGGGTGGCCATGCTGTGTGAGTAGCAGTTTCCTGCACACCAGGATGGGAGGAATGGTATGTGGGAGTATTCCTGTGTCCCCTCTGTACACAGATGTGTGAATATGCATGTATGGTCACAAGCTAAAAATTGTGTTCTCCTAAGTAAATAGCTGCCAGCAATGAGCCTGGGCACGTGGCCCATTTTAATATTAGCGTGTGAGCCTTTATGTGCATGTCTGTGTGCACCAGCACAGCATGTGGAACAGCTGGATGCGTGAGTGGGCTGGGTGCGTGCGGGGCTGTGTACCTGTGTGCATCTCTGTCCCCGCTTGTGAAAGCCACAGCACTTAGGCTGTTTATGCTGCAGGTCAAGGCACAGACACAGTGACATTTCCTCTCCCTGCTGGCTCTTTCATGTTGCTATGGTGATGAGATGCGCTCACACTTTTATCTGAAGTATCTATTAACTAAAGCTTCCTATTAATTTCCCCTCCACAGAATGCATATGGAATTCACCGGAACACCAGGTAGGCTTTTTAGGTCCCAGATTTACATCAGAGCCTACCCCCAGTTCTTGGGTGGGCTGTTGGAAACATCACAGGGTAGAAGTGCAGCTGATGGAAATGTTTTTTCCATGAATAAAGAAATTGCTTAGTAATAAGAGAATAAAGAGTACAAGGAGTAGTGTCACAGCAGCTTCTCTCTGTAGATCCGTGACTATGAAATGTACTGGAGCCTCGATACCTCGCCCCTGACCCAGGTGTAAATGGATTATTTGACCTGTGAAGTCAAAGAGAGCTGAACGCAGGGGTGGCCACATTCTTGCCGGGAGCAGCCGGGCTGCAACTGCATCCCCTGAAAGGTCTGGGGCGGGATTCTGACCCTGCGAAGGGCAGAAAGCAAAGGCACTGTGATTTATCCTGATCAAATTCCTTTGTCACATTGCTTTTACTGTGTCCTTTAGTTTCTCTTACTGTGGTCACCACCAAAAGAATTAGTGTCCCAAACCAGGGCAGCAGTTTGGGACATCCCCCAAAGGGGGAGGCTGTCCCTGAGCCAGATTGGCATCAGAGATGCAGCTCCCACAACAACCAGGAATGAACAATCTGCCAGTGTAACACCCCATCTGAAAACATGGCTGAGTGATGCATGGCAGCGATGGGTGGCCGTACACAGGGGTGCTTTCCATGTCCTCTGGCGGAGCTGGAGCTACTGCTGCGTGTCAGAGAAGCTGACAGGAAACCTTCCTGTGCAAGTGACAGCTACAAGTAGCGCAGGGGGGATCTGGACACCTGGGACAGAAATGAAGGGCTCAAAACTATCACGTCCCTCATCTACAGAATACGTCCTCCACGAGGCCCTGGAGACTCCTGCGAAGGTTTTGTAGGGTAATGCAGATAAAGCCCCAGCCAGTATTCTGAGAATATAGAGGGAAATTAAATACCCACCAGAGGAAGAGAAGATAAAAAATGAGACGTTTTGACAGGGCTGCCAGATTGTGTGGCAGGAGGGTTAATTTTTTTTGAAACTGCCATTTCATATTCCCTTTCAGACAAGCTGAATTACACAGTACTGGCTGCTGGAGGAGTAGCATAATTTTCTTAGGAGAAATAATGACAGAGTACTTAAAAAGCAAGTGAATGGATGGCTGAAGTATCAGGCATAGACTTAAGAAATCGAGGCTGAGACCTCACCTTTGCTAGAGACTCCTTTTGCGACCTTGGGCTGGTCATTTAATCTTCCTATGTCTTATTTCCATGCCAATAACATAGGAATAATAACTGTTCTTTCTCTGACTTGCTTATTTAGACTGCAAACTCAGGATTTACAGCTGCATTTTCTGTTCTTACAGGGCAAGAAAGCCAAAAAGCTTCAATTCATGCTAAGGTGTCTGAGGCAACCATAATGTACATCGTAGATAATAGTAAAAGGGCTTGGATATATGGTTTGGAACATTTTTAGCATGAAAGGCTCGTGAGTTCCTAATCCATTGTTCCATATCTCTTCCCTCAAAATGTGGAGAAGTTTGGATCTGTGCTAAGAATTCCAAAAGCATACAGATAATTTAAGAACAAAGTCCATGCTGATTTATTGAATCCCCAAGTTACTTCTGAAACTGTAAGCATATAATTTAGGTGCCTGCAAAATTTTCTGCAAGGTCTTTGTGCTCGGTCTGTCGCTGCATTAAAGGTTAGTAGCAGATTGAGTTGAGATCCTTGTTTTTTCAAACCTTAAATTTAGTCATGCAGGCAGCCATGTACCAAGTTTTTGTCAATCTCTTCAGCTTTTGGGGGTTTATCTGATTTCCGTAAGTCAGAGTAAGATGGCTTCTTGCTGCTAGGTCCAGTGAAGACAAGATATTCTATACAGTTAAGCAACTACATGAGAAATTTGCTGTACAAAAGGGACAATTCTAAAAATAGTGAGAAATGGCACCATGACATTAGCAGGAACAATGACCCAATACCCAACTTGCTGCAGGGGCTTTTGTCCTATAACTACCTTCATCATTATGGCTTGTGATGACATTATTTTCTGTGCTTATATGGGCCATGAGGCCACAGCTACCTGGAAGGAAGGATTTTGATCAGCCTGCAGAAGATGAACAAGCGGGAGAGGCATGTTGGGTAACACTAAATCAATGTAGTTTCATTTACATTAGACACCAGCCTGGCAATTTCAACGTTAATGGCTGCACTGCTGCCCTCTGAATTTTTGTAGATTTAATATATCAGTGGGGGAGTAAAAGAGACGGGGAGCATGAGTCGTTCTTGCCTATGATACATGGATCTTTTCTTTCATGCATCATCAAGGGACAGCGATTTGTACTGCTCTTAAATCCTTCTGGCAATAGATTTCCCAGGATAAGCGTTGCTCTGCTCCTGCCTCACAGATTATCTAAGATGATAATAGCAATAGTATCTTTGGATCCCTCCCTCTCGCAAACGGAAAGGACAAAAGACTGGCTCTGAGGCAAATGGCAAGGCAGCAAGGGCATCAGACTTGGACCTAAGCCTTGGGCTCAGTTTGCTTTTGTGGAGCCACCAACTGCCTTTGTGTGTTTTGGCAAGCCATCACCGCTGTCCCCTGGCACCTTCTCCTGGGTAACGCGTGGCTACCTCGTAGCAGTCCTGATGGAATAAGGTGCTCAAATACAGACCTCTAGATAGATAGAGAACAAGTTAACCGTTTTTCCAAAAGGCAGGAGTCACTATTTCCTTTTACAGAGGCACCGAGTAGGGCAGAGACCGTTGTAAGGAGTTGCAACAGGTCAATAGACATGTAGGAAATAGAACCTGGGAGTCCTGACCACTGTTCAATACCTGCTGCAAACGAAGAAGTATCAGGACCCACTAAGAACCTGGACATTATTGACTGGCTTCAAGGACTGTGAAGTATGTTTCTAAACTACAAAGCACAGAGATTTGGAGGCCAGTGGACCGTCTCCACCTTGTAGATGGAGTAGATCTCCTGGAGTCTGTTGTCATGCTCTGCTGCACCAGCCCTACAGCTAATTGTCCAAGTAGAGTTCTGTTTTCAACCTAAATGACCCAGTTGAAGGTAAAGCCAAAAGGACTTAGGTTCCTAAGTCACATATGCCATAATAACAGTGTGCAAAGCTGAGCACATCCTGTTTAGCTTAAAAAAAAAAAAAAAGAGAGAAAGAAAATGCTCAACAGCACCAACAACCCAAATTATTGAAAGTGTTTCAGTACTTACGTTTACCATTGGCCTCAGCAGGATTCAGTAGTTTCATTTTCACACCTAAATACTTTTGAGAATAGAGGCTCTGGGTGGTATTGAAAATTTGCCCTTTTCATGTTTTAAAACCCTGTTGGAAGCAAAGGGCTAGACTTTGAAAACAATCTCCTCCAGGCATCAAGGTACAAGCAGAGTTTCCCAGCACCCTGCAGATCTCTGTGCTATCAGCAGCTGGTGTACGAGCCCTAACCCTGCCACAGAGCTGCTGTGGGGTCTCTGAGTGAGACGCTGAACTTAACAATCGTTGATTTCTCTGTGAAATTGCGTTGAAGTTAAAGTGGGTCAGTGCCATGCTCAGGGAAGGCTGTGCAGGGCTGCAGGATGAGCACCACTGCTTGGTTCTTCATGGGCACTTCTGCTGCATCACTCAGAGCCCAAATGTGGTGAACTTCAAGGGGATGCAAACCGAGGAGCAGAGTAAGTCACAATATGACCTCCAGCATACCAAAGCACTTAAATACATACTTAGCTTCCAGGTCTGGAGGAGCTGCATCGCAGACAGGGCTCTTGGTGGGCAGCGGGACCCCTGCTCCGTGGCACAGCCTGTCTCCGGCCAGCGAGGGTGCAGGTCTGTGCTGTATGGCAGGCTATGATTTGTTGTCACCTTTTTAAATGAGAACAACAAAATCACTAGTCTTCCACACAGAGCCAGACCACTGAGAGCAGCGCTTCCTCCTTGGGGACATCCCCCTGCATGTCTTCTGTTGTCCTTCCTCAGTTGTTCTCATTCTTTTGACACTTGCTTCTCATTTCAGGGATGAATGCTGCCCTTTGCAGTGGAAAAAAAAAAAAAAAGGAAAAAAAAAAAAAAGCCGTATTCTTTGTGAGGCCGTATCAAAGCTCACTATAATTGTCTGTCCAATTTTGCAAATGTACCTGTGAGTTCCTGCTCCATTTTCTCACTCAGGAGACTACGTGCCTATAAAAATTTGCATCGTGTTTTTTCAGGGATATCAGGGCTCAGCAGGGTCTCCTTTTTCCTTTCCCTATGATAAACTTCTGCAGGAGTGCTCTGTCAACCTGTCTATCTCAGTTGTATTTCGGTCTCACTGAAATAAGCAAATGCAATATATACTCGGGAATGCTAGAGAAAAGGAATCAGTTAGCAAAGAAAACAATAATGATAGTGCTGAGTTTCCTGGAATCCCACTGAGAGACTGATTTAAGCAAGAAAAACAAAACCCTTTTGCTGTTTCCTTTTCTCTGAATTGGTTGATGAGCAATCTTTATTTCACCCCAGGTTTAGCTCTGCTTCCACTACCCAGCTTTTTTCTGTTAATACCTCGCATATGGCATAAATAAGGTGTGAAAGGACAATGCTGGCTCACATCCATGGAAAGGATCTTATTTTATTCCTTTCGACTGCCGTTGTCTGAGTGAGGCTTACTTACCTTGGCCACTGGAATCAGACAAGGGGCGGCATCCTTCCTGTCTTCAAACCAAGCCTGTTAAATGTACTTTTGTAAGCAGTTGTGGAAAAAGAAAAAGGAAAGAAACAAAAGTATCCTTCAACAGCCTTGGCTCTGCAGAGCTGCTGCCGTGAAAAGCTCCTTTCATAGAAGGAGAAAGCGTTCGGCAAAAGGAGAGGGTGTGCTGCTGCCGGCAGAGGTTGTGCCCCATGTAAGCTCACAGGGAGCAGTCCGGTCCCTCCTGCCCTCCCTCCCTCCTGCTTTTCTTTTTTTTTTTTTAAAACATATGTGCTCTCTATGGACACTTTAATCAAACTCCAGATGGGTTGTTTCAATCTGGGGATTTGAGCCGCTGAGGAGATAACAGTCCATTGTGCCAGCCTAGGTAGCAGGCGTGTTTGTGATAGCTAGAGCTGATACGGGGAGATGTCCAGGTGGTCTTATTTAACAGGGGGTATTAGTGATACTGCCATTGTCCAGGAAATCAGATAAAACAGCGGTCCAGGTGTTACCCTACACCGTGTTTGTGTAATGACATTGCCAACTGCTGATTACTACCTACATTAAAATACAGATCAAACACTGCAGAAGCGTGCTATTTTCTTGGACAAGATTGCCGGCACCCCCAAACTTCCTGGGGTGCACCGCTAAAAGCGCAAAATTTAATTTGAATATAAAACAGAAGAGTAGCAAGCATGCACTCCTTGCCCATGCTGAATGTAGCTTTACTCTGACACATGCACATGCCTGGCCTGGGCTTGGATTTCCTAAACAAAGGTATTTCCTCTAAACTTGTGTATTTTCCTCTCTGCCCTGCTATAGGGTATTCTCAAATGAAAACACTTTGGGGGGGTGAGACAATTTTTAGAAATAAGCTGCCCAGGTCAATTCAGTATTCTGCTAAGGATAATTAGAAGAGAGAATGAATTGTAAAGATGAATTAACTTGAGAGAGAGGGAAGGTAGTTTGGGAAGTGCTAACCTGGACTGTAATTTCAAGTGACAAGAACACTTCACAGTCCTGGTTCTGAAACGATGCTGCCCAGCACAGTGATACACCAGGTTCAGGAAGGGATTTGCCACGAATTATCGCTAGACAATCATGTAGTGACCAACACAGAAGAAGTAACCGCTCAGCTTGAGCAAGGGATGAGGTCCTCTGCTGTTTTTATACTCGTGCATTCCCTTTTTGGAGCAAAGTATTTAGTAGAAAACATGAATTCCAGGCTCAGAGGTGTGCAAAACTTTTGTCCAGACTTCAGGTAGCATAATCTGTCTCCACAGGGCCATGTTTCTCAATGTGATATTTTGCAGGATGGGATCTGCCACTTCGAGTTTGTCCCAGAGATTTCAGCAGTGTGAAAGATTATGGCTCCTTGTAACGCTGGCAGATGAACCCCATGGCGCTGAGAGGCTGCTCTAGTGTCTTTGTAATTGTTTATATAGATAGGATCTAAACTTAGCTACAGAACATGGTGAAAAAAAGCCTGGTTAGAAAGAGTGGGGATTCGAGAGCTTAGCCTCCAGCTATCTTAGAAGAGGTTGGCTCATCATGGAGAGATCCCCAGCTGCACTTCCAGGCTGTAAATTAAACAAACAGTATTTCCTGTATACCAGACCACAGGGATGGTAGAAAGAACAGTTGTGGCCTTATTGCTGTTATTTCCTTTGGTTTCAATTTCTGTCCTCTGCCCCCCACCTCCTTCTCAGGCTGGCGTTGCCCACTTTACCCGATTTGTTATTTATTACAATGGTATAAAGAGAGGCAGGGGAAAAAATGCTCGGTGCAAATTATATTTTGAGCTGTTGTGCTTTGCCTCTTTGGCGGATAATAAATCTCTCTGGCAATGCTCCTCTGTATAGGATTTGTCATTAAATGCAATTAAACAAACCCTGCAGGTGTCCATGATCAGGCCTGCAGCAGCCCATTCACAACTGCAATGTTATTATCATCCTGACAACAAAACACCAGATATTTCCTCAGCTTCTCTGATCGATGAGCTTGCCTGACTTGGAACTGGAGGGAGGAGAGAAGGGGGGAGCAGAGTGGTTCAAATGCTCTTTAGACTTATTGATGGGAAAGTCAAAAAGCTGCTCAGCAATCAGAGGGAAGGTGGAAAGAGAAAAAGGCAGAGGAACAGGAGGACTGAAAGGAATAAATGAGAGAGGAGTGTTTGGGAGCAAAAAGAAAAATGAGGCAATGTATCACATGGTATCCATCTACCCAACGATTTTGTTAATGCACAAGACTAGAATTTAGCAGGCAAGCAAGGTACTTTAGGTATGAGTCTTCTCATGTAACTTTAGCCTGCTAACATTTAGGCTTTTAGTGTTGAGTGAGTCATGTAGGCTTCCTTTGCAGTCAGTGCAAAAATTAATCTCGCCCTGAGACAGGACCTGACCAGCGGGTTGACTTGTTGTCCGGGGGTATCTGTCTGTCTCCATTAACTGCAGCCGAATGGCTGGATCAGATACCCAACTAATTGCAGATCCCATCCATAACAGCCAAAGGAATTGGCTTTTGCTGAATGCCTGTTCCTTTCTATCTTCATTCACAAGGAGACATTTCCTGGCACAGCTATCAGGAGAGCACACTACAGAGGCACTGCTGGTAGTATTCGTAGAAAGCAGATGCAACAACATTTACACCAGAACTGTTCTGTGCTTTGACAGTCGGGGAACAGGAAGAAAAGTCCTGTGGTTTATGTCCCAGGCAGCCTGCAGAGTATGAAGGTCAGGGATTCTCAGGGGACTAGCTACCAGCAAGTCCAGCGAGAGAGAAAAATTTGCAAACACCAGTCAAACTATTCTGCCAGAATAATTTGTTCAGCTCAGCCTGAGGGTGCTCTCGGGATGACCCTCTTTCCTCCTCTGGTCTCACCCCAGGAATCCTACTTTAGTCCAGTTGATTGCTGGGGCACAAATAGAACTGCGGTGGCAATGGATAGCTTATATTACTATAGCGCCTTTGCAGATGCATGGTACCACAGAAAGCAACCATTTTCAGGTTGAGGAAAGGGAGTTAAATGAGTAGGCTTCAGTAGTGCGGGCGCATATGTAGAATGTAAGAGATGATTATTTTCTTCTACAAAAAAAAAAAATATGTCAGGATCTGTGATGAAGTTTTCATAGCCACGCCTGAAACGCCCAGTAGGGCAAACAGCATGAAACCCCTTTTACTGGCATCAGAGATGAAGTTGGGTTTATGGCAGCAGGAGCCAGGATTTCTGACATCAGTCCATGGCATCTCAGGATGACAAATTTCCCGGACCGTGCATCTAGATGGCTATGCAGCACTGGTCTCTGGCTCCCCAGTTGCTAGGGCAGTCCAGACTTCTGAACCAAAGAGTGTCCTCTTTCTGTTACTCCTGCTCGAACACTGGAGGATTTCCCTCTACCCCTTTCTGTGTCCTTCTTTCCACATTGCATTGCCACTTAATCTCCTGGTTTGTGCCGGCAGCAAACCGATTTGCAATTCCCCGGCAGGCCAAGCCAGCACCAGTCCATGGAAGCCAGCAGGAGCTCCCTGTTCCTGTGGCACCACGGGACATGGCCCCTCAAGTCTGGCTGTGAAGTGTTGATTCACTGGACACACCAGTGGTTCCCCGGTTGTGGTCCTTGGGGCAGTGGTGGTCTGCAAGGGATGGAAAAATCCACAGCTACCAGTATTATTTATGGATAAGTCCATTTTGCATGGCTTCACCGATAGATCCTGGGTACGTTTGAGGTGACACTGGGTCAGAACAGTTGGGAGCCACGCATCTCTGCAAAACCAGCAGCCTTACCGGTGACACGGCATTGCACCTCTCTAGTTTCTTCCATTTCCCTCAGTTTCTGCCTAGACTCTGCTCTCAGGCACATCTGCCAAAATCTAGAAACATCTCTGATTTACTCCTCCCAGGCGCTGTAGGATTTGTGCTGGGGTGACAAAGCCGACACAAAGGGATGTGCTGTCTTCCAGGGAAAAAAAGACAAGAACTGGCATGTCCCGGCTGCCAGTCTGAGGAGCCCGGTGACTGTTAATGAGTGTCACTGGGACAGATCTTCAGCTGGCGTAAATGAGCACTAGCTGATTTTAAGTCCACAAGGACTTTAGTGGAAATATGTTGATTTACACCAGAAGAGCAGCTGGTCCAGGGCTCAGGCTGGCTGGGGAAAACCCCCTGGAGTTTCCATCAGTGGGTGTGAGAGCAGGGTAGGAGCCAGCTGTGTGGGTGAAGGGGTGCGGAAAGCAAATAAAGGAAGAATGGGAAATGTACATCTTATTGGATTGACTTCTCCAACAAACACTTTTTATTTTTATTTCTTTCCACTTCCCTTCTATCCCACCTCCAGCAGCTCCTCTCTCACACGCTCCCTCTCCGCACTGCTCATCTCCCTTTGTGCACCTCTTACCCACTCTCTCCTCTCTAAACAGGTGCAGTTGCCACTCAATAGACTTTAATTACCACTTCAAGGGCTCTCACCAGGGTCTGTTGGGAGGGTGGAGATGAATTTTCCTGAGGATTATGCGTATGTCTGAGTTCTTTTTAGTCAGATGGCAATATTGCTGTCAGTCTGTATCCATTGAGAGATTGTTTCTTCATGTTGTTTCTGTTTGTGTTAACAAAAAGCAAAACTGCTGATGAAGGAAAAAAAAAACCAACAAACCAACCCAGCCATTAGCTGGATTAATTATCAGGACAGCAAATTGGTCTAATGAAAAATATCATGGACAGTTTTTAAAAAAAACAAGGGGTCTCAGCTGGGCTTCTACAACATTATTTCTGCTTGCAAATAGGCCAACTTTTCAGAAGTGGATCGCTCAGCATCTCTAAAGATTTTTGTGGGAGACTGGGGTCTAAAAATACAAGTTGTTTTTAACCACTTTACCTTCTTTTTTGCTCCATGCTCTTCCCATCACAGCTCACTGGAGAAATGCACTGTTAATGCATTCTGCTGGTACCCCAGGGGATTCCTCCAGAGTGAACATGCCAGTTGATTTCTGTCTTCAGCACAGTTTGCCTATGATGGAGAGTTATTCCCAATGTTTAACTA
The DNA here is from genome assembly GCA_035590215.1 of Microhierax caerulescens. Taxonomy (NCBI): domain Eukaryota; kingdom Metazoa; phylum Chordata; class Aves; order Falconiformes; family Falconidae; genus Microhierax; species Microhierax caerulescens. The sequence goes on along the minus strand of JAVJGJ010000047.1, from coordinate 49,289,197 downwards.
GTAACAGAACATTATTTTTATTATTAAGATCCTCTTCAAAAGACAATCCTGGAGAATGCAGAGCAGAAGCTTGCATCTGTCGGATCTGCTTGAAATTGTTTGCACAGCATGTGAGCATACACTGGTGTATAAATGGAGACGCACACAGAAATGTATACACATGCTTACATGTGCCGATACATGTGCCACTGGAAAAGATGGGAGCTGGAAATGTAACAGTTTCTTTTGGGACAGGGAAGATTTCCAAATATTTAAAAAATAATTTTGTATTTGCTCAACATTAACATTTTTAATTTTTTCATAAAGAAAAGCAGGAAGGAGATTGTTTTTTAGCAAATTAAGCAACATTTCCTTCTGCCAAAATTAAGTTTGTTTTCCTAAACAAGCAATTCAGCAAACTGGTTAAACAGTGTAACCACATCTGCATTTTCTGTAAATGTGTTTTCCACAGAACATTCTGACTAGCTTCAAAACAGCTGGGCATATGCAACATCTGGGCTTCTGTTTGGCACTCGCCCCTGTACTGGTCCCCGAGCATGCACCAGTGTCCCTGGCAGAGGGCAATATGGTGCCGTGCCCTGCCTCTGCTGTCCATGCAGGACAGTCTGTGCTGAGCTCTTCTGCCTTCATGCCACCAAGCCAGCTTGTATTCCTGAGTTAGTACCCAGGCTCCTCTTTTCCCCTGGGCATTAGTAACCACGCGATGAGACCCAGACACTGGGCTGAGGTTCTTACGTGCAGTCGTGTCTCCGCACCCCGGCAGTGTTCGTTTCCCATCAGCGCGGCTGCCTCCGTGCGCTCCCCGCCGCGCTCAGCCCTGCTGTTGGTACCTGCCGCACAAAGGCAGAAGAGGTGAAGGAAGGGTGGATGGACAGCACTGATGGGGATATGCTGGTAAAAAAGCAGAGTAATCACCATGGCACTTCTGCCCTAAGACATCCCTGTAGTGTCTGGCTGGGGATGTTCTGCTCCTCCTTCCTCAGGCTCGGGGTGCAATAGGGACCTGATACAGTGATGAGGTGCACGACACCGTGGGCTCGACCTGGGTCGCAGCTGCCCCTTGGTACAGGGTCCGTGACACAAACAGGAAGAGGCACGGTGATGCGCCTACAAGAGACTTCTCCCTGTGCAAACACAGCACGGTTGTGCCACTTTCTCTGGCCTTTCTCCTCACCCTTGCTCCTGTACTTCTTCACCAGGAATCCTGCAGTCCCTTCCTCTCCTATTCCTGCCTTCCACAGCCTCTGGAGATCTGCCAACCCTCCTGACGTTCCCACTCTCCCATGTTGTGTCCTTCTACCTCTCATTGTAGCCCTTTCTTTCATCTTCTAGGGCTTTAAAACCCTTCTGCCTTCATCATCTCTTCCTCCCCCTCCTTTCTTTTCCTGTACATTTTGCTTTCTAGGCCCATCTACCACATGTTGTCCTGCCATTCATGTGGGACTAGGAAGAACATTGATCACAGCCATCTCAAACCCATCTCTCCCTTTTCCCAAAGAGCCAATGAAAACGTCACCCATGAGATAATCATCATGTTGCTCACGTCCCTTAATTGCTCTCAAAGTACACATGGAGGCTGCCGAGCCCCTTTGAAAGGCAGGTTCTGGCCTTTGGCATGTTATTGACAGGCTGTTGATAGGCCCCTTTGTTGAGGAGCAATTTTGTCCCTTTTGCTGTACAATTTTTTGGTGTTTTTTTTTAAAGAGGGCCCTTTCAGAAAGAGTAGATTTTAAAAATAGAGCTGAGCTTTGAATGAACAGTCACCAGACTTACTCCTGAGAAGCAGTGGCATACATGTGAGATGAGAGCTACCAGCATGTTTCATGCAAAACTCCACAGCTATGATGACTGATAGCTTCATCCTCATTGCTTTTTGTTCCCTCCTCTCTTAGACCTGGTAATTAGATGTTTACTCACAGTGTATTACTAAACCATGAGATGTCTTGTGTGTTCAAGTGCATGGTCCCTGGTAAACAAGTTAGAGAAAGTTGACGCTCAAGCTGTGCGGCAACCCATCTGTATCTATTAGTGATAATTCTTTTCTTTATTTAATACCTGCTGATTAAAACGGACTAAGATTTCCTCGTCACAGCAGCCCTCCACCATCTCAAAGGCTGTACGGGTCTGGGGCAATTGCTGGTGCACCCGCTGAAAGGGAACATTGAGAGCAGAACAAAGCACACTTGCTCTCCCGTTACTGCCGTGGGCACAGACCCCCATTAGCAGTGCCGAGTCTTGACACACAGTTGAGCAATTCTCACGTCAGCTACTGAGTCCTGTAGTCGACACAGGCTTTCAAGCCACCTCCTTAATAAAAATGTATTTTAACATGCCCCTCCCATGTAAGCTGGGGTCCCGCTGTGGCAGATGCTTCATGTACATCTCAAGTTAACCCTGCTAAAGCCTTCAGCGTGGCTGCACAACCAAGCGCCGGTCTCCACCTAAGTAGACTTTCAACCCAAGCCTCAGCGAAATCTCCAGGCTGTATGCAACTGAAAACCAATCCTGGTAGAAATGAAATTCTTTCCTCTCTGAAACAATGTCCTTTGGAATGATTTTGCTGTTAATGAACCCTGACTGAGCTGCTATATTTTGGAGCCACTGGTGTGCATTTTAACAAGGAGCTCTCTACGTGCGGATGTGCATCAACATAGCCAGCCCCATAATGGAAGTCTGTTCAGCATTGTAAGTCCCGCATTAGGCTGTGCCTGTAGGAACCCTGGGACGTTCCACTGAGACTGCCTGGAGGTAATCACCTCTCCCAGCGTCCTGGCTGTCCCTAACCAAGTGCTCTGCTTGCATCTATTCCAGGAAACAGCTCTGGAGATTATAAATTTTAGACCTTAATGCATGCACTAGCAACAAGGGGGGGAAGTGCCATTTGATTATAGATGAAAAGGAAAAATGCAAGGGGCTTTGGTGTTTGGAAAAAACTCCAGCATGCTGTGATTTGGTTGTTGAACCCTGTAAGGGACTGGAAGCCCCTGAACTTCATTGTTTTCTCCAAGTAGTTCAACCAAATCATAAGAAATACTTGAAAAACATCATCCACCTTGAATTTGTCTTAGAATCCTGCATGACTAAAATGATTAAAAAAAATAAAATAAAATTAAAAGTCCCAGCACTTCCCATCACAGCAATCTATTTCATATGTTACATCCACTTAAACACCTATTTTTTGTGTGTTTACCAAACACACACGGCACAGGGAGCAGAACATACACGCATTATTTTGATCAGTGTATGTTACACAGAATGGAGGCCGTTCTGTTGAAATTTGGGAAAAGGAATTCTTTCAAGCCCATTCCCTCATCAATAGGCCAGTGGAAAAACTAAAATGCCCATCTTCTAGAAAAAAATAATTGGCTAATTTATTTTTAAAAGTTGTGGACTCCTTAGTCGGCGTTTATTGTTCTACCTACCTGTGTTGCACCTTGCCAGGTTATGTAAAATCTGTGCATACCTCTGTCGCCAAACAGACCTTCATCAGCACGTAGTGAGAACTGCACTAAAATAAAACGTTGGCTGAATTAGATGGAGCGGATTAGAAAGATGATAAAAGATAAGCTAGGAGAAAATAAGACGATAAATAGGTCTGGCAAGATAGATGGATAATCTTCCTCCCAGGCCAAACATGACAAGATAATAACCTTTTTCTTTTCTCTAGTTCCATTTGCTCTTGGATCTCCAGAGCTTTAAGGATATCACTTAGTTTGGTCTTCTGGTACCCCTGTGAAATTAATATCATTATGTCCATTTAGGAATAGGTATAAATTTAAGGTTAGGATTGGGAAAATCAGCCAAAGTGTTCTCTTGTTGATTTGCTTCTTAGCTTTTGCTGTGCCTCAGGCAGTATGGTACACCAAAGACAAGCTAGTAAAATCGGGGTGCTGCAGCCACCACCTTGCAGCTCACCTCTGCCACACCATTTGCACAGCCCAGGCAGAGCGGAGTGAGTCTTGTCCTCTCCTTCAGAGTATGTCCCTGTTCCTGTCACCAGCTGGGGACAGTGCCTGTCACAGGAGCCAGGTGATGTTCAGGTGATGCTGCGACAGTGCAGCTCTCCTTCTGCTCCCCGCACATGCTGGGATCCGGCGAGCAGACGGTGCACTGGGCAGTGGGATCAGGGTAACTTTCCTTCTCTTCTCTACACTTTCAGAACAGGGATTATTTCTGAGCAAATCTAAGCAACTGGCGAGCTCATTAAACATTCAGGACTATGGTGGCGTTTTCTCAGGTCAGAGACGGCTTGCCTGAGCTGTCCTTTGCTCTCCTTGCTTGGGAGAAATCCCCGTTGCTCCTGCTAGGCTCAGTGCATGGTCTGAGCCTGCAGACTGCAAACCATCGGGCCCTTCTCTCGAGCCTTTGCCTTCCAGAGGATGACAACTTAACCGAGTTGGAGGTCCTAAGTGAAGTTTTCTATTGCTTTGTGTCATTGATTTCTCCACATACATTGAACTGGTGACATGGAGCAACAGAATACATGATTAGACAGAATTACAGACCACAACATTAATAATTTTGTGAGTTTAACTGGAAAGATTTGCAATTGTTCTCCCTGGGAACTCTGCAATTTTCTCCTTCTTCTTGAGAGAAACTCTCCTTTCTGCTCTAATGGCAGGGTGTATTGTCATCCAACGGTAGCAGGGACTGACTATTGCTCCTGACTTGGGGGGCTTGAATCCATGCAATTTTCATCTGGGCTGGAATCTTGTAGGTGGACTGTTCATCATGGCTCTAGATTTTCAAAAGAAGTTAGCAATTTTGGATACCTTGTATTTGTGTTTGAGACACTTTGAAAGGAGACCGATTGTGAGAGAGGCAGGTCCTTGGAGGTCCCTGAAAATCAGGACTAATTGAAATGTGTCATGCTGGGCACCTGAAAATATTAAAACGTTTTGGTAAATCACAGGGGAGTGTTCTGTTTCTGAACATGACTTGGAAAGACTGTACAGCCTCAAGTAATACAGGATAAAAGGAAGATCTTTGCATAATGTTATGGAAACATTCTTTAATCCTCAGTTTAGCCAAGTGTTTAACTTTAGACATGTATTTGATTCCTGTGGGAGTTTAGAGCTGAAGTTTCTGCAAGTGCATTTGCGTTTTCCTGAAGTGGGGCCTGATATTGCCTAAGTTACTGGAGGTTTGTTTTATGAAAATTTCAGAGTCGGTCTCCAGATTAAGATAAAACAAAAGACAAAATCCTCCCCTCTGTCCTGAAGTGAGATCCTGAGTAGGACACACAAGGCTTTGCCGGCTTTCCGCCTGTCCACAGGTTCACATGCAGAGCCACAGACTGTACCACAAAATGTCTATTCTTTGCACTTCATAAAAGCCCCAAGCCTGAGTCGCAGGCTGTGTTAAGTGCTGAGCAAACACACAACAAAATGTCCATGCCCCAAAGAGGTCGGACTCTCATGCAGCCGGGCTGCTCAGCCTGGCAATGTAGGTGTAGGACCCGAATTCATGCAAGATTCTGCACGGCTGCAAACATGCACTCCAGAAGCAAACAAGCAATCATGCAAACAAAACCCAGCCAGCTCCTCCCCTCATCGATCAGCAACCCATCGGCAAAAATCCTTGCTTGGCAACGCTTGTTAGAGCTCCCTTGCAGCTCGAAGGCTGCTGAAGGCAAAAATCTTGGTATTGACCCTGAGCTGCACTGCTAACGCACGGCTGGGAGGTCTGTTTATAAACAAGGTAAAACTAAAAACTCCATCCTTATTAGACAGCAGGAAGGGGGCCACGTCTCACAATCGGAACTCGCAGGAGCCATCTGGTCTCTGTAAATAAGGGCTACTGGAGTCAGGGCATGAGCGTGCCACGATTGTAGAATGTGAATGTCCCTATTCATGCAAGTAATACAACAAGTACTAAGCTAGTAGCGTGCTCAAGGCTTTGCTGAGTTAAACAAAACCGTGGCAGTAAGGGGTTTTTTTCCTTTTGCAGGGTCAAACCTATAGCTACAGGACCGAACTTCTTTTGAGGCGTGGGCTGGATGCATTCTGTGATGAGAGGGGTCAGGATGATGCCTGCTCAGCCCTGGTTTGTCAGCAGTGAGCTATGGCTGGGGTTTCAAAGCTGCTTGCAGGGCAATTCCTTTTAATCTCAGCGAGCGCTGAGGACTCCAGATATCATGGGCAGCCTTAGGATACTCAGACACAAGTATCAATATTGAATATTGTATTAACTGTTCTTTAGCTACTTTTTTTTTTTTCTTTTCCTATTTTTTCTCTATGCTTAAATTTAGGAAATTTTATTAAATGAATATGCCAGCATCTTTTTTACTAAGGACACGACTTACAAACATATTCCAGTATCTAAAGACAGATCATTTTAATAGAAAACCACTCCTCCTTATTTTCAGATGAGGTGTATGCTGACTTGTTTCACAAATCCCACCAGGATGCCAAGGTTTGTTCTAAACTCATTCATTTGTAAAGAGGTGTTAAACAACGATGCACTTTGAGGCCACACAATGATCAGAACAGCTTCTGAGGGAAGGCCTGCCCATACAGAACATCCACATCAATTTTATCACCTGCTTTTCATCTCTTTTGCGCTTTGGGTCCTGACCAAAAACTTAGGGTAGTTCCATGGGAGGTTTATTTATTTCGCTTTCCTAGTAATGGATTGCTCTGGAGAGGTGTGAATTTAGTATCTTAACAGAGACAACTCCCATTGATTTCAGCGAGGAGAAAAGCCCAGTTCTTTGCTTGGAGTTGCTCTTAAGATCTCGTTCTGGCCTGGATTCAGTCGCACAGCTAAATCCTGCTGAAGTGTTTGCCGAACGGGGAGTGGGCACAAGTGCTTACATTGAGGTGTGTGCTTAAAGGCCTGGCTGCGCCAGAGCCCTTGCCCTGTCTGGTGGAGGGAGTGGGGTTAGGGGGGACCACGCTCGTGTCGCAGTGCAGTAGTGGGCCGTGGCGCACACAGACACACACGTGTTTAGTGTGCATGAAAGGGCCTGAATGTCACATTGCATGTGAGTGCAGGTGTCTGGAGCAGCCATAGCACCGACGTCTGGGTGCCAAGTTCAGGTGTCTGGGGTGGAGCAAATCTCTCCAAAGAGAGAGGAACCTTGATGTGTTTATCCAAGCTCAAAAGCTGTTGCAGATCTTGCGTCTGAAATCCACTCTCTTTTTCCTGCTGAGGTTCCCAAGCACCTCCCAGTCTCCCAGCTACTCGCAGCCTGAAACCCTACCAGATGCCGTGATTGCAGTGGAAAAGCAGCTCATTACTGGAGTGGCAGGCAACGCGCAGACAAATATTTGTGTGAGGCATACAGAGCCCAGAGACTGGAACACATTGTCTCTCTGATGGGAGGAGAAAAGGGGAAGGAGGATCTTGCCTTTAGCAAAAATAAATAACAAAAATCTAGACAGTGTTTACTTCAAGCAAAGCTTAAAATGTTTCCTTCTAGTAGGCAATGTGGTACCCTCCTGCCAGACTGATTTCCAGTTTACGCATTTTGCTAAATACTTTAAGGGTCAGGAATTAAACCGAATTGCGTTCAGATCTTACCCTGAATCCCCTGTTCCTCACAGACCTCTGTGTTAGGATTTCTCAGAAAAGAGACAGGATTGTGTCCTTCTATGAGATGGGTTTGTTTAGAGACCGTCAGAAAATCACCAGTAAAAGTAAGGTGACAAAATATGCCCTAAACAAATTGAAGTGTGACTTTCATTAAGCAATACACACTACACGATACAAAATTTAGTTAGCTTTGAGAATATGGTATCATCTGTCCTACTATTTTTTATATTAAATATGAAATCTGATTAGGCAATTTCCCAGCATGCGGAGATAAACCCATAAAAGCAGGAATAGGTATTTGGTAATATAATTTTCTGGCTTCTCCTCAAGTTCTCTAGCATGCCTGTGTTGGGGCAGGAGATAAAGAATGTGATTTCTTGCCCTTATTTCACAGCTGAACTTCAAAGGGAAAAGACCTTATATTGATGTAGCGAGGGACAAGGCATTACAAAATCTGAACCTCAGCATTATGTTGCATTGAAGAAAGATCACAAACTGAGTCACTGTGCAGACACAGAAGTGACGGAAGATGTTAAAAGATTTACAGAAAGATAACAGGAAGCTATCTCTCCATTCCAATTCCATGGGCAAGCATTTCCACCAGTAGTTTGTTCAAGGTGTATAATGTATATCTCTGAAGGCTGTGCGTATATTCAAGGCCTTATAGGAAATACCAACTTTCTTTTGAAGTGTTTTTCTTTTTTCCTAAATATTTAATTCCAAAACAGCAAATAGGAATTTCCTTAAAATGGAGAACAGCTTGTTTTCTTTTGCTTTTGGAGACCAACATTACTTAATAAAAATATAGGTATAAAGACGGGAGACAGGGACAGTCTGAGCCTGGGATTACATTGCCTTGTTGAGCCTTGGTTTAGCAGAGTATTTAAACATATGTTTGACAGAGCTGGGTGGGAATTTTCAGTGACTAGGGATTCATTTAGGGCATAGGCTCAGCTTCAAAAAATGGAGATAAAACAAATGCAGCAAATCATTTCAGCTGACAATAGCCCTATGAAATGCTTTCTTTCCAAAGTGCTCAAACACTTTACTTTTAACATTTTGTCTTTCTTATTTTCTAAATTATATCCATGGTTTAATAATCTAAAGAGGAAAAAATGTTTTATTTCAGCTTGTTCAAATTTCTGAGTTGAGCCATGGCTAAGTACTTTGTTGTTTAAATTTTGTCAAAAAGAAAAACTTTGTTTAATTTGACTCCACTAGATTTATTTTTTTTTTGGGGGGGTGGGGGTGGTAGTGTAAGCACTTTGTGGAAAAACCCACTATGACATAGTCATTAAGCACTTAAATATCTGTCACCAGACCCTAAATGTACCACTGAGGCAAGACAAATTTTGACTACTCAGAATAAACTACTGAGGAAAAAATATTTTCAAATAACTGTTCATTGAAGAATTTACTCCCCACAGCATCTTGGTGAGAGATCTCCTATTTCTCCTATAGAGAATTTTAAGAGCAACCCTTATACACGAGCTAGCTAGTAGCTAGCACATTTTCAAAATAATAATTTTGAGGTTTTCAGTGTAAAGTGTTGAGATTCCATTCGGACCCCTACACAGTCACTGCTCACTGCCCAGGGGGCTGCAGCCCATGCCGTGCCCGGGCTGGGCTGAGCTGGGCCGGTGGGGCTGGGGGGCACCGGCAGCCGGGGGCGGGCGGGGGGGACAGAGCCCCTGGC
>JAVJGJ010000047.1:49261061-49279099 GCA_035590215.1 Microhierax caerulescens | reverse complement strand
GTGGGCCCCTCGCCTCCCCCGGGCACCGGCGGCACCCCCGGCTCAGCCCAGCCCGCTCCGCCCTCGGCCGAGCCTGCCTCCGCACCCTCGCCGGAGCTCACCTGTCCCTGGGTCACCTTTGCCAGCGGAGGGGCTGGGAAAGCTGCCCTGCCTCTGCCTCGGGGCTTTTATGAGCCACCGGGGGGGCGGCAGGAGGAGCACCCAGGCGGGGACTCTCCGCTTTGGCCAACTGGAGGCTGCGGTTCCTCGCAGATGCGGAGATCGCACAGATTACATCATGGAGAGCTGCCTGCGCTTCAGTGTAAAAGTCTCCTCCTCGCGTAAAGGCGGGTCGGAGGAGGGATGGCAGACGGCAACAGGTCTGTCCTCCGGGGTAGCGACGCCTGGACCCCTTGTAAATCGAGCGCTGGCGGGGAAGTGGGCGAAGGAGATGCCCCCTGGCTCGGGGACGCGCCTTGGGACTCACGCTTTGCACAGGGACAGGCGGGGCAGCCCGCCGGGAGAGCCAAGAGCCTCCTTCTGCGCCTCAGCCTGAGCGAGGACCTGCGGGATTTGCTTTGTGGGTGCCAGTTGTTCAGTATCTCCCAGGACCACCCCCCAGCCAGCCTGCTCCTGCTACCCTACCGCAGCGTCCCTCAGCCTGTGTCGCACTCACCCTCTGATTTCCCAGCCCAACGGACGAGCCAAGTTCCACCCTAAATTCTCAGCCTTTATCATCCTGTTTTCGGAGCTTACACAAAGTCCCAGCCCTCCGTCTCTTCCCAGAGATACCGAGCTGAATTGCAGAGCAGATCCAAATACCTAGAATCCATTTGGTTTTCTTCTGTTCCTGGAGCACGGAGAGCAGACAGTTATTCCACGAGTGTGCCAAAGAACAAATCACTCGCCAGTGAAAACAAATTTATTTCCTAACCCTTACATCCAGGAACACACATGCGTTTCTGACTTTGACTCGGGGGGTGTCAGCTGGGATGGGTTTGTGTTGCACCTCTTAGATTGCAAATACACAGGCTGCAGACATCAATTCTTCCAGACAGCCCTAGATTGTCCTAGGTGGTCACTGTGTTGAGGTAAAGCTTTGTCTTCTGGTATGTCCTATGCACAGGATATATTATCATGTGATACCAAGGGGAAAATAATAATTGATTGTAACTTTAATTAGATAGAAATCAAAATAGTTCAAAGTTAAAGGCTCAGTCTGAGTAATACTTGAGATCCACATTCAGATCTGATTTGTGGAAACTGCTGCCTGCTACAAGTGGATCTCCTGTGGGTAAACACTGGGCTCTTAAGATCTGGATCTAAAAGCAGATGACATGAAGGGAGCCCATTTTCAAGTGGCATTGGATGCTATTCAAATCAGAGCATGATTAGAATGAAGCCAGGTGCTCTGTTTCCAACTCTTTTTTTTTTTTTTTTTCTTTTTTTCCTGATCTTCTGTAGTGTTGTGGATTATGGGCCAAATCCCTTGGCTTAACATTAGCTGAGAATCTGACCAGCCACTGTGACGTTTTTGTTGTTGCCTAAGATAAAAGATGGTTTTGAGCAGAATGTACTTGTATTCAACATGAACCAGTGAATACCCTGGGAACTCAGACGCTGATCTCTTGAAGGAGGAGATGGAGATTGAGCAGTACCTGATGACCTTGCAATGCATTAGTCACAGCACGAAGAATGCAGACTGGTGTACGAGTAAAAGAAGATGTTACAGCCTTGCTAGTGCCTGACCTTGAATGTGTGTCTGTGAGAGATTTTCATTCATGAGCCAAATCTGGAAGCCTTTGCTCTGGCTTTGTCCAGGCAAAGCAGGAATTTAGGGGAAATGTGAAAAGGACGAGAGCTGAAACTGTAAACAGCATCTTATGGAAAATGCTGAGGGGTGCCTAAGTCCCTCCAGAACATACATCAAAAGGACTTGGGCACCTAATTCCCTTAGAAGATCCTACTAGAGAGGAAACCTGCAGCAAAGGACTGTGATCAGTGCTTACAGCTGTTATTACCCCAGCTGGACCTCTTCACCCTTAATTGTCCTTTCACCTCATTTGCGCACCAGGACTCTCCCAATTTGCTCTCAGTTCAGTCTGAATGTGGTAACTGCTGCTATCCCCTGGCCCAGAGCTGCAGCTACAAAATCCTCTTTGATTTTTCTCCAGCTTCTGCCTTTAAGTCTCTGCTCTTAAGTCAAATGGCGAAAGGCCCTGCTGAGGTTAAGGAAATGGGCCATGAGGAAGGATGAAGAATAAGCCCTCCAGCTGCATATCTAGGAATAACAACCATTTTGCAGTCATTCACAAGGGATGTGAAGCATACAGGCACTGACTGTTTTCCTGAGAGCTGTAGCCTCTTCTTTTCAAGGTATCAGGCAGGACTTTGGACGCAAGTCCTCTCCATGCCATCTAACCAGTAATTGTGACCGGCAATTTCAGCTGAGACTTCGGAAACTTGATTTTCAAAAGGATCCGAGTTGTGAATGAGGTGTACCCATCAAGCCCAAACTGTCTCAAGCCTGAGCTATTCATTCAAAAGACGCATTAGAAATGTAGGGCTTATCGCAAGAAAAGACCTGGAAACTCACTGCGTCTATGGCAGATTCATTGTCTCTGGCTTTTCCACCTTGGGAGACTCCTCTGTCTCACTCATTTGCATTCCAGATTCATTTCGGTGGAAGAGGAGATAGGACAGATTTTTCTCATGGAGAAAGTCTGGGATGAACTTAGAAGCCACAACAGGAAAGGTCACTGTTCAATTTAATTATTTCAAGTTGTTTTCCACCCCCTACTCAGAGCAGCCCTCATGGCTCCGTAATTAGCAATGAAGTGAAGGGGGAGCGAGCCGGACTTTGGCCCCAACTGACCCGATTCATACAACATGTCTGATTAATGCACCTGGTCACATGGCAGCTGCCAGCGACTTGTTGCTGGGCATCCAGAGGTTTCCAAGGGAACCGCTCCTTCTCCTGCCGATGCTCCTCAACAAGTGCAGGAGAGCCGGAGTTCAGAGGGCCTGATGCCCAGCCAGGTGGAAGATGAGAGCAAAGGTGTGTGGAGAAATGCCCAAAAAAGAAAGCATCCTCACAGAATTTAGTGACGCTCCACAGCAGAGAAGCTCGGACAAAGCCCTCAGAGCTGAGCCCTGCGGTGTGTGCTCGAATCCCTGAGCCAGGGCACTGCCTCCGCTGAGCCCTCCCTGCAGTCCCCTCCCTTGTGCTCGCAGCTGTAGCTGCCGCACACCTATCCCAGCCCACGCACCCATCGCTCATGCACAATCCTACATACGCCGCATCAAACCAAAGACACACCACAAACAAAACAACAGCTCTGCACGAACAGAGACACGGTGCCAGCCCCCGTGCATTCTCCTCTTTTCACAGAGGAGCTCTACCACACAGTGGAGACCCCTTTCCTGAGGTGTGTTTAAAAACTCTCCTTCATATTACAGAGACCTTTACGGACAGAGACCCAGTCCCCTAGAAAGCTTTCCACCACTGCACGCACAGATCCAGCCTACCTATGCAGACTGGCACAGAGCTCCCGTGTGGACCAATCTTATCTCCCTCCCCCAAATCCCTCTCCCGGTACACACAGCCAGAGTGCTGCCTACACACAGGCGTGGCGGCTTCCACATACACAGCCACTCTTCACACACCCCCTCTAGACACACGTTCTGACACACGCACAGGCTCTGTGCTACTTGCAGGCATCTCCTTCTGTGCATGCACTTCTGCAGACTTACACTTGCAGCCTTGCTTGTAGGCATTCCTGCTCGTTTGCACACAGATCATAGAATCAGAGAATCGTTTAGGTTGGAAAAGACCTTTAAGATTAAGTCCAACCATTAACCTAGCTCTGCCAAATCCACCACTAAACCGTGTTTCAGTGCAGAGGGAAACTGAGGCACGGACAACCCCTGCAAAGCTCTCTGCATTGCAAAGCACTCTGAATCACAGCTTCTAACACAGCAGGAGGAGGATGCAGAACATAGAATCATAGAATCACAGAATCATTTGGGTTGGAAGGAACATCTAAAGGTCATCTAGTCCAACCCTCCTGCCATAAGCAAGGACATCTTCAACTAGATCAGGTTGCTCAGAGTCTTGTCCAACCTGGCCTTGAATGTTTCCAGGGATGGGGCATCCACCACCTCTCTGGGCACCCTGTGCCCATGCTTCAGCACACTCAGCATAAAAAATTTCTTCCATATATCTAGTCTGAACTCATGCTGAGCAGCACTAGCCAGGGCAGGGTGTCAGTCCATCAGTTACAACTCTTACTGAGTTGGGAGGAAATTACCTGAGCCTACACACAGCCGTGCCACCACACATCAGGGAAGGGCAAGCACAGACATCAGAGCATCCTGCAAAAGGCAGGACAAAGCAACACCCTTACGCATGTGCGCACACACTCACCCTTTTTACTCCACACTCCCTGCAATCTGTGCACTCACCCTGAGCACTCAGCCAGTGATGCACATCCCAGGATCGCTTGCTGTGCATGCACTGGTAAATGTACATTCAGTGTCCCTCAGCACACCCCAACAAGTCTGACAGGGATTTCTGCTAGCATGTACCCCTCATCCCTTCTCCCCTTCCTTGTAGCTGCAGGGGATGTATTTACATTGTCTCACAAGCCTAGCATGTGCTATACACATGTACACAGGCCAGCAGTTCTTGGCAGCAAAAATAAAGTCTCTGAACTAGCAAATGCGGTTGACTTGGCAAGTAGCACTGTTCTGTAATACCAGTCTTCCAAATACACAAGGCAGGCTTACAACAGCCTGCCTTTCCTCTTTTCCCTTTCGCTATGATGGAAGAAGATGGGGAGGGTGTGTATATCTGCACTGTGTGCTCTAACAGTAATTTCCCAAGCTTGTTAATGCTGCTCCAGTTTTGTTAGTCATGGGGTAAGCATGAGCTGCAAGAAGGCTCCAGAGGTTGTTTGCACAGTGCCAGGAGACCTTCCATTCCAATCTCACATCCACCTGCTCTTTGGCAGCAGAAAGCCAGCTTCATTCAACTGAATTTTGTAGAGCAACAGTGATTTGTCCCTGCTGACACAATGGTTTGCATTGCTGAAGGACACGAACAGGGGAACATGTCTTAAACATGTTCAGTTTCCTCACACCACTTACCCTTCCAAGTCTTTCTCCTTTTTTCCCAGGAAGGTAATGCATCCTTGCTAACTCTCTGGATCAAATTGCTTTCAGGTGATGCTTATCGACTATCTTTTATCTAATCTTCCAGACTACAGCATGTGCCTGCAAGAATATAAGATGTGAATGGCTTCATGTAGCAAACTAGATTTACATGATGGGAAGAGAAAGATTCAAAGGGTTTCATTCCTCTGCCTTTTAACTCAGTTTTAGACTACATCAGAACATTTGATACAGGTGTATCAGACTGAGAAGAAATGTTATTTGGACTAAGCTCAAAGGCTTAAGCAAGAAGAGTGTTCTGGTTTCAGCTGGGATAGAGTTAATTTTCTTCCTAGTAGCTGGAGGCATGTTCAAAACTATATATACATGACAGTGTAAGTTAACAATGCAACCAGGAAGATACAACTCCATGGAGGGCAGAAAAGGCTACAAATGAACAACTGCTTGTTAGAGTCAAGGTCTCTGTACGAGTACACGTGAGGAATCAGACATGTTTGTGTCGGCGTGAACTGTCTCTCACTATGTTCAAATTATGTGTGTGAGCACGCACGCCCGAGAAAGTACAAGGGTATGTTTATGTGTAATGAACACACTTTTAATGAGGTGTCTGCAAAAGGCACAATCAAGTAGTGGCAGAATATGTCCATGCCTCAGGGGAGAGTGTGGAAGTCTGCTTGCCTGCTTTTATCTCTGTGTTGTATTAAACCCCATGTGCATGTACTTGAACTTGTGACATTGAGAACATCACAAATATAATGAGGAGAAAGAGGTCATTCAGACAAACTTGCCTGTCCTTGGTCGAGTTTCTGTTCGTGGCTTGAGCAAGAGACTTTCAGCTGCTGAAGCAGTTAAAAGATGAATATTGTAAAAATGAAGCCCATGCTAACTGAGTAAACAAGAAGCTTGAGAACTGGATCTGTCAGGGGCTAGAGCAGCTTGTAAGCAGAGGTCAAAGGAAAAAATGAAATAAATAAAAACAAGCTGAAGAGCAAACAAGAGCACTGGAGGCAATATTGTCATAAGCATTAAAAGTAGAACCTATGTTCCATTTTCAGAAGTGGGTTTAACACTTAGAACTCAAAATCACATGACCTTTCAATAAAATCTGGGATTCTATGTCCCATAGATATTTTAGAAGCTGTTTCTCACAATACGAGAAGTTGGTGCCCCAGTGAAATTACCAGGCAAGTTTAAAACAAACAAAAATAAGTGCTTTTTCACACAGCACATAATCAAATTTTGGAGCTCATTTGCCACAGGATATTGTGTAGACTGAAAGTATAAATAGGTTCAAAAGGTTTTAGACAAGTTTATGGAGGTTTGGTCTATCAGTGGCGATTAAACTTAATAGTCTGGATGCAATGTCCAGGCAGTACTTGCAGATTGCTGGAAGCTACAAAACTACAGGTAGGAGAAGCCTTATTCTTTATATACCATTGTACACTGTCCTATCTTCCTCTACTTACTACCAGGGCCAGCACACTGGGATAGGGACGTGTCTGTTGTGGATCAGTCAGGCCACATTTATATTCCTACACGTACCATGAATCACCAGTTTAGGTTTTCAGAGGGATCTTAATAATCAGTCAGTTAGGAGCCCTGATCCTTAGGGATCCTCACCTAATTTATTTAGCTACAGATTAGATACTGTTGCCTCTGGATCCTAACAAAATTACACTCCCGTGGAACTCACCATATCAAACAATCTAGGGTCATTTGACACTGGATTTGAACACAGTGTCCCCTCTACAGAGAGATTCCAGAACAATGTGGCAAAACCAAGGCTTTAGTTGGCACGAGGACAGTCTGATTCAGATCCCTCCACACTGATTAGAAGCAAATTCAAAAAACATGGTCAATGGCCTTCAAAGAGATTTTTCAGGCAATGCTACTCCTCGTGCTCATCCTAGGAGAAAAGTAAACTGCATATCAGGAAAGGTGTAGAGGCAAATTCTGCTCTCACATGCAGTGGTGTCAGTGTGGAAGATCTCCGACAAGCTGACAGATGCTTAAATAGTGCAGAATTAGGCTGGCAATTAGTGAGCACAGTGATCAGAGAGGCTAAGTCCTGAGAAACTCCACTGATGTGGGTAGAATTACCAGAAATTGATGCTAATTCTGAACTGACTGGGACTACCACGGCAATGTTTGGTAGCTGGATATCTGAAGCAGAGAGCAGTGAGCACTGGCCCACTGTTGTCTGCATGTTTTCTGGATTTTCACTTCCGGCAGTGGACAATGATGCTTCCAAAGAAAGATGTGTTCTTTCCAATGTAAAAGATCGAATGCCCAGTAATCGTTCTCTGTGTGTGTATGTATGCATTCCTCTTATTGCGGTTCCTGGAGACCGTATTGGTCCAAACCACAACAGGCCTGTTCTGCATTTATTCATGTCCCTTCTTCTTTTCTCTTCCCCTTCTGCTCTCATCCATATTTCTTCTCTTCATCTCTTCCCTTTCCCTCTGTCTGTCCTACCTTCCCTGCACTCCACTCCAATACAAACATCCAAGCCTTTTTTTGGATGAAAATGATGAAAAATAAACCCCTTATGAGGAGCTGCAGCATGTGCTCTGCCAGAGAGCAGTCTTATTCATTAAGGGAATGGTCTTGTATGCATTTGGGCATGTTATCAGTAACACTCCAAAGGGAAATGGACTACTTAAACCTATTATATCACTGCTTTATTCACCATGTGCTGCCATTTACCTCCTACATGACGCTGGGCTCTAATAGCACCAGTTCTGAGAAACCCTGCACATTAGCCACAAGCAGCTCATTAATCCACTGTTTTCATTCTTGCAAAAAAAATGAGTTCCAACCACATGAGAGCTCAGATGCTGAGCACTCAGCCAAAAACAAAACAGCTTTGTTGTGCCAGCAGCTCTGAGGTAGCCCCAAACAGAACAGCACTTTCTGCTGATGGGGCACAGAGGGGGGCCCTTGGGCTTGGGGTACCGGGGTGTGCATGGGAGAATGGGACGTAGCTGTCAGCCTGCAGCTGCTGCAGGGAGACCTGGAGAATCTGATTCCTGGAGGGTCCAAGCCAGGCCCGTGTAGCCTTCACCACAATCAGGTCCTGGCTGTTGATGCAGCTCTGTCCCAGGATATCAATTGTCCCAGGCAGAAGGAAGAAAATGGAAGGCATCTCTCAAACTCCAGCATGGGGAGTCTGTGACCGGCCCGGGGATTGGCAGAATTAATTCCAAGCAGGTACAATGAGATCTTCGAGAGCCCTTGAAGAAAATGAAAGGCCTCATGTCCCAGCCCCGAGCCACAAATCTGCGAGCCTTTTTGCTTCTTTGCAAACACACAGAGGTTGTGGCATAAAAAAGCAGTCACATCTGCTTCATCAAAGAGAAGAGCCCTGCTAAGGGCCCAGGCTTTCTCTCCCTAGTCCACTGCTTGCACCATGCTGAGGAGGCAAGCTGCTCCATCTCCTGGCTGACGGCACTCCCTGTCCAAGCCCCTCTATCTCAGGGCAGAGCTCGCTGGAGAATGGTGCAGGTGTCTCCAAACGTGATTATTTCTGCTGAAATCTCCAAAGCTAACAAACAAACCCTTCTAACTAGAAGATGTGTGGCTCGTGGACAGGAGCTCTCATAAAAACAACTGCTCATCCATGTGGGAATAATAGAACATCTGTGTCCACAACCTAGGCACAGACCAGAGACAAGAGGCAATAATTTTTTATGAGTGGGACTTCAGGAATCTGGGATCTGTTCTTCTAGAACCTCTCGGTCACTTTGTCCTGCCTTATTTATCTAAATAGCTGCTTTTCCCTGGCTGCATATCCCTGCTTGCCTACAGAATAAAGAGAAATAAAAAGGCAAGAGGATCTGGCCAGGGTGACTGGTGAAGTCAGTTCAGAAACAGAAGCAGAATCCAGGAGCTACAGCACTGTTTAACAACTCCACTCCGAGCCCTGCCTTCTATTTCAGTAACTCCAGCTCAACTACAAACTCAGTCACAGCTCTGATATGTCGGGGCCATCGTCAAACCTTCAGCTCTCCTTTTCAGTCTTATGGAAAGCTCTTACAGAGGCAGCTAGAACTAGAGATGCAAATGTCGATCCTCAGGACCTACAGCATCTTGCTAACACCTGTGCTGCCCTCATAGCCAAAGGGATCCCTTTCCCCGCTGGAAAGAAGGGTAGAGGTGATGCTGCCACAGAGGAAGGGGAGCTGGATGCAGGATTTAGCTCTGGAGACACTGTGGGGCAGAATTAACCACAACAGTCATCAAATGAGGGATCTGCTCTGATTGAAGATCCCAGCTGCTGCTTCTGGTCAGTGAAACAACCCCAACCACTACCTGCCTACCAGATGTGCACAGCTGTCCTACTCCCAAAGCCCTCCTATCGTCACTGGAGTACGTGTTGCTTTATTTGAGACAGCTTAGCAACAAATCTAAGCAGGGAAATAAGGGCTTAGAGGTGTGCAGTTGAATCCATTTCTGCTCTTGGGTGAGGACATGAATGAAATGGGAGGCAAAGGGCAGAGGGCTGCTACTAGTGGAAGAATTGCTGCCTGGCCTGGCTGTTAGGTCTGCTCAGGAGAGCCTGCAGCCACACAGTTCCAACTGCCCAGGGAGACTAAGGCCGATAAAATCCCTACTGCCTAAAGGAAATATGATTACAGGCCTGATCCTGTGTCCTGCCTGCTTCAATGTGTCTATGCAGAATGGCTCACAGCGAGTACAAAGCTGAGAGGCACTTACGGAGGCATTAGTTGAACACAAAACATTTCCTTGGGGTACAAGGGGGATGGAGCAAGGCTGGCCGGACTCCTCTCCATTCAGCTCAGCTTCATTGAAATCAATACATTATTCGGTAGGGGACTCCAGCCCTTAATATTCAACCTTTGAACAGTATCATGTTTGCATTGAACAAGGAAGACTTACGCTAAATATCAGGGAAAATTCTTTGCAGTGCTAGGGACAAGTAAGTCCTGGAACAGAGCACTGGGAAGGGGATACAATTTCTAGCTCACAAGGTTTTTACAAAGAAATTCAGACAAAATTCTTCCAGAAGGGATGTGAGGCAGGGAAGGAGCATTAGGGCAGCAGGATGGGACTTCTCAAACCTATTTCTGGTCTCACGAAACAAAGACAGAGTGCATTTTACAGAGCTGTACAGTATGGGTGATAGGCCCTAGCTTCAGGCTGTCTCCCTGCCCCTCTTTCCCACCTCTCTTCTCCAGTCCTTAGCTGAAGCTTCCCTGCTAAGTGACATGTAAAAGAAAGCTGCACATCCCCTCTCCCCCACTTCTTGCATGGCTCTGCCTCTCGCTGCCCCACCTGAGGCCTGTTTTCTCTTTTGATGCTTCTAATGAAACTAAGTGGCTGCAACCAGAAAGTTTCCACTTTCTGCCTCTGGGCTGATTACTGCAGAGCTGACACAGGCAGCATCCTGCGCCAGAGCCTCTGTGGATGGGAACCCTCAGGGGAGGGGATAAAGTGATGCTCCGTGCCCTCTGCTCGCCAAGCACCATTAGAGTACTGACTGCCTAACCTGGCAACCTAAGAGAGCAGGACCTCACCAGCCTGACTTCTGGGGCCAAGGTCTCAGGAACATGTGCTAGTACACAGATGCATGATATCCTCTGTGGGTCTTGATACTGGGCTGCAGTATCAGAACCTAGGAAAGAAGCAGCAAAGTTCTTTTACCAGCCACGCTGCAGCAATCTTGGCTGGTGCTGCTAAAGGAGAGCTGGTCTCGCTATTTTGTGTGTGCATTTAGTACTGTCTAGAGACACTTCTCCAGATCCCTGGTGGATGGAGACTGCTTGTGCCTTGAGTGGGGACAGAAGGAGCTGCTGTAAGGTACCAGTCCATCTCTCCAACCCCTTCTGCCTAGCCAGCCTCATCTCTGAAAGTTGGTGAGGGAAGAGTCCAGCACAAGGGCTGGTTCAGTCCCTGGCTTTCCTGCTGACAAGGATTTCTACTAGAGATTTCCAAGCATTAAGGCATAATAAGCTTTCTCAGAGCAGCCACTAGCTTTCTGCCTGGCCAGAAACTCTGAGGCTGAGTAAGCTGAGCTCACTAGGATATCCGTATGTCCAAGACACTCTGAAAATTGCACTTATTTGGGTCTTAGAAGGCAGGCTGCTGCCTTGTTATTCCCCCTCCCTCAGTTCAGGAGCTGTGAATGCATGCCCAGAACCTGGCTCCAGGTAAGGTCAGTGCCAAAGGTGCCCACCAAGCACATGTGTTTCTCAGTAGCCCAGGCACTAACCATCATGGATGAGGCTTGTGCTAATCGCTCCTGGGACCTCTTCTGCAGGCTGCCCCTCATGAAACCACTCCAGATTTCTCCTTTAGCCCACGTGCTTTCTTCCTGCACGTGAGTCAAGGGCTTCCCAAACAACATCCTGACCAAGAGGCTGGACTCTTGACTTAGATCAGGGCTGGTTGGTGCCACAGTGCCTGGCCTTCCAAAGATGGCTTTTGGGTTACACTCTCACACCTTTGAGTTCCTGGCCATTCCTGGCAATCCAGGCCTATAACAGCAGGGCTGTGTTACCCTACATATCACCTTGCTGACACGAGGGGAAAGTAAACAAGATTCTGCTCAGCACTGCAGAGACCAACTGCTCCAGTGTTGCCTGGCAGATGGGGCCCAAGAGGGAGGCCATCTGTTCCTGAGTGAGGCCCTAAATTTCTCCCTGTGACACCCTGGGCTGAAGATACCCAACCAAGTTCAATGGGCACAGAGGCACAGGGGAGCAGCCATGACCTTCATTGCTACTTTAGCCCTTGGTGACTGGACATCTTGCAGAGCTGAGCCAGGGCTCACACCTTGATTCTGCAAGCTGTTGGCTTCCTGCAGCATTCCCATTCCCTACATTATTCCTTTTTTTCCTCTCTGTCCACATCTCCACCCTTTTTTCCTCTCTGCAGTCCTTCCCACGTGCGTGCAATGCTTTGGAACAGTATGTGTTCCCTGTTGCAGAACCGGGCAGGGACTATGCGGCTCCCCTGCAGCCCTCGCAGCTGCCACTAACTCTTCCCACCCCACTCTCCTTCTCCAAAAAAGTGCAACTGCCCTGCACTTTTGACAGTTCATCTGGCTCCTCCAGCACATTCTGGTGATGCTCTTTTTAACCCCAAAACAGGCCCCAGGGAGGTTGCAGAAGTGCTGTTAGAGCTCAGGGAAGGGGATGGCTTCTCAAAGAGCGAGGGAGAAAGAAGGGGATAACATCCAGGGAAGGCTGGAGAAGGTAAGAGCAATCTGCTGATAGTCAGCATGTCTGAGAAGCTGGGAACATATTGCACTAAACCGATAATAACACCTTGAACAGCAGGGTGGTAGTTTCCATCTGGCCTCATGCTGAGCTTGGTCTCTCTCATTTCTCCCCCCCTGCAGCCAGGGAATCTGAGGCATAGAGCTGGCCACAGGTCACCCTCCGAGGCCAGTGCAGAGCAAGGATGAAACAGAAAAGCTTTATGGTGAGAGCAGGGTGCTGAGAAGCAGCAGCACAGCCTCTTGACTCTCCTTTCACCCCAACTAGATTCTCCTTAGGCTTGGGAGGTGGGAAGGCACTAGAGCTCTTCGCTTAATTAGTAGCAACAGCTGAAGCACTTGAGAAACAAAAGCTCCTCTCTCTCTCTGCCCCACTTTTACTTGGGAGCCAGGGGTGGGGAGCAAATTGCTTGGAAGCCAGAAAGCGCCCTGGATCTTGTCACCATGGCTGCACAGACACAGCCTCCTGTTATCTCCAGAGGAACAAAACCCTCCTCCCACCCTCTCCTGGCTCAGCTGGAGCTGATAAAAGAAGAAATAAACAAAACAAATTAATAATAACAAATAATAATAAAATAATAATAATAATAAAATACCCCAAGCAAGCTTTCAAATAAATATCCAGGGAATAAGGCAGCCTTCTGCAAAATGTGTTTCCACAGTGGTTTTTGGGTTGCTGGAGAGTTGAAGGACTCAAATGAACATTTCAGGTTATAAAGTCCATCTCAGTAATACTTGGATGTACAAAATCCCAACTCGGGAACATCCCAGATCAAGCCATTTGCTTGAGAGTAATGATCTCTAACTATATATACCTATATGTATAGTTCTGATTTATTTATATATATGGATGTGTGGACTATTAAAATGATTATATATAATTTTAATGTCTTCTTTTTTGGAACACACAGCAATCATATCTATAGGTTTTCTGTAAGAGCTGGAGTCTTGTCTCTTCTGTCTCTGTACTGCACCATGTGCAGGGAGAAGCACCAGAGGTAGCAGCAAGTAAGTAAAATAGCAGAACAAACCAGATAACAGACTTTTGTGCTACCACAGTTACAACTGCTTTTGGTTATCTGGGCACCTCCAGTCCTCACTGCAGTGTGGACAAGGGCTTTAAGACTAAAACAAAATGAAAAACAAAGTAGGGCTTTGTTCTTATGTTGTTTGCGTTCTCACAACTAAAAGACTAAAAATATGCCAAAGAGCACAGCAGTAAAGCAGTAAAAACTAGCAACTGTATTTGTATTTTGAGAGAAATTAGGGCTATTATGGTTGCTCCAGACGGGCTTCCTACATCAACTGGGTAGATAATTTCACTTGGTGCTTCATGCATCAAAGCTCTGACCATCTGGCTGAACGCGAACATACCTTTTAGCAACATGTCTCATTTTGGCTTGATGCCTTCAGGGCCACCTCCCTACGACAGCCACTATTTCAGCGCTTAATTACACTTACTGTTAAAAAGGACAACTTATTTTTAGTGTATATCTTTCCAATATCAGCTTCCGGCCACTGAATGTTCCACTGTCTGTGTACGCAGGTAGGAAGCAGTATGTTTAAATCCACCTGTGAACTGCCTAGTCATTGGTGGTCAGAAGATGGCCCACAGAACGACTCTAAATTGTCTTAGGTTTTTAAAAAAAGGTCACTCATATATGAACAAACAAATGAAGAAGAATAAGAATAACTGGTAATTCAAAGTTTAACTACATTTTCTCCTTCTGGCACTGGCTGGCATACTCAGATTTTGGCTCACCCACTTTTTTACTATCAGTAGTTGAAATTGTAAGACTTGTAATTCTAACAAGAAAATTATGACTTTGTAATACAATACACGTTTTGCTTAAATGATAAGTATTGTCTTTGTTCACAACCTTTTCTTGCACCTGCCAAAGACTATCAGGTTGTCCTTTAATTCAAAAAGGCTGAAGTGTCATTTTAAATGACTGATTAGGTCTTTCAATTTCTCCACACCCACATTTCCTCCCATCAGTAGTTCTTTAGACAGCTGCAGAAAAGTGTTACCTGTAGAAGTCCAACCTGGGTCACAAAAGACCATTCAGTGAGAGAGGTTTCTGCCTGGGAGACTTACAGGGGTGAATTCTTGCTTTTAAACTTATCCAGCCTTCCTTTGCATATGGACTTACCTAGGCAAACTCATTTAGACCATGACAACAGCTTGCTCAGCCAGGCCTGAAAAGATCAGGCTCTTATTGATAGCTCGGAGCACACTTATTGCTAAAGAAAGCATGCTGCTCTCATGTTCTCCACTTGCCAGATAAACATGAGCATCTGGATAACTACTGTAATAACAGCAATACAAATATTAATGATACTGGGGTGAGAATTGGGACCAGTCTCCAGTGCTTATATTCTCCTGGGCCACTGCCTCCAGGACCTCTCTCTGAAGGCAGACACCCAGATGTCTTTAAGAACCTGGGTTAAGAGATCATTTTGAAGGAATTGCTGATTTTTCCCCAAACCCATCAATAAAGAACTAAGTGTAGGATTTCATAGCCCATCAGGTGTTCAGGCTAGGTGTGGACTTTCAATGAACTTATGAGGGGAAAGAAATTGCAAACCCTGGTCAATACCAGGGATTGCAACGCAGGTCTCTGGGGCTCCATCATACCTATCATACCCTGACTTGCTGTGTGCCCCAGAAAAACTATCCCTTTGCAATTTATTTTTTCCTTTGCCAAGAAGAAGAGCAGTATCTCTGGGTCTGAGGTACAAAAAGTCAGTCGCTTAGTACAAAGGTCCCAGAGGGATCTCTGCCCCCCTTCCCCCCCATATGACTGACAGGGCTTGCACTAGTGCTCAAGGAGGATATTATGAGTCAACATCATTGTCACCCCTTTGCCTTATAACCAGCTATGATTAAAGACCAGTTTCCAAGGATGCATGGCTGTGCTTTCCTACCCCTTGGTGTGGCAGAACCAGCTGATAATTTTGTTTCTGCAGAGACAGTGTTTGACCTCTCTGTCCCCAGCTGACCACGTGCCCCCCTGTTAAGTATTAGCATCATGCACTGGTTGGAGTATGTACCCCTCTGCTATCACTCATGTACATACACCCCTCATCTCCCAGCACCCACTAACTCCTAGCATCTGTGCCACTTGCTTGGCCTCCTTTCCTTTATGCTGCTCCCCTCCACAGTCGTGTGACTGCTATTGTGTGGTCCCTGCCACACAAAAGCTAGCCTGACCTAATTTAAATCAGTGCTATTGAAGCTGTTCTTGTTTTATCTCCCAGCACAAGGGCTGTGCTCCCCGTTTCAGAGGTAGCAGAAATGAATGGCTAATTGGGGGGGTATTGTGCAAGGCGGCGTTGTCTCCCAGCCCTGATTGTCAGCTCTCCTGCTTGACAGTGCTTCGAGCTCTCCTCTCTTGTAGCAGCCATACAGGCTGTTTAGGGAGTGGAGGGAGGAAAAGGGGAGAATGGGACTCTGCAGCCATCTCAGCGTGTCAGGCAAACAAAGCAGAGCATGGCTGCCTTCAGCACACTGGTGAAAAGGCTGGCTGGGGGAGGGTTCCCTTGTTCAGAAAGGGCAGATGCTGGTGATAATAGTAGAGAATATCCATCTTTCACCTCCAAATAAGCCCCCTGCTTTCTTTTTCCTGGGTATTTATGTGACAATCCTTCCTAGGGCCCTGGAGACTGTCCTTGGGGAGGGGGGCTGAGGCAGAGGGGGCTCTCACACACAAGCAGTGCCGTAGGGGTTGTAAGTCTTGGGAGCAGAGGAAGTGGGATAGGTCAGGGGCTGGATGGGGGACTGAAATGCTGCAAGACCCTTTGTCCTGTGGGGCAACGTTGGAGCAGTCGCTGACAATGGAACTTCGAAAGAAAAGCAAGAACATCCCCAGGAGCCATTCCTGCGAGCAGCAACAAGCATGAAGGGGGAGCTTTGTCTGGGTCCTCAAAGCCAGAGTTGCCCTCATGAGAAGGATTTAGAGTCCACAACCCATTTACACAGTGTGTCTCAAGGCTACCAGAGCCCAACGCTGCCCTAACGAGGGAACACCACAATATCTTAACTATGGAGGTTTGGGAGTTAAGACTGGCAGTGCAGTGTCTTTCATCTAATTTCTGCTTCTCACAGGTACCTTCCAAGAGCTTCCTCCCTGGGTTTTCTGGTCTGCAGTTCGCCCTTCTCCACTGATCACCAGACTGACAGAGGTCTGGGGAAGAAAACAAAACAAGAAGCATTTTAACCTTTCCATTCACGGTCTTGGGTCACTTACAGATCTGCTTCCTCCTGCCCTAGGGAGAGGACTTTGCCCCCGGCTATTGATTAGGCTTGCCTCCAGCGCACTCAGCTGATGCAAAGTGCAAAGGTTGCTACCAGAGTCCTCTCCTGCAGGCTCTGCCAGCTGCAGGCAAAAAGAGCGCAACCCCTGGATGTTTTACAGCAATGTGAATCAAGCAAGTCCCAAGGCTTCAGGTTTGTCATGGACTTTAATGTAACATTCTAGTCCTTACTGCAAGTCAGATCAGAATAAAGTACCAGCAAGTCCTGGAGTTAACGGGCATGTGACAACCTCCTCTCTATCCCTTTTGGCCTGAAATCAAGAGGTTAGCTATGAAATTGTAACAATAAAAGTAGGTTTTATTAAAAGTAAGTTTTATTAAAAGTTTTATTAGAAGTTAGGTTCTTTTTGCTCTCATCTGGGTTTATGATTCATTTCTCCCTTCTAAGCTTTTCTCTGCAGCCAACAGAGCATAAAACACACTCCAACAAACAACACAAACCAGGAAAAATAATCCTCACGCTAGCACCCGATTCCAAGGATTGAGTTTTTACCAAAATAAAAATGATTGCCATGGGTGTATGGGTTGTTAACAGTGCATTAAAGTGGAAGAAGAGGAACTAGTGTATTCCTAGAACCATCTGGGATGGTCAACAGGGACTTTACCCAAAACCTCACTACAGCATGCTGCTGGCACCGCCTCGCCCTGCTCCATTCCATCCCATCCTCCTGCCCAGCTCCCACTGCCTTGGAGAGATACTGGTGATGAGAATGCAGTCTGGCTCACTGTGCATGAGAGAAGGTGAATTTGCAGGGAGAGAAAGCTTCCCGCCATCGAAGGGGAACCACCAAGGGTCTGCCCTTTTGCTCAGAAAACAGCCGGTCCTGGCCCAGCTCCTGTCCCCTGGGCTGGATCCTCTCCCTCCCGGGAGCTCTGCGGGGAGCTCGGCTCCCTGTTGCCACTATTCTACCGACATCTGCTGGCAGCTGCCTGAGGAAAAAAAGGTGCTTCACAAGCGGCCCAGGCGCTCCACGACCTGTGCCCGGCCTCGGGCCCAGCTAGTGGGCCTGGGGGGTGAGCCCGGGCCAGGGGGGGCGAGACTGGTGGGCCCGGCGGGTGAGCCCGGGCCAGGGGGGCAAGTGAGGCCAGGCTTGGAGCAGCAGGCAAGGCCAGGCCGGTGTGTGCAGAGCCCTTCTCGCTCCCCTCAGCGGGAAGCGGCAATTCCCTCAGGGGCTGTCCCCTTTCTGAGGGGAGTGTCCCACCGTGGCGCGGGGACACCCACCTCAGCCACCTTCTGAGGTGAGTGGGCCTCCGCAAGCACTAATTACTCATTAACGCTGATGACCTGGATTCCCGGGCGGCGTTTCTCAGTGTTCGGGGTAAGTTTTGG
>JAVJGJ010000047.1:49243826-49260961 GCA_035590215.1 Microhierax caerulescens | reverse complement strand
GTTACAGAATATCCACTGTGGCAGGAGCAGACGCTTCGCCTCAGCGAACATCAGGCGCCGCTCGAAAAGTAACAGTAGCGCGGGTTTCCGTAGTGTAGCGGTTATCACGTTCGCCTCACACGCGAAAGGTCCCCGGTTCGATCCCGGGCGGAAACACCTGTTTTTCCTCGTACGTACTTTCTTATCCTCTTCTGGTTTCGTTGTTGTTTCTTTTCCTTTTACCTTCGGTTTTATTTATTCTCCAACGCGAGCTGGGGAAGAAGTAACGGCGCCATGTGCCATCCTAACGGGGCAGCGTCTGCGTCCCACCTCGCCCGGCTCGCGCCCACCAGGGTTCAGGTGGATAAAAGGCAGCCGGACGCGGCGCCCGGCGTGCAGAGGCGTTCTCAACTACCGGCGGGAATCAGTGGGGAAGGAGGAAAAAAAACTTACTATTGCGTTGGCCGGGAATCGAACCCGGGTCAACTGCTTGGAAGGCAGCTATGCTAACCACTATACCACCAACGCCCTGTGAGCAACGGCTTGCCCAGCCTCCCTCAGCAACCTTAGCTACCTAGACCCAACTATCTTCCAAAGGCGAGAGGAGGCGACACGAGAGTCGAGACTAGCACAGCAGTCACCCTACGGCAGCAATAAATGCTGAGTTAGGGATCAGCCTCTGAGGCTGGCTGGGGAAACAATAGTCTCTGAGCTTTTTTTACCCTCTGTCAGCCTCAATTCTCTCTTTACCCCCCTGACTGGGGAGAATAGTTCTGTCCTCCAGCAGGCAATCCCACACACTCACACACACCTTTACGCAGTTCCTCCGCTCTCCCCCCGCCCCCACGACTTGGTACTTTCCCCGCTCGGCGCGCTCCCGCCATCCTGTCCCGCGCGCTCCCGCCACTTCCGCCACCGGGTGAAAGGTCGCGCTGTGGCAGGCCGCCGCCCCCCCCTCCCCCGTTTCCGGGGCTGCCCACTGTCCGGGACATGGAGCGGGAGTGACGGAGCCGCCGCCGCCGCCCCCCCGCCCTCCCGCAGAGGAGCCGCCCCCCCGGCCGTCACGGGGAGGTCGCCGCGCCCCGGGGTGAGTGAGGAGGGGAGGGGTGCTCTGGGGCCGGCGGGGCGGGGGGCCTACCGCAGCGTGGGGGGCAGGAGCCATTCCCCGCGTTACCCCCCTCCCCTGGGCTGGGGGGTGCCTTAGCGGGGGGAGGGTTTTGCATTTGGCCCCCCTATGGCTTGTACCTGTCCCCCCAGGTTGTGGGGGGCGGCCACCCCTTGCCCCGGGAGGGGGTTTGTTCTCCCAGGTTTTGCCCTCTAAGCGTGAGGGCGGCCTGGCCCGGAGGGGGTTGTTTGTGCTTCCCCCCACCCCCCCATGTGCCCCCCGGGGCTGGGGTGGTGGGGCGGGTTGCCTGGGAGGGGGGCTGATATTTGCCCCCCCCCCCCGGCAGCCTGTGCACTGCCCAGGCAGATGAGAAAGTGCTTTGCTGCTGTTTTTCCACAGGCAAAGCGCCGTCTCCAGCAGCCGAGGGAGAGGGGGGGACAGGGTGCTCAGTCCCCTGGGCCCCCCCTCCTGCTGAGTTGCACCCCGGCCTCCCCCCGCAGCAAAGGCAGGAGCTCCCTGCCGGGGTTCCCAGCGCAGGGCTGGGAATGGGCAGCTGGCAGCCTTTGCCAGAGCTCGTTCCTCTGTAGAGAAATCCCTGCTGGTTTATTCCGTTGCTTTTATTTTTGGAGACGGAGGTCTTAAAGCTCCCGGCCATGACAGGGACACGTTTGTAAGGGCTCCTCTAGGTGACTGTGTTGCTCTGGCTGTTCCTGAATGCACCAGCAGGCTCCTCGGGGTCTCACTGACAAATGAGTACCACGATTCGTGCTGGGTTTCTGATCTCTCGTGCCTGTTTTGTTCAGTTTCTTTTCCTCTGGGTTCAGCATCTGAGGATGTTATTGTTCCTTTTCTCTGTGAAACGCGTGAGCTGTGGCGGGTGGGCTTGAGGGTAAGATGTTCCTCTGAATCATGAAAATCACAGGATAACTGAGGTTGGAAAGGACCTCGGGAAGTCTCTAGTCCAACCCCCTGCTCAAAGCAGGGTCAGCTGTGAGATCAGACCAGGTTACTCAGCATTCCTGAGCATCGTTCCTGTTACCCTTCATGCTTGCATCAAAAATTGCCCGTAAATTATTGAATGCTGCTACTTTGGCCCTCTGTTCTCTGCAATTTAGGAGCTTCACTGCTGGTGCGTCTTTGTGATGCTTTGTCTCTCCTGATCCTCTGTGAGTGTGGTTTTGGTGGAGAAATGGCTGTTTCGGCAGGCCAGGGGCCTCGGCAAAAGATAGTGGCAGGTCTCGGGTGTGTCTGTGATTCAGAGCTCTCTTGGAGACAAACATCTTTTTACTCTACTGTACTTGGCTAGAGAGGACGACAGTGAAGGTAGCACCTTGGTAAGCTCATGGAAAATGGGCTTGTGTGGTGAGCCAGGGCTCCTCCAGGGCATTGGGCTGGGGCAGAGGGAAGCAGCAGTCAGGCTCGAAAGACAAATGTGTTTTTTATGTCCCAGGTGGGACTGTGACGCCGTTGGTAGTGGGGCTGCTGACCCTCTGTCTGGCTCCTTATGGTGTCCTTTGTTTGACTCTTGCCTGTAAGTGCATGGACCAGATCTCCATTTTCTCAATTCTTGGTACCTGATACTTCGAGGATTTCAGGATTTGGGGAGGGGAAAAGGTTCAGTACTGAGGATTCTCAGATTTTAAGGATTTTTTTAGGAAAGAAAGAGGCAGACTGCAGAATTCACTGAGTCCCATTGTTCAGGTGAAGAAGTCTCTCAGATTTATCTGGGCTGTTAATATCCAGCACATGCTGGCTGAACAGATTTGGACTGTGAAGTGCAAACCAAGGATTTTGTTTGTGCCTCCCCGCATAGTTGGAAATGTGACCTATGGAGGATGCTTTTGTACAGCTTTATTCCTATGACAGGAGCAACTGCAGTTATATGAAATTTGCTGGTTTTTCCCTCTTCCTTCCTAGTTTCCTGTCCTGCCCAGCTCGCTGAATAGTTAATGCAGAAGATAAAGAGGGTTCGTCTGGAAAACGAGACTGCAGGAAGTTGGAGAAGGTATGTGTCCCAGTTACTCCCAGGGCCTTTGTTGACCTTTAGGTTGTGTGGGACAGAGCAATAATCACCTCTTGGAGTGAATGAGGTTTCTGAAAAATCCCAAGTATATAATTTTGCCTGGGGAGCTCTGTGTCAGGATCTGTGGGTCAGGAAGTGACTCAGGAAGATAACTCATTTCACTGACTTCCAGTTCCAAGCTTTACAGTTTTTTTCCTGCGCTGATGTCCCACCTGTGCTTGCTTGTTGTCTTCAGACTAACACATTCTCCCTGAAGGAAGGCTTGGTGGCTCTATGCCTGATCTAATCTACCCATGCAGGGCAGAAAATGCATTAAAAGACCTCCAAGGGATAGCTAGATGTTTTGGGGAGTGGGTTTAGCAGTGCTTCTGCATCAACACTAACTCAGTGCCTCGCTGTGAGGATTGTAAAGGACAGTGTTATTCCAATAAGGCATAAATCTCAGGTGTGCTATATTGATGCCAGAGTTTCAAGATCATCTAAGTATAAGATGGTTAAATTTGGCATCTTGGTCCAGCTCACCTTTGAAGAATTTAACCCCAAAATTCACTCTGCAATTTCAGTTAGGTAAGTTACTCATTATACTTGTTTACTTACGTGTATAGCCTTGCCAGATACGTGCTGTGTTTTGTCCAAGAGATGGCTGTAGTGATGGATGAAGCAATTGGATTTTCTTTTACTCTGTATTGTGTCAGAACTTAAATTTTGTGAGACTCTAGCTATGATAGGAGTATTTCCCAACACTTTTAGATAATGTGTGTGATGGCTGTTTTGCTTATCCCACTCTTCCGCTCTGTTCTAGTGTCAAAATCATCAGGATGAGGACAGTACCAAGCTGAAAGTTGTGCCTTTCACTTCCCTAGTGAATCATAAAAGCACGGCAATGGCATGGAAGGGGGCTCCAACCTCCAGTTCAATTTGGAGCAGTTAATAGTATTACTTTAGTGGACTGTTTTGAGCCCTTAAAGGTGCATCTTTCCCTTGTGAGGAGTCAGGCTGCCTGAGTAAGATGGTTTCACCAGCTGGGTGAGAGTAACCTAAGGGTCAGGCATTGTGAGCCAAAGCCAGATTATTTTAATTGACTGACTTGACCGGCAGTGGGATTGATTTGAAAGACTTTGAAAGAACCCCCTGTTTACGGGGGGTTTATGGTCTTCCTGTCACGTTCCCATCTTTCTGATAGGCAACGCTTCTGCCTTCAGATGTGATTTTTAGTTGCTGTAATGGAGACCCTGGATGTAGGCAGTAGAGGCCACAGACAAGACACACTCGCAGTCTTAGAACATCCCGTCACATTCTCTTTTGTGGTTTTACTTGTGCTTCCTGCCTGGCTTTGATTGGAAAATACTCTTCTTTTTTAATTTTCAAGCTGTGGATTTACTGCTGGGCAGTAGGGACCAGGAGTACCTACAGATTTATTTCAGGAGCTTGTTCTTGTGTGATTATTTGCACGTTTTGTACAATTCAGGAACTTAGCAGTTTGAAGTTATGGTTATATTTACAGTCCTTGTACCATGTGCCTGTAGTTTAAGGAAGTCCAGATGTACTTTGGTTTAGGTTTGCTCATCTCCTGCTGTCATTGCATAAGATGTCAACCTAGGTGAGAGCTTCCTTCTAGAGAGTTTGTTAGAAGGTGCAAGCTGGTGGGGAATCCTCAAGGAACACTCAGGGTTCTCATGAAAAATACTTGTGGTAGAAAATAGGTGGAGGTGAGTGTTTTCTTGTGGTGACACAAATAACCATCCTTCTCCTTTTCCCTAATTCTCTTCTCTGGGAAAAATTCATCGTGCATCTGAGGCAGGAGTCTTCAAGAATTGGTTTATGTGTAATTCTTGCTGAATCCTTACATGTGACAGCTACATCTCAGAGGCTGTCTTCCTGTCAGAATGCAGGTCACTGTCCCAAAGGGCAGACAGCGTTCAAGAAACATCTAATTTGAAAATGTAAATCTTTAGGCTGCTGAGGGCAAAGCCTTTTTTGGTGTAGTTCTTACTCCCTGGTTTGCCATCTTGATGTTGTCAAAGGCGGTGATTCTGTTTCCCTCAGCAAACTTCTCCAGCCTAATTTTTTCAGTAAACTGAAGTTCTTCTGAAATTCTTCCTAAAGCTCTTTTGGGTAGCCCCAGAGCAACTACAATGTCCTCGTGGAGGGAAATCCAGCTTCTTGAATGGGGTGACAAAAACTGGTTTCCCTAGTCCTAGGCTCATTCCTGCTTTGCAATATATTACATCATTGACTTTGGGCAAGTCAGTCCATCTCTCCTCAAATTAACATTTGCTGTAGTTGCATGTGGAGGTGTTTTTTGTAGACTCTTGTTCAATAACTGCTAGCTTGGAAATGTATGAGGAATGCATGCCACATTTTGCAGGATACAACCAGGGTCTGTTACTGCCTTCTTCCTTCTATTAGCAAAGACAATTGCACTGTTTTCTTCCTGTTTTGCCATCTCTCCTACTTCATTCCCGGCTGCAGTAGCTCTTCAGGTAAGTGAGGTGCTGTGCTTGGGCTTAAATGTCTCTCTCTAAGTGACGAGCAGGTTTTCCTTTAGGACAAGAAGGGGACTTCACTTTTGTGGTCTTCCAGAGCAGAAGTGTGTGCCTTTATGATAGGTCATAGCTTTGATGACTTATTCATCCAGATTCCTGGGGTGCTTTTCCTTTGAGTCAAGCTGACTGTTTTCTGCAGCAAAATCTGCTGCTTCTACTTCCTTTGACAGCTTATTTCTAGAGCTAGTCCTGGGAGAGTGAGTTTTCTGAGGTTAACGTCTTCAGAACTCAATATGGGATGGGAGATGGACTTTGCCTTTCAATACATCAATGTATGTTTAAAATGTAATCTTTGAGTGCAGAGATCCCTAGGATCTAGTTTAAGGAGTTCGTGTTCTCTAAAGCTTGTTGCATGCTTAGAGCTTTCTGTAAGAAACAAAACGTGCCTGCTTGATTTTAAGGCTCAACTCTCTCCCTCAACTCCTCCCTCAGTTTTTTGTCCAGTTCTGAAGGGGAAGAGAGGATGACTGCAGTGGATGCACTATCAGACAGCTCTGAAGTGGTCGAGATGGAGGATGTGCCTTCCCAATTCCAGGTGCAAAAGCATTCTTGGGATGGGCTGCGTGACATTATTCACAGCAGCAGGAAGTATTCGGGCATGATAGTGAACAAAGCTCCCCATGATTTCCAGTTTGTCCGGAAAACAGAAGAGTCCAGCCCGCACTCTCATCGCCTTTATTACCTGGGTAAGCCAGCATGCCAGACGCCGGGCGTGAATATGTTATGGGAGAGTTTCCAATCTAAACAGACAAGGAAAAGGATGAGAGGCATTTCCATTTATGAGATGGGGGAGCTGAGATTAAGGGGCATTGCTCAAGGCTTTCACGCTTGATCTATAGCAAAGCCTGGAGCTGAGGAGAGACCTCTCCAGTCCCAGACAAGTGCTTTAACCACAGGCTTTCTGCTCAGCGACCAGGGGGAGCATTGGCTAGCCAGACCTGCCTCGTGGTGGGGGTGTGAATGCAGTGGCCTGTGGCAACCCAGGCCAGCCCAGGTGATGGGGCAAGAGAAGGAATGTTCCTCAAACTCAGGACTATCTTGTGCCTCTGTAGCTTCTCCTGTAGGAGAAACAGGATTTACTTGATTGATCAACCAGACTGACTTTCCAAGGAATTAGCTGTCAGTAATTACTAAGTATAAGTTGCAAGTTGTAGGTATTAATGGTGGGGGGGGGTGGTGTCTCCCAGCTTTATTAAGTGTCATGTAGGTAGAAAGCTTTCAAGAGTAGGGGGAGAAATAAAAAAGATTAGGTGGGAATGAACTATTAATGGTATTCTCAGGGAAATATCCTCTTCCTTACAGTAGGATTGAAAGAGAGCAGAATACTGTGTTGTACAGGTCCCTCATTATAGTTGGAGCCACAATGTAATTAGTGACAGGGTGGTTGGATTTTAGTAACTGGGTAATTTTGTGGTTGGTAACATGGGAAGCTTTATAGACTATAAAGAGTTTGTTACGCTTTGGGGCATGAGCTGATTGCTACTGGCCCAGTAAAGAAATTGCCTGATGTGCAACTCCATACAGCAGCTGCTTTCCTGAAGTGACCTTGCTGCTTCTTTTTTTTTTTTTTTTTTTTTTTGAGTTGTTGAGTGTAGGTCACTGTAGGATATAGGATGCTGTATTTGAGGGGCTGATTTGTTTTGTCATTAAGCAGCTCCTACATGCCAGTGATTTGATTTGTTATAGTTCCTCATATATTCTTTATGACACAGGTGCTGCTATTAAGTACAGTAATCCAGAGTTAGCGTATTTTTGTTGAGTCTGAACAGTGAGACTTGATTTAAAGCTGAATGTATTTCAAGGCCAAGTAGACTTTGATATAGTTTTTGATCTAGGTGACTAAAGAACTAAGGATCTAAGTGGCTTTAAAAAATTTTAATGTTCTTCTGTTGTATGGAATGGCAACCAGACCAGCTGCTGGCTGGGTGGTGTTCTACGCGGGCGTGACTGATACAGGAGCCAGAACCAGGAACGAAGATACACGTGTGTCTTTTCAGTGTTCTCTTCCTTACGGAAAGTTATAGGGCATAGAGCAGATTGAGCCATCATTTCAGATCAGTATCTGCCAGGTAATACCAGGGTACCCTTTCTCAGGTATTCCTCATAAAGGGGAAGCACTGATTCTTTCTTTTGCCATAATAAGCATCTTTTGAATCGAATACCATGTGCTGTAAATACTCAGGACCCGTTTCAGCAGTTCATAAGTGTTTAACATCAGTGTGCTATTACTGTTACATCATTAAATAACATTTTTCAGGTTTTTATGTGAATACAGTTAGTGACTCTTTGCCGAGGAGTAGGACAAAGACTTCTGAAGAACTTTACTTTAGGGGTTGAATACTTTTCTTCACTTTGGAGCAAAGTTTAATGTCTTTCAGGGAGGAAGGCTATATTTTTCTTGTACATGCTGATTGATTGTATGCAGACTGAGGTCATTTTAGAAAGTACTAAAGGAGAAAGAAGTGTAGGTCACTGTTGCATGAGTGTCAAATATGTGTATATATAGTAATTTTGTCCTATCTGTTTGGGTTTTTTTTTTCTGTTTGGACATCTTAAATCATTCCTGGGCTGTCCCCATAGAATTTTATGTTGTATCATGGCAGATGCTGCTTATGTTAAACACCACATGCTCAGCAGCACTTTGGTGTTTCTGCATCTCTGAGATTATATGCTCACATATTGCTTTGCTTCCTGAGCACTTATTAATATTTCAGTTTTAATTTTAAGTAACTGTACTGCTGGGTTAACTGGCTCAGAAATCTTTCTGTTCTGCCCAGAACATGTGCAGAGTAGACAATATCAGGACACGTTTCCCTGTGTGAAATTCTGATCTAGGGAGTCTCTGCAGCATGTGCAGAGGGCAAGTTCATGGCTTTTGATTTTGTTGAACCTACCAAAATTGTGTGTCAGGATATTTTACTTTTTCATGGTTGTTCTGGAAATTGGATGAAGGCCAGTAGCTTATTTGATAACCACAGTCAAAGGCTTATGTAAAATGACAAGGTCTTTTGACTGTGTAGTATACTGTTTCACATTTGAATGGGCTCTCTAGAGCTTCAAGCTTTTTCTTTCTCTCTCGCAGGCTGCTGCGTTGGCCTGAATGAAGTCCCTGTAGCACATTTCTGGCTGAGAAGTGTGGAGAGAGTAATGTTGAGTCACCCATTCAGGGAGTGGCTCTTTTAAAGTGGATCTAGGGCATGGGTTGAACAGTCCACAGAGAAGAAAGTTGGATGTAACCAACTCTGAAGAGCTTGGTTAGTGATAAATCTTGCTTACAGAAATTTCTAAATAAATGGGTATCTAAATTTAAATAATTCAGGTATTGTTCTGTGATTGAACTGAGAGGTACTTGGGAATGACAGCTGGTAAAAGCCTCTGGACAGCTCACCCCTGTGTTATCAAACTTTTTTTCAATTTGCTCTTGGTCCTCTTTGTCCTCACTAACTAATCTTAAGTAGGATGATGCTTTTGTCCTCCTAATAGGAATGCCATATGGCAGCCGAGAGAATTCCCTTCTTTACTCAGAGATTCCCAAAAAGGTACGGAAAGAGGCCTTGCTACTCTTGTCGTGGAAACAGATGCTGGATCACTTTCAGGTAAGCTGAAGTGTGAAGAGCCTGGGTTGACAGTGCTTGGGAAAACTGGCTGATGATGTGGGGCTGATATGGTGTGTACTACTCTGCTCAACAGTAGAGATAACAGCGTGGCAGCATATGGCACATGGAGAACAGTATTGGTGGGACCGTTGTATGGAGAATTACTTTGCCTTGATAATAAAAGATAGTCAGTTTGTGTGCAATGAAGCTGGCCGTGAGCGTGACACAGCAGTTGGTGCAGCAACCAAAGGGTTGACCTAGCAAAGAAGACTCTGTGAACTGGAAGGTAGTCTGCCTCAGATTATGTGCTGTCAGGACAGTGGACCTTTCTTCTGGTTGTCTTGTCAGGGCTTTTGCCATGCTCACTGATGTGCTCAGTGGAATGCCTGTCTGTCACCTTTCCTGCTTTTAAGGCAGTTGGGAAGGTTGAATTTAAACTGCTGTTTCTGCTGTACACTCTATTGTGAGTAAACCAGAAAGGGGGTGAATTTTCCCCTCCCTAATTTCAGTATCTTAATGTCCTTTGTCACTAACGGCATTGATGAAGAAGGGAGTGGAGGCTGTCAGTTTTTCTTCCCTACTAGAAAGGTTCCTGGTGCAAAAGAATTTAGCTGTCTTGACCCCATTTGGATTGCTAGTCCTCTTCAGGGTAATTCAAGATTGCCGGAAGAGCTTTCGTTTGCAGTGTCTGACATGGAAACTCTTTGTGAAGGCTGTAGATAACGTCACTAAGTTAATTGGTTACATCTTATTTGCATAAGCAGAGCAAGTGCAGCTGTCCTCAGTTCACGCTGAAGTGCCAACTGCAGAAGTGATGGGTTTGCAATCCATCTCTCACGTAAAGGGGACTTTGGCATGTGTGGTTGGTTTAGTCCTCCTGGACCATGCCTGTAGCCTAGAGTACAGTAGTTGAGGACCTGTATGGTGAGGCTGCTGGCTGTTTTTGGCTGGTATGCTGAATTTTGGGCATTCACGGACTAGCTGGTGCCAGTATTGGAGCATTCCTGTTGTGTGAAAGCTTCTCTCCTTGCA
Source organism: Microhierax caerulescens (assembly GCA_035590215.1). Taxonomy (NCBI): domain Eukaryota; kingdom Metazoa; phylum Chordata; class Aves; order Falconiformes; family Falconidae; genus Microhierax; species Microhierax caerulescens. The sequence goes on along the minus strand of JAVJGJ010000047.1, from coordinate 49,250,680 downwards.
GATTCTTTCATATTTTCCTTTCCTTCAATACTAGGCGACCCCTCACCATGGGATGTATTCTAGAGAAGAAGAACTCTTGAGGGAACGCAAACGACTTGGTGTCTTTGGTATAACATCTTACGATTTCCACAGTGAGAGTGGCCTGTTCCTCTTCCAGGCCAGCAACAGCCTCTTTCATTGTCGAGATGGGGGCAAGAATGGTTTCATGGTGAGTCTGCTAGTGATTTTATGAATGTCACCTGAAATGGAATTAATGGTTTTGTTTGGAGATGGTTGCACGTCTGCATCTGTTTGGTTCTCTTGTGTCCTGTCAGAGCTGTGTTTGCCATCATTTCATGGGCTGTACTGTGTCTGTGGTTTAGACCTTTTAAATGTGAAGCTGGAAGCTGGCTTGGTACAGAGCCCTCTGTGTGTCTGTTGCTGTAGGTGTCTCCAATGAAGCCTCTGGAGATCAAGACTCAGTGCACAGGGCCACGAATGGATCCTAAGATCTGCCCTGCTGACCCTGCCTTCTTTTCATTCATTAATAACAATGATCTGTGGGTAGCAAATATTGAGACAGGAGAGGAGAAACGGATGACATACTGCCATAAAGGTAACTGGTGCTTCTTCCTAGATTCAAAAAGAAATTCCTTCTGACAGACTTGGGCTAGAAGAGCTCATGTCTTCATGGCTTATTTCTTATGAGTACATTCTTCTTTTGGATTGGCTTTTTACAAGGAGCTGTAAATGCAGTCTCTTTGTTCCTCTCCAGGCTTATCCAATGTTCTTGATGACCCCAAGTCTGCTGGTGTAGCCACTTTTGTCATTCAGGAGGAGTTTGATCGGTTCACAGGCTATTGGTGGTGTCCCACAGCTTCCACAGAAGGTCAGTCAGCTTACTGCTTATCAAATTCTGACACTGTCACTGCTGCTGACCCTGCTATGTGTGATATTTTGAGCAAAGTTTTCCTTTGGTCTGTTTCTGGGGAGGCCACCTGAAGGAACAGAACGCTGAGGGTTATAACTGTGGTCTGAAGGAGCATTTGCAGGTGGTCGCTAGAAGCTGTGGCTATGCAGGAGATGTATGCTCTGCACCAGAGCGTACTGCCACAGCGCTCCAGGCAACTCAGAAACAGCTGGAAAACACTGTAGCAAACATGCTTACTATCTGTCCCAGGTTCAGAGGATTTAAAAACGCTGCGGATCTTGTATGAGGAAGTAGATGAATCAGAGGTGGAGATAATTCATGTTCCTTCGCCTGCCTTGGAGGAGAGAAAAACAGACTCCTATCGGTACCCCAGGACAGGTAAGTGAAATACCACGGGGCTGCTAATACAGCTCTTGACTCATGCTGGCAGCAGCAGTGGAATTTTGTGCTATAAACTTTGCATGATTAATCTGGTACTTACTAGGATGTAGAAGCTGGTTATAAATATTGAGACCTAATTGAGTCTGTGAGCCCAAAATCTACTGCAAGAAAGGAATGGGATTTCAAGTTCAGCTTAAATGAAAGGATAGCTGAAAAAATGGAATATATCTGGTGTCATATTGTGGAATACATTTTGAAACCCATCTTTGCTGCTGAGAACATGAACAGCCAACTAGGCAAGGCAAGAACAAACTTTTCCCATACCCAGATTGACTCTTGTGATTACAGTGGTGTTTGCTCACAGATATAATTTGATATTTGTACATTCACACACAGCCATTTTAGTAGGACCAGGGCTGGGTCTCTAGAAGATGTATTGTGTATAACCATGGAGTGTTTAAGTTGGTCATCCTGGTCTTTTTTTTACTCCTCTGCAGGCAGCAAAAACCCCAAGATTACATTAAAACTGGCAGAATTTAAAACAAACAGCAAGGGTAAGGTAAGTGATAACAGAAGGGTTGACTGCTTCTGAAGCTCCCTAGAATGAAGACAAGGTCATTAAGAAAGATAGTGTTAGCCTTTGTTTTCATCCTCTTGTAACACCTGGTTTTGTAATGTGTCTATCCAAGAAACAGAGAAGTATTGTTCTAGTGCAGAGGCAGCTGGGAGCGGGGAGGGAAGCGAGTGGGGTTAGCCTGGTGTACCACATGGTCCATAGTAGAGCAGGAGGGTTGAAGCTCAATCTAGTCCTGGGCTTCAGTCCCTGGCTGTGTCCTTTTCTGTGGCCGAACGCCAAAATCACTTTGCTTTGAAGCTTGTTTTTATCCCTTCTCTTCCTGCTGTTTGTGGAAAAGCTTGCTTCTTCTGGCCTGACCCTTGCTGATGCCAATAGTTAAACTTCCTTATTCTTGCATTTCACTAAGGTTCCATAGGAGGAGGTGGGGAGGTCTGGTAGCAGTCTGATTTGATATTGGACCTTCTTTTTGCTGCAGATCGTGTGTGCTCAGGACAAGGAGCTGGTGCAACCGTTTGCTGCATTGTTTCCGACTGTGGAGTACATAGCCCGTGCCGGATGGACCCGAGATGGCAAATAGTACATAAGTTTTTCTTCCAAACTAGTGCTCCCAAGCACTTCCCTGGCTGAACTGCTGGCTCTCAACATGCTTTGTATTGCAGTCATGACCTGGTTTTAAAGCCTTGAGTGCCAGAAATGGCACATGAGTATTTGGCTTCTTTAGTGTTATAACATCCTAAAAGTAGGAATTAATCAAATGTAGACCAGAGTGACAAGCTGTGGGGTTTCAGTCACAACCACGAAGTTAAATCACATTGATATATTAAGCGGGCAGTCCTAGGGACTTCTTTTGAGTTGAAGATGTCTAACACAAGTACAATATGCTTCCTGCGGAAAATGAGAAGTACTGTAAGCAGTTTTATCGTTCATCAGTCCAGTTTGTGATCAATGCCAAGCATATCATGGGAAAGCAGGCAGTCTGTGTGGTGCTGAGTCCTTTATGCAGCATGTACAAGGGGGAAGATTGCTTTGTGACTGGTGTGCTCCTGTAGCGCTCTGTTGCTCCCAATGTGATGCAGGGTCTCGTGCTTGCCTGAAGAGTTACAGAATTCACATTAGTCTGATTAGTTTGCAATTTTAAAGCTCTTAAATTTTTCCCCTCAAAAGCTTGCTTGACTGTTAACTAGTTTCTGTGCAGATCAAGTTAAGGTGACTTAGCTGTCTTTGAAGATTGCATTCTGTAACTCATCATTAATTTTCTGCTTTGGAAACTAAATTCATACAGCTTTACAGAAGGTAATCCCATAGGTGATTCTTATGTTCTGCACCAGAGCTTATCAAAATGTGCTGAATATATCAGTTCGTGAAATCCACAGTTACTGAGAGGCTAGGGGAGAACTGGCTCTTTTGAAAGTCTGTCTGAATGATAAAACTTCCCTTGATGCACTTCCAGGCCTTGGGGTAGCCACACTATGCAGCGGTGGCTTGCCATCTGTCATGTTGAGTGGCCTGCAGTGCAGCACCACTTCAGATGACTCTCCTTGGAGAGGAACAAGGCTGAGACTGAAGCGACTCCTTCACTTGCCAGTTGTCTTAGGTCTGTGCCTTTCCCCACTAGTGCAGCGTGCAGTGAGGAAGCTACAAATGGATCGCTTTAAGAGTGATCTTCAGCTCGTTAGGAGCTTGCTAGAAAACAAACAGTACTTCCTGATGGAGGAGCTGTCCAAGGAAGAGTTATGTTCTGGAGACAAGGATCTGTTAACAGTGCTCCCTTGGAATAGACACTGGCAAATCTGTCAGACATCTTGTCTGGATGATACCCCTGCGAAATACCAGAGATGTCTGGCAATACATGGTTGTTGGCAAAGCTTCCAGGAGGTTAGAAAGCAGCAATGATGAGAAAAGCTTTGCATTCTGATGCTTAAATCCTTTCTGCCAGCGGGGGGAAAAAGGGTTGCATGTTCTCAGTGTTAGAAAGGGACATCTATTCTCTGATACTGACATTCACCTCCAATTTCTTTCCCCAGTGCCTGGGCTATGTTCCTAGACAGACCTCAGCAGCGGCTGCAGCTAATCCTTTTGCCTCCAGCACTCTTTATTCCAGTCCCAGAAAATGAGGAGCAGCGCGCTGAATTTGCCAAAACTGTGCCAGAAAATGTCCAGCCATTTGTGATCTATGAAGAAACCACTGATGTGTGGATAAATGTAAGAGGCTCGGGGCTGTGCGGAGAACGCAGGCTGCCCCTTCCTCCCTGACAGTTAACCATTTTTGTGTTGGCTCTGTGTCCAGTCTAGTCCATACTCCAGCAGGCTGCTTTGCTACTCAGTGGTGCCAGATTTGGTGTTAATTCAGGGGGGCTGATAAAGCAATGAGAAGGATTTCAAGGCACTCGGCACTGGAAGCGATGGGCATCCTGCCATCTTGCAGTTGGAACTGTTAGTTTAATTCTTACTAATGTTCTTGGTGAGCGCAGGCACTTCGGACACTGACACTTTTGGATGTAATGCTGCCATTCTTTTGGGGGTATTTTATTACAAGATTAAATGGCTACTTGAAGCATGAGCAGCCCTAATCCCTGTAATTTGCTGTACTTTTTTAGGCAGGTAATGGACATAAGGGACAGGGAATAAACTCTTAAGATTAAGCATCTTGGTACTGAAAGGACAAAGTGGCCTGAACTTCACACCATGGTGTTCCTAAGGCATTGGAATAGCAACCACTTGGTGGGACTCGCATAGCTGAAATGTCTAGCTCAGAGGCAAGACTGATGCTGGTTTTGGTGATAGCTGTGGAAAAGCCCACAGCACATGTCTTCTAGTGCACTCAGGGTTTCTTTGTGGTAATAGGAAAGTACAGGATGGCTATTTCCCACTAGCTGCTCATGTCTCCTTCCTCTCCTTGCCTTTGAAAGCCCAGTAGTTTAGCACTGATTCCCTTGGCTCTGTCACTGCTGTCTCAATGTAAATCACTCATGGGTCCTTTGCCTTGTGTGACAGGTTCATGATATCTTCTATCCTTTCATCCAACCGGAGGGAGAGGAGGAAGAACTCTGCTTTATCCGAGCCAACGAATGCAAAACAGGCTTCTGCCACCTGTACAGAGTCACAGCAGTCCTAAAGCAAGGCAGCTATGACTGGATGCAGCCATACGTCCATAGTGAGGGTAAGAGCTACACTTTGTTGGCATTCCAATTTTGGGAGCTCCCTCTCCAATTTGCTTGTGTTGTCTTTTGGGGAAGGCAGTGATTTATTCTCATGTTATTTCTTCTAGATGATTTCAAATGTCCTATCAAAGAAGAGATTGCCCTGACTGGTGGGGAATGGGAGGTGTTGGCCAGGCATGGATCGAAGGTAGTGGTTATTTTTATTCTCTCTTGCAATGTTACAGCTCTGCATTGTCTGCCCACAGTCCTGGCCTACACCCTCTGTTACGCCTGGGACCAGCTAGAACTACTTAAGCTTCATTTTGTTTCTCTTTTTATTGCTGCCTTTTCTTTCCCCAGAAGTGCTGTAGTCCAGTGCACATTGAACTGATTGCCTTTTTAATCAGACTTCAGATTGCTCCTTAGGTAAATCCCATGAGTGAGTCAGGCCATAAAAAAGGACGCAAGTCTGAGGTTCAAGAGCAACAAAGAACTATTTTGTGGAGAAGCTTGGGACTGCTGCCTTTGCTGAAGCATTTTAACCCCAATGAGTACTTGTGAATTGGAAATCTGTTGCAGCGCTTAGAGTGAACTCTTGGTCTGCAGCTGATCCCTCAGACCCTTTAGGAAGAAGGCAGCTAGGGAGTATAAAGCCATTTATAATATGGAGAAACTGTATCTGTTATTGGTTGCAGAATAGCCAGAAATGAATTTTTATTAATCTTGTAGAAACCTGGTTCCATTTTTGCTTCAGGAATTAACTCTGAGTCTGATATTTAGTGCTCCCAGGTGATTTCTGTCAAAATAAAGACCTTGTCTGTTCATTTCCAATTAATCTGGATTTTCACTTCTCATTTTTTAAAAGGCCTACAGCTCAATGCATTTGGTTTCTGCTGCTTTTCCTCAGTCTGCAATTAACCTGCTGTCCCTTCCCATGTGGGTTCTCACTGTACATGCTGTTGATTTTGGCCGCGGCTCTTCCCTGTATGTGTTATGGCTAAAATTGTGTTAGCAGCAATTATTTTGATGCATTTGTTGCTCCACAGGGCTCTGCCCGGTTTTCCTGGCCAATTGAGTTGGATATTTTTTTCCCTTTCCTGTCCACAGTGGTCTTCAAACTGTGGGTTAGCCAGAAATAGCATTTGGAAACTGTAAGGTGGAAAACAGTTCAGTTACTGTTGCTGGATCAATGCAGTATTTAAAAGCTGTAGTCTCTATTCCTGGCTGGCCAGGCTGTTTTTAGAAGCAGCTTTATCTGGACATCAAAATCATATTTTAATGTAGCTTGAAGTTAGATACTGTTAGAGCTATTAGACTGATCCTTCCACAAATGGGAATTCATTATGATGATTGCTGGAAAGAACACACTTATACCCTTGTAACCTAGACATACTATGGGAAGATGCCATATTTAAGCACAGAACCTCCCTAGTTTCACCTATGGGGATCAGAGCTCAACTTCATGCTCATTAGTAAGCAAATGCTTCAAGTCTCTGAAAAAAAAAATAAAAATGCAAGTGACTGCTTTTTATTATTTCATTGGGCTGTGTGGAGTTTGCCATAAGGGCCGTGTGTGTGCTCTCCAGCCTGTTGTATCGACAGGCATGGTGTACAGTGCCTAATGCCGTGAGCGGTCTGTCATGGTCTGTTTGTGTTTTAAGCTGACTCTGCCTGGGGACAGACTGTTTGAACTGGCAAAGGAGCAGTAGTTGTCATCCTTCTGTCGCTGAGCCCTCTCTTCTCCACATAGATCTGGGTCAATGAGACTACAAAGCTGGTGTATTTCCAAGGCACAAAGGATACCCCATTGGAGCACCACCTCTACGTAGTCAGCTATGAGTCTCCT
>JAVJGJ010000047.1:49233198-49243710 GCA_035590215.1 Microhierax caerulescens | reverse complement strand
GGAATGGTAATGAAACATGACCAGTAATGAATCCGGAGGGCTCCTTTGTCTTGGTTGCTTGAGATGTGGGAGCTCTTGTCTAAGAAGTGTGTGGAGGAGATTAGATGTGGGAAATGAAAGACCTTGTTCCCCTAACTCTTCTCTCTCCCATCTGTAGAACTTCGACATGTTCATCAGCCACTACAGCAGCGTGAGCACTCCACCTTGTGTGCACGTCTACAAGCTCAGCGGCTCCGATGATGACCCGCTCCACAAGCAGCCCAAGTTTTGGGCCAGCATGATGGAGGCAGCCAGTAAGTCCCACAGAACATGTCAGTGCTAGGTTATGTCTGTGGTACTCTTACTACTAGTGGTAGCCAGAGGTGATGGGAAAGGGAAGTGGCCCGAGTAACTTTGCTCTAAGGGAAAATGAATTGTGTTATCTTGTGAGGGAGATGTCTCTAGTGAATAGCTCATCCAGAAAATGGTATGTAGACTTTTAAGATTTACTGTTTCATGCTTTGAGCAAAAGTAGTGCTCCAGGGTGCAGGGTTTACATGACTGGTTTCAGGTGTGCATTTGTGATTTGTCTGAAGAGGGAGTGGGCAAGTATCTGGGATGCAGTGGCTACTACATTCTGAGGCTGTAGGCTTTAAAGTTTTAGATACAGCTCACAGCAGCACCTGAAGCCCTCCTGCAAATGTTTTCTCCATATACCCATCCCTGTTCTTAACCTTTCACATCTTGGTGTTGTAACATAGAGCATCTTGTCTGAGAATAGCCAGCTGATGTTTTCCTGTGCAATCGCTTCACTCTTATATGGCCTGTCACCTATGCGGGCAGGTAGCCGTGAGTTTCCCTGTGAGAGGCATTGCTAAGGCTTGGTACGGTTTGGTATTGAAAGAGCCCGGACTAGGGTCAGGTTTGAACACACCGAGCTTGTTCAGGTGGGGTAGGAGGCAGAGCCTGTGGCCATTTGTGGCATTACTAGTGTCTGAACTTCCTTCTGCAGGTTGTCCCCCAGATTACATCCCACCTGAGATCTTTCACTTCCGCACGCAGTCAGATGTTGAGCTGTACGGAATGGTGTACAAACCTCATGATGTCCAGCCTGGGAAGAAGCATCCCACAGTGCTCTTTGTGTATGGAGGCCCGCAGGTAATAATCCAGATCGACTGCTGGTGGCAGGCGCAGATTGGTGCCCAGGGCAGAGCTCTTGCATAGCTCTTTGGTTAGCAATGAGCACTGGACCTCTGTTCTGACCTCTGCTTCAAACCTCAGATGATTTTTCCAGCATTTAGCCTCATTTGTGTGGCTCTGACAGCTCGATTAGTGGCTGCTGTCCAGCGCAGGATCCTATGCAGTGGGACAGGCAGAGGAAGGTACTGGAAGGCAGCTGCTCAGCTCTGAAACTTTCCTTCCCTCCTCTGGCAGGTGCAGCTAGTGAATAACTCCTTCAAAGGAATCAAGTACTTACGGCTAAACACGCTAGCGTCCCTAGGCTATGCAGTGGTAGTGATTGACGGAAGGGGTTCGTGCCAGCGAGGACTCAAATTTGAAGGTGCCCTGAAAAACCAAATGGTAATGTACTACTATTGTTGATGAATCTCTGCTCATCTGCTCTTTGTAAGGCTGCCTGCCTGCATGTTTCCTGTGTGAATGTTGCTCTTGTCTTCTCTTGTCTCAACTTTCTAGACGTAGAAAGCCACTAACTTGAGCTTCCTTGTTGCCTTTTTTTAGGGTCAGGTGGAGATAGAGGACCAGGTGGAAGGTTTACATTATGTAGCAGAAAAATACGGGTTCATCGACTTGACTCGGGTAGCCATACATGGCTGGTCATATGGGGGTTTTCTCTCCCTCATGGGTCTTATCTGTAAACCCAACGTCTTCAAGGTAAGTCTGGATGTGGGGTTGTCATTTTGGGACACTTGGCGCTCTCGGCTTCTGTAGCTCTTGGTGTCTGGAGTTGGCTTTTTTTTGCGTGGTGTTTCTGATGGATGTGCAAATTGTCCCTCGGCCCTGCCTGCCTGTAGCTCCTGGCTGCAGTCCTGCATTCCGCTTATGGATTGTACCTGTCTGAGACTGGGTGAGGATGGGCTTAAACCGCTATTCCTAATCCCTTTCCTAAGTCCCCAGCACAGTTTCTGGATCATTCCACAAGTCCTCCTTGAAAAGGGGAAGCCTTTAGTGCTAGTATGCAGAATTTGCCCCATTGTGACCATAAGAGGAATAGCAGGAGGAGGAATCTGGGTTTTCTGTGTGTTTGCTGTAGAAGAATCCTGGTCTGAGCGACAGAATAGTCCAGAGTCTGTTTTTCCTGCCTCTCCAGGAAAAAAAGAGAACACTTGAACTCTTTAGCACATGATAATTGAAGCTGTCTCCTGCCACCTATTTGTTTGACAGATTGCTATAGCAGGTGCTCCTGTCACAGTTTGGATGGCATATGACACCGGGTATACTGAGCGGTACATGGATATCCCAGAAAACAACCAGCAAGGTTATGAGGCTGGCTCTGTGGCGTTACACGTAGAAAAGCTTCCCAATGAGTGAGTACCGTGGGGTTGAGTGAGCTGTTAAAAACCTGCTCCCGGGTCCTGCTTAGTGCCACCGGTTGCACCTCTCCTGAATCCCAAAAGAACAGGTGGATTCTGATCCCATTTAATTTTAACTCCGGTGGCTGGTCGCTGCCTTCTGCAGCGAGCTGAGACATTGTACCCCCAGTCCCCTTTGCCAGGGAGGGGGTTGAGGACCACCTCCATGGCCTTGTGCTGTTCTGCTTGCCTGCCCATTGCTCAGTTTTGGCTTGCCAGCTGGCAGCTCTTTCATCAGACCCACTGCAGAGCTTTTTATGTGGTTTCTCATTCTCTTTCTCATCCCTTCTCCAGGCCAAATCGTTTGCTGATTCTCCATGGCTTTTTGGATGAAAATGTGCACTTTTTTCACACCAACTTCCTGGTATCACAGCTAATCCGGGCTGGAAAACCGTACCAGCTGCAGGTAGGAGGAATAAGAGTGAAGTGGGAAGGTCTCTTGAATCTGGAAAGAGAAGAAGTTTTCTGCTGTGTGTTCTGGGGGCTAGAGAAGGTGGAGGCAGATGCTCCCGCATCTTGTTGCAATGTAGATGACAGGAAAAGCCCGGTTTTGACTCGGGAGGTGGCCGGGAGGTGGCACTGTGGCAGTTTCATTGCTGGCAGATGTGGCTTGGATCTAAAAGCATGTGCAGACAGGGCTTCTGCCCTCAGGCCTGGAACTTTCCTTTCCTACTGAACTCTTGGCTGGTGGCAGCAAGGGTGGCTGACTTGCCAAGCGGACTAGCAGCACATGCCAGCGCAGTGAGGGAGGTGGGCTAGTGCTCTAGACTTTTGTTGGCACTTTTTTGCCCCTATGGATTTGGGTTTGAGGGAGAAGGCTGACGTGAGGGAGGCCTGTCCATGCTGAATGAGCCACTCCTGACTAACTGCTCTGTCTTTCTACTTCTGCACAGATCTACCCCAACGAGAGACACAGTATTCGGTGCCCTGAGTCAGGAGAGCACTATGAAATCACGCTGCTGCACTTTCTACAAGAATACCTCTGAGAGCACAAGCCTCTGCAAACTGGACACTGACAGCTCACCTTCCCCCTCCTGTGCCCTGCCACTGCCACCCCCCTCGACAGCCATCTAACCCAGAGCACAAATGGCTGAGTGCCCGCGTCCGGGCTGGGTGTCCCCCCCATGCGAGGGGGGAGGGTGGAGGGCACCTTCCCTTTGGACAGTGCCACTTTCTTTCACTTTCCAAGCTGGAGGTCTGCCCCTGCTCAGCTGCTCGTCCTCTTCCTCTCCTCCAGCCTGGCTGTTAATGCTTTTTTTTGCTGCTACTCCCTTTATCCTGGGAATCAATGGACAGTGGTCTGTCTCCCGAGGCTGAGGTTTGTGTCCATCTCTCTCTCCCCCATCCTTTTCCCCTTCCACTGCACCTCAGCAGTTCCCGTGCTCTTACCTGCAAGAACTCAGTGCCTGTGTTGGAAATGGAAGAGCCGAATCAGCAAGCTGCCTTAAGCCAGGAGTGGGAGGGAAGAGAGAACTACCTATTGTTAAGCCCCAGGGGCGCTGATCGCTGCTGCTGCTGTGTCCTGGCCCTGCTGCGACGACGTGGAGCCCTGGGATGTGAAGAGAGCTCTACAGAAGCATGCAACACTAGTCTTTTTCTATTTTTCAGTTAAATTTTGCGGAGCAGATGGAGGAAGTGGCTGGGGTCGGTAACAACGTCCTCTGATACCTTTCTCTAATGGCTGCTCACAAGCAGAGTTGTGCCAACAGGTAACATGGTAGCTGAAGCAGCTGGCTATAAACAGATCATTTCTCCAGAGATCGCAGCAGCATTTGGGTTTTTGCAACACAAGATGGATGATATTTATGCAAATCCTCCCTCCCTCCGTTCTCTGTGCTGCCTCCTGATCCTACCTTCTCCTTCCCTGACACCCTGAGCTTTCAGATGTGCACTGAAATTGGCTGTGCTTCAGTTCTCTGCGGGTCAGTGACTGTTCCCCATGCCCATCTACTCAGCAAATGCTCTCTTCTGGTTTTTATTTACCTGGTCAACAGGAACTGCAGTTCTGGGGAGGGGGGATTGAGCAATCGCACCTCAGGGGAGCACGTACTCCCCCTCAAGCCAAGGGTTCTGCCAGGGGCAAAAGGAGAAAAAAAAAAAAAAAAAAAAACAAACCCCACCCAAATGAACCACGTTGACTTGCCCTGGAGTATTTTAAGTGCGTATTATGAAAAGAAAATATTTTTATGGATTCTTATTCTTTTATAATTATGAGTGTAAGATGTAGCGACTCATTAAAATATTGGAAAGAGACATGCTGGCTGGCATTTGTGCCTGGTTTTGGAGTGCAGGAGAGAGCTCGGGAGGAAATGGCAGCTGGCTCACGATAGCCAAAGCCGTGTCTGTGGTAAAAGCAAAGCGCTCTGTTCAGTTTCTGTGCCGAGTGGCGGAGAGAATATTAAATCCCTGATGTTCCTCAGGGGAAGCATGATCCAAGCAATTGAAGATGCGGGGTGGAGAGTTGGGAATCCTGGACTGTGTTCTTGGCTCCGCCGTTAAGGCGCTGCGTGACCTTGAGTAAGTCAGACATCTCGTGCTCGCGGATACCAGCCTCGGCGCTGGAGCTGGGTACCTCACCCTGGCTCCCTCTGATGACTTGGGGGGGGGGGATGCAGCTGCTCCCATCCCATGCTAGGACACGCAGAGCTGCTTTGTGGGTGCTGGGCCTGCCTCTGCTCGCCCTCTCTGGAGCATAAAGCTTAGAAAACCTGGCCTTGCTGTTTTCCTTTCTATATGGGAATCAGGCACTAATTAAACTGCCATTCAATGCCCTGAGGATGCAAGCTGGAGGCTTCTGTTTTAAATGCAAAGCATCTTACAGTGGGAGCGTTTTGTTTCTCTGAATGTGGCTGTGAGCATATTTGTTGCCCCTTCTTGTCCCCATGCCCAAAGAATTGTCCCAGGGATTGCAGTTCTGTGTTAGTTTCACTGCGCACCCCTCTCGGTCACCCCTGGTGCAGCTTTTGAGGTCCAAGGGGCGGAAGGGGGTGTAGTCGAGGAAGTTGTACATCTCTGAAGTTTCCTTGAGAGAAACCTGCAGAGAGAAAAGTTGCTCCCCTTTCTCCTTGCCTTCTCTAGAGCCGAGCCGGTGTCAGTGGATGGTAAGAAACTTTATTTTGCAGGGTTGGTTTCTTTTAAACTGCTTTTTCCTGATCCAAAAGAGCAAGTGTTTCTTAAAATTTCTGCAATGCACTCTTAAAATGCTCTTGTCTAGAGGAGTTTACAAATCTGTGACCTCCTTTGATCCTGCAAACTTCCTTCTGAAGCTGTAGGATTATTTGACACCATAAAAAGGGGCTGGTTTGCTTCTTTGGGGGATTGAGAATCCTGAGAGGCATTAACTGGAAAATCACCTCCTGCAACCCTGCACTTCTCAGTATGTAACAGGTTCTGTTTGGGGGTTGAAGTACAAATGATGGGGGAGGCCCCCACCCAGCTGTCCTGTGGGAAAGGTAATGGGAGTACGGAGCACGGTGCAGCTGGGTTCATGGCAGCTCTTTCCTACGGAGGATTTGCAGCTGTAGTGTGAAGCTGAGTTAATTTCCTGAGCGAGCAGTAATGGCTGGAGGAAGCAGCGGGTGCTGTAACGGCTGCTGGGGAAACCAGGCAAAAATTACTCTTCCTCAAGAATTGGAACTAAGCACAAGAGTGGCTTGGGAGACATTTCTCCCACGAAAACCCAACATGTGGGGCTTTATTTTTAGGCGGAGGATGTGGAGGGAGAAACAGATGTTCTCGATGACTTATTTTTAAAACAAAAACATCGCTTGAGCTACAAGATTAGCTCAGAAAAGCCATTGCTTGCCCTGAAAGATGCTCAGATGGAAAACTTTCCGGCATCTCCATTCCCAAAGCGGGTGGAATAAAGGTGCGACGATGGCTCTCGCTCTTGGAAAGCCACGTCAGTGGAAACTCTGTGTTTGGTGATTAGGGGTGTCTCAGGCATTCGACCTCTCTCCTCTGCCCCAGGCCTGCTGTGGCTTTGCAGAGCAGCACCCCCAGAATAACTGAAGTTGCTCAGAAATACCAGGGTCCATCAGATGAGGCCCAGGGCGTGTGGCAGCGATGTGAAGAAGACAAATGGCTGCAGTGGAGGAGGGAGCTGGTGGTGGCAAGGGCAGGGGGAGGGCTGCGTGTGTGCGCTGGCAAAAAGAAAGGGTGTACATTGATATTGGAAAATCCTCACGGAGGGATTTTGGTGAAGCACGTACACACAGGCGTCCTGCCTTCGTGCTGGGACAGATGCAAGGCTTCAGTCATCGGCATGGAGCAGCAGCTCCTCCGCCTCCCCATCTCTACAGAAAAACCTCTTATCTCTGATTCCAGCTCAAGCCCCTGGCTTGGAGGCTGGTGCAGATCTCTGCTGGTGTGTGTTTCCACTGGCTTTCAAGTGAAAACAGCTCCATCCTGGCCCAGCGGCCGCAGCTCTTGCTCCACTGGGTTCTTCTGCTTTGCCTGGAGTCCTAAAGCCGCCTTGGGCTGGAGCTGGGAGGTTGAGCTGACTCCAGTAAAGCAGCAAACCTTGCTGTGGAGGGCTCTGTGCTGTGGAGGGCTATGAGCCTGTGCCCCTGCTCATCCTTCTCCTTGGGGCTCCATCCTGCTGGGTGCTGAGTCCCCAAGCAGGGGTGGTTAACTCTGCCCCTTGGTAGTGGTGTGGGGAGACCCGCTGGGAGAAGGGGAAGTGGGGGATGGTCCAGCAGCAGAGAAAATCAGTTGGGATTTTGCAAATAGAGTGGGGAATGGGTAGAGCCAGTGCAGTCCCTGCTGCTCTTGCTGCCCTTTTGTCTGTGTCTGCCTCCTTCTGCCGCCCAGGCTCTGTTCTCGCAAAGCTGCTCATCCCTCGCCTACAAAGGACACTTAAATGCCACCCAAAGGACAGTTAAGTCCTCCTAAAGCTCCCGTCAAACCAGCAGCATGGCGACACAAAAGCTGATCTTGCTAAAGGAACTGAGGTGTCCCTCTTCCCTCTGGCTTGGCCACCGTTTGCGTTTCCCTGCCTCCCCGCTCGCCTCTAATCTGGGCTTGGGAGGACTCATCCTGCTCCCAGCTGGTAGCTGTGGGGCTCAGCACAGGGGCCCCCTGACCCCACTCTTGCCATTTCCCCAAGCTGGGTGCCATGGCCATGTCACTGGGGCTCCTGCTGGCCCTGCTGGGCTGTGCTGCCGCACTGGATCCTGCCCTGCAGGAGGCCTGGGAAGGGTGGAAGAGCCTCCACGCCAAGGAGTACCCAGAGGTAGGTCCTGCTCCCACCAGCCCTCCCAGTGCGTGACCGAGCTGGCTCCAAGGGGGGGGTCTTACCCAGAGCCACCCACCCCACCTCATGTCCCCCAGCTCCCAGGGGACATTTCTGACCTGGCTGCTGCTCTGCCTTGTGGCAGGAGGCTGAGGCTGCCCGTAGGGAGGTCTGGGAGAAGAACCTGCAGCGCATCCAGCAGCACAACCAGGAGGAGTCACAGGGGCAGCACACCTTCCGCCTGGCCATGAACCACCTCGGGGACCTGGTACCTACTGGCGTGCCTGGGGACCCCTCCCTGTGCCTGGGGGCTGCACCCCCTCAGTGTGCCCAGGGCTTGATTCTGGGACTGGGGACTTCCTGATGCAATGGGGCTTGATCCAGGGAAGCTCTGCTGGGAGCTGCAGGGGCCCCTTTGGCTGGGCTGCTTCCTGGGGGTCAACGGGTCAGTGGGCAGCTGCGGTGCTGCCAGCCGGGCACTCGTGGCATCACACTAGTTTTCCCTTGGCAACCTGCAGACAGATGAGGAGTTTAACCAGCTCCTGAACAGCTTCACCCCAGCACGGCGGGAGCAGCCAGCACTGCTCTTCCAAGTGTCGGCAGCTCTGAAGACCCCAGCGGAGGTGGACTGGCGGGCAAAGGGCTACGTGACACCCGTAAAGAACCAGGTGGGCACAGAGTGGGGGGTCTGGACAGGGCTGTGTGGTGAGTGCTGGGAATCTGGGCAGCAGAAATAAGCAGCACCATCCTCCCAGGCACCAAAAAAGCATCTGGGCAACCCAGGGAAGCAATTCCCATGGTTTTGGCTGCTGCACTTTTGCAGCTGAGGAGCTGGAGCACAGCACCTGGAGGAGGGGGGTGTGTGTGTGTGTCACAGCATCCCTCTCTCTGGTGGGTTTTGAGGCGATGCTGCAACCCTCCTGCTGTCCCTGTTTCACCCAGGGGCACTGTGGGTCATGCTGGGCATTCAGTGCCACAGGGGCCTTGGAGGGGCTCGTTTTCAACCGGACAGGGAAGCTGGTAGTGCTGAGCGAGCAGAACCTCATCGATTGCTCCCGAAAGCTGGGCAACAACGGCTGCCATGGTGGCTACATGACCCACGCCTTCCAGTACGTGCACGACAACGGCGGCTTGAACTCAGAGCACATCTACCCCTACACAGCCACGGTAAAGGGCAGCGGGTGGCACTGGGGACATGGCAGAGCAGTGCCAGCCAGTCCCAGCCCCAGTGTTGCTATCTCCCTCCTCTCAGGACACTTCCAGCTGCCGATACAACCCCCAGGACAGGGCAGCCAACTGCTCCACCATCTGGCTGGTGGCCCAGGGCAGCGAAGTGGCACTAGAGCAGGCAGTGGCAGCCGTGGGCCCTGTCTCTGTGGCAGTAGATGCCAGCAGCTTCCAATTCCACTTCTACAAGTCAGGTACCCTCTGGCTATTCGCAGCATGGATGGGGAAACTGAGGCAGGGCTGCCTCGCAGTGAGGGGTGGGCTGCTGAGCCCTTGTTGAGTCCCAGAGTTTCCCCAGGGGAATAAGAAAAGGAAATGGAAGGTCCCGGGGGAACAGGATCCATGACCGGCTTTCCCCGGAGAAGAAGCAATCAGGGCTGGCCCCTGGCTCACTCCAGCCCTGCTCTTCCCAGGCATCTTCAGCAGCATGTTTTGCAGCCAGCGAGTGAACCACGGGATGCTGGCTGTGGGCTATGGCATGAGTCAGGAGCATGGACGCAACATCAGCTACTGGATCTTAAAGAACAGGTAGAGGCTGAGGGTGTCCCCGCAAACCCTGCCACCCCCACGCACAGCCCGTTCCCCCACACTGGGGTTGGAGCTGTGTGGCAGGAGCATCCCTGTCTCACAGGGTGCTCTGGCTCCCATCCTTGTCTCTCCCGCTCCATGCTTGGGAGCATGGATGTGCTCATTCTCCATCTCTTCCTGCAGCTGGTCGGAGGTGTGGGGTGAGCAGGGCTACATCCGCCTGCTGAAGGGCACTGACAACCAGTGCGGGGTGGCCAACCAGGCCAGCTTCCCCATGCTGTGAGGCAGGGCATCCCTCCCTGCCCAGGCATTCCCCCCTCCCGGGGCATCTCTCCCTGCCCTGGCTGCAGACCCATGGCTGTTTCCTTCTGGACAGGGGCTTGTGTTTGCATGTGGTGAGATGCAATTAAAAACAGCACGGCTAATGGCTCTGTGCCTGCACATGCTGGCCGGGCAGGGTTTGGTGGCTGAGGCAAGGCTGATGTCACCAGGCCTTTTCCCAGTGGGAAAGGCAAAGCTCCCTCAGGTGATGCCCAGTGATTCCCTGCACCTTTCCTCCCAGCCATCCATCCCCGTCCCCATCCCCTCCTGTGGCCTTTTCCTTCCAGCTGAATCCCACAGGTCACCAGCCAGGGATGGATGTTCTGGCCATGGCTTTGCCCCTGCATGCCCAGCTTTGAAAAAAATGGGGTCTTTACACCATTAAACCCGCGTGGCAAGGCCAAAAAGGAACTTCTGCCCCTGTTGTGCTTTTTATTTCCCCCTCATCCTGAATAACCGGGGGGAATTAGTGCCAGCACGGCCCAGCTGCTGGGAAGGCTCCTCAGAATGTCCCACGGGAGCACCACATTGCAGAGCGCGGCCCCAGGGGCACTGGCTGGCGGGAGGCTGCTCTCTCCAAGTCCCCTTGTCCCATATGCCGGCGGCTCCGTGTCCCAGCGAGCTCCCGTCCCC
>JAVJGJ010000047.1:49135477-49157294 GCA_035590215.1 Microhierax caerulescens | reverse complement strand
GGTTCTTGGGGGCGGGGTGCCGGGCCGTGGCCGCGGCGCAGGCCGGCTCGGTTGGCGGGGGCACGGAGCCCGTCTCCCCCCGACCCCCGCTGCTCCGTCCCGCCCAGGGCCCCCAAGGAGAAGCCGAGAGCCGAGGTGGCCCCGAAGCCTCGTCAGGGACCCACGGATGAAGCGCAGATGGCGGCGGCGGCGGCGCTGGCCCGGCTGGAGCTGAGGCCCAAGGCCAAGGCGCCCTCCTCCCAGGAGGCCATCAGGAGCCAGGGTAGGGGCTGCTGCAGGTCCCGGGTGGGGACGGGGCGCCGCCGCGGGGGCTGGCGGGGGTGGTGGCACCTCCGAGCGGAGCCCCGAGAGGCAGGTCCCGGTTGGGAGCTGCTCAAGTGCAGCTCGCAGGGCGTTTTGGGGCACAACTGGCTTCAGCGCCATGGAAATGGCGGTCACTCACCTGCGGGCTCTCAGGACAGGGACTGAGCACCCGGGTGGGTAGGCGTTCGCTCCCCTGCCCGCACCGGAGCCCTCTGAAATCTGCTGAACCGCCGCAGCCGCTGCGTAACCTGCATCTGTCTCTTGTAGTGAGAAAAGAGCTGATGGCTGAGGCAGCCGCCAGCGAGAAAGGGGTCTCCGCGGAGGAAAAGGTACGATAGGTGCTGCTGCTCCCCGAGCAGCACCCTTTGGGCTGCCGTCCCTGTCCTGTATTTAAAAACACCACCCCCACCCCCTGCCCCGAGACCCTCCTGTGTTCAGTTCAGTGCCTGCTTTTGTCTCCTGTAGGACCTCGCCTCCCCAGACAGGGAAGGGGCACCTGCCCCCTCTGTTTCAGGGGTTTATTTTATTTGCCCATTGACCGGTGCAGTTGTAAAGAAAGACAAGAAGGAAAAGCACCTCAGAGAAGCCATCCAGTCGGTAAGCACCGCGGCCACTGGCTGCATGGCTTTCCTTCCCATTTCAACTCCTTTTTTGGACCTCTCCAGCCCTCTGCCTTCTCCCTGTAAAGTCCCCACCGTCTCCCAAAGGGCAGCTCTGTTCCATTGCAGCCGTACAAACACCTATCCCAGCACCCTCCCTTTGGCTTGCTGGGACTGGGAACTGGCCCTATACTGGTTTTAGCTGGGGCAAAGTTAGTTTTCTTCATACTAGCTCAGACTGGTGATGAAAAAATGTTAATTACACACTGGGAACTATACTATAATAAATTCCTTTGCTTGCATGCAGAACTTCTGCTTTACCTATTAAATTGTTTTTAGCTCAACCCATGGGGGCTTTTCCCCCTCTTTTACCCTTGCAATTCTCTCCCCCATCCCACTGCGAGGGGAACAAACGTGGTGCTGAGCTGCTGGTCAGGGTTAAACCACAACAGACCCACACAGCACTTTGTGCAGAGCAGCATTAGCTCCCCTGCAACCAGCTTCTCTCTTTCTCCCCCAGTATTTCTCTGTAGACCCGGTGGCTGCCTCGATCATGGAGATTCACACCTTCAATAAGGACCGGGAGAAAGTACGGGTGGGTGTGGAGACCATGGCCAGGTAAGCAGGACTGAGGGTGCAGGTAGCTTGTCCTGCAAATCCACCCGTTCCCGCAAGGCTGACAAGCGGGTGGATTTTCTTGCTGTGCTCCAGGCAAAGTCTGAAGAAAACCAAAGCTGAACGTTTGAACCATCTTAAGTGTCAGTGGAAATAAGATCAGCATCTCAGAGGTGTTTTAAGAGTTAGTCTACCAGTCCAAGAGATTTGGGAGCTGCAGGTTGAGATCAGCCACCCCCATCTTCTGTCTGGCTTGGGCATAAGACACCCATGTATTGTACTTTCCTCAGTTTTTCAGCTCTTTTCTATGTGAAAAATACTGTGAGGCCTCTCAGAATCCTACACCTTGGGGTAGCACATCCTGCTTTGATCCATGCAGTGCATTCCTCTTTCTGCAGGTACTTGGATAATATCTGTCTCCACCCAGAGGAGGAGAAGTACCGGAAAATCAAGCTGCAGAACAAAGTGTTTCAGGTGAGGTCAAGACTCCTGCAAGTGCTCTGCCTAGGAAAGTCCTTGCCTGCAGCAGACTACATCTAAATTCTTTCCTTTTCTTCCAGGAAAGGATAAGCTGTCTGGAAGGAATACACAGATTTTTCCAGGCTGTCGGGTTTGAGACAAAAACACTGCCTGTTCCAGGACAAGGCAAGAAATCAAAGTGTATTAAACTGGAGTCAGGAGTCGGGTGGTGGTGGGACAGCCCAGGGGAGGCTGGGGAGCACTCCACGGCTACAACAAAGGCTGTTACTTCCAGGCTGTAACAGAAACAGCCGCTCACCCTGTGGTTTCCCTATTAAGGCATTACATTTCCTGGAGGCCCTTGCCCTTATATTTTATACTTTACTCGTGTACAGAACAAGAGACTCACACCCTGTCCTTCTGGTTGTAGAGACCACAGAGGAGTACTATGTACTGAAGGAAGAAATGCTGACCAAGCTGGAAGACCTCAAGGACTACAAAGAGCAGCTTTTAAGCTCTGAGCCTGTGAGAGCGCAGCTAGATCGCCAACTCTGTGTATTTAAACCATCACCTGAAGCTGCTCGGTTTGAGCTACCAAATGACTTTTACAACCTCACTGCGGAAGAGATCAAACGAGAGCAGCGGCTCCGGTGAGTAGGCTGGGATGGAGGGCCCCAGCTGCCCTGGGGTACGTGATGCCAGCCTGGAGTCTTGTACCTCTCCTTCATGTGAAAAACTGCTTTCTCTCTAAAGGACAGAAGCGGTGGAGAAGGCTTCAATGCTGAGGACAAGAGCCATGCGAGAGAAAGAAGAACAAAGGGAAATGCGGAAGTACAACTACACCCTGGTACGAGTCCGGTTTCCCGATGGATACATCCTCCAAGGTAAGAAGACTTCTCACCCTTTCTTTGTAACCTCCAAAAGCTTCTGAGGATACTTGTAATGTAAGAGCTTGAATAATAAGCAGGCTTAAGGTGTGCTGAACACAGCTGGTAGAATAAAGCTCCAAAAAACCAGAGTGGGGTGACATTTCTCTAATAACTCTTCCTATCTCTGAGCCCTCCACCTGCCTTACCTGCACAGGGTTGGGACTGTCAGCCAGGGTTGAGTGGAGAGGGAAGAATCTCAAGGCGCTGTTAATTAAAGCGTGCTCTTCCCAGGCTACTGCAAGCAAGCTGGACTCATTAGATCAGTTTGTTACAGCAACCAGCATGAGGCTGCCTGTGTGGTGTCAGGCTGTACAACAGTATAAATCCTCTTCACATTTTGCAGTAGAACTCTGGAATTCATTTCAGGCTTTCCCAACTCTTTGTTACAGTCTGGCAGGGGCTTGCAACAATCGAAGTAATATTTTTCTTTGGGGATTCTGCTTTTATACTTCGGTTGAATCAGGCTGTTTCTGTGTCACTGAAGTAGTTCATAAAGTTAGTATCAGTACGTGAGCCCCATGAAACCTACCACAAAAGGTTAGATTTGGTAAATGCCAGACTCTCTCTCTTAATATCTCACCTTGTTTTCTCATGGCAGGGACTTTTTATGCACGAGAGTCACTATCTGCGCTCTACAACTTTGTGAGAGAAGCACTCAGAGATGACTGGCTGCCCTTTGAGCTCCTGGGACCTGGTGGCCTCAAACTGACTGATGAGAACTTGGCCTTCAATGAATGTGGGCTGGTGAGTAAAAACCACCAAACCAAAACAAAAGCCAAAACCCACATAGCTGATACTTCCACAGGCACCTTCAAGCTGTCAGAGTTCAGCTGCAGCTCATAACTTAGAGGGGAGTTTGTGTCTTCTGCTTTCAGCGCCTTAAGTTGTGCTTTGGACCCTTCTTTTTAAGCACAAACAAGTAACTGCTTGAAGGCTCCTGGCTCAAGGCTAGGAGGTCTGACTGGAAGGAACGGCAAGGACCAACCTCCTGTAGCAAATGCAGGCTGCAGTAGTTGCCAGCAGCTCTGTCAGAGGCTTAACATCCATGCTGGGAAAAGAGGGAAGGCAGCAACTGTGAGGCAAGTGTGGCTCTAGCACAGGGCTACCACCAGGAAGCCGAAGGCAGCGTCTCCTAACAGGGGCTTCTTGCAGAAAACCACTCTTGTTCTTGTTAGCTGAAGTACTCTTCTAAGGTCTTCCCAGTCTGTGAACGTACACAGTGTCATGACATCAAGGCATAACATTGCTATAGCTTAGTAACTCTGCCTCTTCTGTCCCAGGTGCCCTCAGCCCTCCTGACTCTTGCCTGGGACACAGCAGTCATGGCAGACATCGAAGCGTCAGGAGAGGAGCAGCCAGCAAACTCCCTGAAACCAGAACTTCTCTCCAGAGTTCAGACACTGTCATGAAATAAAGGGCAGTGGGTTCAGTGCTGGTGGTTTTAGACTGTTCCTCATTTTCCCATAGAGACTGTTGGGGCTTCCAGCTATGTGACCTCAGAACTGACTTTGTTTTAGCTCTGCAGAGTGGGAGTCTAGATTCTGCTACGTCACACCAACCTCGTGGTCACCTCCACAACTCCAGCAGCCAAACACTAAGGTAGTCTTGCCTAGTAAGACAGTTGCAGGACTGCTCTGAATAGTTTTAACAACCATGTTTGAGCAGTGACTGCTTGAAGTGTTTCAAAGACTGTGATGATACTCTCCTCCCCTGGAGGAGGGACGGTGAGTGCTGGCACTAGGCTGGATCAACAATCGATTGAGCTGGGATAATTGGGCTGGGCTTAGAACTCAGCTTTTCCTTCTGCTTTTGTGTGCACTGTAACTCCTATTGGAGAGAATATATTTAGATAAAATTATGCTTAGTCTGACTAAATGGAGTATTTAAAGACTTAGTTCTGTTTAAAGTTATTTGAATTGCATTGCTCTTACAGGTTTGTAACACAGACAAGCTCCAGTCAGTGCTGGCACTGGTGTTACTGGTGCAGCTGTGGCATTACCCACCTTTTCACTTCATGGCACCCACAGACAAAACAGGGAACACACAAGGAGGCTGGCATATGCTGACCACTGGTGAGAGATGAAACCTCAAACTACAGCCAGTATTTTAGAAAACTGATTCATCAACTCATAAGCCATGTAAAGTTAAAAGCCCCAGCAAGTTTGTTACATACATGAAAAAAGTTTGATGCTAGTTCAGTCCTTTATACTTCAAATCTTACAGTTTCACTGCAGGGTGGAGACCAGCTTTTATGTATACTGCTGCATGTATACTGTTGCAGCAGTGTGTACAGGAGACCAATAATCTACCCCTGCTATGTAATTAATACTGGCTTATCCTAAAACAGGAGAAACAAAGTGGGTTGTTTTTGGGTTGGTTTTTTTTTCCTCTTCCAAAGGTAAAGCCCTGCTGCTGTTCTCTGTAGCAAGTAAGACCACAAACAGGATGATACAGATAGCATAAATTCAAATATAATTGTACATCATTTATGCCCAAGGCCATGCTATACAACATTATGAACAGAGCAATCCCCCCAGTGGCATCACAATAAGCTTATTTGAAAATGCCTCCACTAGTTTTAGAGATAACTTAGATACCTTCCATTACAAAGAAGTATCAAAATTTCAATAATGCTTTATTAAGGACAGATTAATATGCAGTATTTTTTTTTAAGCTAAAAACTAGAACTAAAAATTTAAGTTTCCATGTGGTCCAAAGCAGAACAAAGTGCTGTCTTCTCTTTACAAGAAATATGGAATACTTTCAAGTATCTTGTTCAAAGATATGCACGGTTTTAAATTTTCTAACTCATTCTACATACATACAGAGAAGTTAGTAGGCATTTAAGTCTCAAATGATATTAGATGGGCTGACCATGCTGGTGTCCTGGTGAGTGGCTCTTGTGTCACTGGATGCTGGAGCTGTTTCAGTAACTGCCAACATAGAACCTGCAAAGCAGAAAATATGTTGGGCTTGGGGTCTTGTTGTTGGTTTGGTTGGTGGGTTTTGTGGGTTTGTTGTTTTTTTTTGTTTTTAATATCCTCATTAATCCAGTAGAATTTGACTACTCTATGCTTTATCTGTCTTGACTTGTCTGCCCGCATCTGTTGCGAGTCTCCTTCTTCATGCTATTTAAAAACTGGTTTTAATATTGGGTTAACATCAATCCAGAATAAAATCACTTTAACCATAAAAAGGATCTTCATAATCTTTGCAGTGCTTTAGGCTCGGACAGAGTTAAACAAATACAGCTGCATGCGTGGCAACAGAGCCTGAGGAAGGCAAGCTACTGAATAGCATCCCCGTCCTCAGAACAAGGCTTTCATCTCACTGCAGTCTTGTAATAAGCCAAAGCAGCTTAAGATTAAATGCAAAGCTTCTTGTCAAACAGTTGTATTGTCTGTTACGGCAGGCGAGAGGGGGAACGTAGCACCAGCCGAGAGAGAAAGGAGAACCCCGATATGTCTAGAATAGGTCAAACATTATAGAATTTCAGGCTTCGGGAATATGCACGAGCCCTTATCTATCAATTAGAGGAGCTGCCCAACACAAACCCCCCACTTTCCTTAATTCAGGTTGTGCCAGTAGCATTGTGAAAGAGCTCTATTGTGAGAGCAGTAAAGAAAGGGCTGGGAGGTTTTGAAAGCACTTTAGAGGAGCTGAATGCACATCATGCGGTTGGTTTTAAGTCATTGATCTGTATGATCAAGTATGTATAGTTAAAACCTCACGGAGATGAAAGGAGCTGCTCCGTATCCTCATCCCACAGTTTCTGAAGCCGCAGCCTGAAAGGATACGCTACAACAGCAGAGCTTTGAAAGCCATTTTCCAAGGGATAACTGGGACACAAATATAAGCAACTGCTTAGATTCTAGAGCAAAGCTGCAGAGTGTTGATCAGAGCCCTCACCTGTCAAACATCTGAGAGCTGGGTTATTATCTGATGTTATTTCCTTCAGACAATTCAGTGTGCACCTAAAACTTCAAGAAGGCAGTAGAGGGGAATTATGGTCCAGACCTCATCAGTCCTGGAAGGGCTCTGTATGTAAGTATGCATGCCTCAGAGGCCAGCCCTGCTCTGTGTTTTGCCAATAGTTAGTGGATTTGCTGATACTGACCCCAGTGCTCACTTTCCTTACCAGGAAAAAAAAATACCCAAGGTAACACTTGCAGCCAAATGCTAGTTACAAGCACTTCGTGCTGTTCAGTCAGTTGGAGGGAGGAGGGAAGAAAAGGCAAGAGCAGGTTAGAGAAGACTGTAAATACCAAAGAAGCACCTGGAATAAAACATAATAAGCAGAGAAGCACCTAGAATAAGACACCTAGAAAGAGGAGCACAAGGCTTGGTGAGAAAGTGGCAGAAAAACTGCAACAGGTTTAGCTACACACTGTTCCCACTCTGTTATACTCTCCCTTGTGGGAGCAAGGGTCTGACAAGGGACTACTATCCATTTTTATTTTCCCACCTTTGCCTGGCTGTATATCCACAATCATGCAGTCTTCATCTTCCTCATCTTCCTCGGTGTCTGCCTGAAAGCCATCCATCTCCACAGCTTCAGCCTTAAGGAAAAAAAAGGTACCAGCTGTGTAACAGCAAGGTGATGGTGCTAATGTGCAAGACCAAGCACGGCCAGTGCTGTAAAGGACTAGCAGCGGGCAGTCCTCACGACTGGGACTCGCAAGCACGGTCTGATCAGTTGGGTATATTTGTAGGGAAGAAAAATAAGCAACCCTTGGCTCCAACAGACACTGACTTCTGATAAAAGGCCTCATCTGCAATGGCACATTTGGCAGGAAGCACGCCAAGCTTCTGCTCCAAGATATTTTGCTATTACACAACACTATGAACAGCCTACACATCAAAAAGTCAGTTCAAACCTTAATTGAAATCTGACTCAGTTTTGTTGGTTTTTTGGAAGGGAAATCTCTCCCCACTCTGCTGATTATTTTGGATGCTTTCTTCCTTCTGAAGATGGAAAATTACTTTTGCTTGTCAAGTTTGAAGTGTGTTCTCTGTGCGACTCCTCCTCACCTTTGCCAATTAGCTTTTAATCAGGGAGGGGTGACAGTTCTTCTCTTGGTGACCCTATTTTCTGCTATGGGAGCAGCACAACAACTCAGTTTGAATGGAGAGGATCAATACAAGGGGTGATACAAACTGAAGCTGCCCAGCATTGGACAGCTGTGAGTAGTTCGGTGTTTTTTTTCCCCTCAATTGCAACCATGGAATGAAAATCTCAGACCTAGAACCTGGTGCCCACCCCCTACAAGCTGTTCCAAGTGAAGAAATTTTAAAATTTACATCTTTCATTAAAGTCACAGTTCTCAGATTAAGTATTCCCCTCCTACATATGTACAGGTACTGCCCCCTTCAACATTGAGTTCTTCTCTCTCCACACCTTATGTAAGAGCACCTTTATACTCACACAAGTCCTGTCAGGAGCTTCATGGCAGAGTAACACGTGCCAGGGGTAAAGAACCTGGCAGCCTTGACCTACAATCGTTCCTAGGCTCTCCCCAAGCCCCAGACTCGCTCGACAGGAAGGATGGGATCTTAATACCTGAGCAGTGCTGATTTAGACGTCAGGCATGAAAGGCTTTCAGGACTCTGACACCTTTGCTCTGAGCTGTATGGCACCGCAACTCACAAGGGCGGCTCTAAGATGCTTTCAAGAGCTTTGAACAATTCAGGCTGGTGACTTAATTCTACTAAAAGCCTTTGTTTTGCTATTTCTGCTCAAGTAGTCAGTTATAAGCAGAATTTCCAGTGGGTGCCAAGCAGAGATTTTTATCTCTGCCTTTATTTAGTGTATAAGAAAAAACCCAAGCAGATGGAGCTTGGGGGCTGAACAGCTTCTCACAAGTCTCTGATCCCTATCAATACTTGAATGCAGAGCTTTTTCAGTAGAATAGCCAAAGCAGCCAAGAATAGTGGGAAGGAAACGTATAAGCCTTGTCTGTGGCTTCCTTCCTAACCCCCGTGTCCACAGGGGTTGAAGAATAAATCCACTGACAGTGCAAACCCCATCCTACTTGTACGTTTGGCAGCAAACAGTTGATAACACCAAGCTTCAGGACCTAAATCCTTACTGTCTTAAATGCACGACAGAGCATCACACTGCTAAAGCACCCATTGCATACTTTCCAGTCATCCTTTCGGATTATTAAACTCTTAATACTACCTGCGGTTACCCAGAAAAGCAGAAGCAAACAGCAGGAAGACCACAACAAAGCTTAGAGCTGGAGTAACAACTACTCCAAATCCTTCTCATTTTGTTCCTAAGAACTATTATAGTTTTATTAAACCAGCTCTTGAAATTCAGCTTTACGTATGACAGCATAAACCAGAGGCTTTACAGACTATTACGGGCTGAGTTGCAGCACTTAGGAACCACATTTAATCAGCACATATGCAACTGATGTAAGTCACCAGCTCAGGCTATACATCTGGCAGCCATACACACACATAAAAACCTGCATACAAATTATATACAGCTGTAAAACCAAGGGCAAGCACTCAGAAACTATTCACAGCTTGGATGCAATCACTGCCAAATAGCAGAAAATGGAAGAACAGCAGGAGAGCAACATTTCAAACTGAACAGACAGTCCAAGCTGGAGACACACAAAAGAAATCCATCTCTTTAGTCACGTAATTTCACTCCTTTCCCCACAAAAAGAGTCTTTTTGTGTGGAGGACAGCGTCCGTAGCTTAATATTTTGACTCTGCTCATCTAGGAGGCATGCCAGGATGCTCACCTACTGAAGACGCACAGCTAAATTCCCATCATTCTTTACTGGGGAAAAGCACCATGATTGGAACTCACCTGTTCAGCATCCCGAGGTCTTTTCATGAATTTAGTGATGGACATGGTTCCAGTGGACCTCCTCTTCACCGACATGGGGGTGGTCTGCAGGACAGCCACACCTGGCACGCTGCCAGCCTCCTCCTTCCCTGAGGAAGGGACCTGAGTGATGTAGTTCCATTGACAAGGGACGGGGAGATTCTCTTGATCAAAACTCTTCAGCACCTCTGAGTGGACATACCAGCACATCCTATATTCAGGTCTCTTCTCATACACAGAGTTCTCAGAAATGATTCGCTTTAGCCTGGCTTTGGAAGGGACTCCACTGTCCTCGCCAACAGGCGTCTGCGGCCGGGAGGTGTGGGGGCTCACAGGGCTTGTGTCGCTACAGTCAGCGGCTGCAGTCACATCACTGAACAGTCCTTGCCGGCAACACTCCTGGAATTCCTGGATGATCACTTTGCTCCCGTTCACATTGCCATGAAGCAGCGGCAGAAGCTGGCCAAGAACTGCAAAGAAAGGATGCACAAAGGTTGTGGGGCAGAATTATTTAAAGGCTGAGAAAAGCCAGGCTGACATTACCTATCAGTACTTCCAGAAAGAAGACAAACAGGCTGAGATTAATTTTTAGATATGGGACTGTAACAGGACCTAAATTTGATGTAGAAAAAGTCACCCCCAGTAATAACGGCACCCTGAAGTGGAAGCTTTGAGCCCTGTTCTAGCCTTTATGTGCATTATTCACATCCTTATGTTAATCAGGTGCAGCAGATACTCATTACTGAAACCCAACACACAAACTGAATCCTCCCACCCTGAACAGGTCAGCGGGCTCAAGCACTTCCAGCAAGAAAATTTAAACCCAAGTCTGTTGAAGTCTCGTTGGCTTCACTTCCTGGATTATCTAGAGCAAGAGTTTTTGGAGAGTGTAAATATGGCCATACTAGATGCAATCCCGGAAAACTCCTTTCCAAGAGTTCTTGTAGAGATTCCTTGGATTTCAGACATGTCATAAACAGGTCATTCCGAATTTGACACTCAATACAAAAATCCATTCCCTTGATAGCAGAGTACAACAGTGTGTACAACTATTTAGCCCTTCAAGTCTTACTTTGCTGATCTTTTGCTCTTTTTTTGCTACATTTCTGTATCTGCTGTTCTTCCTCTGCAACAGGTGACTCCAGGATACATGCTGTGAATTGCTGGAGAACCTTTAGGTCTGTGTTTGTGCTGCTGTCGTTTTGTGCACTCTCCCAGACGCAGCCGATTTTCACAGGCTGTAGAACATGGAACCTCTTCCCCTTGGCCATCAGTTCATCCCACTCCTTTGCTTTCAGTTTTTGACGAACCTTCTGATTCTCTGGATCGCACTCCTAAAGCCACAGGCAAGAAAGAACTTGATACATCCGTTCCAGAAAAAACAAAAGCTTTTTAAACCCAGCTTTTTACCATACTCTGAGCTACAGAAATCTGCTCCTGAACCATGCAGATCTGAGATGGGTTACATCACTGCCAAGACTACGTGCTTTCTTCTTCCACTAATATTTACTACACAATTCATTGGGAACAGAGATGGAAATCCAGTGATGCCCAATTCACTTACTTCTGTCACTCCTTCATCTTCAGATAGGTACCCATGGGGTACAAAAAACCCATCGTCATCATCTTCATCCTCTCCCTCCTCTTCATCATCCTAAAAATAAACTCTGCTTATTAGAAATTACACTGACAAGTGTGATCTGTTCAGAAAGCTGTGCAGAATCCTTACCCCTTCACTATGGGAAAGACTTTCTCCAGGTTCCTCCTCTTCCCATTCTTCATCACTATCTACCTCGTAGTCCAGTAGTTTCTAGAAGAAATGCCAACATGCCATTTCTGTAAATGATTTCAGAGCAAGTCACCAGACCCCATTCAGGGTTTCAAAACCCAGCAGCAAGAGGGAACATGAAAGTGGGCCAGAAATCCCAGAGAACAAGTGAACTTGGCCAACCACATATTCACTTCAAGAGTGAATAAAAGAAAGAAAGAAAGAAAGAAAGTCCAACTACACTGCCTGTGAGGTGCTTACACTGTCCTTAGACCAAGGATTCCTGGGACGGATCACAGTGGTTTTCTTGTTCCATGTGCCCCAGTATGCAGGACGGTGATTCTCACAAAACTGCAGAAGTTTCATTCTACCAAATTTCCCCCTTTCAGGAACAGCATCTGTTTTGCAGTTATCCACTACCACCACGTCACTGTTAAAACAAGAGACCATCTTCAGTACTTACAGAACACTCCCCTGCTGCTCAGGAAAGCATCTTATAGAAAGCTTCAGTTCAGCCACAATATCAACCCAGAGCTTGAAATCATTAGAACAGGCTCTCCCAATCCTCCTGTGAGAACATGGGTTCCAGACAAGCCACCTCCCTCCTTAACACCACCTCTATTTTAGCTATCGGCAGGTTTCCCTTTTAAAACTATCCAAGATGAACACCACTAAGGGCCTGTAGGGTCCAGTGCTGAAAGGCAGCTGCCTGAAGCACAAGATTTCCTGCAGGGAAGGATTTGAGAGGCACTGTACAGAACAAAGGAAATCTACATCATAACGTACTGCACCCCATGGAAACAATTCTTATACAAAATAACAAGTATTCAAAGAAAAGCTCCATCTTCCCATCATCTCCAATATTAGAGCAAGACCACCTCAGAACCATTCTGCAGTTCATTACATAAGAAAGTGAAGAAAACCCCCAAAACACAGACTAACCTGTTCACTATGTCAGTGCTGTTATTGACAAAAGTAGGTCCAGTTTTACGTGGTTTACGACACTTTAAATCCCTCAAAAAAGAACCTTCACTATCCTGAGCACGCAGGAGCTTATCCAGCTGTTCTAAGAAGTCTGGATCCAGGGCAATACGACAGAGGGGAGCTAAGACCATGTTCTCCTTAATTTCAAAAGGAGCAAACTTTCCACAAGAGCCAGCAAGAATCTGAAATATTAATTGAGGATGGTTAGAGTCTGAACACCTGAGGAACTACAGTACCAAAACATTCAAGACTTACAACAATACTGGGTGCTGAGGTCTGAGCAAAAATTTAGGCTAAGCCCTTACTATCTGAGATTCCAACAGATCTTCAAGGGAATCTGGGTCTTTACAGCCAATGCAGTAAAAATCTCAACTCTGTCTTTTGCTAAAGCAACTACAAACTTCTTCTGTAGTCTCTGCTCTGGTCACAGACTTAAGAAATCCTTTACACTTTGGAAATTAGGAAATAGGAAATACTAATGCTTTGCCCCCCTAAGAAGCTCTAAGGGACAGATTAGAAGGACATTGGTGTATTTGTTAGACAATAACTAATGAAAGACCGGCAAAACACCGGAACAGCAATACTTCACCTTTGGGGCTTGTGGAGTCTTTGGTTTCTGGAAGAACCTTGTAATTTCTGCTTTCTGTGCATTAATACGCTGAAATCAGAATCAAAATGCAAATTATAAAGGTAGGACAAGGCCTTATAATTCAAAGTGAGCTCATGCACGACCCAACTTCAAATCTAGTGAGGTATAAAGTAAATTTCAGTCATTCACCAGCTCCTATGACTCATCAAAAAACTAATTTTCTTCTCTAACACAGCTACATAGATTCCAATGTCATTGCTAAGACAGAGTCTAGGGTTCACTCATGGGCATTGAAAAAACACAGCAAAGACACCAACACATGTGAAAGTAACAGGTCAGAAACCTGCATGATGTAACTGATGGAGCAGCACCACTCGGTCAGATTGGACAGGCCACATCCCAAATGGACATGTTCCCTCCCAGGTGGCACCATGGCAGGGTACACTGGCTGGAGAACCACAGCAGCTGCAACAACCCTGTTGAGAACAGCTCAGCAGCTGTCGGCAGGGTGCCAGGGAGCCTGTTAACACCATTTCACCCTAGCAGAAGAATTCAGACACAAGCGAGAGAGCGCACTTACCTTTTCCTCCTCTCTTAACCGTTTCTCCTCTTCTTTCTTTCTCTTCTCCTCCAGTTTTGCCCTTTAATATAAAGTTTATTTTAATTACCACAAATCATGAAGTGTTTATTTGCACTGAGGAAGAGGTGAGAAGCCCCAGACCTTGACTGTGACCCCATCATGCTGGGCAAAAAGATAGTCTCTCAATTCAGCCAAAGATAAAGCTAAGGATACAGAACACTCTCTTCATTCCTTCTAGAGTTTAGCCACAAAGCAGCTAGGCTGCTTCAAGTTCCCCTCAACACCAGGAAAAGGCATTTACGGTATTACCAAGCTACAAGCAACAGCCTCAGCAAACAGGGCACCAGTGCCAGAAAGTTGCAAAGTACAAGCAAGGCAGGTCAGGAAGGGAAAACAGCAGAGCATGACAGCTCTTTTCAGTCATTTCAGATCAGAAGCCCAGGTCAGCCTGCAAGCAGAAAGTACCGCTGACCCTCTGGTCTGGTGTATGCAGTCTTTCAAGCACTTCACATCTGTCCTGTGACAAACAGGCATCTGTTGTTTGACCAGTATGGCCTCTAGAAGGGACAGTTAAGGTGGGTATGGAAAGGTCCTCATATCGTTACATGTTATTTCCCAGGACGTGCAGAAACCAAGCCACTTACTCTAAAGCTTCCTGCCTCTCCTTGCGCTTCTCCTCCTTCACTCTCAGCTTCTCAGCTTTTTCCTTTTCTTCTTTTTCTTTCTTTTCTCTCCTTTCTTTCTCTTTCAACTCTTTCTCCTCTTCTTTCTTCTTCTTTGCCTCCTCCTTGGCTCGCTCTTTTGCAGCTTTTGCCTCTTCTTTCAGCCTTCCCTTTGCCTCCCTTTCTGCTTGCAACTTCTGCAGCTTGTCTGCACGCTCCTGATCCTGGTTCAGAAACACACCATTAAGCAAGTTGTCTTTTTGTGCATAGCAATAGCTGCTGGCATTAAAACTCCAGTAAATTAAGGACTTCACTTATTCAGCTGGGATACTAAATTCTTGTACCCACCCAGCACTTGACCTGCAGCATCATTTCTAGCTGACAGAGGACACAAGGTTGTTAACTGCAGCCAGCTGTTACCTCAGCCAGCTGAACTACCTGGTACTGGCTCTCTGAAGGCATTAATTGTTCTTTTCCTCTAACAAATGGAGGCATTTCCATTTTCTAAGCATCAAGGAAAGCTTTGTATTCCACTCGCTTTATATCTGTGTCACCTTCATTACCACTGTAACATGGAAGATTATGTGGTAATTAAAAAAAAAATTAATTTAATAGACGATTTCAGATTGTTCCCAAATTACTTATTCCCAAATTACTTACTTTGTAAATACATAGCTCATATTTTTGCATAGCTTATACATACATTTGGAAATGAGCTAAGCTTTCATGCTTTTATATCAATGTAGGGCTACCAAGGTATAAATTTGAAAAGTGAATTTGATCCAATTTTGCATTATAAACCCATAAGGATTTTCTGACAATGTTTTTCACCATCTCAGGCAGCAATGAGTCTCCAAACTCTTGATTGTGTATCTGCTTTATGAACCCTGGAGCTTGCAAAATCACTGTCGCTTGTGTTTGTGCATTTCAGACCATCAGAGAACACCAGGCACCCTAAGCTTATTTAAGGGGCACTATGGGAACAAGGAGGGGAAGATTACATTGGAAGTGTCACCCTTCACAGCATTTCATCCCAAAACAACTGAAATTCTCGTTTGGGTCTACTGACACAAAGGAGAATGCAGCACGTTTATGAAAAAAATGACAAGTTAAAGAAAGATAGCTTTCCTACATTGTAGGCATTGGTGACTTCACCAGGAAAGAAGGGTATGTCTGTGCTCAGACATACAAATATCCTCACTGTGTATTTTCAGTTTCATTTTATTTATTTCACATCTCTTCTTGGCAACATCAAGACACTGAACAGTGTCACCACGTACAAATAACTGTGGAAGGCAACTGACACGCAAAATGGTGCCAATGGTAAAAACACAATATTGTCAGAATGGAGTCATGGTAATCAGTGAAACCCTACTGAATATTTTGGAAAATGGTATGAAGTTAACAGCAGGATTGGCGAGTCTATTTAATTTTTAGCATAATAAAGCTTCCATTCTCATCTCTCCCTCACATCACCACTATTTTTAACATACATATAGAAGGGAAGAAAACAACAGATTGGACTTCTATATGGGGGAAAAAAAAAAAAAAAAGCAAGCATCTTGGGAGCAGGCTGGGCCACATATAGCTTAAATAAAACACACAACAACTCCCTCCCAACTTTATAAACTAGTTACTAAGAAACACAGCAAGTATTCATAAGCCCAGGCCTTCCCAACTGCAGTTAAAATAACAGCCAGTTTTCCAGCCGGCAAAGCCCACTCATACAGCACTGACTGTTCAAGAACTCCATGTGATCCATCAGCCTCCTTTATATTTAGCACTTCATGACTGAAAGCAGAATGGACAGCAAAATTACCACACCGCCGTTTTGTTACGGAACACTTTGCTGACTAGCTGCATTCAAGCAAACAGAGACCGGAGCTTGAGCGTTTCCAGCAGTGACATCCAACAGTTTCTTCAGCAACCCACAGACACAGTGGCCCATTTGCCTCACTTATTAATGAGGAACAGACCCTACATTTTCTGCCTTAAAAGGGGGAAGGGTGAGAACAACGAAGCAGGAACTGACCCCAAATAGAAGGCTCTTGGAAAAGTTCCCTTCTATCTGTCCACTTAGCAGGCTGCACCTACCCTCTCAGGAAGGGTTCAGAAAAAATTCTCAAAAGCATTTTGACAAGCAGTCAGCAACATTTACAGTTTCTTAATACCTTCCCAAAGTGCACAGAAATGCAGTGCAGGCCACCCACACCTCATTACGTATGCATTAAGAAGCTCTGGAACGAGCCAAGTATTTTAACTGCGCGCATTAAGATTCTTCCATATTCATCAGTGAGGAAAACCAGGAAAAGAGATGTTTTAAGTGGACAAAGATGAAACGCAAAGGGCTTTGCTTACTATTCAATGCAAAAGCACAGCAGGTTAACTTTCTATGTCAGTGAAAGTGCCTTACTCTTTGCAATCTCAGCTTCTCCTTCTCTGCCGAACTTTTGTGGAATTTCTGAGACACCTGGAATTACAAAACACAAGTTTTAGAGATCCACATCATTCCCCTTCCACGAGGCGCTAGAACTCTTACGAGAAGAGCAGCAAGCTTAGTCTGAATTACATTAACATTGTTCTTACAGATTAGTATATTCAGCAACTCAAGTATTCCTTCAGTATAGGATATAAGAATACAGTTCAAGCATATCTAATCTCACTGATTTACATTTGAGCCTGAATACATCTAAGTGCTTCAGTTTACATTAAGTCCTCACGTTACCAAGTTTTGCATAAACAAGTCTCTCTAGTGTACCCAGTTCTACAGTATCATTTGCAAGGAATATCGTGTGCAGAGAAACAAACAGAAGCTAAAGCTGCTCCAAATCACAGGAGCACAACAGAGGACATTTAATTATAGCAAAGTCACTTCCTTAGAGTTAAACTTGTGTTTGTTCAGTTTGGGTTTGTTTTTTTTTTTTTTCATCCTACCACTTTCTCTTGCTATGATATTTAGATAGAACTTCCTCAATACAAGGACTATTATCCATATCTTAACGCTGTTTCTCCTTGTCATCACATCCCTCTTGCTCTTCCACTGGTACCAGCACACCAACTCTAAGTTCCCAACAGGTCACACTTATTTCCCTTAAAGCTGTTATTTTTAGGTGAAAAAAAACCATATTTTATGTTTAAGAGCATTGCTCATAGATTTAAGTCAAAGGCTTAATTTGTCAGTATTTCAGCATACTGCGGCTTGGTTTCTTGTATCCCCCTCTTCCTCTGCTTGCCATTTGCAGTATAAGGTACAAAGTTTGAACTCTGCAGTTGAAAGACTAACACAGACCAACTCCTTTATTTTCTGTACTCACAAACATTTAAGTTCACACAGTACAAAGCTGTAACAGGCCAGTCTGTATTTATCCGACACAGAGTAAGAGCTCTTTACCCGAGAGCTTTAGATTGTCAGATTTTTTTCCACCTAGAAAGACAAACGTGCCAGGACAGACAATCATACAGGTCAAGGTGCAGACTTGCCATTTTGGTGAGAGCACATGAGTTGTTCCAGCCTTACCTTATGTCATGGGAAACCTGTAACTTGTTTGCTTTATTGTATTACATCAGAGTCAAGTACTTTTTTTTTTTTTGTTCTTCTACCCTGGAAATACTTGATGCCTGCTTGAGTTTATGTATTTTAGATTGTGAGCTTTAACAGTGTAAGAATAGATCATTTTTCTTGATAAACACATAGCAGAAGAAACAGAAGACCCATTGCATCACAAGCTCCAAGCCCCAGCTAATTCATCCATACCTCCTTCAGGCCAGCAAGGTTTTTCCTCACCTGTGAGGTAGCTTCTCCTTAATCCCTGGGGAGACAGCTGGTGAAAAAACTCTTTCTTAAAAGGCTCAAGATGGCATAAGCAGGAAGGCTACCAGCTGCTTCACCCTCATTTACCTGATCCACATACTTAATTCTCCACCTCTGGCAGCACAACATCAACTCATCCCTCAATACCTTCCTTGTTTCCCCCTCTGATAATGGAGTTGAGCAAAACAAATGCACGGGCCAGGTAGTCCAGCTTAACCTTAGGTGAGGCTTAGCTACAGTGCCCAAGCATGTTCACTGCTCTGCTCCACAGGTTTCACCATGCACAACTGTGCCCCCCAAGAGAAATCCACACTGATCTCTTCCCCAGAATGGTCAAGTGGTAAACAGGCATTTGGGCCATGTGAACATTTCAGCCACCTGTGCAGATACTGTTGCCTTTAGAACCTTCCCCTTCAACACAGCACCCAAAGTCAGAGTTTCCAGTGTTGCTGGAGCATAACTACTAAACTGGAATTAAGAGCAAAATAAACCAGCTCATTTAGAGCTCATTTTGAAGTGTTCCCTCCTCCTGTGCTCCAGCCTTCACTGCCTGACAACATCACACATCCCCAGGAGCGCTATATATGCAGGGACTTTTCCCCAAAGCAGCGCCCTGCACTCAGAAGTATGTCTGTAACAAAATGGCTGAGAGCACGAGCTCTGTACACTCAGTGCTGAGACATAGGCTCATCTTACTTGTCCCTCCATCCTCACATACAGACCTGCAGTTCTGCTGAGGCACTGTAGTTTCAACTTGAAGCATTTTCTATGCCACAGTTGCAGAAATTCAGAGCTGATAAAGTACCCACACTCACTGGGGTAACGCCCTCTCACAATAATTTCAGGAGCTTCATCAAGGATAGAATACAGGTTGTAAAATAACACCTAACAAACAAAACCGCTTTTGGACACAGTCCTTATCCCAATTACCAAAACACAAAGTCCCAAGGCATACATTTCATGAACAGTTCATTAAAAAAGACAAACAAACAAAACAAAAATCCTGTAACAGAGTTTAAAGTTACGTTCACGCAATGCAAATACACCAGCAGCAAAAAACCAGCCAAGGTTTAAAACTTTTAGCTATAGGATTTAAAGGAAGATTTAAAAGGGCAAGAATTCAGCTGTGTTACTAATAAATCAACAACACCTTCCATATGCTTCTCACGATGCTTGTGAATATCCTATCTATCCTTTGCACTACAAGTTCAGGAAACCATAAAATTTATCTGCAACACAACAGCTTTATTAAAAAAAACAAAAAGAAAAGGAGACTAACCTTCCTAACAGGTGTCGAGGCAGCTAAAGGGCTAGTATTTCCCTTTGTTTCTGCAGCAGGCTGCACCTCAGGTGAGCTCACCGAGTGAGAACTTAGTGAGGAATTGGTAAGTCCAGAGTCTCCTTCGTGAGATGATTCATTGGTCTCGTTTTCTGATGTGATGCTTCCATCCAGAGAAGCAACTTGGGAAGATTTTGCAGTCATAATATCCTCCAGGAGCACTACAGGCATCTTGCCCTCAAAGATGATATCCTTCAGTTTGCTCTGGTTGACCATTGTGTCTTCGTTATTACACTCTCTTAACCTGGAACACGACTGAATTCCATCTACCAAATCTTCATCTCTGTTTGCTACAGTTTCACATGGTGCATCAGTCTCCATTAAATCACGAGTTTGGCTGCTCCAAGTGGAATCCAGGCAACTCAACTGGTTCATCTTTTTTCCTAATGTGCCATTAGTTATAGCTATGGATGAACATGCTTTTGAATCAAAATCAGTTTGGTCTATGTCATCATTTAGTCTATGGCTAGAGCCCTTTGTCAGGTCAATAATAATTATATTTTCATCTGTGTTATCTTTTGTGTTTTTCTGTATAAAATGGTCTAATGGACCTTTTCCGTTAACAAATTTTGGAGCAAAATTCACATCTGAATCCAACTGGCAGTCATTCTCCACATTGTCCAGAGATGCATGTGATGCATCTACGGAGGAATCCTTACTTGGACCAAAACCACTTTGTGAGCTCTTTACTTTTTTAACTTCTGAATCTGTATCATGTTTTTCCTTGGGTACAGGATTCAAGCGTTTGAACGGCAACCGAGCTGAAACAACAACATTTGATTTACTTGGTTGCATCATACAAGTCACTGGAGTAGGGGGAAGGGGGAGAATCAAATATCAAGATATTTTATTAGTTCTTAAGCATGAGAATTGAAACTAATTAGCCAGTAAGGGCCAGTTTATTACCACAAAGCCAACACATCTCACAAAATCAAGTCTGACACCTCAGTGCGCTGAAGCTGCACTGGGTGACAGATGCTCTCTCTGCAGCCTCACCTTGGACGAGCTTCCGCGGGGGAACAGCTGCTTTGTCTCTGCACTCCATGGCTGAGGGAAAAACACGACAAATGAACACTCGTGACAAGGTCCCAGCGAGTTGCCTGCTCCCCTACCACCACCGAGCCGCGGCAGCGCCGGCAGCGCTCCCCCGGGCGGAGCGCGGGCACGGCCAGGCCGGACAAAAGGCCCGGGCCGAGCCCCACCGGTACCCCCCGGGCTGAGGGGGCCTCCACAGCCACCGGGTCGCAGGCGGCCGGGTCCCAGGCCCCCCCGCAGTGCCAGGCCGAGGGCCAGGGGACCGGGCGGGAGGAAGGCGGCGGGGCGCGGCAGGCCCAGGCCCAGGCCTCGTTCCGGGGCGCGGCGGCCTGGCCTCCTTTGTTACCCCGGGAAGGCCCCACGCACCCCGAGGCCTTAACTGCCGCCGGAAACACACCGCAGGCCGCGCGCACCGCGATCCCGGCGCCGTCCTACCTGACACAGCGGCCGCGGCTCCCGCCGCTCCTCCGGCGGTCGGCGGCGACCGGCCCGGCCCGCCCCGGTCCCGCCCCGGGGGCTCCCGCTCGTATTTGGCGGGAGCCGGGGCGACCCTGCGCCTTGCCGCGCTGATAGGCGGAGCGCGCACCACGTGACCCGCCCTTCCGCCCGCCCCGCCCCCTACCCGACTGCGTCTCGCGAGGAGGGTGGGAGGGAGGCTCGCCGCCCAGCCCCGCCGCCGCCTCCCTATTGGCTACTGATAACAACCGTCGTTGACTGGCCGTGGAGGATGTCAGTCTGCCGCGCTAGAGGCGCTGATTGGGTAGCGGGGTGAGGGTCAGCGGGAGGCCGCTGGGTCTTTACGCTTGGGCCCGAGGCCTGCCTGCTTGGCCGGCGGAAGCCAGGGCAACGGCGGCACGGCCCCAAGGACTGCTCCGGAGAGACCTGAGTGGCCGTTTCCCAGCACCAGGTAGAGCGGCAGACACTCCCACCGCACTGCTCTAATGAGGGGCCGAAGCCAGGGCGCGAAATGGCGGCGGCGACAGCAGCAGCCAATGAGAGGACGTTACTGCGACGCGCAGCCGCAGAAGGGGACAGCGGTTGCCGCGAGGCATTCTGGGAGCCGTAGTGCGGCGACGAGCAGACCCCTGTGACTTGTTGTCGCCCCCATTTCCTCCGCGGCGCGGCGGCAGGTACTGGGGGACACCGGCGGGTCCCGCTCCCGCTCCCCTGGCTCCGGTTGTGCCGGGCCTCCCGGGGCCGCGGCCACCTTCCCCCACGTCTCAGCTCCCCTCAGGTTCAGCGCTCCCCTCAGGTTCAGCGCTCCCCTCAGGTTCAGCGCTCCCCTCAGGTTCAGCGCTCC
>JAVJGJ010000047.1:49107735-49134386 GCA_035590215.1 Microhierax caerulescens | reverse complement strand
GGGGTGCTGGCCCAGGTGGGGGTGCTGGCCCAGGTGGGTGTCACAGGTGGGATGTGCAGCCCCCCCTTCGCCGCCAACAGCCCGCGGTGGGGAGCGGGTCCAGCCAGCCTGGCGATGGCGGGAAGCCCCGCAACAGCCAAGGACACCCCTGGATGCACTAAGCCAAACGGGATTTTAGGAGGAAAGCCCTGGAAGGGGTCGAGGTCGTAGGTGGGATTCACCGACCCCGTTAACCTCGGAGGCAGCTGCATCCCAACCTCAGGAAGCTCCCGCTTCCCGGAGAGCAGCTGGCGGCAGGACCGGGAGGGGTCTGGGGGTTGGCAATGGAGCCCGGGGCCCCGGCTCGCACGGGAAACGGCTGGGGATGCTGGAAAAAAACTTGGCAGATGTGCGATTTTTAGCCAAGCAAGATTGATCCTGTAATTAATTGATTGTTCCAGCAGTAAGCAGGGAGTTTCTGTCATCCTAAAACAAAGATGGTGAAGTGGGGCTCCTTGCAGCTCAGAGGGCTGCAGCTCTTCCCCCCCCCCCACCTGGGAACTGCTTTAGTGGGGTTTGTAAACACTTTCTCCTGTGCCCTCTGCACGAGGGGTGGCTGGTCCCAGCCCCCCCCAGCAGAGTTATCCTTCCCTCTGAACACTGAAAATAACAGGATGTTTTTTTAATGTAGTTTTGGAACAATTTGGGAATCGCAGATACTCCTCTGCTTCCCCTGGTTGTTGCTTTTCTGACCCTGTTTTAAATTTAAGGTAAATGTTGTACAGATGTACCACCAGACCATGTTTTCCAGGCACAAAGTTTCAAACCCTTTAAGCTCAGCCCAAGCGTGTTTGCTACGTGTGTCGCCTCCTTTCTTGGCTGTGTTTACGAAAAAGCATTTTGCTTAAACAGCAAAGCAAAATAACAGATTCCTTAAGTCATTTCCCCCACCCCCTTTCTCACAAACCCCTGCATCATGGGGGTTTTTATCACTTCCATGAGGGAAGGTTGTGCTGAAAACTCAGCGTAGGAGGATTTTGCTGGCGTGGATGTGCTGTGGTGGTGTAGCAGGGCAATTAGAGGTGAAAGCTCATCAGTGAGTCAGGAGTAGTGTGTTTCTGAAATCTAAAACCATTTAAAAACACCTGATGAAACTTTTTGTGGGAGGAGTTATTGTGAAGTGAAGTTATATGGTCTGTGGTGGGGTTTGTTTGTTTGTTTTTTTGTTACAGGGGCCTTTTTTTCTTAAAAGGAACTACTTTGGCTGCTTGTGGAAATACTAAACCTGGCACAGCTGTCCAGGGAGAAATAACTTGCCCAACACATAGACTTGGTGGCCTGCTTGCCTCTTGTGTGTGTGTGTGTGCACGTACATCACTTGAGCACTTAGACTGCGTTTGGTGGCATACTGAACTGGGAGAGAAGGTGTATTTGCAGCTGCATCGTGAGTTCTTTTGTGGCTCTTGTTGCTGCAAGGTTTTGGGAGCTGATATAATCCGAAGAAGCTGGGTTTGGTGTGTGAGGTTTGCCACCAATGTCTGTGAAGCGACATGCTTTGCGGAGCCAAGAGGGATGCAGTCCTCTTTCGGAGGTTCTGGCATCCACTTTGCAGTGCCCTGGTGACAGGGACACAGTTACCTACGTTTTAGAGATGCTTTGACTGGAAACTGGGAGTGGCTGATTCCAGTGTGGTCATTTTTCTGCCTTTTCCTCCTCTCCCTTTCCCTTCCACCTTCCTTCCCTTTCCCTCCACAGGTCCCACTCCTCAGCCGCCCCTTGGCTGAAGGAGAGGAGGATTAGTTATTTTTTGGCTCCCTCAAAGCTATCGGACGCTGCCAAAACCAAACATGTGGAAGATCTTTCCTAAAATGTTATGTTTCATTCCACGTCTGTTGTTAATTGAAGGAAAATGGAGCCAGGACCAAGGTCTGCAAGGACCTCAGCACCACTGGAGCGGCAGGTTTGGGGTGCTCCCTGCCTCCCTGCGCAACGAGGAGGCTAGTAGCTGGAGGGAGCAGGGCTTGGCTTGTGGGCTACTGCCGTCTGATTCCTGCAGGCCCACATCTTCTCTGGGTGAGGCAGCCAGGCGCCTACACTCAGAAGAGAGCTGAGATAGTATCCTGAAAAAAAAAAAAAGTCATGCTGGCAAATACTGCAGATGGTGAGCAGTTCTGTGTGTGCTCCAGAACAGGTTCTGCTAGTTCACAGCAAAATGTTCTTTTAAAAAAAACAACTGTAGAAAACATTCTCACAAAAGGAAGGAGGAGAAACAACAGTGGCAGCTTTGAGCTCCAGCATCACAAGCTGGGAGCAAGGTGAGAAGTCCCTGCCAGCAGGTGCGAGACCATCTGGTCCTGGAGCTCCATCCAGCCTTGTTCCATCAGCAGCCACTCCGACACACAGGAATTTGCAGGAACCTTTGTGCTGGAGAAATGGCTTTGTTTGCACAGTTTGCTTTTTATATGGATGCATGTACATCCTAAAAGCCTGCAAAACCTTCCATTAACCACTGCACAGGGCAGGCTGCGCAAGCGGGGCGCCTGCCTGTGCCGTTCCTGGGCAAATCTGATGCTGCCTGGGTGTTAGTGGGTTTGTCACCACTAGCACATGCAGCAGCAGCCCTGCCTGGCCCTGGCAGGCTTGTCACCTACTGGTTTGAAGGGACAAGCCCTAGGGTGGAGGCAGCACTGTAGCAATACGGTGGTGATAAACACGTCCCTTCCCTCTATGACAGCAGGACTGTCCTGCCTGGGGCTGTAGGCCACCTGGCAGCACGGAGGCAGGAGAAGCAGCACAGCCAGGTCTAATCCTGGCAGCGGGGTGCAGTGCCTTTACCTGTAGCCCATGTTGGTGTGGTGTGGCCATGGCTCCTGGTGTGGCTACTTTGGGTGCTGCCCTGCAGGTGTGAGGAGTCATTGTGGGTATGACAGAGCCCTTCTGGGGACACACAATGTTCTATGCCGGCAGTTTGGCTTGGGGAGCAGACTCAGCCCAGGCAAGGAAGACAGCTTCACTTTTTTAAACCAGGCTGGTGTTCGTCCCTGGGCACCGCTGTCATCTTGAAAAAAATTGACATGTTCCCAAAGCCTGCATGGTCCAAGGGTGATCCCTGCTAGTCCTGCCTGGGCTTCGGAACCAGGGTAGTGAGCGGTGGCTCGTGCCCTGCTGTGGCTGGCGAGCCCTGGCCACAGACACAGACAGCAGCCGCCTCCTCCACAGGCAAAGTACAAAAGCCATTTTCTGAGAGGGGGAGAGGCGAGTGCTAATTAAGACTAGCAAGCCCTTGACATGCATGCTTTTTCCTGAGTTTGATAACTACTCTCAAGGCTTCTGAAGAT
This sequence comes from Microhierax caerulescens, assembly GCA_035590215.1. Taxonomy (NCBI): domain Eukaryota; kingdom Metazoa; phylum Chordata; class Aves; order Falconiformes; family Falconidae; genus Microhierax; species Microhierax caerulescens. The sequence continues at coordinate 49,131,069 of JAVJGJ010000047.1, read as the reverse complement.
ATTTTTGAACGTGAATAGCTACTGCTTGCTTTCTGCCTGGCCCGAGATCTGGGGGTGTGCTCTGTAGCCTCTGACAGCCATTTCAGCCCAGAAGGACCACACAATTCCCAAGCTGTGTACGTCAGCAATGTGCACTTTCCGGCCAGTTGTTAATGAGTCCTAAGAGCTTCCTTCCCCCCAGCTTGACTCCCAGGTGCTACAATTTGATGGCATCTGCTTGGAAGGCTGAGGCAGAGGAACCTGCTCCTAGACATGCTGCGCAGGGACCGTTTGGTGATGGGGGGACAGAGTGCAGCTGGCAGGCAGGGGTGGCTTTTCTCCTTTTTTGTTTTGGCCTTCATGGTCATTTGCTCTGGCCCATGCTGGATTGAGGTTTCCTGTATTTCTCTTTGGGTGAGGTTCTTTCTGCAGTGGCTTTGCGCTGTGCTTTCAAATGTGTTTTATTTCTTCCCTTTCCCAGGTGATACCTTTTAAAGCTATGGTTTTGGGGTGGGGTTTTTTTTGAGGTTCAGTCAGTCCCTCTAGAATCTGGCTTTCTGTGGCTTTCTCTTGTACGCATTAGATGCCATTCCGCTCACAGCCTTTGCTCTGTATGTGGATGGGTGGTGGGTTTTTCAGGACATCATAGATGCACCATGTAGTGGAGAAGAGAAATGGGAAGTGCAGGATGCAAAATAACCTTCCACATGGAAACCCAAACCCACGAAGCCGCTTTCCCTGGCCAGAGCTTGTCAGCTGGTGCCCTGTCTTGCTGCAGATGGTTTTGATCGTACCTGCCCTCCAGCTCTAGCTTGTTCCTGCTCTAGTAGAGACTGACACACCCCGAGTTCATCTGCACGTTTTTGCTCAAACGCACTGCTGCCAAAGTTTAAACCGTGGATGGTGTCAGGCTGGAGAGGAGCTGCTGAGCTGGGAGAGCAGAGGGTCATGCTCCTGCTGCCGACTGTGGGGCAGGGCAGTTATCGCAGGGTCAGAGATCACAGAATGGTTTGCGTGGAGAGGGACCTTTAAAGGCACCTAGCCCAGCCCCTTGCTATGAACAGGGACATCTTCCATTAGACCAGGTGCCCAGAGCCCTGTCTAACCTGGCCTTGAATGTTTCTAGGGATGGGGCATCCACTATCTCTCTGGGCACCCTGTGCCCATGCTTCACCACCCTCAGCTTAAAAAAATTTCTTCTTTATATCTAGGGTCTTCTAGATCTATTAGATCTTCACCTGCTGCAGCTTTTTGGCCAGTGGATGCCAGTTGAAGCTCTTAGGACAGTACCAGTGCCCAGAGACATTAAAGGGAGGGCATGGCTCCCTCCTTTAAAAGGCCAGGCTCTGCTCTGCAGTGGCATCAGAACTTCATGCTGACTTGTCTCAAATCCTCCAGCAATTAGTAAAGCCAAGGGTGGACCTGAGATGCTCTGTGTGGTGGCTTTTCTGCTTTCCCAGAAAGCCGAGGCGAGAGGTGCGAGCATGTGCAGGGAGTTGGGCTGTCTGCCCTGTCTGTGGGGGAAGTCCTGGGGAAGCCCGTGCTGGGGCACTGGGACCGAGACTTCACCCAGGAGAGCACCCAGAGCTGTCAGTGGAGGAACCAGGCACCGGGGTGGGTGGATTTTGAGGTGCTGTTTTGGGCTCACGTGTTCTTTTTTGAGCTGCTCTGCTGAATTTTGTACAACTGTGCTGTGCCACCAGCAAGCGAGTCAGCCTGTCCCTCAGCAGCAGGGTCTGAGGAGCAGGAGGAGATCCTGGGAGCAGGTCACTCCTTGGCTTCTCTACTGTGGCAGTGGCTGTGCTTTGATGATGAAGGCAGAATGAGGACTGTGTGCTGCTGTGGCACGGCGAGCAGGTAATTCCTGGCAGAGGTAGTTGGCAGTGTTGGGCTCTTAAGTTCCTTATCTATAAGTGGGCATTTGTATGGAGGAGTCAAGGGATTTTGCTGATTCCTGCCAGCCTGGCCTTCCCTCCCACAGCACCTGATGTTTGTTCTATTAATATTAACCTGGGCCAGAGTCCCCTGTAGCCTCCCTGCTTTATCTTTCAATATTAATCTGCTCCTGAGGCTGGAGAAAAGCTGGATTTGCTTGAGTGCAGCGTGGTGTCCCTTCCCCTTGGCTTGCCAGCCAGGGTCTGTCCAGGAGGGAGTCGTACTCAGCAGTCAGCCTGAGCATCCTGGCCTGACACCCCCAAGCCCCCAGCAGCTTGCTGTTGCTGGAGGTGGGTGTTTTGGTGGTGTGTGTTTGCAGGTCCACGTATGACAGATGAAAAAGTGAGGGAGGGCACATGTCAACAAACCTCTTAGCGAAGGGGACGAGACTTCAGCACATCCCTTTTCTAGCCTAGGTGATGATGACTGAATACTTGCAGAGATTCCTTCTACCCCATCTAGCTAAAATGACTGTGTGCAGGATTTTTTCATATTAACTCCCTCTCCTTTTCCTGCATGATTTGTCGTCAATGAAACGCCTGCCACAGCGACATTGTTCAGCTGGTTAATCATTGATGGAGCTGAGCTGAGCAGCCCCATAACGGAGCAGTTTTCAGCTTTTCTCAGTATTGTTCAGCTGTCTGGAGTCACAGGCAGGGGATGGCTAATGTCTCTGCATCAGTTAAACTTGGCTTCCCCCCCTTTTAAGACTGCTTTCACAGCCATTGGGCTCTAATAGCAATGAGAACTCAGATTCTTGGAAGGCAAAGACAGAAAACAGAGGTGGGAAACTCCAGCTCTCCATACCCTGCTCCATTTGCTCCCCTTCTCGTTTCTAACGTCAAACGGGGAAAGTGTTATCCTGTGTTTGCAGCTGGGGGAATCTGGGACGCAGGAAGGATACGTGACTCAGGGCTGGGGGGGGATTATGCGGCATTAGGAGCGCTGATTCCTCCTCGTCATCTCGCTCTGTGCAGTGACGCCTGCCCATCTGCCTTGGGGCTCTCTGTCTAAAATTGTCCATTTATCTATCTGTTTTCACAGGTTATGGGTGAACTGTTGAAAGTGGACGATGCCAAGGGGGATGGTTTCTGGATGCGGTGGAAGGAAATCCTTCCTCCTCCTTCTCCCTGGCAATACTTTCCTCCTGGGAAAGAGCAAAATAGGGATGAGATCAGGCAGGCTGGCTTGTAAAAGCTGATTCATTTCTTCAGCACATTTTTTTTTCTTTCTTCCTTCTCTTCCCCCATCCCTACATATGCCAGTGCCTTTTGCCAGGGCTCACAGCCCCATCCAAGCCCTAGGTGGTAAAACCGGAGGGACAGCAGCCTGTGCTGGGAGCAGGGCAGCTCCTCCTGACAGAGATTGCAGAAATACCAACGTAAAAAATCAAATCTGCGAGCTGCCTCAGCAGGCTCGGTGCCCCTCGGGGAGGGAGTTTGTGTGCAGTGGGGTATGAGGGGTTATTGCAAGACCTGAGCCTGCTGCAGCCTGCATTGGTGTTGGTGTCCCTTCTGGAGAAGGTGGTTTGCACCGTTCCCAAGCAGGGTATCAAACTACCAATAAGACCAGAAATCAAATAAATCCGTAATCCAGAAGGTCTCGGGTTTGTAATGCCAGCTGAACTCATTCACATGGAAACTCGGTGATGCATCTAGACACTGATGCTGTTTCATAAGACTCCTGTGTTGCAGAGGACTGCGCTTGTGGTCCTTTCCATCTTCTTAATTGCACTGATTAAATCATCAGCCAGAGCTGTGAGGTCAGGGGCCTGGAGCTCGAGCATGTGGGAGGTTGCTCCTGTCAACGGGGGTGACTTTCCCTGTGGATCTGCTCCCTTCTGAGCTGTGTCCCGCCAGCACTGCCAGGGCTGTGTCTCACCGGTCCTCCAGGGAGCAGCTGAGGCTCTGTGCAGAGATGAAGTGGATGGAGCAGGATCTGGGCTCACTGGGCTGGGAAAGCCCCGCAACATCACGTAGTTTCTCTTCTCATAAACTGCTGTGTGACGTGACTTAGTGCAATATTCAGCCTCTCTTGGCCTCAGCCTGTGATTATAAAAGCGATAATGAATTCATTTTTTTTCCCCAATGTTTCCTTTTCCTCTTCCCCTCAGCTCCCCCATCCCTTTGGTCTGCAATCCCGTGACTTTCAGGAACAGGTTCCCGTTGACAGGAAAGGGTCACGTTTGGCCTGAGCTGGAGGGATAAACAAGCTGCTTTGGGGAGCCTCTCCAGTGGCTGTGTGGTTTTGTTGCTGGATGTGGCTTTGCCCGTAGTGCCTGGGGCTGCTGGTGATTCCTTCAACCTGCTGGAGCATAGGCAGGGGTGTCCCCATCACGCTGGGGCTGTTCCTGGGGGGACTCCTGGTCCCCCTGAGCTCCTGGACCTGCCCTGCCACTCCTCTTGCAGCACATAAAGTCCATCAATAAGAGTCTGGGCTGCTCTTGCTTCCGAGAAAAGTCTTCTAGCCCATGGCATGTGTAATTACCTTCGTTGCCGATACCTTATTAATAGAACGTCTTTTTTTTCTTTTAATGCCACTGGGAATTCTAGAATCTTCTTATCTCCTAATATCTGGCTATTAATGAAGTTTGTGATACTGTCACTAATTAGATTGCTTTTCTGCTCAAAAAAAAAAAAAAGTTAAATGCATCTCCATAATGAAATTCTGTCTTTCGGATGGAAGATAAAATTTGCATGATTAAAGCTTTAAAGGGCTTTTTCTAATTGAGAAAGTGCTTCACAATTCATCCTAGAGCTTGAAAACCAGGCTGTATCTTCTCATTTGGCCCAGACTTTATTCATCAATGATAATTTATTAACCACATTCTTGACCAAATATGTTTTGGCTTTACAGGACTAGCTATATTTAAACTTGGTCTTGCCACCTTCGTGACTTAAAAGGCAGAAAAATGGTGAACAATCATCTACATACGAAGCAAATCCACTGTGTAAGAAGGTGCTGTTCTTTTCGGAGTTGTTCCCCCTCCCCATTTTCTCACTGTAAGCCCCATGGTGGAGCACTTGGGAAATACCTTGTTTGTTGGTGACCCGTGTCTGTGCACATGCTTTTGGGTGGACTTAGGGGGCACTGGGCAGGCACAAATCTGGAGTGCCAGATGTTGGTGTAGCTATTCTCATAGTAAAGCTCCTTCTGCTTGTACTCGGTGAATTTTAAAGACCAAGGGAGTCTGCACTTTTGTGCTTGTCAGGGGTAACATAATCCATAGGTTATCTGCCAGGATTTCTGCTGCACCTATTGCTCTGGCTGCAGGGCAGAAAGGTCCTAGTGATGCATCGATAGCGTCGTCTGCAGAGTAAAAGCAAACTGCAGAGCATTGGGAGGGATTTGTTCACATTTAAACCAGTCTGAAATGAGTAGTAGCCAGTGTTAAGGATGTGCAGCAAGAAAAAAAATGTGTTTGGCATAATCTTGCTGGAAGCAGGACAGAGTACCTGGATGTAGGGGAGGCCCTCGTGCAGAGCCCTTGGTGGAACTGATGCAGGAGTCTGACCTGGTCCAACACCCGCTGCCGGATCGCTCCTGGCAGTCATGTTCATCTGTTCACTTGTTCCTACTCTCCTTTTCCTTAGGATGCCGTGCTCTGGTCTGATAGCTGCTAAGCTTTTCCTAGTATTCAAATTAACAAGGAAAACGTGTGTTTATAGTGTTCTCAATTATTTCTTTCCCTCTTTGATGTTTGTATACACTGAGATATCACTAGGTCTGTCCTGGAGCTTTTGCTTGGCTAACGCGGTCCTAGTTAAGCCAGGAAGAGGAGGTTTTGCCTTCCCTTTGATGGAGTTGAGCTGCTGCCTGAGCTCAGCACCTTTTTTGATCTCCCTTCTGTCTGTAAACCTGCCTGGGAACTCACCTTGACTCTTCCCTGAACTCATTAGCACTGTCTGCCACCCTGCACTGAATGCAGCCATGACTAAACTGTTTAGGTAATTGCTCTACATGCCCCATCAGTCTGGCTTGGTCTCATCACGCTGCACATCCAGAGGTGGTTCTGCCTCCTTCCCAGTTCCTTGGTAGTCCCTGGGCTCTGTTGTTGTCCAAGATTTTTCTCTGGGTGATGCCAGTTAGTGTCATGCACCCTGGGGAGGTGTTTTTTCATCTGTCTCGGTTTGCATGGGGAGCAGAAATCCATCTGCTGCTTTGTTGCAAGCTGTCCTGTGGCCATGGTGTTTTCCCCAGGGATGTGCAGGTGTTCTAAGCCCCCCTGTTCCTCCCCCCCCCCCCCCCCTTTTGTGAAATCACTAGGAGCGGTGTGCAGGCAGGCAGTTGGGGCTGATCTGTACGCCGACCAGAGGACAGGACTGCTGGGTCCTCTGCCTGGGTTTGTCATTGAAGCTCTGCAGAGGAAGAGACCAAGGTTCACAGTTACTAGGAGGCACTTCTAGTGCTTTGTACTTTTATATCTCATGTAATGAGCAGTTCCAAGTCTCAAATGCGAGGAGCTGCTCGTCTTTTTCCCCTGGGCCCGCAAAGGTCAGGTGGAGTTGCTGAGGAATGATGGCTCAGCAGCTTTGTAAAAGTCAGGCTGTGATTCACTGAGGCTCTTCTGAGATAGGACGTAGGGAGGTTGGGCAGGAAATCTGGATACAAGGGAAATATTCCACGTTTCCCCTCGGTTTAGTGGGCTTCCTCTGAATTGCTGTAGTCACTGCAAGTGGGTGAGGAGAAAGGCATTGCTGGGGGAGGGAGGAAAGTTGCTGCTTTCTTCCTTACGTGTTTTTGTTTTCCCTGTTAACTTGACCCAATTTTTTTTTTTTCTTCCAGCTGAATAGAAATTATGTCTCATTTGGTACAGAGCATGCGAGAAGTGACTAATAATAGGAAAAAATGTTTATGATGCAAATGGCCGTTGCTGACTGTTAGGAGGTGCCCCCTTCCCTGTAGCAAGAACATTTCAAGGGTCTCCCTGCGGTGAGAGCTGCGTGTTGAAACCTTTCTCCTCTGGGGCGAGTCTGGTTTTGAGGCAGCGTTGTGCCCTTCCAGCAGGCTGGCCCATTCCTGCCTCGGTGTTAGCTGGGGCAAGCTGAGCTGCTGGCCTCTGCTTGGGGAGGGAAGGAGGCACTGTCTTTCTCCTTCTGAAGAAGTTAGCTTGGAGAGCATCAAGATGAGCACATAGCCTCGTAAACAGGTATCGCAACCAGGATTGTAAATACTGTCGTGCTGCAGACAAGGAAAGGATGAATCCCCCAAGCACACAGGGAGCGGCTGCATTGCAGTGCATACATATGCCCTTCTCTGGCCTGAGCTCTGTGAGTGTGACCTGCTGGCTGCTGTTACTTTTTTTTTTTTTTTTTTTTAATTCATGCTGTCCTCATTCCTCTGAGCCCATCTGCTGGATGGAGATGAGTCATTTGATAGTGCTTTGAGTAGGTGATTTGACAGGTGGCTCCCTAGAAAGCTGTCTTTGCATGTAGCAGCTCTTTCTTTGTGATTTCTGTATGATAAGATTACAACCTGAGGTCACTTTGAAGGCTTTCTACCTTGTCGGAAGGGACGGGAAGAAGCTCTTCATTGTTCTGGGCTGACCTTCCTGCTCAAAATCAAGGCAATTCCTCCGGCACTGGGTGGAGAGAGGCCAGATCCCCATCTCAGATGGTGAGGGGGTGGAGTGCTCGGTTTGTTTCTAGACACGTTTTCCCAGTGCACGTGTCTGGAGGCAGCAGAGCACCTCGGTGTGTCTTTGCACAAGTACATCACCGGTGCTTGGGTGGCGAGTCTCTGATAGGACAGGCCATTTTAATGAAAAGTAAGGGAAAAAAAGTTCAGGAGAAGACTGAGAGTTGGCTAACAGAGTAAAAATGCTCCTGTGAGCTATTTGGTGGGCAGATTGCGGATTAGATGACTTTGGTGGCCAGTGGAACTGTTAGGTGCCCCAAGACAGGTTAGATCAATGGCAGGGCTGACGTTAGGAGCCAGGAGCAAAGCCTTGCTCTAGAGGGCGAGAGCTTCAGCTGCTGTTCCTCCTTCTCTGGTTTGCCCCACAGCCCAACGGGGATGTGAGAAGTGGTGAGACAGTGTCTGCCGAGTCACATCCACCTTCTGTTTTTAGCTCTGCTGATAACCTGCCCTTGACAGTAGGCAAATCGCTTCCTCTCACACTCTTTCCTCTTCTAGCACTTGTTGGTCTTCTCTCCTTAGAGTGGCAGCTTTTGGGGTGAGAGAGTCCACTTGGTGCAATGGTGCTTAGCCTCACGAGGAGCATGGAGCTGCTGGGTGCCGCCAGTCCTGCAGCTGTTCGGAGCATGAGGATCTGCTAGGGAATGTGCCTTCCTCTTCATTACAAGTCTAGTGGTAATTGTTCATCCCCTGTTCTGCACAATGAACACTTTGATCTGTTTCCTTCTCCTTAAAGTGGGTCAGAAGTTGCTCAGATTAGTGTGCGCTTTGCTGTGGGCGTGCCGATCTCTCCTTCAACTGGAGTGTCCGCTGCCTCTCAGCAGCGTCCTTCCTTAAGAAAGGATGCCTTCCGTTTTTAATTAAAAAAAAAAAACAACAAACCCAAAACATAAAAGTTTCTTCAGAGGCGGAATACAGTTAGACCTACAAAGGTAACGTGAACAGGGAGAACTGCAGGCTGGCTGGGGAGGAAAGGGATGTGCGCAGTGTTAAAGCTCTCGGTGGGTTTTCATCAGTTGCTGTTGCTCCATGGGAGTCTCGTTGTCTCGTCCCAGTTCCCAGCCCTGTGTGCTTGCTGCCTTTGTGGCTGGGAGCTGGAGATGTATCCACAGCGGTGAGGCCTTGACACAACGTACACGTGCTCTGGATCCCAACTGGTGTCTGCTGTTGGACCAGCACCTTCTAGTCTCGCCTCTTTTCCAAGGATTATGCCAGGAAGGTGACAATTAACTTTTAATGAGACACTTTGGCACAGACGAGCAGCACGTCAGAGCCCAGACATCTGCGAGGGATTGCCATTCGCTTTGAGACACCTCCCAGAACAAGCTGGTTCTGCAAGGAGCCTCTGCGGTGGCAGAGACATGTGGGGTGCTCGGGGAGGACCCCCCGGGTGTTTTCCAGCAGCTGCAGCTGGACTGTGGCACTGCAGAGCTCCTGCCTCTCCCGGGCACGCTGTTTGAAATGGAGGCTTTTTGTTTCAAGGAGGCTTTTTGGGGGCTCTGCAGCCCTACCATTGCCAAGCCCTGCTGGCTGCAGCTGAGTGACTAAACCCATTCACTACCCAGCTATTTTAAAGCTTAAATACACATGCAGCGACAGAGTAAATTGTCACGTTGGCTCCGTGGAGCTGCAACTGCCCAGCTGCCTCTTGCACTGTGATGATGAAGCTACCAGTGAAGATGACCAAACACCACACTTGATGCCAGGGAGTCACGCCTTGCTGAGCAGGAGCAGTGACGATGGCTTTATGTAGGTTTTACAGAGCATCCCACAGATCTGTGCTGCTGGGCACAACTGAAACTGGGCACTAACGATCCGGGTTAGCCCTGGTTTTCCTTCTCTGCTGCTCCTTCATGTCTCTACCAGGCTGTTGTGTTGCACTCAAGCCCTCTTCATCTGGAGTTCAAAACATTTACAGAACCTTTTTTAATTATTTTGTGGGCTGGCTTTTTCCACTGGACTTGCTCTTTCCTGGTGAAGGGAGCCAGGGTGGAGCTGCTTGTGTGTTTGCTTGTCTGTGGGGTTTTTTTTTATTATTATTTCTTGAAGGGAACTTTCTATTGAGAGGCAGAGGGCAGCGGAGAGGAAGAGGAAGGCTTTGATACAGCATTATCTGGAGGGATAAAGTTTTCATTCTACTGCGAGCAACTGTTTTGAATGTGAGGATGGCATGTTTGATATGTTATAAATAGGGCTGACTGCTATGGAAAAAGAAAGCAAGTTTTTTTTTAAAAAAAAAAAGTTTTCTGTTTTGCTTGTCTGAGGCTGAGCAAGCAAGCGATAATTTCCCATTTTAAAGTATCTAAAGGCTAAAGAGCCAAACATCAAAATCCAGTATGTAAAGTCACATGGAAAAGCTGCTTATTAGCAGAAAATGGCACCGTGTTATGGCTCTCACATCCGTGGGCTGGGCAGACGAGGACTTTCAGGGTGGCATGTGCTTCAAACCTGCTCTTCTCTGGGTGTCGAGGGGCCTTGCAGGTGCTCCTCGACTGGGGGAAGTTTAGCAGATGGCATCTTCCCTCTCAGATTGTCATGAATTTTGCTGCTGATGCTGTACAAAAACCTTTTTATGTTGGGCATCTTTCACACCTCTGCCAACAGAACCCATGGGAGCGATGCAGCCAGGCAGAACAGCCTGTGCCATTGCTCCAAGCTGGGGCTGCCCATCTCTTCTTGGGGAATAGCCTCGTCTGCTGCTCACAAAACATCTCCTGATCTTCTGCGCTCCTGAATTTATCCAGGCACATCCTGGCCAAACACACCTGCCACATGGCAAAAGGTGCAGGGCATGGCCTCATGCTACTGGCAGGAATGTTAATGGGGGTGATGCTATACCCAGCAGTGAGAGAAATGCGGTTTTGGGGTGGGAGCACGTGTTTCACGTTCCTTCTCTTGGCCTTTGGGATCTGTCTGGGTGTCAGTGATGGTGTGAGCAGGCTGATAAGACTGATTGATACCCGTCCTATCCATCTGGTCCATGTAAGGATGTCCAATGCAGTATAGCAAGGGGTGGACACTCAGATTTCTTGATCTGCTGCGCGTTGTCCCAGAGCTGAGTGGATGAGATGAAAGAAGGATGGATTTTGAGGAGTGGTGCGTGGATTTTGTGTAGTAAGTTGGGAGCGGCTGCGCAGCCCTCCCTTGTTCCTCTCCCACTCCCAGCTGTAAAAGAGAAGCCCTCTTCATTGCGCCTTTCTTCCCTCTCTGTGTACACATACCATTCCTGCCTTTCCCTGTAGCCAACCTCCTGCTGCAGTAGTTAGTTTAAACAATAGGTCTTTCATTTCTGAAAATCTTCCACCACGCGCAGCCCTCCGGTGGGTTTTGAACAGCGAGGGGAAGTCGGGATTGTTCGCGTTCCCACGCCCCTGGGAAGGAAGCCAACGGAAGCCCCCATGAGCTGATGCTCTTTAAAACTAAGCTGCAGAAGCTGCAGAGTGTGGTTGGGAGCAGCCCTTTGGTGGCGGGAAGTGGCTGTATCTCATTCCTCTGGATCAGCTCTCCTGCGGATGAAGCGGGCTGGGTGCTGTGCTCTATGTGATGCTCTCTGGGGTGGGAGCTGCTGCACCCCAGCACGGCGCAGGAACCCTGCACCAGCCTTAAATTTAATGCACCTCCCTACTCTGATCTCAGGTTGGAGCTATCTAGGGCATATTTTAACTGCCAGTATCCTTTTAAGTAAACATGGATGGGAAGTGAGGGATTGATTCCCGGCTTCTCTGCTGGAGTTTGTGTGGCACTGTCTGCTTCAGCCTTCTTCCCCCGCCGTGCGGCGTGGTTTGGTTGTGATGCCAGGTAAACAGCCGTCCCGTTTTGAAGCAGTGACGCCCAGCTGTATTGCCTTGTGCTAATATTTGCTCTAGGAAGCGTTCAGCTTCGGCTGCTGCAGTGGTGCGGCTGAGGGCTTATGCCCAGTTGCTGCACCCTGCCCCTCTCTCTGAGCAGTGGCAGGGCTTGCTTCAGGTTTAACCTTTTTGTATGTGTCCCATCCTGGCAGGGCTGGGAGACGAAAGAAACCAGAGACTATAGACTTGTTCTCATCTTTCACTCTGAGCCAGCTGATGTGCTTCAGCATAAGGCTGCAAGAGAGTATTTGGGCCACTGAATTTGATTAGCGATTTGCATGTCTTGCCTTGCACCGCCCCTTCCCTGGCTTCACATATGTCTTGGTTGCAATGTTCATAGGAGGTTAGGTCCCCGACCAGGGCAAGAGGGGTGTATCCCAAGTCTTCTCTTGGCTGCTCAAGAAATAAAAATGCAGAAAATTGTCACCACATCCTCAAAAAATCCCCCAAGCTGCTCCCCGGAGGAAGCTGTGCTGGGATGTGCGCCGGCAGCATTTCACCGACCTTCTTAAAGTTCACTTAAGCCAAGCCGCATGCTACAACCAACGCGTGGATGCTTCCTTCCCCTCCCGTCCAGCAGGCAAGGGGTGAGCTTCCTCCTGAACTTCGTGTTCCCCTGAGAAAGGCAGCCGCCTGCTTGCCAACCTTCGCAGGCTCTGCAGGCGGCACGATGAGACGCGCAATGCGGCACTTGGAGACTTGGCTGCCAGTTGCGTCGTGAAGCTCTAGGTTAAACAAGGAGCCGGCGAGGGCTTCTCCTGGCTCGTGTCTCGGCTAGTGCCATGGAGGAATCTGCATTAGTTTGTCTTCCTGACTGACAGATTTGGGAGTGCAGGGATAGGGATGGAGCTGCCGCGGATGGCACACGATCCCGCCTTCTTTGCTCCCGTGATGAAGCCTCCCAGTTTAATTAGAGCCGGCAGGGAGAGAACCTCAATCTTATTATTCCATCGCAGCAGGGCACCAGTAGCATTTCTTGGACGTCAAAAAGAGGATTAAATTAGTCTGCGAGTGAGGGGGTTTTTTACCTCCTTCACATCTCTGGGCTCTCTGGGTGGGTGTTAAGCCTCCCAGATCACTGTGGTGATCAATGCCTGTGACATGGCATGCAGTCCCTGATTACAGCCCAGCTCCCTGCCAGAAGGGTTATTTGCAGCTTTCTGGGCTGCAAATCTGTGGGTGGGTGGGTGGAGAAAAGCCAGAATGGAATTGCTTGGGATAATTGCACCCTTCCCAGGTGTATTAACAAATAAAGGAGGTTTCCAGAGGTGCAACCTTTGTGAAAGTGATCCATGCCCCCTTCTGTCTGTGGAGGCTGCGGGACTTTTGGCAGGGGACAGGCGGTGGCAGCTGGGAGCGAGTTTTGCTCCACTGAGCTTGCCCTGGCAGGCCGAGCAACTGCTTGGTGGGGATTTTTTTCCTAGACTCAGTGTGTCTACAGAGGAACGTGTGCCTCCCCAGCTCAGAGCCGGCTTGCTGGGGTGTGTGCTGGCACCCCAGGCATGGAGCAGGCATCCAAAAAAAGCAAAAAAATCGTGCTCGGACTGGTTGCCTGCCTGCAGGCAGCTGAGGGGTGATACTATCCCTTCGAGCCTCTTGGTGTGCTAGCCAGACACAGCATGGCAGGGGGCAGGGCTGGGACACCCTGGTGTGTTCTTGCTGGGTCCTGTGGACTTGTGAAGCCCTTGTCTGAGGGTTAAACCAGAGAATGAAATCCAGAGCTGTGCTGGGCCAACCAGGAGAGCAGCAACCCTCTCCTTCCCCATAGTGTCTAAATGTCACAGGTGAACTACAGCCATCCCTCTTCGTTGGGCATCTTGGGTCGTCTGCTGAACCGTGCTTCCTCTCAAAGAGGAAAAAACAGTTTCCCTTGGTGCAGCGAGGCTCCGAGAGGCTTGTGCCTCACTTGTCAGCCTCGTTGAACCCTTGTTTTGGCCCTGCAGTGACTGACCTTGCACAGCTCCGTGCTGAGCAGTCGGTTCAAAGAGCTCTCCGTGCTCCCCAGCCTCTCCTCCGCAATGTCCATGCTGCTCGGCAGTGCTGAGTGGTTGCTGATGTCTCCCCACCAAGACGCAAGAAACTTATCAGCTGTGGCTGTGCTCTGAGCAGCGATGTTTGTGCTTGGCAGCAAAGCTGGGCACTTGCTGTACCATATTTTTTTTTTCCTCCTTTCTCTTGTGGGGTCTGGAAATGGGATTTTTGCTGAAATCCTGAAGATCTTGTTGTTCTTTCTAATAACAAGCATTACTTCTGCATGTCCTGCCTGATAACTTCATTTCTGGGGGCTGAGCGCTGCATGGCCGGTGCGAGCAGGCAGGGCAGAGCGCCTGGCCCAGTGCCTCCAAGTGCTTTTGCTGAAGTGCTCTCCCCCCATCTTCCTCAAAAAAAGTAAGGAACCGTTTTGAATCCCCGCGGGAGCAGGAGGGTTTCAGAGGAAGAAAGACTTGATAAAATCAAGTATTTGATGTTGAAGTAAACAAACCTGTATTGTTCATCCAGAACTGGAGTTTTGACTACAAACATGTGAAATCCTGGCAATGCCCTGCCGCAGGTGTCAAGCACTTGGGAGTCAGCGCCTGTTTCCTAGACCGCTCTTGATGTCCATGTAGGTAATTTGCTGTCCATTTGGACCAGTTTGGGGCAAGATAATGACTAATTTTGGCCAATCCATATGTCCTGCATCCCCAGGCACTGTCACTTGCCTTGCCATGCTGGTGTGGAGCTGGGAAGGAAGCGTTCCTCTCCATTTGGGCTGCAGGAAAGGACACTTTTTAGGTGGATTTAATAAGGCAATTATTATCTTTCGGTTCTGGCAGTTGAATGGTGAGGTTTAGGGAGCAGGGGTCTTTTCTTAGACCTAGTGATATTTAGAAGGAAGTTGATAAGCCCTTCACACAAACAGCCAAAAGCAGCCCTGCCTTTACAGCTTGTCAAACATTTCATCTTTTCACTAGTTTTAGAACAGGCGTCAGAGATGCTTTGATAAATGGATTTGAAAACTTTACCGTAGCTTTTGCAGATCTCTTTATCCTCTGCTTACAAAGAATTCAAAGCTCCCATGCCCCAGATCCTGAGCTCCTCCAGTATTTCTCCTAAGAGTGATGATTTAGGGCTTTGAGAAGTCTCTGCTCTCTCGAGACTGTTCTCGTGCTGGCTGCTGTGAGCAGAGTGTGTTCGTTCCCTGTTTACTTGCATTTTGCCATGTGTGAAACTGAAGCCTTGGCTCAAAATGGAGTCGAGAGACAATTCTGCTGCTTGCTTTTTCCAGCAAGCGTTGGAGTTGGAGCCGTGTGGTGTGATTTAAGGAGCTGTGTAGCTTCTGTTGGGTGAGGAATATCCTGGCTGAGCCAAGCTTTGGGGAGGGTAGGAGATGCGTAGATTTTCAGTGGGCAGTGTTAGCAAAGAACTACCTCTTTCTGATGTGCTTTGGGCTGTTCCTGTCACCTCCTTTCTCCTGCAGATGCTGTTTGGACCTTCCCTGTCTGTCCCAGAGACTTACTCCATGAGGTATAAGGAGCTTTAAGCAGTTAGTTCCATGCCTGATTCCTATTCCCTTGTTCTTTTTCTGCAGCTGGTCAGCGAGAAGGTTGGAGGGGCTGAAGGGACCAAGCTAGACGATGACTTCAAGGAAATGGAAAAGGTGAGTAATGAACAAGAGAAATCTAAAACTGCCCATGCAATGCCTCTGTGACCTTGCCGAAGCCCTGAGCTGAGCTTCACTGCTGCTGAGTCATCTTGTCTTTCCTACAGAAAGTGGACCTTACCAGCAAGGCAGTTACAGAAGTACTGACCAGAACAATAGAGTACCTCCAGCCGAACCCAGGTGAGTGCCTGAACCTCCCCTGTCCCCTTCCCTCTGCCCCACCGTTTTCCAGGGAAAAGAGGCAGAGGGGACAGAGAGATGTCAGAGAGAACCTTTGTGGCCCTGAGATATTAGTTACCACCCCACTTCCAAGGCCAGGAGACTCGGCTGCAGACTCAGGTACCCCTCTTGCCCTGTGCCGTGTTCCTGGGCTGTTGTTGCTGTTGAACACTGAAAGAACAGACACATCTGCCTTGGACCTAGAGAGGCTCAGTTCAGTTGCCTTTAGAGGCCCTGAAGGAATCCCATTTTTCTCAGGATATCTGGAAAAAGTGGTGTCTCTGGGCCGGGAAGGGGTGGCTGGCTTTGTAGGCATCACCTCTGAAGCCTGCTGTCCTGCGTACTTCCAACCAGCTCCTTCAGAGAGCACTCCAGGGACTATGGGAGGGCTGGGGAAACTCCTTTGGCCTTCACTGGTGAGCTGTGGGGAACTATTTTTGCTTGCTGTCTTGGAAAAGAAACTTCTCTTTCTGTAGTGAATGATATTTCTGGTAGATGAAGACAATAGGGCTTCTTGGCTTTGGGTGTAGCTTGAAGGAAGAAAAAAAAAGTTGGCAGTGGCCAGCTACTGCTGGCAGGTCCAAGTAATTGCAAACACGGCTGTGGCTGTTTCTGTGCCAGCTTCCAGAGCCAAGCTAACCATGCTCAACACGATGTCGAAGATCCGCGGGCAGGTGAAGAACCCCGGCTACCCGCAGTCAGAAGGGCTGCTGGGGGAGAGCATGATCCGATACGGCAAGGAGCTGGGTGAGGACTCCAACTTCGGTGAGTGTCCTGTCAGGCCGGCTCCCCCTGCGAGCGTGCAGATGAGGTGGCAAAGGCTGCTGCCAGATTTCCAAGCTGTTACTCTAAATTCTGGAAGGGCTGTGTGACCCTTTGTATCACCTAACGGTACTGAGGGCTCTTAAAAGACGTTTGAAGACTTCTACCCCAGGGCGGCAGGGAAGGGGCAAGCAGAGCCCAAGTGTCCAATCCATGGCATTATGTGCAAAACCACCTCTTAATACTTTCTTATTAAACACTGAGATAAATTTGCATGTAGGAAAAAAATGCTTCCTTGCTTCTAAATTGAACAGTGGTGATGTGGAAAGTAGATTGAGCGAGATTTTGAGTTTTATGGTGCAGTTTCCAGCTAGGGCTCCACTATAGGGAGGCGATAGCCAAGAAATCTTTTTGCGTGGCAATTTCTCATAACCACGTGTGACTTGCAGGGAGGAGGAGGGTGAAGCCCTTCAGTGACATCAATTTTAATCTACTGAAACATCAGCCTGCGCATGTGACAGACCTGGTACAGTGCACAGCTGTCTGATGGCTTCCAGCACAGGGAGGAGCTGCCTTGCCTTAGGAAAATTAAAAATCTCTGGCCACTTTGTAGGAGTGACAAAGGATTCTCGAGAATGCCTCTGGCCAGCTCAGAGCCTTGCATATCTCTCTTGGCTTGTAGGAACTGCAGTTGTTACAGAGAGCAAGGGGGAAGGAAGTTTTTAGAACACACCAAACCTGATTTCCTTTAATAGCCTCTCTTAAAAGGAACACTTAACTTGATAAATTTCTGTGCTAGTACTGCATCCCTCCCTAGGACAGGTTATCTAGAGTTATCACAATGGAAATAACTCTTCTTTTATATTTATTTTTCCAGCTGGACAGTAGAGTGATGTTTTCACTTCACCCTCTATTTCGCTGGTGTATTCCCCTGTGCTGATGTAGTGCTGAAATGGTTGGTTTGCCATAGCTGCACAGGAATAATTTAATCTATAAATGGTTTCCCGTGGAATAAAAAGCCAAGACGAAATATGCTTTGCTTCAAGTCCATCTGGCTTAACTGTCATTGTGGCAGGAGCCTTAGAAAAGCATGAAACTAAATAGGTTTCAATAAGCAACTTTGAGCTCTCTAATTGAGAGCAGAGGAGAAGGGATGAGGTTGGCCAGGTACAGGTTAGTGTCTAAAAGGAAGAAAAGGCTGCAGGTTTGCCGCTAGCATCTGGGGAAACCTGAAAAGTTGGTCAGAGCGCTCTGGGCTTAAAATTGTCTGAACAAAAGGATAGCCAGGCTGGATCAGACTGAATGCGCCTCTGCCCCGGGCTTCTCTTGCCAGCAGTGGCCAAGGAGCAAAGCAAGGTTAAAGCACTGCACGGCCAATTAGCAGTTCAGTGACTCCCTGAGCTAACATGGAGCTTAAAAATACTGCTTTTGAAAATATTTTTACCTTTTCCTTCTTCTAGTCATAGAGATTGTTCCTGTTTTTCAGAGTTAAAAAATGAAGCGTGTTAGTGAAGTGTCTTGTGTGGAGTCAGTACCAACAGGCAATTGCCTGCTCTCACGCTGGGCACCGCTCGCTCCGTGCCAGGCTCGGGGATTTGCTCCAGATAGAAAAATATGGGGGCGTTGGATGGGGGACGGAGCTTGCACTCGCTGGGTGTCTTGGCAGAATGGCCCTGCATGCAGCCGCCACGGACTTCAGCTCTGTTTAACTGGCTGGCCCCTTCTCCCTTCTCCTTTTCTCTTCCCTGCCTTTTCTCACTCGAAGGCGATGCGCTTCTTGATGCTGGTGAATCTATGAAGCGGTTGGCTGAAGTGAAGGACTCGCTGGATATTGAAGTCAAACAAAATTTTATTGATCCCCTCCAGAACCTGTGTGACAAAGACCTGAAAGAGATCCAGGTAAACACCTCAGTGGTTTTCTCTCCTCCTCATCTCTTTCGTTTCTGGCCTCTTCTGGCTATTAGTGCATGTAACTGCTTGCTCTGTCATGGAACGGAACCAAGGACTCGTGTAAGTATCAGGTCTGTTCGCCTGCCCTGTGCATGCCTTCTCTCTCCGGGGTCACTAGTATTTCCTCCCTGCTCAGCACCGCTGCTGCTGCTGCTCCTGAGCAGCTCGTACGGCTGGAAGCAGGTTTCAGTGGTTCTCTGTTTGCCGCGTTTTATGGAGGATGCTGTGGGCGTATGTCCCAGTGTGCCTTCTGGCCTTGCTGGGTTTGGTTCATTGTGCTGTGAGCTCCGAGCCCTGTTACATTTGGGCTGCCTGGCATTAATATTTACAGCTGTCGGCTCTGTTCTGTTAGTAGCCTGGGTTTTATAATTTCTGAGCTGTGAGCAAGCTTCCTTCTAGGTCTCTTATGCAGCACCTCAGGAAGGGCCTTCGGTGTCTCGCTAGGGAGACATGGAGCTTGGTAGCACCCGTGTGCTGTCACAGGGACAAGCACACTGGACACTGGACACAAGGACACTGGCCCTGTGCAAAGCAGGGCCAGGCTTTGCAATAGGATCCGTCCCAAGCTGTAGTTCCTAAGGCAGCGCTCTCGGGTGAATTTTCCTTACAGTGGTGGCCCAGATAAAATAACCACCAACTGCTGTTAAGTACTGCAGTACTTACCTATACTCCAATTCTGCAGGCTGCCATGGAGCTGATTTAAGCAGCTCCTCCCTAAACAGTCAGAGGATGCAGTGTGCGGAACCTGCATCCCAATTCCTGATTTCCAGAGATCCCCGTTGCTCCTGGGGAGCTGAAAGTAGCAGGCCAGCTCTTCATCTTGCCGAAAGGCTTGCATAGGGGAACAGACCTGGGCTGCTTCCTGCAGTGTTTTCCTCCAGCTCTCGGCTGGAAGGGGGTGAAGTCACATCACCGTGCCAATTTGTTGAGGGTTTTTTCTTAGTAATAAGCCTCTGCAGCAGTAATCCTCTGCCAGACTGAGTCCGGATGGTCCACTCCTCCCTGCCGTCTTGCAGCAGCCCTGCCATGCAGCTCTCCGTCACATCCTGGAGCTTCTATGGATTCTGAACAAAGGTGGGAGCCACAGAAGTGTGTGCTCCGAGATCAGGTTTCTGAAGCGAATGAACTTGGCCTGTAACTAGAGCTGCCTTCCCAGCAGGAGAGCTTGACTGCTGCCAGTCTCTGGCTTTTCCTTCTTTTCCTTTACTGTTCATAACCATCCTCTTCCCAGCACCATCTCAAGAAGCTGGAAGGCAGACGCTTGGACTTCGACTACAAGAAGAAACGACAGGGCAAAATCCCTGATGAGGAACTTCGACAGGCCATGGAGAAATTTGAAGAGTCCAAGGAAGTAGCAGAGACCAGTATGCACAACCTCCTAGAAACTGATGTGAGTGCATGGGGCTCCTCTGCCCCGGGCTGCGAGCTGCCGGGTGGGTTGCATGTTCGTGTGTACATGAGGGTGGGATCTCTTGAGGGACGCAGAAGTTAGACACCAATTTCCACTCTTGTTCTTGCAAGTGTGGTTTTGCTCTCTGAAAACCCAGATCTGAGCGCCCAGCATGTGGCTTGGCAGGCCTCTTATCCTTTCCATAGTCCCTCTTTCCTGATCCAGCCCTTGGCCAGAGGAGAGGCTCTGGCTTGTACCAGATGGGTCTCTTCTCAGTGTGTTGGTGGGAGAGAGTTTGGGCCGGTAATGCAGCTTACCTGGGGAGGATTTGAACAGCTAGCAAAGCCCAGAGTGCGGTAGGAGGTGCCCTCTCAGCCAGCGCCTGACCTCTGGTGTCTGAAATCCCAAGCCTTCTCCTCATCTCCCCAGGGAAGTTGCCCTTCGTACACATTCCCCGGTATGGTCTCAGCCCCCACGCGCAATGCAGGAGTCTCCTGTTGTCAGCTGGGGAGAGCCATTCATCCCACCTTGGTGTGATTCTCGCAGATCGAGCAGGTGAGCCAGCTCTCAGCCTTGGTGGACGCCCAGCTGGACTACCACAGGCAGGCAGTGCAGATCCTGGATGAGCTTGCGGAAAAACTCAAACGCAGGTGAGTCCCAGGGTGCTGAAGGTGCTCTCAGTTTTCACAGCCACAAGCTCTCCCTGTGATGCTTGTCTGTAAATACCTGACTCTCCCCCTAAATCAGTCCTCTGGTGGTAAAGCTGCTTCTTGCAGTCACTAGAGCTTCAATCCAGACCTCCTCTGGGCTGGAGGGAGCGATGCCAACTGCACAATGTGCTTTCTGTGATGGGCACTTTGTGACATTTGAAACAAAACCTCTGTGCTTGCACCACGGGCAGCTTGTCTCTGCTGGTCTGAGCCCTGCCTGAATCTGGGGGTGCTGCTCCCAGGGCGGCAGGGGTTGGATTCGACAGGGGTGAAGAAGGAGGGTGGAATCCCCTTCACGCCAGGGCTCACAGCTCCTGGCACTGCAGGTGCTGAGCGTGGGAGTTGCCCCCCACAAAGTGCCTCGCGGCCAGACCCAGGATCGAGTCAGAAGTTGTATTGTGCTGTTGGAGCGGATGGCTCAGCTGTCACCCTGTGTCACCTGGAACTGCCAAGCCTAGAGGCTCTATGCCATGAGCTTCAGCTGCAGTTAAGGAGTGTACCTGGGCAGTGGCCATGGTCGTGGCCCTGTCCAGGGCTCCCGGTTTTTCTGAAGACCAGAAGGTGAATGCAACGTGGTGGGGACGACATGGTGGCCACAGGCCAGCGGAAGAACACCTACATCACCTCCTTAAAGGCAGGCTCTGCGAGCTCCCCACCAGAACCCTTGTTTTCCAGCAAGCCCTGCTCTCCCTCCTCTCTGCATGGTGGTCTCCTGGCAGATCCTGCCACCTGTGCTCTGGAGTTCTGAGCCACCTGAGTTGGTGAAAAGCAGACAGGCGTCTGGCACACCGGAGCAGGGAGAGCCAGAGAGCTGCCTGGTCTTGCTTCTTTCCCTGCCTCTCCTTGAGTGCCTGACCTCTGCAGCAGCCGTGGGGAACGTGTGGTTGCTGCCAAGATGCCAAGAAACACAGGAGTGCTGTTGAAATACTGAGCGAGCTATTTCACACGACTGCCATGACTCACACAGTCGTTCTTCCTGCTGCTCTATCAAACCTGAGCAAGCATCTTCCCAAGCCCTGGCCAAGGAAGGAGAGATGGCTTCGTTGCATCTGGGGCTTCCCTGCGGAGCCGGGGACGTGCTTTCCTCAACCTGGCGCAGGGTGGCTTGGACAGAGCCAGGGCAGCCTCTCTGCTTCTTGGGGCGATTTGGCGATGCTGCACTGCTGTTCTTCCCTTGTAGAAGAAACTGCTGAGTGGGTGCTGTGTCTGGTTTGAATTAAGAACTGGGAGGATCCTGCCAAGTGTGAGCTTTCGAACTGCAGCACGGGTGTCCTCTGCTGGCCTGAATTGCCTGGGCTGCCTCCTTAGCGAAGCCTGGGGCATGTGGCCCTCTCCAAGGGCAAGGTCCCAAACCCTGGGCAAGATCCATCTTCAAAACGCCCCAGTGCAGTCTGTTGTGCAGATTCTTGTCAACAAACCAATTTGCAGCTTTGCATGGCCACTGAGGAGGATAGATATCACGTTGATCTCATCATATTCTGTTTCACATTTCACTTTATCCACATTTCTTTTCCTTCCTCCAGAATGAGAGAGGCCTCCTCACGTCCCAAGCGGGAATACAAGCCCAAACCCAGGGAGACATACGACTTTGGAGAAACTGACCAATCTAACGGGGGCTTCTCTTGCAATCCTACTCCCAAAGTCTCAGGTAAAGTTGTCCCCTGGGTGCGCACACGGGTACCTCTGGAGCAGCCTCCTGGGGCTGGAGGGGAACTGCTCTGCCTGGAAGCGATGTTTCTGGTGTGGTGGATGTGCCTGCGTGAGCTGGTGGCTCTGAAAAGCGTCAGAAATGCCTCTAGACTTGGTCTGTTTTCTCTTGGGGCCCAGCAGCCTTTGTTATATTGGCTTTGGGGATGTCCCAGCAGGGTCTGCAGCCCAGGCCACTTGGCATGTGGTGCCCAGTCAGTGCCAGCAGTGGCAGACAGGAAAAATGAATCATCTCTCACTCACTCCCTGTCTTCCATCACGCTGCATTTGTCGCTCCCTGGTCCCAGTGAGGCAGGCGGGTTTCTAACACAGCATGTGGGCTGCCCTGTTTCTCCTCACAGGTCCTCCCTTTGGGCCCTGCTTTTCCCTCTCTCCAGTTCACGATGGTTTAAGCATGTCTCTTTTTGTTTGGAAGCAGCTTCCTCCTCTTTCCGATCCGACAAGCCGTCCCGGGCCTCCGTCAGGAGTATCCGTGAGTTTCCTCCCTCTGCAGTGCATGATGTGTGACCATCTCTCCCCATCCCTCCTCGCTTCTCCTTCCGTGATGCTGCTGCTTGGAGCCGCTAATACCTCTGTGCTGAGCCTGGCCAGCAGAACAGCTAAGCTAAGCTAAGCCTTAAGCTAATCCCCAAATTAAAACAGCCGCACTATACTGGTATTTGCCAAGCCAAAGCTGGGGCCATCGCTCACCCGGAGGAGCTGTAGCAGTTATCATCACACAGGCATGTCCTGCGTGAGGCCACAGGGATCAGATGCTTTTCCGTGAGGCATCAGACACCTTGAGGATTACCCCACTCTTGTTCCGAGCACCCAGCCTGGATCTCTCCCACCCTTACTTGTGCTGCCCCTCATACCCCCCTGCTGAGGGCTGGGGAGAGCAGGCAGAGCCTCAGCATGCTGAGCAGGTTTGGTGGTCCCAGCTGGACAGCAGGGAGCCTCAGCTGGGTTCCTGGGATGACGTGGGGTCTGTGGGTCAGCATTCCTGCTGAAGGGACCCTTTGGGGTCCCAAGGCCAGGCTGGGTCTGTCGCTCAGAGCTGTCGTGGTGGGGAAAGCTCATGGTGGCGCAGCAAGGAGGAGCAAGAGGACTTGAGGAGCCTGGTGCAGGGAAAGTGCCGCGGCGGTGGGACCAGCCTGGTATTTTGGGGAGTTGTCTCAAAACTATGACTCTGCTTCGCTGCCACTTTCGGTGTTTTCAGAGTTCTCTTCTCATGCTTGGTCCTTCCTCACTGTGGGTATTCAGCAGAGCAGATGTGCTGGCTGCCGTTCGTGCTGTTCCCCTTGCCCTGGTTGGGAGAGCACTAGTGCAGAGCCACAGGGCAACGGGGAGGGGAGCGGGGGCCCTGCAGACCCTGGTGCTCTGTGTTCGCTTGGTCCCTTTCCAGCAGGATCCCTGCAGGTGCCAAGCTGAGTGCCTGCCCATCCCAAAACGTTAGCACAAAGATAGAGCTATTAGCAGCTTTCCCGGCTACAAAAAAAAACCCTTTTGTGGTCAGAAGGTCTGATGCTTAAATTGTGGAGCTGAGATGGGGGAAGAAGATTGGTTTCTCCCCAT
>JAVJGJ010000047.1:49050406-49078683 GCA_035590215.1 Microhierax caerulescens | reverse complement strand
CGGCCCGGGCGGGGCCTGGCCGCTGTGGCGCGGAGGCTGGCGGCGCGGGGCCGCCCCGGGAAGGCGCGTCTGGAGGCTCCCGCCGTCCGCGGTCGGAGCGGGGCGGGGGCCGGTCCTTCCTCCTGGTGCTCTGCGCAGGCCCCGGCGGCCGGCGGGATCCTGGAGATGTTTGTCTGTCCCGCTGAGGAAATATTTTTGCAGCGCTTTAGCGGACAGCGTAAAGCCTCCCCTAGAGGTATAGGGCGGGGTGGGTTTTGATGTGGCTTAATGCCTTTTCCTTCTGTCAGTGGCAGGTTGTAATAGCTAAGCTTTTCTCGGGCAGTCACCTCTCATACTGCTGCAACATTTGGAGCAACGTATACTCTGTTCCGTGGTTGATGCTTTACCTGTGGAATAGGTTAGGAACACGAGAGAGACAAATGCCACAAGAGCTTTAAGTGCCAGGCATTAAGTTAGTGTTGTGTGTCTGACATCAATAGAACGTTACAGAAATAAATAAATAAAAAAAACCAACTTGCAGGGGCTATAATTCTACATATGTAAGTGTGGGGATGATAAGCAGAAAAAAACTTGAATTGCTTGTCACTTCCCTGTGTTAATGCTAACCTCATTCTGGAAAACTTCATAGTTGTTAAAGCGTTTTTCTTAATACCAACTCTGTGGAATAAAGAACACTTTTTCTTTGGTTAGTATTTGGCCCCAGGCCTTAAACGCTGTGGAGATAAGAATCAGCATTTTGAACCTGATGTTCTGTGAGTAATGTTTCAGACTTGAGGTCAGATTCATTTATCTGCTGTTCCTGAGGTGTGTTACATAGTTGTGTGTCAGGCTGCCTGCAGCTGCGGGCTGTTACGCCCAGGCATGTTGCATATCTGTTGTCTGACCCAGAGCTGACATCTGAATAAGAGGCCAGCTCTATGGTCTGTAGTTAATTGGAGTTGATGTAGGTATGGTGAGGAGATGGTGGGTGGTGTGTCTCAATTTGAAAAACCGCTTTCTTCTATCTGCCTTAGTCTGTGGATTGTGCTTCACGTGACCAGGAAGGTGATCATCTTTCCAGGTGTCACTTCTGGGAAAAATGGAAAAATGTCCATATGTTTTTCTCTCACCCCCACCCCCACCTCAAAACAGTTAAACTGTGCTTATGGCAACTGAAAAAATATTGACATATTATTTTCTTCCTGCCAAGCAGAAACAGGCATGTCTGTTCAGGAGCAGAGGCAGTCCTGATCCTGGAGGGTGAGGATCCTAGCACTGCCAGGGCACGTGATGCTGTGACGTGCAGTATGTTAGCCAGGGCTAGGGAATGATCTTGCCATCATCTTCTCTCCTCCTCATGTTGGCTAGTTGGTATGTGGAGGGTATTCGTGTCTTAATTCTGCTTACACCTCAAAGCTTGCTCTTGGTGAATGTAGCAGAACCTGCAGCTCTGGTAATATGTAACTGGTAATTTGTCTTACATGAGAGGAGACACTTTGTTCCTGGAAGCAGAAGTGAAGATGTCTGCTTTGTTCTAATTCCACCCCCCCACCCCCCACCCCTGTTATATTTAGAGTTTCTCCAGAGAGCTTATCTTTTTATCTAGATGTGAATCTATGTGTGATATCAAGCTCCATGTGGCAGAGCCAACACATCTGTAGTGATGATGCCAGCGTTCATATGAACATACCTTCAGTGTCCTTGTGGAGAGAAGGAGATCTGCCTGTACTGGATTTTGATTCTTAGTGATTTCTGGTACATTTGTTGGGTCTAGGTGGCATGTTTAAGAAATCTTGCAGAGGAATATGCATAACAGTCCGTTTCTTTGGAGGAAATAGGAGCTTCACTTTTAGCTCTTCCTTTTGTACATGTCACAAATGGGATAATTTTTCTTTAGTCTTGATGAAGATTTCAGTTCTGTAACCCAAGGAAAAAAAAAGAATAAATAGATAAAATATCTTTTGAAAGTACCTACCTAAATATGTTATTTTCTGTAGATCTGGTGTTAATCTTGACGTAAATGGATCCCAGTTACTCAAAGTGATTCCTTATTGGGATGGGCAAAGCTGCTGTGGGAATTCCATCTCCCTTGTCCTTCCAACTTAGGGATACTTAAAGATGTGGTTTATTTTGGAGGTGGTGTGGAACCTGTTCTTTCCTGCTGTCTAGAACTCCCTTAAAAGAAGCCCTGAATGCTCAGTTGTTTTCACACTTGGTAACCACATCTTGTAAGTGATCTCCTTGGAGCTGTACCTGTCTGTTCTTGTCCTTTTGCTGTATGAAACCCGTGGAGGTGGTGTCTGAAATCCTGCAAAACAACAAAAAAACCCTTTGCAGCTGAAGTAGTTTCCTTGATTCTTTTGACCTGGCTGGATTCTGTTAATGCTGAATATGATAAGGAATATTCATATATTCCTTTATATATAGGCTTATATATATATATTCCTTATATATAGGCAAACACATTGGCCCTCTCATTGTAGATTTCTCTTCGCAGCACTGTCCAGTACAGGGAGCCCACCACAGCTAGCAGTTCCTTCTCACTGCCCTCAGTGTAGGCAGGGGCACAACGCTTGTCTTTAAGGTCAGGTAATGTGGCTTGTCTGGATTCTTCACAGGTGTATCAAAGCTTGAGGTGTTCTTAAGCTGACTTGGGTGCCTTAAATGCAGAATTGCAAAAATGTCTGCACCATACTGCATTACTTCAAAGCATGTTATATACAGCAGTTTGACCCAGGGGGAGTGTAAATAGTTCCAGTTTAAGGAATAACCATAAAAAACTGTGTAGCATAAACACAAGCACTAAATTTTCTGTTATTTCTTCAGCCAAACTGAAGTTAAGGTGTTAAAAGGATTGTCCTATTTTGAATCTATTTTTGGTTTTTTAATTACTGCATTACTCAAGAAGCTTTAAAAAAGTATAGTGAGGGGAGGTCTAAAAAAATTGTCTATTTGGTGAAACAAATATTGTATGTAACTAAAGATGCTTTTTTTTGTGTGGTAAGTTGACCTTGGCTGGATGCCAGGTGCCCATCAAGCTGCTCTGTCACTCCCCTCCTCAGCAGAATGGGGTGGGAGAAAGTAAGATGGAAAAATCCCCTTGTGGGTCAGGATAAAGGCAGTTCAATGAAGCAATAGCAAAAGTTGTGCACATGGAAACGAAGGAAAACAAAAGATGTTATTCTCCTTCCCATCAGCAGGTGATGTTTGGCCACCTCCTGGCGAGCAGAACTTCAGTATGCATAGCAGTAGCTAGAAGTTGTGTGCAGTGGGAAATTGTCAATAACGAATGCCCATCCCCCTCTTCTTCCTCCTTTATCTTAGCTTTTGTATCTGAACAGGTGTCATATGATATAGAATATCCTGTTGGTCACTTTGGGTCAGCTGTCTTGGCTATGTCACCTCCCAGGATCTTGCCCACCCCAGCCTACTGGTGATGGTGGGGAAGGCTGGAGAGACATCCTTGATACTTGTGTGAGCGCTGCTTAGCAGTAGTCAAGACACTGGTGTGCTGTCACCACCTTTCTAGCAACCGATACAAGCACAGCACTAGGAGGGCTGCTACGGGGCTCAGACAGGCCCAATATGTTTTTATAGAGCTCTTGTCCAGCATATTACTTAAATGCAGAAGCTGTGTCTCTGGACATGAAGTGATACACTGCAGTTATGGCTATATCCTATTTTTGTGTGTCTCCTTGTAATGTATCCTTGTGGCTGAAAAGTTGTACGCTGCTATGCAATCAAAGTGGGGAACCTGCTCAACTTCAGAGACATCTGCATACCTGTTCCTTCTTTTTCCCTGCAGGCTGTTGTATCTGTTCAGTGATTGAAATGGTTCTAAAGGAACGGACAGTGTTGATGCAGAAATGCGTTCACATCGGAGCTGGAATTTCTGGCATGGCTTAGACCGTGCAGGACTACGTAGGTCTTAAGTTGAGCAAAAGCTCAGTGTACATACAGATATGTTTTAGAAATGTTAGCGGATTTTTTGACTGATGTATTGTCATGAATTCTTTTTAAGATGCATTTCTGCTTCTTCTCAACCAGCACAAAGTGGACAAGGAGATTAATGGGATTAGTTAAGGAAATCATGTCAGGCTGAGGCTGAAGTATTTCATTCTCTTGCGTTTTTTTCAGTACTGTTATTCTCTGACAGTTGTGTCATATTAAGACCTGATCTAGGTTGGTTGAGAAATAGCCTTCAATTCTAATTTTTACATTTTTGACCTGTTAGAGCTGGTATTCTGAAATAGTTAAAAGAAATATTCAAGACATTTGTTGGAATGCACAGAGGCCTTGAATTGGTGTCATCCAAAAACTGTATTAATTGGAGGAGAAAAAATAATGTTGTTAGGGAAGAGTCATTGACCTGCGTGTTTACTTAGATATTGGATTATTTTGTTAAAATTATTCTAGTGTGAGACTAAAAATTTGGTGGGTCAGTATGTTATTTGACTTACAGGTGTTTAAGTAGTATAGTGTGCTAAGGGGAGAATAAGCAGGATGGATGCCTGGTCTGGAGCATCACGAGGAGATGGAGTGAGGCTTGGTCGGCTTTAAAGAGATTGAGCTTTATGAAATTGAAAACTTTGGTGACATTGGATAAATGTGGGAGAAGATAGTGGGTCTCCATGGCATGAGTTGTCTGCTGTTAGGAGGTCTTTGTTACAATGCGCTATGTAGCGCTGGTACCATGTGTACCAGCTTTGGTTGAAAGGTGTACAGCTTTGCAAATAACACGAATGGGTGAAACTTTGCAAGTTTTGACTTAGTTTTAAGAATGTAACAAGTTATGTTCCAGGAGGTGGTATGACATTGATCAAATGCCAGAGTAGTTAATGTGTGTGATTATCTTTCTTTGCTTGCAGTGAAGGTGAACGACCAAGCCAAAATGAAAAAAGAAAAGAGAAAAGTGTCAAAAGAGGAGGAAATCGCTTTGAGCCATATGCTAATCCTGCTAAAAGATACCGAGCTTTTATTACAAATATTCCATTTGATGTGAAGTGGCAGTCTCTGAAAGACCTGGTCAAAGAGAAAGGTAATGTACAACTCAGGTGGCCAAGTGATGTCTGTCATCTTACTTGTGGCTGACTTTGTTTGTAAAC
Source organism: Microhierax caerulescens (assembly GCA_035590215.1). Classification (NCBI taxonomy): domain Eukaryota; kingdom Metazoa; phylum Chordata; class Aves; order Falconiformes; family Falconidae; genus Microhierax; species Microhierax caerulescens. The sequence continues at coordinate 49,073,599 of JAVJGJ010000047.1, read as the reverse complement.
TTAAGAGTTGGAGTTCTGGGTGGACTTAGTGACATGAGTTTTGTAAAAGGTCTTATTGAAGCCTTTTTGGGTGTTGTACAACATCTGCTCCCTGGCAGCCTTCCAGGTGGATAGTTCCTTCATAGGCATGTTGGCATATAGCTAATAGTGCTTCATTGGAGATTTAAGAGTATTTTTCTTAGGGGGTAAAAACTGAGGCTTTTATCAGATTTTAGCCTTGACATGCAACAAAGCTTTCTAAAGCATTTTAATGTCTTTTGGGTAATCAGGGTAGTTCTTTACTGCTGATCTGGTGTGTGTATATATAGCTGTGTCCCCAGACTTTGTAGTGATTTGTGCTTAGGTAAAGATCCATGCTGCCATTTGATAGCAGTAAAATGTATTTAAGGGTGACCTGCAAAAAAGAAAAATCAGGTTTGTGCTTTGGCATGTGCTGCAACACAGTTAGGGCTTTGGAAATCACGTTCATGGTGCTTCCCCCTTCCCACTTCTATTTAATTGTCCCATGTGAATGGGAGCTGCCTTAGCTTGTTGACCTTAGGATCTTCATCTCTTGAAGAAGATGGAGACATTGAGCTGGCTACTCTCAGGTGGTGACAAGTCTAAATGTAGTGTTACTTCTTTAAGCTGATGCTCGACTTACAGTTTTCAAGTCACCTTGGAAATGCAGTGGAGTGGCAAGAAAATACTTGGCTTCTCCATCATGAAAATGTCTCAAAACAAGTTAAGAGTAACTAATACAATCATTCCTCCTGTGGGTCACTTCTAAAATACATAGCATCAGTCATAAATGTCTCGCAAAATAGTGATCAGTGCTCACTTGTGTTTGAACTAGGTAAGGTATGATTGTTAATGTGTTCACAAGGTGTGGTCTAGTGAATGGGAAAACAAATTTCCAGAGGGTTTTAAAATGTGTCTTTGGAGGCAAAATGGAACTGAGTCTGCGTAATGAACATCAGGACTATAAGCCCTAGGAAACATCCATAATTAGAGGCTGTGAAACACTGATGCTTGAGATTCAGCAATGTTTTTCTTTAACATGAAGAATTAAAGCGTTAAAGACTGCTGTAACAGGCCCTAATTATGAATGGTCTCTTGCCTTAAACTATGCTTTCACTTTGCTACGCAAGATACATTGGTTAATAGGAGTATCTGTATGTGTAGATGTCTAATTTTAAGTACTATGTTGAATTCCGTTCCAAGTGTCTTGTGGTTTCTCTCCAGTTCACGTGGATGGAAAAGTCCGGTGTGAGATTGTTTCCTGCCTTGCTGTTCAGCTGCTCATTCCAGCAGATACTCCTAGGGGAACATTGAAACCTCTTCATTCTATCTGCAGGGCTTGTTATGCTAAATATTGAGAAGCATTGTTCTTGGTTTTTGGGACTGCCTGTTAAAATACAACAGTTTAGATTTGCTGTGTAGTTGCGATTCATTCTAATTAGTCACTGACTTTACCAAATTGGTGCTCTTGTGCTGCGCTTGAACTTGCTCAATCGGTACTTCTTGATACAAGGCATAGTAGTTCCAAGAACCAGGAATGTTAGAATCCTTGGTTTGTAAGTGTAAGAATTACAGGCCAAATGTTCAGGGTTTTGGGAGCATGTGAAACAGCTCCGTACACAAAGGGCAAGCATAGGTGTTTCATGACTGCTCCATCGCTTGGCAGTTGTGAAGACTTAAGCTGTTAGCAGCGATGGCATAGCAGGTTGCTGAACGTAGGAGGAGTTCACCTCAGTCGGCTGGTTTGCGTCAGTAAGTATGGTTTAGGAGACATGAGCTTTGAGGTCTGCTCATATTTCTGCAACCTGGTTTTTTCAGATGCGTACAGTCTTCTAAAGGTGACACCTCTCAAGTGTAATGCCTTGGTGCAGTCATTTCAGTGTATTTGTTGGTGAAACTCAATTACAGGTATGCAGTATGACACAGTTATTAATGAAATTAAAAAATGTTCTTGTTTGAAACTCCCTTGTATTAGCTGACAAACACGAGGTTCTACTAAACTGATGTAATCAGCAGTGATAACTTGCAAGTGGTGAATGGCTTCAGGAGTGAGGCAGCAGTTCTTCAGCCTGTGAGTGGAGTCTAAATCTTAATCTGTCCCCCAACAAATGGCTCTGTCTTAAGGAGAAAAATGGTAGTGCTTCATGGCAGCTGGCATAAATGAGGTGAAACAGTATAATAAAAAGAACTTGTATTTGAATTTGAGATATTTATTGGTTCCTTTAGGAAATACAGAATTCTGTATTTTAAACCTCTTTCCTGACTAGATTAGCAAGATGGCGTACGATACAAGGAGAAAGATTAGCTGTAAAATGAGGCAATAACTACTTTCTGCTCTGTTGCAAAGCCAGGAGCAGTTGCAGTCAAGGCCATGCTCATGTCACATTCAAAAGATTCCAGGACACCCCAGAGACTGTATGAGCATGGCTGTACCCACGTTTACAGAAGGCAGAGCTGTAGTATCCAGCAGGCTTCCCCCTTCCTATCAAAGCCTGGATGTGTGAACAGATTTGAGGAAAAGAAGCCACAAAGCTTTCCCAGCTTAAACTTTCTGTGAAGAGGAGCAGCTGTTAAACGTCATGGGCTGCTGCCTTTCTTGTTCCAAAAATTTCTGGAGCTGGAGCTTTTGTGGGCTCCTAAAGATGCAACTCATGCCTTCTTGCTGTTGTACTCGATCCCAGATGTTAGTACCGGTGAGCACTTTTGTTACTTTGGTACTAATAGGTGTTACTCCAGTACCTGAAGACAGCTGTTACTGGAGAGTCACCAGGGTTTCAGTGCCCAAGATTCTGTCACAGTCTGCTTGCAGACTGAGGTTTTAGGTGGGCAAAGAGAAAAAGATTAATAAGGAATGTGGAAGTGCTGTTGCACACCTGACTTGTTCCCCCTTTCAGTAGATGTGCTAATGAGTTGCTCTGTTTTCATGGGCCTTAACCATTTTTTTCAAGGAGGCACTGTCCTTCACCAGTGGCTGCAGTGAGCTTTTTCACTCCCTCTTTCCTGCCTGGGCTCTTAAAGAGCTAAAATTACCCATGTGTGTTTTCTGGGTTCTCTCATGCAAAAGTGAGATTTCCCTTCCCCTACTGTAAAAGAATAGCTTGCAAACTCTTTCTGTCTCTGCTGTGGGAAGAATGTTTTTGTTCTCCACCTTAACAAAAGTTTTGTTCATGTGTTAAGTGTATTTCTCCTCTCTCTCCAGCCCAAGCCCCGCAAGTTCACTTTTAGGGATTGCCTGTCATAAACTTTAAACTAAGTGATGGAAGAGCTGTGACCAATTCAAATTGCTTTACGTCGAAAGTGTTAGGCTTTTGATTTTATTAGGCAGAGTCCTCTTGATTCAGTCACATTGCTTTTAGTTCTTTACTTCAGAAGATGATGGGACATCCGTGTAGCTTTGGTAACATCTTGAGAGTCTTCCTTCTCAATTTAGTATTTATTCTTGACCCTATAGGCCAAAGAAATAGCTGTGATAAGAAGTGTTTACTCCTTTTCAGTTTATGTGCTTCTACCCTTGCCTAGACTTGTCTCTCTGCATCTTTCACGCCTTTCAGAGCTTTGTGGTTTGCCACTAACTATTGAAATCATATTGTCCAACTTTAGAATCTTCAAAGTTGACATGTACCTCTGAGCTTATTATCCTCGTTACTTCCCAGATATGTCTTCAGGGCTAGGTGAATCCATTTGAGCCATGTCTCAAGTCACCATATGGACATACTTATCTGAGCTTCCTGAACAGTCATTGGAGAATATCTGAACTCTTGACAGACCAGCCTGGCTTTAACATCTTAATCTTCTTTGCAGATAAACTTTGGGAAGTGGATATAAAGTATGTGTGGGGAAACCCTGACTGTAATAAGTAACACTGGAGATTCCTTTGGTTTGTATTTCTAGTTATTGTAATGATTTGTTTCAATCTCTTATTCAGAAACTGTTTCCTGAAACTTTCTCAAGTGTGAGGTTTAAAAAAAAATAATAAAATCAGTCTGCTCTAAGTTAAGTCCTAAAGACATCATGGGGAACATGTTCTTTAATTATACTTACACTGACTTAGAGATAGTATTTTCTGCAAGTTTAGTCTCCCTTTGGAGGCTGGTCCAGTAGTAAACTTGAGTTCGAGTTCTTTAAGTAATGGTATCATGTGCTTGAATGAAACTTCTTCACTTGTGGATACAGGATATGTTTCCTTATATAAACAAACACTTCTCTAGCAGAAAGAAAATCTGCCTGGATCATGGTGCATTTCTTTTGCCTTCTGAAGCAGGTTTAGTACGTGGATATCTGCTGTTGGTACTTATCTATGGCTTAATTGCCTGTGCACTGTCATAAGCTTCTCTTACTTATCATCAGTGCCTGATGTTCTGATACACTGTGGTTTGGGACCTAGAAAAAAAGGAAGAAAAGGTGACATATAAAAGTCACAAAAAAATGTGACCCAGCATAGGTTCTTACAAAAAAGTTTCCTTTGCCAGCCTCAAACGATAGTCTCCTGAAAGAAGTGTCATGTTGAATTGTTTTACATGTTTTTCAGTGAAAAAATTGCATTTTTACTGCAGTTGTTTTGTACTCTGGACTTGGTGTCTTGGATACTGAGCTGTTACACTGTTTGGTGTTCTTACCTTCTCCTTGGGTTTTTTGTGGTTTTTTTCTTTAATTTGGCTATTCAGGAAGTTCAGATGTCCTTTGAAGGAAAACAGCTATTTCAAGATATATATTTAGTTTTTAATATAGGTGTCTATAAGGCTTGAGTGTGAAGCACTGAGCAAAATTGGCACGTACTAGATTTTCCAAGTGACAGACAATTGCTGCTGTGATAGACTCCTGGAAATCTTGTGGTTCAGAGGTCAGAGATTTGTTAAAAGTAAATGTTAAATCTTATTTAATGTTACGTTCAAGCTTGGCAAACTTCTTTGGAAGTGTTTGTGTGGCTCTGAAGTAAGAATTGTAGCTGAATTTGATATTTGGTTGGGAGAGGAGAGCCCTCAATCAGGGGCTCAGTAGTGTTATTAGGAGCAAAGTCATAGGCTCTAACCTGTGACTTCTGGCCTCTGTGAAATGGAGTGGTTTTGTATCGTAGGTAATCTGGGAATTTGTTGTCTTACTACATAAATTGTTGAATCCCACTCGCTTTCTTGATCAAAGTTTGGTTGGACTCTGGCTGCTGCTTTTGAAGTGGATGGCTTCAGAATGTCTTGGTAATGCTCAATATTTGGGCTCAGTGTGCCACCAAGGGTTACAGCAGGAGGGCTGTGTACAGTGCAGTCCCTTTCACTGCACAAACGGTGGAAACAATTCTATGTATACTACGTGATCTCATACTGTGCAGATTATAGGACAGAACTCATCTTGTTAGGCTTTATTTCAAGTATTGTTCAGATAGTGAAGCTATGGATATTAACTGGACATTCTGATCTGCCCTGTCCCGTTCAAAGGGACTTGCTTGTCAGCCTTTACCAGTCCCAAACACTGTCTTCATAAAAACATGAATGGATCAGAGTTTTATTTTGCCTAGCTAACTGTTCCTTGGCTGGAATGCTGATATTGCTGAATTATTTTTTTAAAAAAAGAAATTAAGATTTAAAAAAAGGAGTGATTTCATTAAGCATTCCTGTTCTTCCAGCTTCAAGGGAGACCTTTTGGGATGTTTTGCATAATGACACTAGGTGTCCTGTAAATGACTGGTCCTGTGGGAGGTCGTGTTAAACACCTCTTCCTCTCTCTGGCCCTTGCCAAGAGTAGACTCTTGGATGGGAGACTCTAGTTCCTTGCTCAAAATATCCTATCAGCCTTCACACTAGGTCGTGGTTTTCCACGAAGACTGCTTTCCACCTTTTGGATAATGCAACCTCTGGGAGTCCTCCTGTCTTAAATGTAAAAACTAGGACTTCTACTACCAGAAAGAAAAAATGTTTTCCTTGATAATTATTCTGTGTGCCAGTCATTTCAAAAGCAGCAGCCATTTTGGTAGTTGTATTCTGGAGGCACATGATATGGTCATGTGGTCATAAAAAGGCAATCCTGATCTTGTGAGGAAAGGTGCAGATGCAGTTTTCCAGTGTTTTTTTTTTTGCCTATTGCCGTAGACATTTTTGTCTCGAGCAAATGTGGCAGTGTGTTAATACTACTTACCAAAGCTAAAATGGATTTTATTGTGGCTTAATGAAAAGCTAAAAAACCTGCTGAAATAAATAGTAGGCAGTGATCTCTCGGTCTCTTGCTTCAGACTGACTCCCTTTTTGGAAATGTGTCTATAAATCCAGAAGAAAGCAAGTAACTGTTCAAGTTCTGGACTATGGAGACAGGACTGCGTACCATGTAAAGTGAAGGAAACTTGTTCTTGCAGACTTCCCCATGGATTTGGATTGCCTCAAGTAATGAGTGGGTACTAAAGATCAAGGAAACCGATATTGTGGAAATAGCTGGCTTTTGAAGTGGAGGAAAATCAAGAACATGTTTAACTGTTTTATGACTTGTACTGCATACCTGTAATTGTCCAGTTTTGTGGTCTAGAGAACATGGAGTGTTTCTGGGCTTTCTTATAAGGCAGAGGCTCCATACACGGTTGTTGATTGTTCTAAATTCCCATTGTTTTCTTGGCTTTTCTCCCTTGGTATATGTGTCGTCTGGAATCTGATTTGTAGTTGGTGAGGTAACATACGTGGAGCTCTTAATGGACGCTGAAGGAAAGTCAAGGGTAAGTGTTTGAGAGATTTCTTCTGTGGATTTTCTACATGACAAATGTAACTGTATGGTGGCGTGGAACGAAACGAAGTCAGGAAGGTAGAGAGTGTGTATGCTTAGTGGCTATAACATAGGATTGTTTAAAGCTTCTTTTAGGGTGGGGAGGAGGTGGGATGGGGCCTCGTAAACAGTGTTAGGGTGGTCTTCCACTGTGTTCAGTTGGTGTTGGCTGTTTGTATGACCCATGGACCCTAGCAGTATGTATAGTGGTACGGAATATTAATGTAATACTTGTGTTTTGGAAAATGTCACTGTAGTGGTTCGCTGAATTTGTAAGGCCAGTGTGCAGAAGCAGGTTTTGTAAACTACACTTCCTGTGCTAGTAAACAGAAGTCAGTCCTAAATGTAAATGTACATTGCCTTCATAGGTACTTAAGTCCTTTAGTCCAGTGACAGTATCTTACAGGGAGAAAAACAGTAGGAGCATGCTTAATTGTACTGCAGGATATGGATTTAGGGTGAGAGAATATGTTGAGGGTTTCGCTGTATGACAGGGGAGGACAGGTCACATGAAGCGTGTGGTATTTTTCTTGGAGAATCGGGACTTAGGTTTGTTTGTTACCACTTCAGAAACTACAGCTTAATCCTGTTAACGCATAAGAAATTATATCTTATGGAATTCAAGTATTGAAGGCTTTACTGTGTAAGATTACATCTATTTTCACTATTAGGGCTAACTAATGTGATTTGACTTAAAAAAAAAAAAGTTGTTGCGTGTTTTGTACTTTTACTTACTTTTTCTTCTTTCTTCCCTCTTCTCCTCCCTGTTACTCACCTGTGAAATCATCTCGTCAGGGATGCGCGTAAGTTCACTTACAAATTTATAGCAAAAATGAGGAAACTCTTAAAAAATAAGCAATGTTCTTAGATGTCTTGTATCCCCACAGTGTTGTTGAATTCAAGATGGAAGAAAGCATGAAAAAGGCTGCAGAGGTTTTGAACAAGCATAGTCTTGGTGGAAGACCATTGAAAGTGAAAGAAGTAAGACGTGCATCTGTTCTTTCAGTATGTTGAATTTGAAGGTGAAGGGGTAGTTCTTAGTCAAAATTTATGGCTGACTCATTTAAAGATAAGAATAATTGATGAAAGGTAGGACTCATCAAATAGGGTTAAAAAAAGACAGTCAACCTTTTTTTACCATCAGCATGTGCTGCTGAACTTGAGTTTGAATATGATTATCAAGACTAAATATAATTTGAAGAATAGATGCTGGTAGCAATGCAGGACTCTGACAAAGCAAGAGTTTGGTTTTAACTGCAGGTGTGCTTTCTTGCTTAGTGATTTGAAGAAGAAACCTGCATAAGTATTGTTTGTTCTTGACTGCCTTCCCTTTTAATTCTGTGTTGTAATGAATGTATATTCTACAAACAAATCTGTAGAATAAGCTGTTTTCTGAAATACTTAGATCTATTTCCATGTTGATGGCTTTGCTATTGTCAACCAGTATGACATGCTCAACTGTACCATGAGTTAATTCTTAACCCTTGATAAGTTTAAAGTTTTATTCCAGCAGTTTGGAACCTGTAGCTGCATTGAAGGCTCAGTGGAACAAAAATTAGAAGGGACTTCCTTCAGTGTTAGCAATGACTCTTGGCCATAGGGTACGTGAGCTGTGTTCTTGGCTAAGCAGGCTGCGTGTTGTGCCCTGCCCACCTAATGGTGGGGAGTGAAAGACATCTGCATGTGTCTAAGATAGAGAATGTATGCAGAAGGTCTCCCCTTGGTAACATGCTTCTGGCTCTAGTGGCAGCACTTCTCAGGTCTTGCACTTTTGTGAATAATGAATTCCAGGAGCAGTAGCCTGCTTCTGGGTGCAAGCCATCTTCTGGCACTATTGACCTCTCACTACCCTTTAAAGGAAAGAAGAGGTGAAATGGAAGGTTATAGAAAAACATAGTTGCACCTGGAAGTCTTCAGGCACTGACTTTTCCCAGGGGCCCTTGGAAGAAAAAGCTATTGAGAGCAGGCCATGTCTGAGTCCGTTTTCCTGTTAATGATATACCATTAGTACTGGAAGTCAGGTTGCCCTTTGGTATCAGTCCTTGAGAAGAGGTGGTTGTAATTTGCCCAACTCTTCATGAAGCTGTTGTCATACTTGAATATTTCTGTCTGTATGACTCAGAAATTATACTTGAAATCAGTGAAGAAGCATTTTACCAGTGTTAGGGACTTTAGCAACACTTGCCCAGTCAAGTGCCCCAGTCTGACAGTGTGGAATGAATTAAGTTGTTGCGGATGACCATTAGCATCGCTTTTGCCAACTGTCTAGTACATACCTCTCCTTGTTGGCTGTCTCACTGCTGAGGAGTGTGAAGGCCTTCAAGTGACACAATAAAAATTGATGGCAGAATAGGTAAAGCTCTTTGCCTGATGCAGACAATTTTAATTTGTTTGAGAACCACTCTTGGCTTTCTGTTGGAGCTGATCTGGTTTTAAACAATACCTTATTTTAACAGTGAAATAGGAAATTTAAATTGAGAAGTGACTTGTATTCACTTTAATGTGTTCTCCACCTCAGACTACTATGATTTTCTGTAGCTAAAATAATAAAGTGAAAGCTATCCTTTCTCCTGTTTTCAAAACATGCTATTTTTTAGTCTTAAAATTCAGATCAAGATCCAAATTAATGCAAATATCTTTTATTTTTAAAGCATCTGTATTTCTAATTAATTCTATTTGACGTTTGCTTTCTTCAGCAGTCTTGCAGTGCTGGTGCATTTTACTCACTGAGTACAGTGTGATGTTTCCAACCTAAGTAACATAAGTTCACCTTGTATTGTGAAGGTGCTTACATTCACTTTAAGTATAAAGTGAAGTGACAATAATTATTCTTATTTCCTTCCTTGAATTCTTCATCCTATGCTTCATGTTCTCTAGCATGTCCTAAAATTGTGAGATTATATAGTAATAGGGGGATACTTGAAAAAATTTTTTGGGGTTAGAAAGCTAGTGTTTGTGTGGGGGGAAAAAAGCATTGCCCAAACCAAATCTTGTTGAAATTTTACACACTGTATCTTGTCTTGTAAAAAAAGTTAAAGTGCAAAGTAAATGAATTATTGCACTGTTTTGAAGATGCCAAGAGTTAGTTGGCATTTGTCTTCCAAAACCTCTCCAGTGCCATTCTGGGTTTATTAGTCTTTGGAACAGATGTAACTGCGAGCTTTATTGTTGGTATTGAATAATAGATAAATGCTTTCAGATTCAGGGGAGATGCATGAGTAGGAATACCTTGATAACTTGAAGGCTGGCATAAGTGGGTGGATGGCAATGATAAATGAATTACTTGTCTGGACATCTGTGGGGAGCAGATAGCCCTGTATAAGGGAAACGCCTTCCTCTTTTGACTGTTTTAGTCATGCCACTAAATCCCCACACATGTAATGGAATACAGGGGAAACTGAGTGTATTGTTTCTGTTTTTGCAGGATCCTGATGGTGAACATGCCAGGAGAGCAATGCAGAAGGTCATGGCAGCAGCTGGTGGAATGGGTATTGGTCCAGGCCCGGGTGGCCCCGGCATGATCAATATCCCGCCTAGTATACTCAACAATCCCAACATACCCAATGAGATCATTCATGCCTTGCAGGCAGGGAGACTTGGAAGCACTGTTTTTGTTGCAAATGTAAGTGCTGTGTAATCAGTGAACAGAGTATCTAGGTCTTAACTGAGTTAAATCTAATAAATTGGAAGAAAAGCCTTAGACTTCCAGCTCTGTTCCAGTAAAACTGAGTACTAACTCACAAGCTAGTCTTGTTGATTCTCTGTGCTAGTGAAGTTGTAAATTAAGATATATCCTATGTGTTTCAGTGTCTGTTAATTTGTGTTTTTGAACAAAGCCAAGAACCTTGCATTAAGTAGTGTAAAGAATGCTACAGAGCTTAAATTTTGTCCTATCTCTGTGAAGACTTTGCTTCTTAAGATTGCTGATACCAGGGAAGGAAATGCAAGAACACTAAAACTGTTTTTTGATGGAAATCTTTCTCATATTTCCAATATCACTTGTCTTTCAGCTGGATTACAAGGTTGGTTGGAAGAAACTGAAAGAAGTATTCAGCATGGCTGGTGTTGTGGTTCGGGCAGACATACTAGAAGATAAGGATGGCAAAAGTCGTGGGATCGGCACTGTCACTTTTGAGCAAGCTATAGAGGCTGTTCAGGCAATATGTATCCTTGAAGAGTAGTGATGGTAAATAGTAGGCACATAAATTAGTAAACAAAGCAGGATGAAAGTATAAATTTTAGTATTTACAATAAGTGAGGATACTTCTGTGTTGCAGAAAGTCGAGCCATTGCAGTGGATGGCATACTTAAGGAAAATTGAAAAAGTCCATCTTGAAGAATTGTTGCTGTTTGTACAGAATCATTAACAAAGTGTATTCTTTCCCACGTGGATATATGTGTTTCTAGTCTGAATAGTAAATGTTTGTCTCTAGGTTGTAGCTAGTATTAAAATGCAATTAAATGCAATTTATGAGACAGGATTTGTCTTTAATTCCTGTGACGGAGGCGGAGGAGGAATGCATCAAATCCATTTATAATGTAAGATGGCTTGACCTAGTGTGTTCCTCTGTTCCCTGTATACTTATGCTGTGCGAGTGATGTTTTGCTATGCAGCAGTGTACAAAAAGCAAACCAAATGAAACCAAAGCACAGATGATAATGTGTGGGTGATCTCTCAACTTGTGGCTAAGGTATGGAAAAGATGAAAACACTTCCCTCTTTTCCCTCCCAAAGTTTCTGCTTGAATGTTAATTCTGTTCTGCCTATGCACCTAGTAAGTTAAGCCTTGTGGGAGCAAGACTTACACAAATTTCACATGATTTGCTAGCATGGCATACTCCAAAATTTGGCTATTTGTTGATTTGGAAATGTTGGGAGCTTCTGCATGATTTCTCCTGTTTTACGTGGCTAAAGTTACTGATGAAGCATTTAAACACTTAGGCTGGTTTGAAGTCATGTGTTGAGTGATCTCTTAATGAACTTAATTTTAACCAGAAGACTATTTTTAACTTGTGGTTGGTTTTTTTTAAATTGAATATTCAGTTATTTAGTAGATATTAAAGCTTTTTAGTTTGGGGAAAAGCAGAAGGATATTGGATAATTCGTGAACGATAACTTAAGCAGTGGCCAGCAACCTGGAGAAATGTGGTTTTCTGACCTTTTTTTTTTTTTTTTTTTTAATCTGTGTCAGATAGCACATAAAGCTTTAACACTTTGTGTGGTTCTAGTGATTGAACAATGATCCTTAATGAAACAATAGCGATGTTTAATGGGCAGCTGTTGTTTGACAGACCGATGCATGTAAAAATGGTAAGTACGTTCAAATTCTTACTGCTTTTTGACCTGGTAATTGTGCTCCTGATTTTGGATGCTGTGTGGTTTCAAGGCTGGGTTGAAATGTGTGACTTGCCTAATTCCTAGTGATGTCAACTCATGACATCAGGGAAGGTTAAGTCTGATTATTTTGTTAAAAGAGAATCATGAAAACAGTTTAGATTGCTTTAGCTTTAAGTTTAATTTAAAAAAGGCAAAAAATAATTTCTTACTTCTCTTGCAAACTTTAATGTATTGAATTGTGTTTAGGATGAACGAGCCTTTCCCAAAGGAGACTTCTTTCCTCCAGAGCGACCCCAACAACTTCCTCGTAAGTCTCTCCTGCATGACTGAACATGTTCTATTTTTTATTTTGCTTTCAGTAACTGGGGCCTGATCCCAGCCCCAGTAAGACTGGCTCAGACCTCGGAAAGTTGGGATCCAAATGGTCTGAATAATGTCAAAGGGGGAAATAGTAAAGAAGAGCTGCTCAGTCTTGTCCTTTTTATTTTTTTTATACTTCTTTCAGCTCATAGCTAGAAGCTTGTCTTAAAACAGTATCCCATTCACGTTCTAAAGGCTTCCAGATATCTCAATTGCAATTCAAAGACCCCAGTGCCTTTTAAAACTGCTGTTAATAGTGGGATTTTATGGAAATAAAATTAATCAGTCAATAGGGAAAAGAGTGCCTCCTTTTACAGGATGGTATTCTGGGTATCTAGTATTTGTCCTTAATTGAAAGGGCTAAATTGAGGACCTGAGAATTTCCCAGGTCTTCAGGTTTCTAAATGGGGGGATGTCTTATCAATGTATATAAACATCTGAAGGGAGGGTATAAAGAAGAGGGAGCCAAGCTTTTTCCAGTGCTGCACAAGACTGTGAGCATAAACTGAATACAAGGGGACTCCATCTGAATATAAGGAAACATCACTGTGGGGGCGACTGCATACTGGAACAGCAGATTGCCCAGAGTCTGTGGAGTCTCCGTCCTTGGAGATATTCAGAGCTGTGTGGACATGGTCCTGGCTCACCAGCTCTAGGTGACCCCACCTGAGCCAGTGGGCTTGCAGCAGATGACCTCCAGAGATCCCTTCCAACCTCAGTCATGCTGTGATAAGATACTGAAAGTACTGGAACAGGAAGAATCTGGGTTGGAAGGGAAGAATTAGAGGTGGGAGATCACAGGCTTTTTTTTTTTTTTTAAATACAGCAAAAATGTAAAGTGTGGCTGTTAACATAGTTCTGTTAATTCAGCCAGCTGCTGTTTTCTTAGGAATGGGAACCAAACCTGTTGTGTGCTGCTAACTTGCACAATTTTAGTGATCATTTATCAGTCCATCCTTTAATTAGATCATCAATCAATCCCTTAATTAGTTTAGTCTTCTGTGTGTCTGTCAAAGCTTTATTCAGCAGCAGTAGTATTCATGGGTTTTATTACTGCTTTGGCTTTCTATGATGCTATACCTCTTTCCTGAAAGTCATTGGGTTGCAATTTAATTATCTTTGTATAAAACTGAACAAATACCAATGGAAGCCTGTTTCTTGGCCTTTATTGGGGCGGGGAAGGGGTACCTTGTGTTGTTTTAAAACAAGATTCGACACTTCCTGTGTTTATTATGCTGAGCTGTAAGCGAGGAATTCCTCTTCTCATAGGCAAAGAATGCTGTTAAGCTGTTGTTTGATGCAAGTGCAAGCAGAGAACTCTTTTCTTACTTGTTAACTATAAGGAAAATATGAGGGCTTTTTCTTCTTTCTTTGGACTGGGGAATCCTTAATTCATTTGGGTACAGGAAGACTCAAAATTATGCCTGGCAATGATATATTTTGTTTGCTCAGAGACGAGGCTGGCTGTGTGCTCTGAATTCTATAGGTGGCTATCATAACAATAGGTTGAACTTTGTGGTTAAATTCTTACCTACAAGGGAAGAATCTTGGCAAAGGTGGAAATAAGCCATTTGTCAATCAAGGGTAATACTGTGCAAAGGTTAGAAGATCTTTATACTAAATTGCCCACTCTATTCTCCTTAGATTGAGGAGTTGCACAAAACAAGCAGTGTTCTAGCCAGTTATTTTTCAGGAGTCAGCTTAAAACCAACCAAACAAGTTTTCTCAGTAGTAAGATGGAAAATGGATTATGAGAAAAAAATACTTGAACTAGTTTTTAGTATATTTCAAGACACATCTACTCTGGATTTACTATACACTTTCATGCTTTAAGTACACACCCCGAAGTGGGAACACAGCAAGCTTTTTGGAGAATGGAAGTCAATTACTTAAGAATAAAACTTGCTGTTTTGTCAAACTATGGAAAGAAGGCTTTTTTGATATCTGAATATTTTCTTCAGATGGTCTTGGTGGTATTGGCATGGGATTAGGACCTGGAGGTCAACCTATTGATGCAAATCATTTAAACAAAGGCATGGGAATGGGCAACATGGGACCTGGAGGTAAGAAGATTACTCCTATGCTTTTGTTTCATGAGAGCTTTAAGCTGTGTAGAAGGTAGATAGCTTTGTTTTGCCTACACAAAAAGTTGAAGTGTATTAGGAGTGTTAAAGCCAAATGAGTTTTTGTTGAGCTAAGTAATGAGCTTGATAATGGAAACCTGAATTTAACCAACTGCTCCATTTTTTTTTCACTGTGGTCAAGTCACAGCTCTCATTTTCTGACTCTTGAGCATGAGCAGCAGACACTGCAAATATACATTAAACTTTTAAAACCATCTCTCACTTTTAACACTTATTAGTGGGCTTGCAAATCTTTGTTTAGGATATGTTTAAATAGCACAAGTTTTAAAGAGCCACCTAAAAAGTAGCACACATTCAGCTTTCAATTTACAAATGCCTATGGGTTTTCCCCTTTGCTGCTTTATTTTCTGAGAAGGAATGTTGGAATCTACTCAGAGTTATTACATGTAAGCTCTTCAGTCCAAACAGTGGACATGTTGTATGGTTTCTCTTTCTACAGCCAGTTTAATGGCTGAACTTTTGTAGAATTACATCTGCTATATAAAACTTTCTCTTTTATTTTGAGGAATGGGAATGGAAGGCATGGGCTTTGGAATGAATAAAATGGGAGGTAAGCTTGTTTTTTGACATGTATACAGCTTGGGCTTTCTGAATCATGTAAATTTAGCCATATATGTCTAGCAGGCATTTGTGTTCTTTGACATTATGATTTTGGTAATAACTTGTTCCTTTTTGAGTATTAATAGAGCTGCTGCAAGTGTATGGGGAAGGGTTAATACCTCAGATAAGTCACGTGACAAAAACTTTGGTCATGTTTTCTTAAAACTGCACTTGGTTTAGGAAATGGTGTGACCAAATTCTGACCAAATTTTGTTTTTTGAATCTGTGATATGCATTTGTCTTGATGCCTGTGGAAATGTTCTGTGAAAGCAGCTGATATGAGTGAAGTGTAGCATTAAGTTGAAATGCATTGCTAAAGAATCCCTGAAAAATATTTTCTTTTAGGAATGGAAGGTCCTTTTGGTGGCATGGAAAACATTGGTCGCTTCCCCGCTGGAATGAACATGGGCAGAATGAGCGGTAGGCTTTAGTTTGTTTTTTTTTTTTGTATATCCAACTCCTCTGATTTGTGTTCTCTGAAAGTGTAATACTGGAGGAGAGACTCCCTAGACTGGTCATTTTCCTCTTCTCAGCTTTTATTGGAAAAACTTAAAAGCTTACAGCTGACATGGTGCCCACAAGTCACTTCTTTTCTGAGCGACTCTAAACGGCACTGAGCAGCAGAAAGTGAGCGATTGAGGCTGTTTTGAATGACTAGTTTAGAAAGAGATAAACTCTGCTCTTATCTGGATTCATCAGAAATGCTTCTCCAGAGCAGAGCAACTGCCTCAAATGTGTTTGCCCACATTGAAATGAGTCCTGCTTTTTGTTGTTTGGTTTTTTTTTGTCTCAAGAAGACAAGATAAAATGATCTGGAAAGAAAAAAATTTTGTCTTGCTGTTAATCTTTAAAAATGATGCCTGTATTAAAATGTTCTCTCAGAAGTAATTTAGGCACCCTGAAGGACATATCAAACTTAATCTTTTCAGAGATGGACCGTGCCATGGGTGGAGGATTTGAAAGAGAATTTGGAAGAAATGAAATGGGAATGTCTCGTAGTTTTGGAGAGACCTTGGAGAGAGGAATAGGTAAGTATGCTAAGCCAAGTACTTCTACTACCTGCTTTTCATACTGAAACTCTACGTAAAAATTGTATGTTCTGTTACAACAAAACAGACTATTTTTTATATATATATTTGCTGTGATAGTTTGGTTTTGATCAGACTCCCAAAAGCTGTACAG
The DNA here is from genome assembly GCA_035590215.1 of Microhierax caerulescens. Lineage (NCBI taxonomy): Eukaryota > Metazoa > Chordata > Aves > Falconiformes > Falconidae > Microhierax > Microhierax caerulescens. The sequence goes on along the minus strand of JAVJGJ010000047.1, from coordinate 49,057,238 downwards.
AAGGCAGATGGGTGCACACTAGTAGTGAGCTGTTGGACTATGTAATAGAATTTCAGATGCAACAGGAAACTTTTTGACAGTCTTAATATGTTGCCTTGTGTCTTGAAACTTCATGCTAAACTTTCATATACGTGCTTGGCAAAGCGGAAGGTTCTGAATGATATGTGACTCAATCTTGTCACTAAAATGTACTCTGTGCCATTAACGGCAGGGAGGAGAAATATGGAGAAACCTTAATTTCCTTCCCTTTTTCCCAGATGTTTTAGGAGTTTGGTATAGACTTGCATTAGATGATTTAGGAGAACACCTTACTGTGCAACTCATGCGGCACTAAGATTAGTGTTCTTCTGTTGGTCTTTCCTTTTGAACCCTACTGGGATAAGGAAGATTTACCAGCATAGCAAATAACTTGGTGAAAAATATTACTTGGACTGAGCAAGCATAGTGCAGTGCTGTTGTGTCTGTAGCAGCTTTGAGATGGCAAAAGGTATTAATCATGCTTTTGTGGAGAGATTCGGAACTCAGAACACTGTTAATGTCTACTGTGAGCATCTGTTTGTGTGAGTACAGCTTGATTGAGCCAGTTCCTGAGATAGCTCTGTTATTGCTGTGCTCTGTTAATTTGATAAAACTTAAATTGGTTTTCAAAGAAAGTGAAATAAACTGTTGCTGATACAACTCAGATGACTCTTTGTAAAATCGCATCTTTTATGCAAGGAGAGGTGATCTTTTGTACCAGTCATTAAAAAAAAAAAAAAATTATAAAATCCTTACTTTTAAAATCAAGGTTGCAAAACAAATACAGCTGTCAGACAGCTCAATGCACTTAAAGCAGCAGTTCAGTTATGGTAATTAACTTTTTTTAAATAGGTCTCCCATAATGCAAGAAATAATAGTTTTGAGAGAGAATCTTTAAACAGATAAGCAATATCATGCATTAAAACCCTTCTGAAAAAAGATTACTGGAATACTTTTATTTGCTTAATGACTGAGTCACAACATTTAGTAACCACGAGTTGGCTCAGCCTGTCTGCACAGGATTAGCCCTTTTCTGGGAGACTGAAAACAAGCACACAACACTGCTGGCTTTCAGCTGAAGAAATACTAAATATATGTTTCTTCATCTAAATGAAAACCAAACAAAAAATGCCAACTTGCTTGCACAAGTGTCATAGAACCCAAACCCACTGTTATTTAAGGTACTACTGAAGCAAGATGAGTGCCATTTGTAAATGTGGTTGCTTCAGTTTTCTTGAGCATAGGCTCATCTTAGCGTTACATGTCTTGTTTCTCTTCATTAAATATACGTAGGTAACTTAAGTATGCACTTCAAAGCTTTTTCACTTTAAATAGGAATCAAATCAACATGATTTTTATTATAGTGCTGCAGTGTTGCATTTGATTTGGTAGATAAGATAAGATCCTTTGTACAGCAGCAAAATGGCCTTAACTGCAGGGGAGCAAAACTTTTACTGCATGCAGGAGCTGAAAGACTCTCTAGTGGAGTCGGGACAACTTGGTCAAGGGATTCTATGTAGCAGATGCAGAAACCCTATTCTTGCTGTTGTGTTATGGCACAGGCAACCTATTTATATTTCTTTCCACACTAAAAGGCCAAGCATGCTTTGTGACTTTATAATGGTCATGCTGCTGTGGTTCTCGTGTGGAATTTGCTTTCTTTTTATTGCTTTTAAGTTTTGGGCAGCTCTTGTAAAAGTCTCTACCTGGCTTGGCTGACACAATCTTTGAGTTGCATGGCAAGGATGATGTGATTTCATTCGTCTTCCAAGCAATCTGTATTTGAACTGTCATTTCAGTTACTAAATTACTACTCTTGCTGTGTAATCCCCAGTGTACTGCTCAGGGAAACTAGCAGCTAAGACTATATTTGAAATATTATTTTTGCCACCTGATCTTCTCCTAGGTTTGCATAAACCTTCAAAACTTTCTCCTTTGTTTTCTTTGGAAGGCTCTTTTTGTGTGTATGGAGGTTAAGCTCTTTAGTGAAGGACTTTTCTCCATCCTGACTACAGGATGTGTAATCATGTGCTGTAGTCGTGATGGTCTGCGTAATCAACACAGTACTCTTCTTGCCAGCTACGATAAAACTGTAGCTTTGTATTCTGCAGCAAGAGAGCACACAGTGTGCAGTCACTTTTCTGAGTGATGATAAAACTTAAAGCATTTCAGTAGCATAAACGCATTTGGGTTTTTTGTCCCCATATGAATACTGATAGTCTCTGTGTTGTATTCCAGGTGGTGGAAATGCCAGCATTCCTGGGATTGAGAGGATGGCACCTGGCATTGATCGTATGGGCTCGGGAATAGAAAGAATACCTTCCGGGATGGGGCACGGGATGGAGAGAGTAGGGTCAGAAATAGACAGGATGGGTCTTGTGTTAGATCGCATGAGCTCCAATGTGGAGCGAATGGGTTCAGGAATTGACCGCATGGCCCCTCTGGGCATAGATCACATCGCTCCTAACATTGAGAGGATGGGCCCAGCTATCGAGAGAATGGGTTCTGGCATAGAAAGAATGGGTTCTGGAATAGGCTTTGGTATCGAGAGAATGGGTGCTGCCATCGACCGCGTTGGCACCACTATGGACAGAATGGGATCAGGTGTAGAACGTATGGGTTCTGGCATGGATCGCATGGGTATAGGTATTGAGCGTATGGTCCCTGCTGGAATGGGAACTGGAATGGGTCAGGTGATAGAGAGAATGCCAGCTGGATTGGATCGCATAGGTGCCACTCCTATGGAAAGAATAGGAATAGAACGTATGGGTGCTGCTAGCATGGAGAGAATGGGCTTGGAGCGCATTGGAGCCACTAACATGGAAAGAATGGGTCCTGCTATGGGACAGGGCATGGGAGCAGGCATAGATCGAATGGGACTTGCAATGGGAAGCAATTTTGAAAGAACAATGGACATGGAACGTGGAAACTTTGCAGGCAATTTTGCAGGCTCCCTTGGAGGAACTGGAGGACCTGCAGCCGGGGTGGCCAGAAAAGCCTGTCAGATATTTGTGAGAAATGTGAGTAGCCTCCTTCCTACCCCTCCTTCATAGGTCATGAAATTAATTGGTACTGACGTGTTGATCTTGTCTGTGCTCAGTTGAATTCAGTCAGAATATCTAATATGGGATGCTGCCAAAGGTGGAGTTAGGTAGGTACTCGCTTTTGCGAGTTGAAGCCATTTCCTTAATAGGAGGAGAGTGCTTGGCATCTGTAACTGAAAATGCTGAACAGGGGCTGTCCCAGGATGGAAAACACTTTGAAGAGTTGGCAGGACTTGCAAGTTGGTCAGCAGATCCTCGGTAATGGTCTGTTCTTCTCTTTTCACAGCTGCCTTTTGATTTTACATGGAAAATGCTGAAAGATAAATTTAATGAATGTGGTAAGTTATTTTATCACTTGTAACTCTGAAAATTGAACATGAATTAAACAGTAAATCCTGGCTCTGTATGTCCCTGACACTAGTATCTTAACTAAAATTTCACTTGGACTCACTGAAATACTAGGTCTTAGTGTTGACAAGCTTTGTGAGGATGTTTACTGCTCCTGTTGTACCAGCATGAGTTCTGCAGCGTTAAAAAGAAATAAGTGTCTAGCCAGCTGATAACCAGGTTAACATATGCTTTTTTTCTAAACGTGTGTGTCTTTGTCAGTCTCAGTTGGGGTGTATCATGGGTAGGCTCTTTGTAATTGTAGAAAGAAATAGGAATAGAGATGCAAGTCCTGAGAACTGCTGAAAAGCACCTGCAGAGATTCTTTTAAGTGTAAATGACTTAAGTTTCTAAATCTGGGAAAACTGTCCTTCAAATAAAAATTAAAAAAAGTCTGATTTCAGCTACTGACAGTGGAGGTGTGCTGTTCAGCATTAGGAAGTTTTTTTCATGGTAGTGGTTGCTGTGCCCAGACGTGCACCCCAATATCTTGTGCTGCTTGTCTGATGGCAAAACCAAGCCCCAGCTTTATCAGTTGTGATGTGAATTGTGTGTTGACAAGTTAGGTAGGGCTTGTGACCTTGTGCTTTGCTCCATTCATCTGCTGCTGGAGTGTGAATTGAGAGAACCAGTCTGAATTAATTAATCTCTCAAACTGAAAATGCTTCTTTAAAACAGTGACTTGATAAAGTTGTCCTGCAGCTTTAAGTTTCAGTGTAATGGTACCTTCTGCCGGTGTGCTTTCTGTGGCTTGAGGTAGGGAACTGGGATTTGACAGTTACATGGTACTTGCTAGGTTAAACAAGACCCTTTCTTTTCTTTTTAAGGTCATGTGCTGTATGCTGATATCAAGATGGAAAATGGGAAGTCGAAAGGATGTGGTGTGGTTAGGTTTGAGTCCCCAGAAGTAGCTGAGCGAGCCTGCCGTATGATGAATGGGATACAGCTTCGTGGGAGGGAGATTGATGTGCGAATTGATAGAAATGCTTAAGTAGTTGCCTTTTTAACACTGATACCAGATTTTTGAATTTGTATTTTTTCTTGTTAACCATTTTAATTTGACTGGATGTAAAGGTGTTAAAACAATTCAGTTGCTTTCTGGAGTAATTTTAATTACTTTTTTAACAAATGGATTTCCATTTTACTGTTTTTGCATTGAAACTGCAATGTGCACAATCTTTTTTTGTAGTTGTGGCATCTCGTTGACATTACAGATGTAAACAGTATGACTTTGATAATAAATGCAAGTTAAAGATTTCAGTCACAGCATCCGTTACTGGCAGCACATCCTATGCTTGCAAAAATATCTGTAAACTGAGCTCAGTAAACTAGAATTTGTATTCTCTTGTGAAGTGTCAAGAAAGAATGTTCCTCTTGGTTGTCAGTTCATGACAGTATGAATTGGTCTCTAAAATGATGCATTTCCGCATTTGCGTTAGTGTTTGAATGTCTCCGGTGTGCAGGGGACTTCCCTTTCCTGTATTCAGACCTAATTGATGACCACTCTTAGCAAAAGGCTGGTAGCTTAATTTTTCTCCAGTGGCAATGCTAATTTTAAAAAAAATAATAAAGAGAATATCCTCTACCTTCAGTTGTGTCAGTGCCGTTGTGAAGGCCTGAACTGAAAATGGATTTAAAACCCTCATCTATTTTTTTTCTAAGATGGAGCATTTCAGTGGGGGCCATGCATGCAGGTGTGTTGGTTCCAGTCAAGGGCAAGGTGTGGTGACAAACAGCTGCTGCAGGTGAGAGGCAGAAGGCGGCATATTTCACCTTCTCCTGCAACAAATACAGTTTCAATAACACAAAATGAAAGTGATTATTTTTGAGTGGGAATCCTTGTGGCAGGAGAGCTGAAGCTTGATGCCAAAGATTATTCCTTGCTCTTACCTTGGTTTGAGAGCTGCATGGCCTCCAAAATCAAATTCTTCTTTACAGTAATGGGAAATAAGAAGACATTTTCATTGTGGGCTTGATTCCAGCAGCAGGACTCTGCTGGCTCAGAGGCAGTAGTATCGATTGCCTTGATGTGTCTCGTGGAGACCCATCAATATCATCTCAATGATGCTGAGCAAGTGAGGAGTGCTGCTCTAAAAATTTGCCAACAGGCTTTGTTGCACAAAGCTGTCATCCAAACTGTACCCCATCAGAAAAATGTTTGAAGCGTCATCAACTCTTAATTGTTAAGCTAAAGCTCATCTGACCTGTCTTCTGGTGAAAGGTCATCTCATGGTGTCAGTGCTCTGTTTTATGATGCAACTGAACTGTGCTGTGTGAGCCAGCATGGTTGCAGAAATCCTTCTTGTGGAAAAATAGCTTGAGTGAGCTGTTCTGAGAGCTTTCAGAGCTATATATAAGGAAAAAAATGTTACAATATGATCTTGGTCTCTTAACACTTTCTCCATTCTAACCTTGTCCCCATAAACTTTGCGACGAGGTGCTCTCAAGAACGCTTTCCACACACTTCAAACTGTTGAGTTTTTAGTTTCACCTTTGCTTTCTCAATTGAGAAAATCTTGCCCAAGAGATTCATGTGCATTCCAACAGCCCCTTCTCTTGCTTCTTACCCCTCAGTTACCCATGAAGTACTTGCACGATGAAACTGCTGAATTAAACTCAAGTTGTATTTCACATTTTTATTTTTTATTTTTTTTTAGTATCAGTGCAAGAGTGAGGTTACCTTTTGCACAGCTGTGCTGGTGGAGAGTATCCTGTAGCAGGGCAGTGCAGGAACCTCAAACCAGCCTTGCAACCGCAGAGGATGTAGTGGAGGCTGCAGCAAGGCTGGTTGCAAGGCCCTTGGGAGGGGAGGTTGCTGTGCTGGGGAACAGCGGGAGCAGGTACATCCCTTGGTGTTTTGTGCTTTGGAGGAGGAAAAGCCCAAACCCTACTGCGCTGCTTCACAATAAAGCCACCAGTTCAGGCTGTTGGTGTGCCCTCGTAATGGGCCATGCCTGCAGGGTAGCCCTGCTCGGTCGGGCGAGCCGCCTGCCACCCTGGTGGTGTGTCCAAAATGTGAGTGCGGTCCCAGTGTGCGACATGGTGATCTCACACCCTGAGACGAGACTTATGCAGAGCTGCGCGAGTCCAGATGCCAGCAAACACAGCCAGTGTGCTGCGGGCAGTCACAAAGGTCACATGCTGAATCTTGCCGCACCTTCCCTGCCCGCAGGGGTGGCTGCCTGTGTCTGCACGCCCATTGCCTGGCTCGTTTGTTACTATACAGGCTCTGAGGAAGCATCTCTCAGGAAGCCTCGTTGAGCACCTTGCCCTCCGGGCTGTGTTTTTCAGTATTGTGACGGGGATGACTCGCTCCGGCAAGGCTGGAGGTCGTGAGGGCCGACAACGCGGGGAGTGTTCGCGGTGCCACCCCCCGGAGCGGA
>JAVJGJ010000047.1:49023242-49049838 GCA_035590215.1 Microhierax caerulescens | reverse complement strand
GGGCCGGTGGCACCGGGCGCTGCTGCTCCCCCCGCCGCGTGGCCCTGCGTGTGCTGCCGGCGCGGGCCCCCGTGGCCCAGGTCGCTCCTGAGGCTTCCAGAGGGTCTTCACGGAGCTGCTGGCGATGCTGAGCTGCTCCACCCGTGGCCTAGTGCAAGGTTCAGATTTAAACGTGGGTTTTCCCCTGTGTTGAGCAGGCGAATGCACACGTGTGCGGATGCGGAGGTTGGAAAGGCATTTTCTGACGCGCTTTCAAGGTGGTTGATTGTCGTTCGTGCCCAAAGTTAAACATGGGATTAAGCATTTTTGCTCAGTAGCATGGAAGAAATGTGCCTTTCCATCAAGACCTGCCGTCAGTTGCATGCAGCAGGGAGTCTGCCCCAAGTTTTAGTGCTGTTCTTACAGCTGCTACAGGTTTTTAAGGTATGCATATAATATCTAGCTTATTCTTGCTTGCTATAAAGCCTGGCCCAGTGATGACTTGGGCAGCAAGGTTCAGAGAGAGGCAATGGAGAGCGTTTTCTTCTTTGATGTAAACTTGACACTTTACGATCCAGCAATCCAACTTCACCATAACTACACAGGCAATAAATTAAGAGGGAGCTGAATTTAAAAGATGTGACTTAATAGAAATGTAGAAACCGGTGAGTTAATGTGACGCATGTCGTTGGGCCAGCAGGATTTGTGGGGCAGTTACGCCGTTACTTCTCAAGTGTAAAATCTTAATTTAGCTTGTGTTTGGCAGTGCTGTCACCTGAAGCCACAAGACCAGACAGTGTGGCTCTTTGCAAAACCTTTTCAACATCTAGAAGCCTGATAAAGAGGTGGATGTGTTAATGTTAGACACAGAATTAAGTATTTGCAGTTACAAATAATTTTCCAAAGTCTTTTAATGGCAAAGCCCACTTGATTTGTCCTGTGTTTTGTTTTGTGGGGTTTTTATTTTTTAGGATGAGCCGTTTGAGAGATGGTCTGAGAGAAAGAGCTTGGGTTACATGGTCTGGTAACACAGGCCCATCAGGAATGGGAGGTTGGTTTGAGGTAACAGGTGCAACTTTTGCCTGACTGGAGGCCAAGGATGGGCCGAATAGGTTTTCCCTGTGGGGAAGAAGAGCGAGCTCAGTGCTGAAGGGCTGTTTTAAGGCTGCAAAGACAAGAGCCTAGGAGCTCTGCATAGCCTGTTTGCATCGTAGGATTGCGGACTGAAGGATTAGCCATGCAATACAAGAAGTTGCTTGTGATCTTAGCAAAGTGCAGCAGAATTTCTCGGTGATCATTCTGTGATCGAGTGTATCTTGTCTGGAGCAAAAGGTGTTTGTCTCTGACTTCAGGCAGCACTGCAACTGCGTTTTTAGGAAAACTTGTAAGTGGATATAGTACTGCTTAAACACAAACCAAGGTTTTTATGGATGGCCTTTATCAAACCAGCCTCCAGTGTTTCTTGGCAGCACTTAAAATGTGTTCCTGGAAGATCAGTGAACGTTGTCTATTTGCAGTATTATTTCCTTCCTTCCTTAGCTCTCTAAGACTGCTGTCATCTTGTATTGTGTGCTAACCGGATCTTATGTTTTAATTTCAGAAATGTTTCATCAGTGGCATATGGCTTATATCCAGAAGAAACCCAGGTCCTGCCATCCACAGGGGTACAGTATATAGAATGAGCAGGCCTGTTGTAGAGATCTATCAGGTTGGTTAATGGCTGGATTTTCTTATTTTGGGCCTGAAGGGGTTTCCTGTTAGAGTATTAATCTACTAGATGTGGATAGATATTTGAGAAGCACCGGTTCTAGGTTGAAAGTTTCCACTTCTTAAGATCTATCTGATGAACTCAAGGAATTTTGTAGTAGCTGAGTCCAAATGACAGAGTTCAGGAGTGGTGCTCTGGTAACTTCATCTACCAAATTGTTTAAGCCTGAACTAATCTCTGGAGTTAAACTTCCTCTGGAGAAGCATTTTTTTAATGGCTATGTAGATGCACTTCACATTAGAAATGTGTTGTTTTTCTGGGTGTTTGGAGGGTAAGCTACTTCTTTTCCAAGGTAGCTGTATGTTTTCCACGACGTTTAATGTTAGAATTGACCCAGCGCTTGGCTTAAGTAAAACTAAGCAACTTAAGCAAACTACCTGCTGGGTTTGATATTTGTTTAATTTAATGTCACTTTGGATTCTACAAAGTGTAATGATTTTCTTTAGTCTAGATGCTACTCTTCTGGAGGAAGAAAAGGTTTTATATCAGGTTTTGTGGAGAACATCAAACAGGAATTAGCAAAAAACAAGGAGATGAAAGAAAGTATTAAAAAATTCCGAGATGAAGCTAAAAAGCTAGAAGAATCTGATGCGCTTCGAGAAGCAAGGAGGAAATATGTAAGTCTTTTCCTCATGAATTCCTTTGGTGTTTTCATTGCCCAGTCACTGAGCTATTACTATTCTGAATGTAAATTTGAATCTTTCTGCAAATGAACTGTTTAGTTCAGCATGCCTGTTTTTATGAGAAGTTCTGCTTGGCTGGAAATACTGACTGGTAAATGGATGTTTTTGAACGTTTTGGTTGGGGTTTTTTGTTCTTTTAGTAGAAAATTTTCCAGCAGACCCTTCACTGGATTTCCCAAATAATGAGTAGATAAAATAATGAGACATTAAATTTAATGTGGGCAGTATTTAAATACTTCTTTTGCATTTCTTGAAGAACTATCAAGAGCATCACTTGCAAAATTGAAACGGTGATGCTGGTTACTCAAGTAGTGTGCTCCCTAAGATGTAGCTCTTCTTGCCCTCAGTTACAGCGTTAAAGGGGTGTGTTACATGCTAAACTGTTTTGAGTATTTTCTGTCATTGCAGTTACATACAGTGTGGGTTTTTTTCCACAGAAAACCATTGAATCTGAAACGGTGAAGACCTCAGAAGTGATTAAAAAGAAACTTGAAGAAATAACTGGTACAGTTAAAGAGGTAACATGCAGCTATGGAAGAACCTTTCCCTAGGGCAGTTCTGCTCTGAGGTTATCTGTTTTGTGTGCACTTGAATTATCACCCTTTCTTTTTTCTTGGTGAAAGGTGGTTGCTCTTCCAAAAGTGATCACTGTTCTGAATCTTTAAGGCCAGAGTCATTAACAAAATTACAGCAATAGTGTGTGATAGATTTCTTACTCAGTGTGTGGTGAGAGGACAGGCATTGTCCAGTGATTACACTCAGATTTGGAGACGGTCATGATGGTTCTGCATTGTCTAGCAGTAAAAAAAGCCTCAAGGTGGTTCTGCCACTGGAGGGCAGTTAGAGCAATGCTGGAAGATCACCCTGGAAAGTTGTTTAGGAGGTGTGATGCTCTTCACACTGATGCTTTTTGCTACTAATGTGATAGGGCTTCTGGCTTCTCACTGCATGGTGGGAATGATTTACTACATCAGAGGCTCCAGGTGTTGTAAGTGGAAGTGCTGGTAGTGTAGTTGAAGTGCTCTCCTCTAAGTTAGCATGCTGTAAGTAGTTCCATGGCTCCATGTGTCTTGGGAAGAACCAAATGCCTGGAGGAGCAGGCATTGTTCCTGCCTAACAGGTGTAAGTGTCCTCCGTTCTAGGCTCAGACTTTAAAGATGTCTGTATAGATCTGCTTTAAAGTAGTTGGATTCAAGTTATTTTTTAGCTTGGGACTAAGCACTGCAGCCTGTGCTCATTTACTTAATTTCTTGCCCAGGTTCATCCAGGCAGCAGGTATATTTGAGTGTTTAGTGGGCTTTGACTTTAATCTCTGGAGTAAATTTCTGATGAGTCTTCCTGATGGCTTTTTAAATATGGAATAAATCAGGTGGATGTGGCCCCTGTAGAAGCTGATCTGCAGTGTTTGTGAATTCAGTAGGTACCAGACAGGGCTATTTGGGCATTCCTCAGTGGGATGCAGGACCTTTTATTTCTTATTCCCTCTTTTCTGCCCCCTTCTCCGCATGGGCACCATTGTGGTCAAGGAGTTCACATCTATTCAGCATTGCTCCCCATCGCTTTCAGAGGAGATGGGGTGACTGACAGGACAGGGCTGGGTAACCCAGCGATTCCTGCGTGCTCAGACTCTGCCAGCTGCTGTCTCCCAGTGGCTGTCAGGAGGAGGCGGAGGGAGCAGATCCCACTGCCGAGCCTTTATGGCAAAAGTCCTTGCTTGTCAGCTGTCTGTGATACCTGCTGCTGGGTTTGTCACTAGCCTTCCTGCCGCTGTAGACCTGTCAGTACCCAGGAGGTGGCACTGAGCTAGAAGAGTTGGAGAAGGGCTGTTGTTGCAGTGTCTGCCACCCTGACAGTTAGTCCCAGGCACCTCAGTCTTGTTTTTCCCTCTTACTGATCAGAGTAATTAAATCAGCAGTGACTGAAAACTTACTGCTCTTTCTTTTAAAGGCAGTACGAGAATTTCTGCAGTAAATTACAGCTGAGAGGTACTTCAGGAGGCTGCTCCTTATCTGTCAGTTGAAGTGTGTGGACTTCCTGCTTATAGCTAGGCTGCCTCAGAGCAGGGTGAACGGAGCTGGTCTCAGCAGTGGTTTAAGATTAAAGCCTGTGTGATTGTTCCCAACATGTGCAGTCAGATGATGCAGGATCCCTGCTGAGAAACAGCCAGCCAAGCACTGGACTTAAACTCTGTGCAATTAAGTTTGTGTGGACCCGGTCCCCACTCTGTGCTGTGCTCCGTCACTCTTGTTCTATCTAGGTGTGCTCTGGTAGCTTAATTGCATGTACAGGTATGAGCAGGATGTAACGCTCTTTGCTGTGCTCTGGTAGCTTAATTGCATGTACAGGTATGAGCAGGATGTAACGCTCTTTGCTGATCTGGAGGTAACTGTTATCTTTTCAGTACTGCTGAGGGTGCTGTAAGCATCTTCATTGGCCAAATCCCATTGAAAACCAGGCAAAACCATTTGGTACTTGTATTCTGCCATTTTTCTTCCTCTGAGGCTGTGGCTTGTGGCCCACCCAGGATTGGTTGCCCGCTGCCAGTGAGATTTCCAAGATCCTCGGGGAGCTGATGTGTGCTGCTGCAGAATGAAAGGGTGACCAGCTACTGGCAGAGTCCATTTAACCTTTGCATACAAGATCCTGGCTCTGTCAACACAGCCATAGTGAGGTATATGAAGATGTTGGATTGAGAAAAGCGTTTCCTAATTTTGCAGGAATAGCTGCATAGCAGAGAACTATCTCAACCACTTCTATACCTTCTCTTAGGGAGCAAGAAGTACCTGGTTGTTTCAAAGCAAAGGGCTAGGGTATTTTAATTCTGGCATCATTGGTCCTTCTCTTTGACGTCAAGAAAAATACATGTTTTTTTAAATCTATGGGCAGCAGCTGTTACAAATGCATATGGTCCCATGAGTAGCCACATTTGTTGTTCTGCACAGAGGTGTTGGATAATGCCGCAGTGCCAAACCATGGTGTGCCAGTAAGACTCCCTTGTGACATGTGTTCACCTTAGGTTTGGTTAGTCTTGTGAGTGCATTAGGAAGTCTTTAGCATTCACAAAGAGGAGTGACTCAAAATAAGTTTTCACCTGTTGCACTTGAAATGGCCTTTTGTTTCCTGTTTTATTTTGTTGCAGAGTTTGGATGAAGTAAGTAAGAGTGATATTGGCCGGAAGATAAAGGAAGGTGTGGAAGAAGCAGCAAAAACAGCAAAGCAGTCTGCGGAGTCAGTGACAAAAGGAGGGGAGAAATTAGGCAAGACAGCAGCCTTCAAAGCTATTTCTCAGGTACATAAGTCCTGTGCCTCTTTAGGACACGGTGCTGTGGACACAGCTCATTAACATGGGAGTTATGTGTGAACTTGTGCTGACTCTAAAATGAAGTGCAAGACTGTTACAGCAAGACGTTGTGAGCCATTAGAATAAGATGGTAAGTTCAGGAGATGTATTTTGCAGGTCTAGCATTCACTTAACAACCCTAGAAAAGTGTAAGTTTTGAGTATCTGAGCTTCTGCTAAAATGTGTTACTGGAAAAATTGGTTGCTGTGCTTGTGGAGTAGGGTAGCAAATGTCTTCTGCAGATGGGTATGAGTGGTACTTGGGAACAAACTGGCTTACTTAAAGCACTCCTTTTCTAGAAAATATGTAAGCGCTTATGTATTTTGATGTCACCCAATCAGCTGGCTTTAGCCTAAAATGAAGCGTTCCCCTTGACAGGTTTCTCATGCCTCCTCTGAAGCCTTGGCTTTAGCCCTCGTAAGAGGAGGTACCAGCCGGGTGGAGCATCAGCTGCACCAGTCATGGCAGTTCCCCTCTTTCTGTGTTTCTAAGAAGACATCGTCATACTAAAGGTCGCTTCTAGCCATAGCTGCAGGTTCACATTATACACTATTATTTTTTTTCCTTTTTCTGTAATGATGCCTGGTACATTACTTCAGTAGCCTCCTAATCTAAGAACTATTTGTTCCTTCCATGAAGCAGGCTGTGCCAGATCTTAGAAGCAGGCAATTATTTTATAGGACTTAAAAGTAAATTTTTTTGATGCATAAAAATTTGTTTTCCCTGTAAATGAATAAACCTTTTGATTCATCATATTTAACTGATTCACACACCTTTTATAGGTTGTGAACAGTTCTAGTAGCTTTGTTGTACTTTCTAGAACAAATATAGCATTTAGAATATTCAGTCTACTGCTTCAGAAAACCAAATACGTTATCTTTGAAATTGTAGTAGTAATCTCATTTTTGAGCTCTCCATTGCTTCAGTATTTAGGAGATATTTTATTTGTGTAATCTACAGCTGAATGATATCCACGGGGGCTTATGACTTGTTTTGTTCTCTGCCGGGTCCCTCAGATAGTCTTTTATAGTACGTAGGAACTGCCTGGGCTTTGGAGCTTTTTATTTGCTTATCCTTGAAGTTTAAAGTTACTTAGATTCTCCTTCGTGCTTTGTGTCACATCTCTGGCATCTATCCTGTCTAGGCCCTGAGCGCTGTTCTAACTTTCTTCAGGAAGGAGTCACACTGACTTTGAGTAGGAGAGGATGGCTTATGCTGGCAAAAAGCTGTGTTAGACATTTGATGTGTTCTCCAGAAAATTCCTGTGTAAAATAAAGTTGAAAAATAACGGCCCCCGTAAAGCCACATGATGCTCTAGGCTACATAACTGACATGTTCTAAATAAAAATGCAAATTGGGAGAAGCTGTATAGAGCGTGTATAAAAAAAATCCCCTTCTGCCTGCATGTGTCTAGTTGTAACAGGGAAGATCTGTACTTACTGTGCATTTTCTGTAGGTACAGTTATTAGAGAAAGTATGGCTCAGAAGTTCAGTAACAAAAACAGAGCAGCCAAGATGGAGGAACACTGAAATTGCCTTTTAATTCCAACCCCTGTTGAAGTGTATGACAAAAATTCCCAACAATGGTTGCAGTAGGATGCAGCTTCCTCTTGGCAGAATCTGAACTAAGGATGTAGCTGTTCACTGATGCGATGTATATCAGTCCAGAAATTTCAAGTCCTTTTTTGTGATGTAGCCTCACCCAAGAGGAGAATATATCCTTTCTCCTTTAGTATAAGCTGCACTACTGGGTTGGGTTTTTTTCCACATCTCATCTCTAGCAAAACCCAGTTTGCTTCAAAGCTATTTTCTCAGCTAGAAGATGTGTAGAATTCTATATAAAGTGAGGCTGTCTTTTGTTTTGGGGAAAGAAATACTTCTGTTTGTTTAAGCTTGGGCCTGGAACCTGGATTTTATTGACCTTTCAGGTGGATTTGCAGTTGGTGTCCTGAAGTTTTTTCTTTTCCCCTATTTTTGGATACTAGGAGCCATTCTTCCTTTTACCTGGGGTTTGTCATTCTGTCGGCAGCTTCTGGCTGCTGTTGGGGACTGATATGCCTGCCTTCCTCTGACTTGATTTATTCCAGTTTAAACTCTGTTGCCCTTTATCAGCTGTAGGGTTTGATTGTGTCCATAGCTTCTACTATACTTTTTTTTTCTTCAGGTTGATTCAATACAGCCATCCATTTGCTGTCCTAAACTGTTAATTCCTTATGCAGAAGGCCTTGATACTGGTGTGTTTGTCAGCAGCTGTCAGTGAAGAAGCATTTGCTGAGCAAGGAAGAGGAGAATCACCTATGGTCCCTTGTCTTTTTTCTTCAACAGAAATGATTTTCACTTCCTGGGAAAGTGGGGGGAAAAGTAAATCAACCTAATAGGGATATTTTCCTTTCAGGGAGTAGAAACCGTTAAGAAGGAGATAGATGAAAGTGTTCTAGGGCAGACTGGTCCTTACAAACGTCCGGAGCGACTACGAAAGAGAACAGAATTCTCAGGCGAGAGGATTAAAGAGGAGCGAATATTTGAAGCTAATGAGTACGTATTGGATGTATTAGGGTGAATATTTCTGTGTATAATTTGATAAAACTTAAAAAACTTAACTGCAGGTCAGGGATGGTTAAAATCCAAGCACTGAAGTGAGGCTGTGGGGTGAGGTGTGACCTCAGGTGGGTCTGAGAGCATGTTTCCAGTGTAAGTTGATGATATTGAATCTTCCGATAGTGAAACTGGGCGCTTAAAATTATAAAGTGGGGACATAATGTTCTGACATGAAATTTTGACTTGTGCGTGTGTTATGTTTTCTCAGCTCTAACATCTTGTGATTGAATTGCGTTTGGCAGGACTGAGTCTGAGCTAGTTTGCTTTCCCTGCTGCCTTGCTCCACTAAGTCGTGTATCATTTATGTGGTGTATCAGTGATAGCTCACGCTGCAGTGATACCCGTCAGGATCTTCTTTTTCTGCTCACTTGGTTGTAAGTCACTTGTTCACAAGTACCCATGTCTTCTGCGCTTTCTAGGGAAGCCATGGGTGTGGTGCTGCATAAAGACTCAAAATGGTATCAGCAGTGGAAAGACTTCAAGGACAATAATGTGGTCTTCAATAGTAAGTGTTCCAAAGACAAAGGAGTAGCACGTTATTTTCCCTGTTCTGATTCTTGCTGTGTTGGATCTAATGCCATCTGTGCAACTAGTCTCAACATAATGCAAATCATAGCCAGTTTTTTGTTGTTGTAGCTGTTGCTGTGAGGTGGTGTGAATGGGAGGTAGGCGTAGTTGACAACATTGCAGCTTTTCCAAGCTGCTCCATCTGTGTTTGGACCCCTCCCCCAGGCAGGCATTGTTTTTGATCAGTCCCTGCTCCCTGTAGGTACCAAAACCTGCTTTCACTGTTGCTTAAAGAGAACTGAACTCTGCTCTTTCTTCTGCTTATTTTTTTTCTAGTCAGATCCAGTCTGGCACTGGGAAGAGGCCAGGGCATGCATGTGTGCATGTCACCAGGGAGAAGGCAGGCAGATCTCTTCTTCCCGACCTTGAGCTTATGACAAGGAAAAATCTTGTCTTCAGTGAGCTGGTTTCTGTTGTCATCTGCTTAGAACTATGGAATGTGTGGGACTTCGCCTCCTTTCTGTTTTTATTGCAAAACCTGAAAATACTGAATATCTGTACTGCAGTGGGCCATCACTTCTGATAGTTATCCAGATACCTAATGTTTCAGAAAGGCATAAGAAGCCTGAGGCCAGAATCCTTCAACAAATCAAAGTAATCGGTGCCAGGGTACTGCAGGGTAAATGACTTGTTAAGGAACAAAAAGATTGTGTAAAAGTGCAACATATAATTAACTTTGGATTGTGTTTCTTCCCAACTTCTTTTAAAGCAGAGCTCTTTGGGCGGTATCCAAGAATGGGTTTTTACATCCCATTTGTTAGCCTTTCCAAGGAGAGATGCTCATAGCTCCTAAGACTCCCCACATGTTGCATCCTCCAGTCCTGTACCATCTGTTCGAGCTCTGTGCGTTCTCTACATTTTACACATCTTTCCAAGACTCTGGTTTTGCAATTCAAGCAACACTGCAGCTGTGGCTGCACCAGGCTCTACAGTGTGCGCTCTCCCTTTATGTACCACCTGCACTGTACCAAGAACACTGTGTTTTTTTGGAAGGAGCATAAGCTTCAGGGCAGGATTCCAATTGTTAATTGACATAGTGGGAAGAAGCTTCCCTGCAGGGCCCATTATCCCGCAACTACCTTCTGTGGTTCTGATCCATCTGACGGTGTCCAGAGACAGATAACAGGTTGGCTGAGCCCTTAGTTTGTTGCAGCAGTGCCTGCTTGCTAAAATGGCTTGCCTTTTTTTTTTTTTTCTTTTTTTTTTTTCCTGCTTCACCCCTCGTCCTTCTTCCTGCCTTTGAGATTTTGCTTTGCAGGAGTTCTCCTTCCCCATCAATGATTTCTGTAGTGTTGTGGCATGCTTGGCTTGCTTTCTTACCAAGGTTGAGAAGTACGTAGAACTTAAAAACTACATCCTTACTGATGTCTTGCTATTTTATTAAAAAAATTGGCAAGATTTAAGGTCTGTTCTTGGTTCCTGCCTCCCAGGTAAACTTTCTGGTGTTGGTTTCATATCCTGCTACCCCTTGTAGCAGACTGAATCAGGGGGTATAAGCAGACTGTTACTGGTGTAAGGAAGTCTAGTGTTATTTTTCTATCTGAAAACCTGCATAGAAGGTCCAGAGTTTCTGACAGCTGAAGTAAGAGAAACCATCATTCCCCTAATGATGGTTATTGATAGGAACGCAGGAAGATGAGCAGAAGAGTAACTTTTGAAATTGACACTTGTTAATTAACAAAGAGGTTTAGAAGAGAAGTAGGAGGTTTGATCTGCAATCTGTTGCATGTTGTTTCCCAATTCAGGAACACAGTGGAAGGACACTGCTGCTCATGTCTCTTCTCCTTTCAGGGTTCTTTGAAATGAAGATGAAGTATGATGAAAGCGATAACGCATTCATTCGAGCTTCCAGAGCTGTCACAGACAAAGTCACTGACTTAATAGGTAATGTTTCATCATTGCTGCAAATGAGCATCTGTGGCCTTTTAACTCTGTTCTAGTGACTGTTAGAGCTGTCACCCTCCGTGTGTTACTAACATTTGGGACAGGTTCTGGAGCTTTATGATATTTTGGCATGGATCATTATCCAGTATCACACAGTGTAGCAACCTGCTGCTGGATCAGAAGTGCAGTGTGATGACAGGTGCTTGTATGGGATAGACTTCAAGCTTAACTTTTAGTCTGCATTTGTGCAGAAGTGACTTCTCCTTCCCTCTGGTATATAACCAGAGGCCTTTCTCTTGTTGTGTGGTGACAGTTGTTGTGCCACCGGTCTCACTGAATTGTTTTATTAGGTGGATTGTTCTCGAAGACAGAAATGTCCGAGGTTTTGACAGAGATACTCAAAGTGGATCCATCCTTTGACAAAGATCGTTTTTTAAAGCAATGCGAGTATGATATAATCCCCAATGTCTTGGAGGTAAGATAGGGGTAGAGTATTGATGCATTTTTTCTTTGCTATAACATGGAAGGTTTTTCTCTTAGTTTTCTGATGCTACAATTGAAAGGTGGTACAGTATTTGCTTCTCAAGTGTCCACCTTTGCACGGAACATGGCATGACCGTGGAAAAAGGAACCTGGATCCCACATAACAATTTAGTTTAAAACCATATTTCATAATTCAGTAGGCTAGCAAATATTTTTTACTGGCCTGGAAAAGAACTTCTCCCCTGAGAAATGATATGAGCATCAGAGGGATCAAACTGAAGTAGGTGAATGAACAGTACTGGGCAAATAGTGATATCAAATATTGATAAGGGAAAGAATTTGGTGCATAATTACTTGCTGGATTCTAAATGATCTGTGACTGCTTATGGAGAAAACCAGGTCATGACAAATGGTTTCAGTGAAAATATTTCTGCCGCTAGTCAAGGCAGTATGTGGAACTTAATGTTTTTAAAGACTGAAGTATAAAAGGCACTCAAAGAATAGCACTGATGAAGGATGTGACTTCCAGTATAAATGGATATAGTTCCTCTCACTGTAACAGTGTGTCAGAAAAAAGAGTGAAAGTAGGGCATTTGAAGTACAGCAGAAATTGTTTTGAGAGATTTTTGTGAGGGAAAACTGAGGCTTAAAGAGATGAACAGATGCTAAGAAAGAGCAAAGTGTTATTTTCTCATCCCATGATGCAGTGAGTGATCATATCTCAAATTCATACGTGCTAATACACATGTGGAAATACTTATGATATGCTTAGTCATGATGTAGCATTATAGGATGAATAAAATGAATTTCATTCTTACAGATACAAACATCCAAACTGATGCATAGTTAGGTTTTGACACTGCTGTCTTTGTAGTGACTGACTTGGGTATCAGATGTGTGACTGGAACTGGAATGTCAACAGTGAAATAAAGCAGACCTGTCACAGTGAATCTGCTTCTCCTAACGGTGCCATATCACTAAAGCAAGCTGCAAAAAATGGGCTCCTGACTCTTGGAGGATCAGTTTTTCACAGGAGAGGTTTTTTCAAACTGTAGGCAGCCAGCTTACAGATGCCATCAAGTATGAAGATTTATAGGCTTTATATAGAAAAATGCCCCACCATGTATAAGTAACTTTATTTTGAAATCTGCTAGATTCCCAGCATCTGTCTTACTATGAATTCCAGGTGTTTGTTACGCAGTGTTTGAAAAGTAAACCTTTTCATGAGTTGCACTGTGATTCTTCTGTTCATTCTGTGCCCTGAATTTTTCGCAGTCTTGAAAACCGTAGATCTACTTCTCGTTTGTGCTCCTGCTTCTGTTAGATCCCACCTTCCAGGGTTTCTGGGTAGTGTGCATTCTGCTGACTTTTTGGACAGGAAGGTTTGAGATAGTTTTTATCTTTATTGTGAAAAGGTTTATGTGCGTCTGGCTCAGTATGTGTGTGTTTATAGAAGTTCTTATTGCTGTTCCTTTTTGAAGCTCCTGTCCTTCAGAGTTCTGCAAGATGTAGGATTTAAAGTAGTTTGCTGCTGAAAGCACTGATCATTTCAACTCTTTGATACAGAGGTGTTTTAAAATGTTCATATTTTATTTGATTTTCTCTTTTAGGCTATGATGTCTGGAGAGCTTGATATCCTCAAAGATTGGTGCTATGAAGCGGTAAGTAAAGCTACTAAAAATGTCTGAAAAGATTATGGTTCTCCCTTGTAAGCAGGTGTGTTGTGTCTTCCTTGCTTGCAAGCTGTCCAGCTCTTGGATCTGTGATGCTGCTTACCTGCTTTGCCCAGCTGCTTCCCCGTGTAAGCAGTTCATACTGTAAAACACTAATGCAGTCAAGTGTACATGCTGGGCTTCTGGAATAGTCTGGATATGAGAGAGCTGTTTAGAGACGGTGAATTGAGAGCTAAACTCAGACTAGTCTGACTAGCTCCAGTTCTGCACTGCCCTTCTTGATTTGGATGGGCTTTGATAGAGCCTGCATCCCAGATATGGGGTGAGAAGGTGCAGAGACATTTCAGATGACCCCAAAAGGTGATGCTTTTCTGCTTACAGAGTCAAGTTATCATGAAGCTACTATACAAACACAACTCCACTGCAATATTCCAGCAAATAATTCTGGCAGGCTGAAGTTTTTCTGAAATTGCAGCATAGATAATCTGCAGTCTGGATAACCTCACTGCCAAAAAATGAATTTTGTTTTGTAGTACAAAAACTGGTTTTGCTTTTGTACCAGGATGGATTTTCAGTGTTGGATCCACTTCTTGAAACAGTGAATATGAATTGGTTGCAATTCAGTGATTGTATTATTGTCTGCTTAACTTTGTGAAAGCAGCTCCTTTCCTGACAATGTAGATGGATGCTTGTTCTGGTCTTCACTCTGCTCCACAATAATTGTGTTGGGGCCAATGTAGAGCTGTGTTTGTTCTGTTTCTGAAGAATTTGATTGTTGAAAGTGAATGTTCTCCTTCCTGATCGCCACCACCAGAGGGCTGGAATTTTTTTGTATTTAATTTCTTGTGATTAACGGTCTTTGTAACAATATTGCAGTATGTAAGAGGAAGATATTTAAAGCAGTCTGAATGTAAAGAAAGTTCTTTATTGGTTCAAGCAACCTTTGAAATGATACCATAGAGTTCCTCTCAAGTCTCCAGAGGAAAGCAGTAGATTTGCTTCAGTTGAGAAGACAAAAAGCAAGCTCTTGTAAGACAGTTGTAGTTATAAATTAAGCTCATAAGTCAAGAATCGTCTGTCGAAGGTGAGGGAGGAAATGGGAGTCCTATTAATGAGAATTCAGGAGAAAAAGGCTCTTGAACAGAATCATACCACAAGTGTTATGTTTGTGATACTGGTCACTAAAGTGTTGGAATACAAACCAGGAAGGCAAAAGTGTGGTGGCAGGCATACCACCCGAGCTGCAGGTTGCTGCCAGCCCACTGACTGAGATGCAGTTCGTGGTTCATAGAGCTGTCTCTGCTTACTGCCCTCAGAATCCCTGATCTGTGACTCCAGCTTCACTCTGGTGACTTTGCTGGTAACTTCTGTAGGTTGTTTGCATTTAAACACTTGTGATGAAGGTTAGAAATCTGTGGTGGGGAGGCAGGTAGGGACCACTTTGTTTCTTTGATACCTGCCAAGAACATGGGCAATAATGCTGAAAGCAAGTAGAAGTTCACTGTCCCCCACACCAGTTCTCAATGCATAAGTATGTGCATGTGCCTAAAAGGAGCCAGGAAATGCTGATCTGCCTCCAGGGTCTGGCTGGGTATTAGGAAAGTAGCTTAGTTCCCAGACTGTTTCTCCTTGTCTGCTGTCAAATCCGAATCGTAAGTGCCTTGACTATCAGGTGCACTTGGTGTACATGCTTAGTTGTGAATGATGGGTCTTCTGTTCTGGCCAGGGGAGGTGGGATTTTTAGTGAGAATTTGGTTATGTGAGGCCCAGAGCATTTGATGCAGCTGTTTGATACCTTGCAAGACATGTTCAGTGTATTTGCAAAAAAAATTACTTTTTTCAGTGGTTCTCTCTGAGCAGAAAGTCCCTCTTGTGTTGTGACAGAACAAATTCAAATGTGTAATGCAAGTTTGTTGCTTCGTTTAGACTTACAGTCAGCTTGCTCATCCGATCCAGCAAGCCAAAGCCATGGGTCTCCAGTTCCACTCCAGGATTCTTGACATTGACAACATTGATGTGAGTGTCCTTTTCTATATTTCACCTTGGGGGATGAATTAGAAACTCATGACCTGAAGAAGGGTTTTCTTCTTCGCTCTGACTGTTGGGGTTTTTTGCCTCCTGCTACTCTGCTATTTGCTGTTTTTGCTAACAGAGGAACAGATCGCTGCTGGAAGGGAGAGCTCATGGGGCAGATTTGCTACTGTGTGATCAAGCCTAAGTTGCAGCATTGTGGTTTGTCTCCTCTCTGTCAGGGCACCTTGGTCTTAATTGCCAACATATAGATTGAGAAAGGCTAATAATAAAGGCGAATAGCACTAACCCAGTGCTTTTGTGACGGGCTCTGTTGGTGCTTACTCAGGATGATAATGCACAGTACTTCTGTGACTCAAGGCTGTGCTGTGCAGGAGCGGCTATTAGAGAGACTAAACTGCTGCTCTGGGTGGCTCTTGATGAGCGGGGAGGGAACAGCTGTGAGCAGAGCCGTCACCTCCTTAGGAACAGAGTTGGTGGCTGGGGACTCGGGCCAAATGTCTGCACAGTCATAGTGCTCTCCGTGTTCCTCTTTATTGAGGAGCCTGAGGTGTTCCTGTTCTACTTAGCAGTAAGTCTACAGTAGTACTTCCATTTAATTAAGTCTTTAGTGTCATCTCACTGGCCCCTAAGTTTTCTTTTAGATCTTTCTTTCCTGCAATGGCAAAAGAATATCAAAGCAATTATCGCCTTTAGTCAGCCCGTTCATATCCCATAACCAGCTCTGCCTCAATGGGAGTGTGCAGGAGGAGGAGGGGAACAGGGCAGCTGTACGCTAACGTTTTAAAACACATGTGGAAGTAGTTTGAAGTCAGATCAGCTGTTTGTCATCAAAGGTGCTAACTGGAAGGCAGCAACATTCAGTACACGTTTCTCTTGGAACCAAGTATTATGGTATACTTGTCCAATACACTGCAGCTGTGCAGTATTGTACTCTATAAAATTATAAGCTGAATCCATTCAGGCAATTACCATAAAGCCAACTTCAGGGTCATTCCTGTAGGATCAGTGAACATAGTTTGAGCTATTTAATAGGGGTCTAAACCCAGTGGTGATCTGGTCCAAGGTAAGGAAGTGGAGGACTGGAAGCTTTCAGGTAGAGGTGGAAATGGAGCATGTTGATAAAAGGATGCTGTTCAGAAAGTGAGAGCTGTTCCAGATGGTGTTGGGTGTATTAGCTGGCCAGATGTATCTTACCTGCGGTCGCACCCCTGCAAGACAAGAAGTCAGAAAGAATTCAGCAACCGTCATGGGAAACCAGGAGAACAAAATCTGATGCTGTTGGTGGTTTGCTGAAAGGAGGGCTGCTGATGGTGAATTTTCTCTTTACCTGCTGCCCTGTGCAGGGATGTCTCTTTTGTGCCCACATAATTTAAAAACTGCAGTGGGTGCAGGAGAGCTCCAAAAACATATAGGGAAATGCCCTACTGCAAGAGACTTTATTTGACCTGTGCAGCCTTACAAAAGAACAGTGGGAAATGACTTGATTAATGACGATGTACCTTTAGCAAGGAGCAGAAGATGGTCTACAGGGCATCTCCTAACACAAAAGGCTCATGTCTGGCCCTCTTCCTAGGACTATTTGCCTTTTGGGTTTGATAGGCTTCTAATTTTCTCTCATCCATCTGGGTTCAGAGGAAGCTATTTCTTCCTCTGTGGTAACTCTCAGTGTTAACTGCAAGCATGTGCCAAACAAGCAGGAAAACTTCTGCAGTATCTGTAATTCTCCTGATTATCTTCAGCAATTAATAATGTGGTCTAACACAATTAAGGCTATGGAAGCAATAAACATGATTGCTTTTTTCTAAGCCTCCTACTTAAGGTTTTTCTGTATGGTTAGTGTTTAGGAGGCTTGATTTCACTGTATGCTAGATAACTTTTTCCTCTAGAGGTGGTAAATAGCATAGAGGCATGCACAGATTCTGAATGATGGCTGGAAAGACGTTTCATTATTAGTTTTAGATGCTTGTATTTTTGCATGAAATTTCTCAATAAAATTACATCTTAGCTGGAAAATGATTGATTTGAAACATAAATGAGTGCAGTTCTTGTTATGCTGTCTGTATTGCGAGTAAGGGGGATAAAGGGTGTGTTGTGTGTTTAAATCTTTAAATGCGTTTCCCTAGAGGAGATTTACGGCAGTATGTTGAGTGATCTCATCCAGAAAAACAATTCAGTGAGTTTGAAAAAAACCCCAACGTTTAGAAGATTTAAGGGAGTTCACATGCTGCAAAGTTGGCAGCATTAAAATTAAAATCAAGTCTTTCAAACATCAGCATCTGCACACATGTTCCAGGTACTTGCTTTAGCACTCTCTGCTTCACTAGACAACTACTGCCTGTAAATTTAATGGAATTTTGGATCCTTGAAATTTTTTAGGACTATTTATTTGGCTGCTTAAATGTAGTCTTAAGTATGTGACTTGTGAAACGGGGTTTCTGAACTGGGTGTGGGAGGAGTGATATAAATACTGTCTTGATCATAGAGGGGTTTTTGGCATCCTAGTACTAAAATACAAAGCAATACCAGTATGGAAGCCATGGTAGCTAGAAGGGGTACAGCCTAGTCAGTGATATGCTCTTCCTCCTCCTTGAAACCCACGTGCAAATTTATGTTGTCAAATTATTAATGCCACATGGTGTCGTATAAAATGTCTGTCATGGAAACTGGTCTGACAGGGAGCTGTGAGATCTGGGTTTCGATACTTGAGTGGCAGGCGTTTGTGCATTGAGGAGTGAGTCGGGCCGGTTCCAGGAATGCAGTGGGATGGGGCTGGTGTGAGTTACTGCAGAGCCAGGGAGCCCAGTCCCTCGGATTAAGCAAAGGAGCATTGCGGTAGGGCTGAGTTTTCCTCAGGGGAGAGTAAAACATAAATATGTATCTCTCTCTATATATATGCCTTTGTGAACTGCGGCACGGTCTTGTAACTGTCTTGTGATACGTTCTTTATTATGTGATAAAATGCAATGGTTTTGAAGCAGTGTCTCCTATACAAAAGAGGATAATAATGCTACCTGCAGCTTGAGGTACTGTGGTTACATTTTTGGGTGACATAGCCAGTAACTCCAGAGTTACTGAAGAGCAAGATACTCTGTAACATACTGCATTCCCACAAAAGCAGCAGAAAGAGGGCTGTATTTTTTTAAGAGCACAGCTTCGGGAAACAAAAATTAATTCTTCATTCCTCTCTGCATTTCAGTTAATAAGTTCTTTATATATTTAATGGAGTGACCTTAGACTAGAGAAAAAAAATCCTGTCAAACGAAAGGTTCTCACCTTTGATGTCTTTCTGTTACTTAGTCCTTTTTATCTAATTCAGTACGACTTCATGTTGAAGATTCATTTAAAAGCAAGAGAAGAAACTTCACTTGATGTACTTTCTTCAGAAAATGTCATTTTTTTTCAAGAGCAGGGTTTGTTTTATTTTGGTTTCTAATTTGGAAATAAATGGACAGAGCTTGTTCATGTTTCCCAGTTTTTTTTGGATTTGGAAAAAATTATGAAAAATGTCAGAACAATCTTGGGAAAGCTTTTAAGTACAGGGTAAGTTTTTGGGGAAAATGCTTTGCAATAATGTCTAGCATCTGTATTAACAGAGCATGTATAACCTGATTAAAATAACTAGATTGAGCTCTGGGAGAAGATGGGATTGTTAGCCATGTCAAACCATAGCAGTTCTGTTAAATGTTTGATGGTTTTACATTAATCTGCAGAAATCATTTGTTTTCTAATGGAATTTTCTTCCATTGCAGCTGGCTATGGGGAAGATGATGGAGCAGGGACCAGTGCTAATCATCACTTTTCAGGCTCAGGTCGTGATGGTAATTAAGAACCAGAAAGGAGAAGTGGTGGAAGGCGATCCAGTAAGTAATGCTCATTGGCTTTGTACGGTTTCCCTGGGTCCCCTGCTTGTCATCTCGGTTGTTAGGGATTCATCTAGGTTCATGTAAAGCAGCGGGTGTCTGCACGTAGGACATTGACCGGTATGAATAATACTGCATCTTGTGGGCGAGATCTTTGGTGCAGCTCAGTGTGGGCTATTTATTCTTGTCAGACTTTTGAAGTGTTACGACTCATTAATTGAGAGTTACCGTATACGAGGAGAGTCTGCAAACGTCTAGAAGGGATGGAGAAAAGGTTATTTTAAATTCACAGCAAGGAGAGCAGCTAGAGCTTTCCCTTCGGGTTGCTGGTGTGCCTGGCCAGCATGCTCCCTGCCTGCGGTCATTGCCTGCAAGTGCTGCTCCTTTGGCACACTCTGGGACAGAATCGAGCTGTCCTGCTGTATCACACAGCTTCCACCTGATCCTGTTCTTACTCTTTCTTTTTCCTCCCTTTTCCTTTCATAAAGAGCGCTGTAAGAACAGAGCACAAAGATGCTTGGCAAACAGGGTGGGAGCTGAGGTTTGGTTATTGCAGGAGACAGGGAAATTCACCAAGATAATGTTTTGAGCTACTGCCTCACTACACTGGTACAAAATACCTTACAGCACTGCAAGCCTTCACTTCCATGAAACTCTCCCATATCCACTTGGATTAAATGCTGTATATGGTACAGGCTTCTTAATGGGAACCTCTGACCCAGGGTGGTTTGTGGAGTGGCTGCTGTGCAGCAGATTTCTGGCATCTCTGCACTGTGGTTTAGCTTTTAGCACTGTGAGTCCAGCCTGCCCGTTCTGCTGTGAGTGGTGCTAAACTGAGCCTGTCAGACATAACCACAGAACATGCCTGTTTCCAAAGCTAATGATGCAGCAGGCTCGAGGGGCCCGTGCGTTTTCTGGAATACCTTTGTTCTCCAAGTGGCTTGCTATCCAGACAGCTCCGGCTTGCATTGTGTCTGTGCAGTGTTTAAGTAGCTTAATATATAATGGGGGCATTGTGAGACGCCTGGAGCTGGCAGTTTCTAGCATACTTCCATTAGAATTAATACATGCATTTAATAAATATTGGCTTTTTGCAACCATTCTCTTTAGTCCAGGCTGTAAGTTTACAAAAAAGTGGCCTAATTTTAATGATGAGGTCCATCTGGACTGATTTACAACCCGTCACATCGACTGCAGGGGAGGGAAAGCTGATACAGTGATTTCTTGCATTAAATTACTGCATTCCTAGAAGATAGATATTGATGTGATAATTATTGAACAGGATATCAAAGTCTGTTTGCTGTCTGATTTCTCTGGAGCAGCAATAAATCAAGGAGATGCATTAAAATTCTCCATTGGAAACAAAACTTCAGCTTTAATCAAATGTCAGATGCAGGCTGGCTGGTAACTATGATTTGGTGTTAACTGCTGAGCTGCTCCTGCGGAGTATTGAACAAATGACGTTCTAGGGAGAAGGAACCTTGAATTGTAAACTTTCTAAATAGAAATCATATGCTTGTAATTGCTGCAGTATTGTACGTAGTTGCAATTGTTCAGGTTGCCACTGCTGTGCTGCAGGCTCACCCCCAGTGAGATGTGGGGAGACCAGGCAGCCTGTGACGGGGTGGACCAGGTGTTGCGGTACTTAATGCAGGGGATCCCCATGGAGCACCACAAAATCAATCTGGGAAAATGAGGCCTTAGACAACCCATTGAGCAATGCTGTGAAGCCAAGGGAATCTTTTTAAAATTAGGTCCTGAAGGACTGCAAGACAGGATGCTATTTGTCATAGCAGACTGTGGGATGAAAGGACAAATTTTTGCCTGGCGTGCATGGCCATGATAGAAATCTGCCTTTGGGAGTCCACACATGTTTGTTGTCCCACTTTCTGTGAATGTATGCGGCAGCACACACTGTACATTGAGGATTAAGATGTACCCTATTAATAAAAGCACCAGATCAGAAATCTCTCTGCTTTGGAAACTTGTAATTTTTATGTTTCATCACGTCTCATTTCCAGAAAGAAAGCTGTGCTACTTGTTCAGTACTGCATGCTGCAAGATCACTAGCAACTCCAAGCTTATCTGCTGTTCAGCCCTTCAGAAATCCTATGTTCAGGAACATAAACTTTTCCAGATGTAGCAGAGCTTTGATGCTGAAGTGTATGATGAAATTGCCTTTCATACACAATCTCATTAAATGGACTTTAAAAATCACGAGTAATGAAAATCATACAAATTAACATTCCACTGGCAATGTTAAATCAGTTATGTTACCCACTTCATCCTGAGCTTATACTTAGTGTTTTATTCTCAGGAAAGATCCTGTGGCTGGTATATCAACAGCCTGTCTCGAGCAGGCAAAAGTTTTGTTGTATTTTTTTGTCTTGTCCCCTCTGCTATTCCTCCTGACATATCCCAAAGGTCCATATGACTCAAGTTTTCAATCACTTTTAACAATTCTGAGCAGAGCTGATGCAAGTTAATCTTCTGAAACACTGAGCAAGTAAAAAAACGGCTTTATGATATGTGATATTTCTAAAGGATTAGTTTTCTAATGACTGGTCTGGTACAGAAAGTCTCCCCTCTCACATTTGTGTACCTAAATTATAACCTATAAAGATTCACACATTCGATCAAAAATGTAGTAGTTAACTACACATCTGGGAGCTGAGCCAATGCGCAGTCTGATCCCTCAGTGATACTTCCTTATCAGAGGGAAATATTCTCCATGGTTAATGGTTAAATGATAAAACCAAAATAACTTTTGATTTGCAGAGTGGATCTGTGCCATGTTTGGGCTCCTGGCAGCCCAGTCTGATGGGCAGTGCCGCCCCTCTCCTGGGAGAGGCAGAGACTTTTATCACAGGTAGCTGCAGTGACTCTTCAGGGAGCTGTTTTCATAAAACTGAGTGATGGCCTCAGGATGTGCCAAGATAAGGCTTTCATCCTTATTCACTTACTATGAATAAAACTGCTGGCATTCTCATTACATGCATCAAGGATGGAAAAGTTTATAGTTGTGTTTCAGCCCCCATATGGCGGAAGCAGTCTGCACAGCAAAGACTTGATTGCAGAATTAGTGTCTGTCTGTGGCTAACACTGTGGTTGGACTTGGCATGATCATTGATAAATGTAGGGGTTTTTCGCTCTCTGCCTCTTCTCAGACCTGGTGATGCTAATTTCTGGTTCATTTGAGCTGCTCAAAGTGATACAGCTGTGGGGAGGAGATGCATCTCACAGGCTGATGTGGGAGAGGCAGTTACAGCTGCAGGAAAGCACCTAGGCTTGACTGAAGGTTACAGAGAGCGGTACAGCCTGGCAGCCAAACCAGTTTGAAACCAGGAATTTATATTTAAAAATAAGGTCAAATATTATCCAGCCTTGGCAGTATGTCAGCCAGAGAGATTTGTGAAAATCCTGATTCTGTTTTTGGGAATCAAAAGTTTATCTGTTCCTGACTGTGTTAAGTTTCTAACTACAATGCAGTAGATGTTGCTGGAGCCACCCTGATCTGGGACCTTTTGGGCTTAGAACCAGAGAGCGAAATCAAATGAGCAATCTCTGGAGGAAGTGTGGAGCGTGTCCCCGTCAGCTCTGAGCTAAGAGGTCTGTGACCATCATGCGTGCTCTAATGACAGGATTTTCCTTCCAGGACAAGGTTCTGCGGATGCTGTATGTGTGGGCACTCTGCAGAGACCAGGATGAACTCAACCCGTACGCTGCCTGGAGGTTATTGGACATTTCCTCGTCAAGCACTGAGCAGGTTCTCTGAGAAGAATTGCACCCCAGGGCTTCCCGTACCTCTCTTGAAGCAGCACCATCTCTGAACTTGCACCAGTCTGCTCTGCGATGGGCTGTGGGGGAAGGAAGCTGGACTGGTTCCTTTGCAGAAGAACAGGCTATTCCGTGTGCCCTCATTATACCAATCCCTGTAATGAACTGGATGATCTTGACATATCTGCCTTACACTTTGCTGTGTGGTATGGCACTGTAAGGGTGTACGGTAGATTTCAGCGTGAATGGTCTAAGACACTAGCAGCTGCTGTTGGCTTCTTTTTTAATTGTGGCAGAAGGAGGCTGGTTTGGGTCCTGTATGATTCCCAGTGCTTCCAGTGATGGACAGAGGTGGGTATCGGACAGTGAGCTGTGACAGGTCTAGTTCCCGTCTGCTGTCATCCTCTGATGGCCTCAAAGCATCCCTTAAAAGATCTTAGAGGTGCTTTTAAGGCACGTTGGTCTTGGCTAACATACATCTCTTGTACAAAGTTGCACCAAGAAGCCTTCTGTTGCTGCAGTGTCTTGCACTTTACCAAACCAAATACAATCAAGACTTTGCACATGACTCTCTGTTGGTGTGGCGCGGAGTCAGGACCGAAGTGCTGGCATCATCAGGCAGGTTCTCGAGGCCGGTTGCAGGGGTGGAGTTTGCTGCCAATGTTAATATTTATATATCCACAGCTTTGCAGGGGGAGCTTTGTTGTTTCTGGTGTTCTGCCCATTGTGTCAGCTGGTACCACTAAAGAGCGCACAACTGCATTTCTCCGTTGGATTAATCTGATGGTGTGGAGGAGAGAGGTTTTAACTGGCTACGAGGGAGCAGGCAAAGTGCTGGAACAGCGGTCAGGAGTAGGGACAGACAGACTAACAACAAATGAGAAAATAAAATGCTGTAACAGGTAGAACATCAACTCTTGTAGCTCAGGTATTTATTACGTGAAAGGAGAAAAGAGGGTGCGGTTCACACACACCTACTGTGTAAAGTGGCTTTCTTCACTGGGTGGACTTATGCTGTGGGGGGGTGGCATGCCTGGCCTGGGGGGGTCCCAGGTAGCCCCTGGAAGACATCGGAGGGTGAGCTGCTGGCACACTTATATAGGTTTTAGGGTTTCGGGCATCTGCTGGAGGTTCATTCTGGGAGCTGTGATGTGGGTCGATTTGTCAACTGTCCCCTCTTAATGGAAAGTGAGATTGGGGGGAAAAAATTGATCATGGAATAGGAAATCAAAGGACTGATCTGCTTCTGTGTTCTGCCTGTGCACAAAACAGGGTGATGCAGGCCAGCACTTCCTTGACATTATGATTAAAGAGAATAATTGCCAGTTCGTCCTTCCCTTCTGAGTGTCCAGATCAGTTCCTTTGAATGTAAATGGGATTATCTCACAGCCCTTGGGTGAGACATTTAACTCCAGCAGCTTTCTTCGAGTGAGAGGTGATGAGTGTGGCAAATTCAATAGCAGAGTCTGCCCTGTGCCCTTAGAAGATGCCCAGATCTGCTGTCTGGCTGCTGTGCTAGGTGTTTCTGCCGCTCTCAGGGCAGGCTGCAGGTGGGATGTGGTCCCTGCTGCCTCCCTCATCACACAGTTTTCTCAATCGTGCTTTTGACTAAAATAATTTCAGATTTTTACTCAACTATCTTAACCACTAGTACGCAAACTAAAGATCTGAACAGGATAAATTCCACAGTGCAGAAATCGGCTATGAAATAGGGAATCCCTGGATCTGACTGCCTTCAGAAATGGTGGATGAATGATGGGGTTCTCGTTCAGTGAGGCTCTTTCTGGGACAGATCCTGTCTAACGTCTCTGAACCCAGGCTGTGTGGTGTGTGCAGAGACTTGGCCTTTATTTGAACACCTGGTTCACTGAGTGCAAATGCATTGTTGACAATGAATGTCTTTGAGATGCTTCTTGAATCTCATCAGGGATGGGGAAAGTCTCATCGCCAAGACCATGCAGGAATTGAGTCAGTGGCCTCAAAAATTAAGAAAGAAAATTAAGGAGTCTGCAGCAGCCCAGGTATGTATGTGCAACCTGTTGTCCAAGTCTTTTGGGATGCTTCTATGAAGCATGGGAGAAACTTCTTTTACTCAGTGTGATTTTCACTTTTAGTTGTTAACTGGTGCTGGGGGAGGGGGAAAAGATCTGAATTAAGAGTGCACAACTAACTGGCCTGCCCAGGACAGCTGCAGTGACCCAGCCTTGGTGGGGTAGCAGTATCTCGAGTCGGTTGGCTTCACCTGTGAGCACTGGGTCACGGCTTGCACTGCAGTCAGCCCTGCTGGCGTGGGAAGCCCTTCCCTGCAATTCAGGTTGTGGTGCTGGCTGCTCCTGCTGGCGCTTCTGACACCGACACGGGATGTTTCCTTCAGCTGCCATCTTCCTCGCTGTGCTTTAGTAGCTTTTCCCCAGAGATGCAGTGTCACCAAGGCAATTACTGAAACAAAATGAGATTTAAGCCGTGGAGGAGGCGTGAGGGTCAGCCACCCCCCAAGGTCTGTACTGGTCTCCGCAGCATGGGCTTGTTGGTCACCTTGGGATTCGAGGTGATGCTGAGCTACATCCACCTCTTGGTTTTTCAGCAAAATTGGTGCATGCTGGGGGGTCTGGGAGACTGGGGGCTGCTTCCCCCCATGAGGATGCTGGTGAGGTGCTGTCCTGGCTGGGTCAGAGCCCCAGGGCCCAGGAGGGAGCTTCAGGAAAGCAGCAGGAATCACAGCAGCAACCATGAACCATCTCTTGGCTCTGCTCAACTCTGCGACCCGAAGCAGTTGTGGGAGAGGCACGGAGGCTGTCGCTGCCTGGATCATCCTCTCTCAAACCTTTGCCCAAGCTCTGGCTGGGATGGAGGCAGGGACCCTGTGCCCTGCATCCCTCTTGGATGCTGTTAGGGGTCAGGTGGACCCCCGGCCATCTGGGATCTGCTGCTTTGCTTGGCAGAGCTTTGCTGGGATGGGGTAGGAGTGGGAGCCTGGCTGCTTGCCAGGCTTATGAAACCTCTTTCCCCCATGTCTTGTGGGTCATGACAAGCATCCTCTAGCGTGTGGGAAGGTGTGTCTGGGGGCAGGATCCAGCCCGAGGAGGAACCCATTTCCCCCTTGTCCTGCGACATCCCTCATCCCCAAATTCCACCTGCCCAGCACTAAAAGGACGGAGAGATTTCACTTGCCGTGTCTCAGAGAGAAGTGTAACTTAATTAATTTTTTAGCTCTTGGGATAATTTATCCTGGGATTATTTTTTTTTTAAAGTAATTACAAGTAGCAATCTCCTGGAAAGTACAGATAGTTTGGATAGGAAGGCAGTGCTCAGTCTGTACATAGCTGGAGTAGGATTTTAAATTATTTTAAAATACTTCTCATGAGTGAGTGGATTTACAGTGGGCTGTAAATATTTTGCAGCATGGAGTTATAGTAGCGCCGCAAAGGCCTGGGCTTGCTGGCAGCCACCACAGGCCACTGCTGTAAAGGCACTGGTATGTGGAGAGATCTTGGCGGCGCTTATAAATCTCTCTTAAAAAAAAGACAATGAGTCGAATTGGTGCAGGGGGAGCACCCAGGACGAGGAGATCTGCACCTGTGGGCGGCAGCTTGGGGCTGAGCCTCATCCTGTTCCGCTGGGGATTAAAGATAATGATGGTGATGATGATGATACAAACTGCTCTGCACAGGGTAGCGCTTCATGGGGACGAAGGTTTTGCACGGGGTTCTCTGAGATGGCGTTGGGACTGTGGTGGAGCCTGGTTAGGAGCGGTAGGACAGGACCTCTGATTGTCCTAGTCCAGCCTCCTGCTTGGAGCAGCCTGGTGCCGTTCTGGAGATGCCGAAAGATGAATGTGGGACCTGGAATTGGTTGATCCTGGGGCACAGGATCACCGTGGCATGCTTCATCAGCCCAAGCCTTGCAAGCCTGGTTGGATCTGGTTGCTGTTATTACAGTACCTCCCCCGG
>JAVJGJ010000047.1:49001748-49016467 GCA_035590215.1 Microhierax caerulescens | reverse complement strand
AGCCTGTTCCCCACCGGACTCCTGGCTGCATGGGTGGGATGGTGAGCCCGGCACTACCCGGGGACAGCGGAGCAGATGAGCCTTGCCCTGGGATGAGAGGTCCCTTCCCCCTGTCCTCAGCCTGTCCTGCAGCTGCAAGCAGAGCAGGGCAGGCAGCAAGCTCAAGCCTTTTCTGTCTGGCTCCTGTTCTCCCTTCTGGGCATTGCCACCACTTCCAGATACTCTCTCTGTGATCATAATCAACTTTTTTCTGACTTCTGCAAATGACAGGAGACACTTCTGTCAGGAGGAGCAGTGGAGCTTCTCTGCAGCCAAACCAAACCCCAGCCCTCTGGGCTCATCCTTTGCTTTTCCAAAGAGGAAGGTGGAGGACGAGGATCCGTTGCTGAAGTCAGTCAGTGAACGAGAGTCATTGCTGTGCTGCCAAGGCTCACCTGGGGGCTGAGTAGGGCTCTGCTTTTTTTGGTGTGCTCTGAGATGCTCTTCTCGCCCTACATCTCAAAGGCTTATTTCTCCAAGCAGTGCTTGATGGTTGGCACCTCATAGGCACCTCTCCGTGCACGCTGCTCCCAGCTCCCCTGCAGGGGCTGCCGTGGCAGCTGATCCAGCTTTACTCCATCCCCCAGGGATTGGCTTTTTCTTCCTGGACAGCTCTGGAGATAATAAGTTCCTGGCCTTTGCAATGATTCTCAGTGCTCCAGACAGATTTACACCATTTGACCTTTCCTGTTTCCCTCAGTTCTTTGTTTTCAGCAACACTTTGACATCCACCTGCACCTTTGGTGGGTTTCCAGCCTTCATGCCATATATTAATGTAGAAATCGCTTCGGAGATGAACAGTCACAGTTTGCCCTGTAAATTACAGATTTTTCGTGACCAAATCAATTTAAGATGGTGGCAGTGGCTGCCCTTTGCTGGAACGTGTCTGGGTTTCCTTCTAGATATTTCCATTCACTGAGATGTTGTGCCAGTTTTCGTGACTCATGAAGGCTGGTGCAGCTGCAATGACTGAGAGCCCACCCGGTGGTGTGATCTCTCCTGGTGAAGCCCAGCCTGCTCTTCCCTTGGGTGTTTTACCTTTATTTTGCTTCAAGGAATGTTGCAGAGACTGCATGTCCCTGACAAGAGCCCAGCGGTCCCTGCTTTAACTATTCCAGTTTGCTGTTTTGATGTCGTGATTCTTCTTGCTGTGACTGGATGCCTTGGTGGGGGCCAAGGAGCTCCTGCCATCGCTGATCCCCTTGTTTCCAAAGTGCTGACTTCCCCAGCCCATCGTTTGTGGTTTGCCTTGGGGTCAGTGCGATATTCCAGTGCCTTCAGTCCTCTGCAGCCTCTGCAGTCACCCTGGGACACTTACGGGTCCCTTCCAGCTTGAGATGTTCCATGATTTGATGACTCTGTGGGGCTGCCCTCCTGCAGCCAGGAGCAGCGTGGTGGGGCTGTGACACTTGGGGTCATTGCCAAGCATCTTCTGGGGGATCTGTCTTTCACAGGCGGCTTCTCCAAGTACCGGTGTCATCCCTGAGCCCTGTAATGACAAAGTGGCTTTGGCCCATCTAGTCTGCTAGAAGAGCCCCGAGTTAAAAAGCTGTTCTTTGGTCAGGGGGAGAAGAGGCGCAGCTGGGTGGCAGGGAGGCTTTGGTGGCCTCATGCCAGCCGCCACACCAAGCACCAGTCATAGTCCAGCAAGACTTTCTCTAGGTCTGTTTCTCCTCTTAGATTGCTTAGAAAGTTTAATTAAAATATATTAAAAAAAAAAAAAGAGATGTGTCCAAAACTGTTGACAGCTGGGACAAAGCACGAACAACTCAAGATAGCTACGCGGGTGCCCCGAGCAGGTCATTTACACCCCGGTCAGCCATGTAGGATGTTATTTAATGTGCATCAGCATGAGAGGTGCTAGGGACGGGAGGCGCGCACTGAAATTGTCACTAGTAGCTCCCATGGGACCCCTGATGGGTTAGGCCAGGTCTGCCCATGATGGTCCTCCTTGAGGCTGTGCCCGGTGTCTCAGAGCTCCTTGCTGGGACTCTGTTTAGCTCAACCACTCCTGACCCACCGTGGTCCATCCAAGGAAACGGCAGGATGTTGGGTGCCCAGGGGTGATACCACGGCTGCGTTAGTGCCAAGGCATCGCGGAGGGGAGGTGATGGAATCGGAGAACTGGAAGGTGACTTTGGGAGGCCAACTCCTCTGGGTCACCTCTTCCAACCCCTGACACTTCCATCCTTGGGTGAGTGTGGAGGAACCTGGCTCTAGCCGGCGGTGCTCTGAATCCAACCTCCTTCACGCTGTGAGGAGTATCCTGGGCTGCAGAGCTGCTCACCAGGCGAGCACCTCGGTGCCCGGGCCATGGCACTCAAGGGTCGGTCCACTGGGCTGGCGTTGCCTGTGCCTGGGGACTCTTGCTGGCTGTGTGCTGGGCTTGTCAGAGATGCTCAGGCTGAGGGAGCAGAGCAGAAGGAGACCTGGGCACCGCTCTGCCCACTTCTGGGGCTCAGCAGAGATCAGTGCCTATGTCCCCAGAGAAAGACTGTCCCAAGTATATGCAGAAGCCTTCAGTCTTGGTCCTCAGGGCACTGTGTGACCCAAAGCAGAGGTGCCACAGCCTGCAGGGCTGAATGATGACGTGTGTTGGTGGTCCAGGTTATTCTCTAAGCCTGAGCTGCTGTCACCTGCTTGGGCTGAACTCTGTGGGACGTGGCTTGGAGGCTAGCTCTGGGGTGCTGGTGGGGGGCCATGCGCACCTTGGAGTGTGCAGGGGGTCCGTGGGGACCTGTTCATGTCTGGAGGGGGCAGCTCAAGCCACGGATAGCAGCGACAGCAGCCGTGTGGCTTCTGCCAGGAGGGAGGTTGCCTCGAGAGCCGTGCTGGAGGCGCGGAGCTGGCAGGGACTGATGGAGCTGGCAGGAACGGAGCCCTGGCAGGGACCAGCCAGCTGAGCCTGGGGAGAGCCAGGCTTGAGCTGCCTCGGAAAGAGCATCCAGACTCCTGGGGGGAAAGCGAGGCCCCCGTCAGCCAAGACAACTATTTAAGTATGTGGTTATGGTTAAATAGTCCCGGAGCGGGGTGGCGCTTGGAGGAGAGCGGGCTGAGTCAGTGGCTGCCGGCTGGGCTGGCGGGATGCCCGGGTTTCATCCCGGGTTTGTCTGTCTGGGAGCCGCAGAGCCTCCCCGGGGTTTGTGCTTCCTCTCTGCCTGCCCAGCAGTCCATAAGGGCTCAGCTCAGCTACCAAATGTTGGGCCAGGGTATCCGAGACATCCCTGCGAGGGGGGGTGGTCACAAGGGCCACCCGTGGATCCATGACTTGTTGGGTGGGCACCTGGGGGCTCAGCTCAGCGTGGGCACTCCGCAGTTGTGTTCGAGCTACTGCACTGAGTGTGAGGGGGTCTGTGACCTCATCCGAGCCAGGGCCTTCAGCCCCTTCCCAGCTGCTACAGACTAAGTGGGAGCTGCTGGAAGGGCTGTTATAGGTCTTGACGGGCATAGCCCTGGGTGTGAGCTGGGGCTCTCGAGCACACGGCGAGAGGAACCCGAGCAGCCACGTCGATGGTCTCTGCTCAAAAATGGCCTTTGCTGCTGGAGGAGCTCAGGAGATGACCCATCTGCTTGGGATCCACCACCTCCTAATGGGTACAGCTCCTGTGCCACCCAGTTTTCCTCTGCCTGTGCAGCGCCAGGACCACGGGCTCCGTTCCTGCTCCCTACCTTGACACCAGGAGTGCATGGGCAGGGGGGAGTGTGCTCAGGTCAGCAGCCCTTGCTGCTTTCAGAGCTGTGCCTGCACCTCACGGAAGAGCCATCGCGGTGCAAGGCACAGCAGGACCAGGCGAACAAGGCTTTCCAGTGGTCCATCGAGCAGAGAGTGTTCCTGCAGAGCACAGCTTTGAAATTGCTTGGTGGGAGAGAGGGCACCGAGGCCTCCATCCAGGGGGAATTTATGAAACGGCTCCTGATTGTTGTAAGACAAAAATAGTGCCTGGAACCCAGTTGGAAGTTGGAGAATTTGAGTGCAATCCAAATGGTTTTCCAGCACAGAGTAACAGATTTATCTGATGACACCGCATTGCAGCTCACAGCTGCTGCACAGAATGTGTTGCAGAAATGTCTCTGCCTCTTCCCGGTGATGTATGAATCAATTGACTGCACATCCGCGGCTCAAGGGCTTGCTTTCTTCCATGGAGTTACAACGAACCAGGAAGTCTCTCGAGCGCTTGGGAGCCTCCCTGAGCCAAGCAAAGTCCTTGGTGGCTCGGAGGTGCGACCCCTTGTACTTTGAACTGGGACTGAGCAGTGGTTGGGGTCCCTCTGTGTTTCCCAGCCGGGAGGCAATGAAGCGTGCAGGTCCGTTACCGCTCACCACGGAGGTTTCTGTTGTCTCCTGTCCCAGTTTAAGGGTGTGTGGCACACTTTGCGTTCTTGCTCTGGTTTGAAGGTGTGTAGACGATGCTGTAATGCAGCGGTGCAGTGATGTCTGGGAAATTCCCCTGCTCTGGGGTAAGAGTGTTGGCAAAATGAGGTCGGCTGTGAGCTGGGGCTCTCAAACACGGTGTTGTAGAGCTCTCCTTGGGCAAGGTGAGGTTCTAGAATCAGGATATTCAAAACCCAGTTGGACAAAGGCCTGAGCAACTTAGTTTTAACTGAAAAACTGGTGTTGCTTTGGGTAGGACAGTTGGACCGGACACTTCTAGAGGTTTCTTTCAATCTCTATGATGCTCTGAGGCTGATTCCAAGCTGGTATGACCAAGTGCTCTTTGCTTTGGTGTTAAACTGACTGGTGGGGAGGGACATCGCAGCGTTGCACAACTGCCGATGGTCCAGCTGGACCAGGAATTTGTCATTGTGCTACAGCATCACAGCTGAACCCTCCTGGCTGTCCTACGAGGTGTCCTCTGCTGCCCACGGGCAGGAGCCCCAGCTCAGGCACAGGTCTGGGGGAGCTACTCTGAGTGCATTGGGAAAAAAGTGGGGGAATCGTTTCTACCTTTTCAACACTGAACTTCTCACCTCCTAACGAATTCCCATATGCAGTATAAAAGAGATGAAATAATGCCAGTGCAAGTTCAAAGTGACTTTTCAGACAGGTCTAGGTGACATCTGGGGGGCTGTTTCACAAGGAAAATATTTTTCTTTTTCAGAAGTGACCTCTGTCCTTCTTGGTAGCCCCAGACTGGGACTGGACTGGGAGCCCTGAGGTGCTCAGGGCCACACGCCTGCAGGGTGGCACTGTGTCTGTAAGTAACACCTGGCTTGTCTCCTTGAAAACATCTGTGAGATGCCATGGATACACATCCAGGTGACATTTAGGTGTCGCACATTGAGATGCCTGCTGCCCTGGATTGTATATGCATCACTTTTGCAAAAGCTTTGTCCGTAATTATTCCATGCCTGGAGACCAAGAGACACCTGAGCCTCACCACCCTGATAAAACCGCAGGTAATCTGAGCAGGAAATATTTGATGTGTCAGAATAGACCCATATCGTGTGACAGACCTGTGTGGTGGGACCGGGTGCTCAAGGACTTGGACGCAAAGGCTGGTGTGAGGCCAGGTGGAAAGGAGAGAAGGAGCAAAAGTGATCCCAGCTTGATGTGTGAAGCAGCCGCTAAAAGGCTGTGAAACTCTGATTATCCTTTGGCATGTTCCAGAGGAGCAGCATGTCTCCAGCGCTGCCCTGCGCCATCCTCACCATCCCAGCTGGAACTGCTACTCCTCCCACCTCCTGAGTCCCAACCCGTGAAAACTGGGGGCTGCATCTGCTGTAGAAATAGGAAGAGAGAGAGAAGGTGCCTTCTGCCACCTCAGATGCTCCAAGTGACAGGTCTGGCCTGCTCCTGGGAGTGGGCAGCCCTCCGTGCCCGTAGTCCCCAGGCCAGCTTACCCTGTGGCTGGGGACATCCTTTGGGCTCTCTGAAGACTTTCGGTGGGCTTGGCCGCTCTCAGCAGCACCCTCAGGGCTTGCTGCAGGACTCTCTGGGTGCAGGTCTCCAGCCTGGCCCTGCGGGTGCAGAGCAGCCTTGACGATAGCCTGGCAGCAGCGGTGGTCCATGGTGGTCAGGGGGAGCAGCGTGCTGGGGGAGCATCCCCGTCCTGCTCCGGCTTTACCTCAGGTGTCTGGGTGTCGCCTGTGGGTGTCTGCAGCTCAGCTCGTTGCATGCGGCTCCTCCACCTTTGATGGAGCCTGGCTCTCTGGCAAGAGGTGAATCCCAGCTAAATCCCACTGGTGAGGCCCTTGCTCCCTACATCCCCTCACTACTAGACGAGGAGGGGTCGGGGAATCCAGCCCACATGCTTTGTAGACACCTTTGGGCATTTGGGTGCTTCCACTCTTGGTTCCCAGGTGTGGGTTTGCAAATCCTGTATTCCCCAGCTCTCTTCTGTTAGACGTAGCCCATGGGCTACCTCCCTTCCCTTAATTTCACATTAAGCCTGCTGCTTAATTGTACATTTTACAGGTACCTTGTACATGGCGGTAAGACTCGGCTGCACGTAGTCAGGTGGGAAACGGACCATTTAAGAGTTGTCCCAAGGACTTAAACTCCAATTCCCATGGATGTTCAAGACGAGACGCGTGTGACGGCACAAACCGCAGCGGCAGAGACCGACCCGGGTCCAGGAGCACAGGGGCCAGCTGCACAGAGCCGGAGGGTGTCATTAGCTCCAGAGAGCTCAGAATTCAGCATCGTCACTTAGCTTATTGATTTTTTCTTAGGAGAAATCTAGTTATGTCGTGAGATCAAGCAGGCACCAAGGCTGGGAGAGGGTAATTTGATCAAGCAGAGCCTTTCATGCCGGCTGTGCCTGAAGCTCTGTCTCTGGGAAGGGCAGCCGCTCTTCTGCTAGGGAGGGAGAGGCGGCTGGCACTGGGGACAGTGCTTGGGGACATCATGCTGCACCTGAAAATGTTTCAAACCATTTCAGACCAATGCCCTTCAAACGGTGCCAGAGCAGTCCTTTCATTTGTCGTTGAAAGGGACTTCCCACGCTAAGGATGGAGGGATGGTACCACGGCCATCGGTAGCTCCCTCTGGAAGAGCCCATCGGTGTGTACCCGGCTGCTGTGGCCCGAAGGAGCTGCTCCGTTGTCGCACTGGGTGCTGTGTCCCTCCAAAGTCCCTTGGCTTTCGGGTCGAGCCCCCGCGTTGCCGGCTGGGTGCAGCTGGTACATGGGAAGATGGCAGCGGTGGGTTCACCCCAGCCCGTGCCCCGCAGCCTTCCGTAGTGGAGCTGTTCAGCCAGAGAAGGACAACAGCCACGCACAGATGGATCCCAGTGTTTTCTGGAGACGATACCGTGCCTCTGGACAAATCAAGGGGTTAGCGAGAGATATTTGGGGTCACTCAGATCTAGTTAGCCCCCCCTCTCCCTACTCCGGCACCTCCACGGTGGGGTAGATGCTTCAGCTGTAGAAGGTCTCGAGGGAGCCTGGCCTCTTGGGTACCAGCAGCTCAGGTGGGCAGCCGGGATGCAGAAGGGGATCCATCTTTGGGAAGATGGAGTCATATGCCAAGAGCAAGGAAAATGCTGAGCCACAGGACCCTGCTTGGGCTTGCTCTGGATCCCTCTCCAGCAGGTGCAGTGGCTGTGGGGGGTTCCTTTACCTTTCTACTGTGTGCCAGACATTTTCTGCAGCGGAGCAACCCCTTCAGAGTGGTGTTTTGGAGCCCATGCGGGGGCAGTCCTGCGGTGGGACACGGGCTGCTCCCTGTGCAGGCAGGGAGGCACTGACCCTGGATGTACACACTGTGCATCCCCTAGGCACGCTTTGCACCAGCCTTGGCCCTCTGGCAAGGGCAGGGAGCTCTGCCAGGAATGCCTGTGACATTATGTGTGCTGACAGTTGTCCCTTGGCTGGGAGGACACTGCTGGTGGGAATAAGGACACTTGTGACAGCAAGAAGTGGCTCTGATGCGTGGGGAACTCCCAGCCTTCCATACGTTTGGTGTCCTCTCTGCTCCAGAGGGCTCTGATAGCCCTGTCTGCCTCTCCCGTGGGAGTGGGAGGTGCGATGGGCAGCTGTGTGGGATGAGGGATGTGGGGTCGGCTGCTTCCCCATCTGCAGGTGCAGGGGGGGGCAGAGTTAGTGAAGGGTGCAGGGGAGGGGTCCCTTGGCCGGTGGGTGGTGGGGTTCCCACATGGCAGCTGTGAGCTGCACTTGGGCGCTCAGTGTCCCTTGGTAACGCAGCTTCATCTTCCCACCCCTCGGCTTCTCCTGCCTGTCTTCCCAGGGCCTCTTCCCAGCCCCTGGGGCACAAGGGTGGCTGCAGGGGGGACCATCCTCACAGCCCGCATCCATCAGCGTATCCCCCACCTTGTGCCTGTGGCTCCAACACTCCCAGCTGGCTGTCCACAAGCCCCTGCTATGCCCACCCTCCCTGCCTGCTCCGGTGCTCGTTTTGCCTTTTCACCAGGGTAGCTGAAACCTTGGGCACGCTTTTTTCTGAGGGGTCTTGAGTAGCTGCGCGCATCCTTGAGCACCCCCCACCTCCCTACACCGCAAAGGATGCCAGAGGCACCGGCCGCCAGCCCAGACGGCCCTGACGAGGTGAGTGGCCTTGGCTTTGCCAGGCTTGGCCTTTCACTCCATCACGGACTTGCCACTGAGTCTGGTCGGACCAAAACGCGTGTGATGAATATTCCGGCCTCTGCTGCATCGGGGAGCTCTGTGGCCAGATGGATCCCTGAGCAGCCCCTGGCGGAGGTGGTCTCAGCAGGAGGCTGTTCCAGGGGGTAAAAGGAAGGGAATGGGCACAGAGGGAGGCGACAGGGATACACTGACCGTATGGACCAGCTCTTGGGCATTGGGGGTGTCAGATGGGAGAAAAAAGGGTCTTGCTGAGCAGGGGAGCCAAGGAGACCAGGGCTGTGAGACCCCCCACGGTGCTCACTGCCATGTTAGCTCTCCAGGCAACCCCTCGCCATCTTCCACCCAGCTCTGGTCCCAGCAGCACTGGGAGGAAGGGGTCCAGCTCCATCTTCCAGGGTGCTGGGCATTCGTCTAGCCATGATGGTGGCTCCCAGCCCCAGGATGTCTTTAAGGTAAGAGGAGTTGCCATGGGAATAGTGACTCACTGCTTTGCCGGCAGTTGGCTGCTAAGGAGCCGCTCCATTCCCGTGGGCTGCTTCCCAGCGTGGGGGGGTGCCTTGGGTCCCCCACACCTCACCGGTGCAGTGGGATTCGCCCGGCTGCAGAGGTTTGCTTGTCCCATCAGGGCTCCTGGGAGCAGAGGGCTTCCCAGTTTGTCTCCACCTGGTTGCCCCATCTCTCTTCCCTTCAAGCTGTGGGGTTGCCCTGGCAGGACCCTGTCCAGGAGCTGTAGAGGGCTCTGAGAGGGGGTGGAGGGGTCAGCACAACGTGGGGGTCAGCTGGCAGGGTAAATCTGCTTCCTTCCCTTAGCGCAGGCTCAGCGTGGCTGTCCCCCCTGCTCCTGCAGGGTGCCCGAGGTGGTGTGTGTGGGTGTCACTGCAGCACGGTCGGTGGAAGGTGGCCAATGCCACACACAGGTTCATTGTGGTGGGACATGGCCACCACCTGGAACGGCTGGGGGAGCATCGGCTCGGCTCCCCGTTTGCGTGTTGTCAGCATTTGGGTGCGAGTGAAAAAGGAAGGAGGGACCTGCCACGTCCCCTGGGAGAGGCCACGGCTGTTGTGGAGGACACGGAACCTGGTATGTCCTGAGGAGCTGTGGGAGCTGTGAAGGACGGGGGTCCAGAGCAGGGCTGGCAGTGGGGTCAGTGCTCAGTGCCCACCAGGGAGGCTTCGCCCGCATTTGCCTCCTGCCTTCAGGCTGGCGTCTGAAGCTGGGCTGGAGACACCTCCCTTCTCTGAGTCCCAGCAGCCTGCAGAGGGGAAAACTCTGGGCTCTTCTGCATGTCTTCTGCATGGATTCATGGCCACACCGGTGCATCAGCCCAGCAAAGCACGACTTGGAAAGCAAGCATAAGAGAAGACAAATCTTCAAGGCAGCAGTGTTCCTCTAGCTCCCTGAGATATAGCTCAGCCACAGGAGCCAAAGGGATGACTCAGGAGCATTTTTCGTCCTCAGTGCTGCTCATCAGAGCCATGCTGGGCTTGGGTGGGTGGCTGGGGAACACATCCTCATGTCCTGACGGCCAATTAAAGCACCGGTCCCACCGCCTTGCCCTTTTGCCCAGCAGGCAGAGAGCCTTCCCGCCAGCCTCCCGTACCCTTATGTGGTCTAACAGCTTTGGAAAATCCTTCCTCCACCTCAAACTTTTCAAAAGTGTGAGCCCATCCATTTCTTACAGTGCCTTGAGCAATGCAAGATGCTTGGTGACCTTGAGCTGGGCTGTCACCCCAAGCAGCAGCAGCCGCTGGGTGCCTACCGCAGTCAGACGCCCAGCGCGGGGAGCGTGGCCAGGACACGGAGGGTTTCTGCAGCATGCTCATGTGAGCGGGGCGTCCTCTAAAATCTGCTGCATCGTCGCAGGAGGAGGCAGATGGGGACCAGCCCAAAGCAATGACATTCACCCGTTAATGAGCCCAGGGAGTCCGGCTTGGGCACCGGCGGGCATGTGTGGTGTGGGAAACAAGTGTACCGTGCACAGAGAAGTCTGAGGCAAAACCATCTGGGACTTAGGGCCAGACTGGGGCTGATCAGTGAAGGATCAGGTCTCTTGTCACTGAGGGGGACGGCTTGGCCTTGAGGGCAATTCTGCCCTGCGAGAAACTCTACTTAAAGGAACTCCAATTAGCAGAGCCACTCATTATCCTGCCAGACTCCCAGTGCTGAAAGCAAGAATCATGCAGTCACC
The DNA here is from genome assembly GCA_035590215.1 of Microhierax caerulescens. NCBI lineage: Eukaryota > Metazoa > Chordata > Aves > Falconiformes > Falconidae > Microhierax > Microhierax caerulescens. The sequence goes on along the minus strand of JAVJGJ010000047.1, from coordinate 49,005,692 downwards.
ATGATTATAGACACAGTCGATTGCAAATTGCGAGCAATTTGCAGCAGGGAATTTGCCTGGCTCTGTAATGCGATGTGTATATTTACAGTGCTGTATACAGCAATACAGTCATTACGTGTTATTAATAACGTGGCCTGCTCTTATAAATAAAAGTGAATCTCTCTCTCCCCGGGTTTGCTGCTTTGCAGCGTAGCTTGAGGCGTGGAGCTCTTGTCCTGCTGACATCAGGACTGGGGGGGGCTTCCCTGGTGCTCCCCCAGACTCTCTTGCTGGGGTAGCCTTGGTTTTCAGGCAAATGGAGAGTCACATACCATGTGCAGGGGGTGGCAGATGGCGCCTGGTGTTGGTGTGGGCTGGCTGTGTCCCTGAACGACCTCCCAGCCCCTGCCCTCCCAGCTCCGCACCCGAACCCTTCCTTTGACTGCCTCCTCCTCACCTCATCCGTAAGTGGTGCTTCTCTCTGCTAGCTCCAGCCTGGCTGATCCCTGGGAAAAGCCACCCAAGGCAGGTCCTCCTGCCACCAGGTCCTGCCAAGCCCCCCACCTGCCTCCCACCCTGCTCCAGAAGGTGCTGGGACTGCTGAGACACGGGGGAAGATGTGGCAAACCTCCAGGGACAGCACTGTGTGCATCACTCCCTCCTCCTTAAATGCCAAGAAAACCATCCCCAGCCATTTTAACACTGGTTTTTCCTTCCTTCTCTGTTCAGCATCTCCTGTTGGAGCAGTTTAACTTTATTTCAGGAGGTAAAATACCCATGGGACATGGAAATCAGCTCTGTCCCCTGGTAGCTCTGGCACTTATCTTTGCTCCCGTTTACATAGCAATGTAAAGTGCCAGGGGAGTAGCTCCAGCAGGACGATATATCCAGTGGCTGCTGAATCCCACCTGCCTACGGACCCTGGGAAACTGGGAACACCAGTTTGGCAGCAGCTCCACAGCAGGTTACATCCACAACCCAACCAAGCCAGTTAAAATCGGGGGCAGAACTTCTCCCTCTGTAGCACCGAGCAAGAAGCTTTTGTCACAGTAAGTTGGATTTTCTGGGCTCCCAGAAGGGAAAAATGTTTGAGAGCTGTTCCTTGAGTGTGGTGCACAAACTTTAGGTGAGATACAGAGTTAAAAATCTCAGCTCGTGCTCCTGGCTTGGACTGCTCCTCCGAGGGGAGCCTGCACCACCGAGCAGCTGCCCATGGGAAGACCAGGCAGGCTGAACATCCCGCAGCAACCTGCGCTCCAGGCTGGAGCTGGGGCTGATGCTCCTTGGCGGTGCTGAGCATGTGGGCGCTCAGCACCCCGTCTGAGGGGATGGGGGCGGGTGTTGAGCATCCCGGGCTTTCTGTGGTAGTTACAAGTAAATGAGCGGTTGTGACCTGGTGGAGAGGGAAGCCCCAGCTGCGCTTAGGAGCAGCTCGTTTACATGCTAATGAGGCCTTTCAGCCAGGGTGTCTCTCTGCTGCAGGAAGCCACGGCAGTGATGGATGATGCTGTGCTCCCCAGCTGCCTGCAGCCTGGTCTCCCAGCGAGCACGGCACGGCCATCCCAGCCACCGCGGTAGCAGGGGCCAGCTGCACCTGGGGCCCTCGGGGGATGCAGCCCACGGAGGATCCCTTCCCCCCACCCTGGAGCTGCTTCCCTTGCACTAGAGGTGTGCAAAGCATCCCCAGCATCCCAGCGGTGTTGGCCACAAGGAGACTCTGCACCCTGATGCCTGGAGGAGGGGTGGGGGGTCTGAGAGCTGGCCCCCCAGTCTGAACATTGCAGAACGTCCCTGGCCAGCAGACACCTGCCTTTGGTACCGGGGGGTGTGAGCAATGCTCTTCACAGGCAGGCTGGGGGGTCACCCACCCCTGCCGGGCATCCCGTGGCACATCTGGCTGTGCATCTGGCCAGCCGGCCACCCGTCACCCCCTTCCTAGGGAGCTACAGATGCCCATGGCCAGTCAATAAACACGTGAACATTCCTCATTGCACCAGGGCTGGGTCCCTTCTCACGCAGATCGCTGGAGCAGGGTTTTACCCCTGACTTTGCCTGCGTTCCCCATTGCTGTAGCTCGATCCTGCGACTTTTCTGCAGCCGTTTCAGACTTGCAGCCATTTCCCTTCCAGCCCCTTCCCCCTCTCCAGCAGCACACCAGCTACAACCAGGTTGTCCCATTGTAAGCTCCCGTTAAACATTTCAGCAGGCAACAGCCCCGGTTTCTAATGCGCTCTGTTCATGATGTGCAATCAGAAAGGATTGTGAACTGGGCTCTTCTCTTTTTTTTTTTTTTTTTTTGGCTGCCTTTTATAAGACTTTGACAACAATTTGTGGGTCCTGAATGTAAATTAACGTGCTTACTGTTGCACTCTTCGGACAAATATCGACACATGTAACAATCAATATATTGTTTCTGCAATCGTTATCCAGGTTGGCAGATCCCAGCTGGACATGACGACTCGCATTCAGCCGTTGCACTTTCTAGAAGGATCACTTCTGGGTTGTGATTACAATAGTATAATAGTGAACAGTATATAATTTTGTCTTTTTTTCATAAAGGATTCTCTGTCGAGCCTCTGGCAGGGATCAGAACGTGCATGTGAGCGGTACAGCTTTTGCACATTGCCATTATTTTCCTTTTTCTGTGTTGCCCGATTCAAGTGGACTGAAAGTTTTCAGCCTCAGAACAGCTTTTTCCTTGCCTGAAACCCAAAACAGATCAGGAGTTTATTTTACCTCTGTATGGGATCCCGGGATATTAGTTAAGGTTTAGTTAGAAGAGTTCCATGTGACTGTATTTTCTTTCTAGTTTTCATAGAGCAGCTTCAGACAGGCCATTAACTCAAGCACCAGCTCTAACGAGAAGAATTGATCTACTTTTGTAAGAATTATTCTGCTTTTGTTCAGTATAATTGTCTCTGAACGTAGACATCTCTCCACAAATTCCAACCAATAAATCTTGTGAGGTTCTGCTGCCGCCCCCCCTCTCTGTGTATTTTCTCTGTGTATTTTACAGGTACATTACACCCCCCTCTGATTTATTTCTCCATGTTACCATCTGTTCACCACACCAGGAGTTCTCTACGTGCTGGCTGGATGGCTACCCGGACTGGTAAAAAAAGAAGATGCTGCTTACATCCAGGTTGCATCCCCACTTGATGCACTCTTTAATTCCTGCAGTTACTACATTTTCCTTCGCAGCCTTGCTTTGATTGCTCCTCCAAGCCCTGTTTTGCAGTTCGATTCGGTACCTCACACCGTCCCCCCAGACTCGTCTGGCTCGGCTTTACACGGCAGCATGCTTCTTTCTCTGCTTAAATCTGTAATTTCCCTCATCTTTCCGCTCCTCCCCCCTACCCCCAGAAAACCCCGAATTACAATAATCTGTTACCCCCCAGCTCTGTCGAGGAAATGCCCTGTCCGGACACATTTTGCAGCAGTTTCCTTTCACCATTTCCCCCCCACCCCCCACCCCTGGAAAGCAGAAAGCCAACGGCTGTATTTTGCCACCGCAACAAAATCACACTTTGCGATACCCGTGTATTCCATCCGCCTTTTATTTGTTTTCGGAATTGCCCGCATCCCCAGCACCTCCTCCACCACACGCTTCGCCTTCCTCCTCCCGCCGAAAACTCGGCCGGCAACCTCAGCCCCTCGGATACAGGTGCGGGGCCAGCAACCCTCTTAAGCTGAAAAGCCTCCTTTTCCTCAGATATAAAACCACTTACAAATCCTTCTCATGCTCGGCAGCGTCACCAAAACCAACCTTTAACTAATAGCTCCTAATCCAAACAGTTTGGGCAAGGCGAACCGTTGTTTAGGCTGACGGGGTGCGGGAGCCTGGCCGGGGAGGCGCGGGCGGGTCCTCCCAGCCCGCTCCCACTGTAATAATGCCTGATTTTTAATTTTTTTTTTTTTGGGGGGGGTGTCAAATTCACCTCTGTGGTGGTTCTACCCATATGGAT
>JAVJGJ010000047.1:48964151-48977760 GCA_035590215.1 Microhierax caerulescens | reverse complement strand
CCGCGGGAACAGGGAAAGCCTCACCCCCCCCGCCGTGGGGTGCTGAGCCTGACTTGCTCAAGGGTGCCCACCTGCACCACGTCCTCCCCACATCTGGTGGGCCCAGAGCTGACCTGGAGTGGCTTCTCCCGGTCACAGGGGATTAGTGGCAGTGCTGGAAGAGGGATTGCATTTCCTTAGACCTCTATGGACGGAAATTTCCTGGCACTATTTTTGTCAGCATCCTGATGTTTTGGTCAATATTGTCTATGGGAAACTGTTAACTTTGAGGCAAAATGCTGTTTTCTTTTCCAAACCAAAGCATCCAGTTTCAAATGCTCGTTAAGATGATGGGGATCTGTATTATACAACGTGTTATTACAGTGTTTAATGCTGAAGCGGGGACCAGGTTTGTTCCTGTGAGCAATGGGAATGTTTCATTCTGGGAATCTACGTGTGGACACGTTTACCTCCCGTCAGGCTGATTTCGCCGGGGTCTCTGAGGGCATCAGCCATGTCCCTGGAGGTACTCGTGTCCTATCCTTACACCTCCTCCCAGACTGAGAGTTGTCTAGAGCAGAGGACACGGGTATCTGTAGCCCAAGGAGGGGTCTGGAAGGGGCTCTGAGCTGGCCAGGGCTCCAGTTTACCGAAGGATTCAAATAATCGTTAATAATAGCCTGCCAGTTTCTGTCAGTCTGGGTCATTTCCTTCTATTAAGTGATAATCAGAAATCTGAGGTGATGCCTGTCTTTTAACTGTGATGTGCAGGCAACTTTTGTGAAGGACAGCTTGCTTTCCACCCTCTTGGACTCTGACCAGTGAAGAAGTGACTGGGACTGCTGGAAGGGGCAGAATTGGTCCTGACCACAGCAAGGTGTGCTGCTGCCTGTTGTCCCAGGGCAACAGTATTTCTGGAAGCTTTAAGGGGTTGTCTGAGTTCTTGGAAAGGAGTTCTTTAGCTCTGGTACCCTCTGCCCTTTCCACTGCTCCCTCATTTCACTCTCCAGTGGAGCTCTTCTCCTCACCTGCGTTTTGGTTGATGGGTTCAGCTGACACCTCCCCTACATCAACCAGCAGTTGGCCTTCATCTCCTCAAGGGCACGGAGCTGACTCCTGGCCAACCTGCCCACCAGGACCTCCCTCTCCCCCGCTGCAGGTCTGCTTTCCAGCCCTGGTGTACAGCACCATTCCAGCTCAGTGGCAGGACTTGGCATCTGCTGAGGCTTCTGTTCTTTCCTCTGCCTTTCTGAGGTTTTGAGATCACGTCTGCACCAGCACTGCCCTGTGAAAAACATCCCTTGGAGTCTGACTGTCCATGTGATTTTTCACACCCCCTGTGCCATCCACTATTCAGCCCTCACCTCCGCAGTTTGTTTTGAGGGTGCAAGGGGAGGCTGACAGAGACAAACCCGTTCTGCCTGCGCGTTAGCTGAGTGTGAGATTTATCCCAGGCGGCGGCGGTGTCATACCGCAGGTATCCCATGTGGTATCGCCTGCCTGCCATGAGCATCCATGTCGGATGCAGTGAGCATCAGGCTTTTCCACAGCTGGATCAGCTGCAGGACTTCAGAGACCCCCTTGGACATGACAAAACCACACCAATGGACTTCAGTGGGCTGGGCTGGTGCTCCTCTGGAAGGACACCAGAAGCATAGGATGGGACATCACTCTGGGCTGGACATTTGAGCAATGTATCGATACGGGCTGGGAAATAGGTCTGAGAGGTAGCGACCACGGCGGGTGCAGTGGTCTGCAGAGCTGCTTCTCCTCCGTGATCAATGCCTGGAAGAAAACCAGAATGAGCTCCCTGAAAAAATATCTGTTGGATGGAAGGACTGGGGGAGCTGTATATATATAATTAAGATGGCAGTTCAGTGACAGACAGAGCAGGTGCACTCGGCTAATGGCATGTTTTGCTGAAAATGAAAGAGGTTTGGGGAAGCAGGGTGAATGCTGAACGGGATCACACCTCCAGCGTGCGGCCGTGCCTAACACTCAGATGAGACCCTGCGCTGGAGAATTGCAGCAGTTGCGGCTCCGCTGCCATGACTCACCGGGGCTGATCAGAGCGGGGTCAATAAACTAGAGAAAAGTCAGTGATGAAAGTGACTGATGGGTGAAGATGGGAAACAGAGGCTTTGTCGTGAAAGCTTGGGTGATCAGAGGTGTCTTCAGCATGGGGTACCAGGGCCTGGCTGGAGAACCACCACGTTCCGCCCAGCAGAGCTGCACCAGATCCCAGCGGCTGAAAGACGAAGCTCCGTAAGCTCAGGCCAAGTACGGGTGCAGGTTTTAAGGGTATTATTCAGTTATCAACAGCACAGGAAGTTTTCAAAAAATGAAGCGATTCTTAAATATCTGCTGTGAGAAGGATTTGCCTCAGGGCAGGTTATGCACTTCAGCTTCATGACGTTCGCTAGGAAATAAGCATAAACCAGGAACAATCTATTGGGTGCTTATCTGTGGTCTGGTTAAGCTGCGTTTCATGTTTCTAGCTGGACTCTGACAGCTGGTGCTGCTTTTCTTTTTTAAAAAAACCCACCAACTAAACCCAGAACATCATCCTGTGACACCAGGGGTTTGTGGCATCACAAGAGGTATGGGGAAATGGTGAGAACTGGCAAGTACTTCTTGCCTGAAGGACCTGAAAATTGGGAACCAGCACGGGTATGGCTCTGGGCTTTCGGAGAGCCCTGGCTTTACGTCCGCTTCCTCTTCCAGCGGGATTCCTTTTCCCTTGCCAGGCTCAGCCATGGCTGCTCCTGCCTTTGGATCTACTCACCCCATAACTCCCTGGATCTGGTTGTGCCTCCCCCTTGTCCTCCCCTGCTTGGAGGGGGACACCTGTGGGAACATTATAGGCATCATGGGGGACCTGGTCGCTTCGTATCACCTTGATGGCACATTCCTCTTGCTCTTATGTCCCAGGTGCTCCCCTGAGATGGAGCCATCTCCTCCTCTCCTCCTAAAAGCTGTCACCGCTGTAGGATGCTTGGGGCTGTAGCCTGAAAGACTGCCTCTTGCTCTGGAAATCCATGTTTTGGGGCTGGTGGAGAAAACCTGAGGTGAGCATCCCTCTAGAGAGCTCCTAGGAGCTCAGAAGTGGGTTTTGGCTTTCCTTATGCCAAGCCTGGGTCCTGAGGAGGGGACACTGCATCAGCTCCACACCTGCAGTGTAGCGGCAGAGACCTTTCCTGCCAGCATGCTCATTAGGGTGTTTTAATTATTGAGACACTCATTCTAATTGTGTCCCCTGGTTCCTGTTCTGCTGAGATTACATCTGCTTCTCATTTTCTGCACGCTGGCTCTTCTCCAAGCCACTCTGCTGCGCATATGGAACGTGCACAGGGGAATCTCGCCCGATAGAGGAGGGGTGGGGTGGGATGCTCATGGCCCCCCTCCGTCTGCCACTAACCACCGGGGAGGAGAGCTGGGAATGCCAGGGAGGGCCCTGGTGGCAGCCCTGGTCGTGGCTTGGTGACAGCTCGTCTCGTGTCCCCACGATGGCTCTGTGGACCGACCCTGTGCTTGTTGGTGCAGCTGCCTGGTCCCAGTGGGGATGCAGCCATCCTTGCAGGCTCCCAGCAGAGCCTCAGGACAGGTGTCTTCTGGACAAGGAGATTTTGCAGATGCTTTGTATACCCAGCCCGAGAACAAAACCAAGGTTGTTTCTTTTCCTTGGTGCCCGTCTACGTTTTCAGTTCCACCACCACGGGACTGTCAGCCGCCTTGTCAGGATCTGTGTTATGCTCCCAAGTGCCTTGGTGTGGCTGAGGAGGCTTTGGAGAGCAGACTGCTCTCAGACGCCGACGGTGGGGAAACGGCTCTGTGTAGGAACGTCCAAACCTGCTGGCTGCTACAGGAGGCTTGGGGGGCTCTACTGGGTTGATCCAGGCTCTTTGGGCAGCGTCCATCACCTGCATCTCAGAGGCTTTGGGAGGTTCCTAGAGAGACCCAACAGCATCCAGACAAGCAGCTGTGTGTAACCACCGCTGTCACACCAGAAAATCTTTTTTGGTGAGCAGATCAGGGTTCCCGTGCCCAGGTTGGGATGTCCTCAGGGATGAGGAGGAGTTCTGCCTGATTCCAGCTGGAATATTTCCCTGCTGGCCTAGGGCAGTGTACTTGAGCTACTCTTTATATTTGACAGCACATCACTCTCTCTGTTCTTTATTTGCTACTCGGGTTTTTTAGACAGCAGTCATTACCTCTCTGCTGTTTTTTTCACTAGGCTGAGCTCTTCTGGTCTCTTACCATAAAACTTCACATCCCATTGATGACCTGCACAGCTTTCCCTGCATCCAGCCCTGCTTGAGACTCTGTTTTGGACCTGCACATACTTTTCCAGGTGAGGGCTCGTAAAGCCTTACCCTTATTACTTATCTCATTATCCTGGTCCTTCAGATCCCCTCTTCTGTATGGCTTAGGCTGCTTGATGTCCCTGTGATCTTTCCAGTGATGTCCAAGTCTCCAATGACCGCAGGGATGCTTCTCAAACTGCCACCTTCTCCCCCCCTTTTTTTTTTTTCTTCCCCTGCATGTTTCTTATTTGGTTGTGTCTGGCCAGTAACAGAACCTAAATGCAGTCAGCCTTCAGGGATGGGCTGTGAGGAACATCGTTAAACCCATCTCTGTGCGCTCCCTTTTCAGCACCCCCCTCACATCTTCCTCTCTGGCTGACAGCTCATCAGATTTCACTCACCATCACCCCCAGCCTAACTACGGATTTCTCACCATACCAAGTGCTTTGCTGAAATCCTGGTAGATGACATTAATTGGAATTTTCTTTCTATAAACAGCGATCTCACTGAAAGGAACTGTCAGCTTGCCTGGCACGGTCATACTCTGTTAATGCTGCAGGATTTTATCTTATCTCACATATATGTCTTTGCTTTGTTCCCAGCTTGCTTTAGAAACCTTAAGTGCTGTTGTAGCTGGACTATACAGAGTCTGTGCTTGCTTGTGTATCTATCGTTCTTTCTCCAGTCCAGGAACTATATTTGCTGTTCTCCAGAAGGAGAGGGAGAGTAATCAATAGCCTGTAATCACGTACCCTGGCTCAACATAGTCATTAGCAACCCCAGCTAAGGGTTCCTGACTTTAAGCACTGGTTTTCCAAGGGAGACACGGCATAGATTACCTAGTCCTGCTGATTAAAATGATCTCAGACTGATGCTCAGCTTAACCAAGCTGTTCCCATTGGCCCAATGCCTGGCTCTCTTTCTGTTCTGGCATCCTTCCTGGCCCCCCCGGTGCAGCTCGCATTCCCAGAGCAGTTAAGGTGAACGCACGAGCCCTTCGCTCCGAAACCCAGCAAAGCCAGGACATCTGCGCCTGCCGTGACCCAGCTGGTCCACCTGTCAGTCAGGCTCACCTCTCCGGTGATTTCTAGGTAATCTGAAGCAAAATAAGGCACCAGCTTCCCTTCCCTATGTCGAACAGCTTTTCACTGAAGTCCAAACTCTCTGATTCTTCTCCTGACGGTGTTGCTGAGTTTCTGGGAAAAGGAACCCATGGAGCCGCCGCTTGCTCCGGTTTCTGCAGTCCACAGCACATCATAAATAGATGTGGGTGGAAGCTGAGTTTTTCCATGGGTGGTCCAAAGGAACCCCCCCAGGGGCAGAACCATCACTGGTGGGAGAACTGGGTAGTGCTGGGGAATACTGGGGTTGTTTCTTAGCTCCTGGAGCATGTTGCTCTGAGGTCAAGGCCCTTTTGCACAATGATACTGGGAGAGGCACATTCTGCTGGTACCAGCCCTTGCTGTAACGACGCCCGCACCTCTGGGAGGTGCAGGTGGGTGCCCTCCCTCCAGCATCTTTATGTCAGGCACCCTCTGCTCCTGGAATAGATTCCCAGACAAAACTGGGTTATGATGCAATTAACTGAGAATATGAATCAGTGATTTTAAGGGGGGAATAAAATAATCCGTCGAGGGAGGTGGCAGTGATCCCACGCTGAGCTCTGCTGGCTGTGGAGGCAGAGCAAACTGTGCAGAGGCAGCGGCTGGATCCCGGCACCTGAGCTGTGCCCGGGAGCGGTGCCAGGCGATAGCCAGGCATCGAGGACCACCGGGGCTACAGCAGCGCGATTGCGATTGCCGTAACCTTGCGGTTCGTGTCAGCGCAGCGAAGGTGCATTGCGGGTACCATGGCAACCTGACTGGCCACGGCTTGGGATGCTGCAGGAGCCGGCAGGCTCGAAGCGGCTGCGCTGGGAGGGCAGCTGCACCGGTGAAGCATCAGGAGGGTGCAACAGGCACCGTGCGCGGGCTGATCCCCACCGGGGGTTGTGCTGAATCCCCACCGCTGTGGCTGCGCTGCTCCTCCAGGCACTGAAGTGTTTGAGGATAAACAGTTCAGAATTGATAGGCAAGATGATGGGAGAGGTGAGGCACCATGGGCACGTCAGAGACCAAAAGTGAGTGGCTTGTAGCATGGAGGATGCCCACGTGCTCCCCACCGGCAGCAGACCGGCAGTTTGCCCCATGACGTTAGGAGAGGTCATGAGGTCTTCAGGGTGGTGGAAGTGTCTCTGCTGTGCCTGAAGGAAGATGCTGAGGTCTCTGGTGGTATCAGGATACAGACAGAAGACGACACAGCAGCACAAGTGCCCAAGCTGAGCGATTAGCATCGAGTCCTTGCAGTACTCACGCCCCCCCAGATTGCCCCCACAGCTCCGAGGAGCCGGCTTGGCAGCCAGAGTCCTCACCTACAGAAGCAGTAACCATGCATCTTGGTTTCACCACCCAGTTTAACGAGGCTGAGTGCACCCACCCAGGGCTGGAGCCCCCATTGCCTGGGGCTGGGTGACCCCCTGCTCCCCCTTGGCCCAAGACTTCTTACGCCCGTGCGTAAGCACAGGGCACAGCAAACAAAAGCTTAGCATCTGCAAAGGTTGCTCCTTCTCCTGGGGAGTTTGCTGTTGAGATGGTGAAGGGCTGTTGCTTTTGGAGCAGATGTTCCCTGGGAGCTTTGTTCAGCCAAGGAATTGCCAAAGTTGTTTCACACAGCCCTGCTCAGGCACGTGGAGGTTAATGGTGGGAAGGTTCCCGCAGGCAAGTCACCCCCTCTTCTCAGCCAGCACAGGGTGGAAGTTACCTGGTTTTGTACAAAAATTATGGAAATTTATGGTTCCTTGTCATTTATGGGGTGTTTCCATGCTTATCCGCGGGTCCTTGCTGGAGGTGACACTGGCTCCAACCCAGGGCTGAACACATCCCTGCTCCTCTGGGTTCGGTGGAGGTGGATGCTGGAGCTGGCAGTTTTGGTGAGACGTTGCCAGAGTTGGTGGCACAAAGCCTAGTTAAAAGGACAAACGTCCTCCCCACGGGCCTCAGGGGTGCCGCTACGGAGGAAAGTTCATTGAATTGGGCATGAGCAGATCAGGTGTCTTGCAAAAGCTGGCAAACCATCCTCAAGGGTTGGAGGTGGCTGGTGTCCAGTGTCCCAGCAGTTAAGGTCCATGAAGGCTCAGGGAGTGGCTGCCCTGGCCTTGGAGCTGGGATTGCAAATCAGAGGGTTGAGGAGAGTGAAATACATTTACGTAGTCTTGGACGAAAGACCCGTGGGGAGCTCTGGAGCTCGGTTATCTCGACGTGGTCAAAGTTGTACGCACGAAGAATACGAGTGATGTGAAAGACGCGGATAACATTTGCTTATTCCCAGCTTGAAGTTACACTGAGCTGGTTTTTTGCTGCCTAAGCCCTTCCATCTGCCCTTTTCTCCTTTCATTCCCAAATAACAGACTCTAGAGGCATCTCAGTTCCTTCACGTCAGAGCCAGAATCTGAATTAATAATGTGCTAAGAAAATAAAGATAGTTCAACAGACTTTAAATCAAGGAGAACAGCATGTTAAAGAGTTTGAACAAATCACATTACTTTGTGTGCAGTTTTAAGGTTGGCAGAAATAAATCTCGCAGCAATTTATTGATGGTGACAAATTCTTTCAGAAAGAGCCTGCTCAGGGAATGCTTCTCTTTATCACTGGACAATTTTGTGTGAATTATCTAGGACCGGATTAATGTGTCCCAGTGAAGGTGTCGACAGAATTTGTGTCCCGCAGCCTCCGTATCACCTGGGCTGACATGTCATTTGCATATATCTGTTGAAAAACATGTTGCTTTGTAGATGCTTCTCCCTTCACCGTTGTGTGGGTCTTGGGTCTGGCAGAACCATTTGCAGAGCCAGGCAGGTGGGTCAGGGACACAGCCCGTCAGCCTGGACACGAAATCTACTCGTGTAGACCCACGGCAGGACAAGAGCAACCAGAAAGCTGCAGGCTTCGTGGCTCAGTTGCTGCCAACGCGTGTCTGGCAGAGCGAGTCACCAGGGCTGTCCTCATGTGGGACCGAGTGCCCGCGCCCTGGCTGACGGTGCTGTGCCCACCTCGTCCAGTGCCTCCATCCTTCTGCACAGCCAGGACTCGAGGGAGGACCGAGGGGTGGGTGACACCCAGGTAACGCTGCGGCGGGCTGTTGGGCATGGGGCTGGCTGGGGACCAGCCTGGCATTCGCTCTTTTTCGTTTACCAGCCGAAACCCACTCCAGCTCAACTGGGAAGTGGCTGAGTTTGGCTGAAAGCTGTAGGGGTTTGGTCTGGTGGTTGGCTGCCCGTGGCCGTGGGCACGTTCCCCCCCACTGGCCTCGCTGCAGCTCCTGGTTCCCCCTGTCAGTGGGCTGCCTGGGGGGGCACCAAGCGGCTCCTCCGCGGGACCCAAGGTCTGGGTTTCTTCTGCATTGCCTGGCCCCTGGAAACTTTTGTTCCAGGACCTCTCTCTCCTTCTCATCCTCCTCTGGGCTCTTTCCAGCTTCTCCGCTTCTGTGACATCGCAGCCCAAGACAGGGTCCCCAGGCAGGGACCCCTGCCCATCACACTAGGCCCTGCACCTCTGGGTGCCTGGGGCAGCTCTCCGGGCTGCTCTAACCGGTGCTGAGCATCTGACCCGGTGTCTGAGTAGAAATGGGGAGGGAACCCCCACCTGCACGAACGAGCTGGGCTGCAAGGCACGAACCCTGCTGCGGCTGGAGGGTGCCTGGTTCAGGGGGGCGGAGAGCACGTGTGCATCCATGGCTGTGCCGGCGAGGGGCAGGGAGACCCCAGGAAGAGGTGCCCAGGTCTGGATGGCAGACCTACAGCACGGGTGGGCGGCGGGCTGGGGGAACCCAGCAGAGACCCCCCGGGAACAGAATCCAGCCTTCACCTGCTTCAGAACCTGGCCACGGGGGTCCCAGGCTGGGACCCTGTGCCTGCCCAGATATCGCTACTTGCTCAGCAGCTACGCTCCAGCTTAACGGGGAGGAAAGAAGAGAAGTTAATTTATTACTGCAAATGACTTTGAAGTAATTAATTGATCTTGTCAAAGGCAAGGGATAATTCCACGGCTGTATAATCCCAGCAGAAAGATACTTCTTGTCCCCTGACAAGGCAGCTTTGATAGAGCTATTTCACTAACACATGCTGAAGTCAGGAAGGGGACATTTTATTTAATGATTCACACTAATTAGAGTGAAGCAGGCGTGCTCCCTCTCTGCCCGACAGCACAGCTGTAGCCGGGTGTTTCACATCAGCCCTGCGGTGCCATCTTAACTGGTGCAGGAGAGGTCACTGGTGACCAGCAGGTCCGGGCAGCTGGGATGGACCTGGCTGGGACAAAACGGGGCTGGAAATGAGAAAGTTCCTGAGCAGCTGATGAGGGGAAGGAGGATGAAAGCAACCTCCCATCTCAGGAGGAGCAGAGCTGCTGTTTCCAGGACTTTAGCAGATCCCCTGTGCAAGATGGCACCTGCCACAGGGCTCCCGTGTGCTGGATTTGGAGTAAAAAGACCAGGTCTTCCCCCATTTTCCTGTCTCAATACAGCTGGGCTTGCCTAGTGGCTTCTGTTGTAGAATCATGTATTTATTGCTTGTCACCATGCCCAGCTCTACCTCTTTACAAGAACTTGCTGTGGATCTACCTCAGGGTACTTTCTTTTCTTTTTTTTTAAGGGATAATTTTGGCTTAAATGAAATCGGAGGAAACTGATGTTTCCTTCTTGTTGCAAATAAACCTCTGTCTCTTAGAATAGAACCTGAAATGAGACACAGTGATGATGACCACTTCACTGGCCCACTTTCGTCCGTGGGAAGAAAATTTATACCTCTGGAGATGAGACTGAAGCCAGCAGCAAATTCCTCCAAAACATCTCACCCTTTGTCCTGGGGGGGGATTCTTCAGCGCTCCCAGAGCTCGAGCCCCGGCAGTTGCAGAAGGGGTTTCATGGTCTTGTGGCCCACACAGGGTTGGATGCAGCAAGGCCAAACACTGTAAAGGAAAATAAGCAGAGACATTGAACAGCTGCCCAGGCATGGGAAGAAATAGTGAGCGATTTTGTCATTAATTGCTGTATCATAATGCTGTTAGAGAAGGGGGCCTAATTAATGTGGCTGAGACAACCTTCTGCCTGGCAAATCCCAGCTTTCAAGTGGCTTGACCTTGCATCATGAGTAGCGTTCCTTAGCTGTGGATTCCGGGATTTAATCCAGCAGCTGCCACCGTCCCGGCCAGCCCCTTGGCACTGCTGCGTGGTGAGGAGCACGCCTGGGCACCTTCTGGGGGGGCAGGGAGGGTGGCTTTGGCTTTGGCTACGCTGAGGCCAAGGGATCTTTTTCCCAAAGGAGAGTCTGCTTGGAAAGACAGCAAACATTTGCTCGAAGCCTGCTCTTTGTCTGGTGGCAGCTCCAGATTTGCATCCCAGCCTTAGGCTGGCCCCACGAGCCTTGGTGCTCTTTCTCTGGGTCACCGGCAGCGGAGCAGTTTATCTTCAAGAGAATTATATGGCCCAAGCTGGACAAACTTAGATGATCAAGTAGGAGAACTTGATAGTCCCTCATTGTCTGGTGACTGACACCAGCCATCAAAGCCCCAGCAGCTGGTGACACTTCCATCCTGGGGTTTTTTAAGACTAACTGCATCTCTTAGGCAGAACAGAGGAATGACCTTGGAGGACACGTGCAGGTGTGGCCCCCGGGGCAGCTGGTCCTGCCACCTCTGCTCCCCCTCCAAGAGGTGGCCTGGGGACCCCATCCCCATGGCCTCGCCCTGGGATGACATGGTCCCCTCCAGGGCTGACCAGGACTGTGACAGTCCCGGGCTGCAGAGGACTTGGAGATGACACTGCTGTGACTCCACAGGTGCTGGAGTCCCTGAAGGACCGTGGTTCCTCTCCTGCCTTCTCCCTGGGGCTGGGCAGGGAGAGGGCACTCCGCCTGCAGATAGCAGAGAAGAGGTCAGCTGCACAGCATCCCTCACGTTTTCTGTGACAGCTTTGCGAAGCCGAGCTTGGCTCGTGGGAAGGAGTAATGAGGTGCCATTCCCTGCTTGATCAGCTGCCGTTCTGTAGGTGTCAGCTGCTCCCGAGTGTCTGGGTGAGCCCGGGAAAGGACATTCTCTTCCCTCGTTGTCACCCGGGCTTGTTGAGAAATGTGTACTCAGCCCCCCGTGTGAGGGGTTGGGTCGGTGTCAGTATTTTGCAGGAAAGGGGATGGGAGCTGCCACCAGCCCTGCCGGCCTCGGGGGGGCCCGAAGGGGAGTCGGTGCACCCAGCCTGGCTCCATCCCTACGGCTCATGGGCAGCACGGCGCCTTCAGCCAGGGAATCATTCTTCTCGGGGAATCATTTAGGCTGGAGAAGACCCTTGAGATCATCGAGCCCAGTTGTTCAAGGCGAGAACCTTCCCTGAGCTGCCCAGCCCTTCCGAAGCAGCAGCAGCTGCTCGATCCCGTCTCATACTAAGTCAGAAGCTAATTTTCGTTAATTGCCATTGGCAGTTAAATTAAAATCTTCAATTGGTGAAACCTGCATGAATAAAGGGTGGTTTTCACCGAGCCATGGGCAACTATTTTTGCCTTGAACTGAAGCATCCGAGTGTGCGTTTGCAGTCGCTGTCCTCAAAGACAAAAACAGTCATTCTGTGCCACCGGGTTTTACCCAGTGCAACCGCTGCAGTATTTTACAATATCACTTTGTCAGCACTAAAAAAAAAAGTGCTTAGATCCCTTTCTGAGATTTATTGCGTTTCATAGGTGAATAGATTTTTGATTAGAGAAACATTCTTCTTTTTTCTTTCGAAAGTGCTTGGCTGAGTGGTGAGATAATGCAAAAGCTGAACATCATTTAATTACCAAGTCCTCTAAGTCCAGGCAGAACAAACTCCCTTGCTGTCTCCATGGTACAATTAGTTCAGCATCATCCGAAGCCTGGACCACCCTCCCGGTGCTCTGCCGGGGCAGTGACTGCAGGCTGCGGTGCAGTATTAAATCCACGCTCTGAAGTGCAGTCAGGATCGATATTTCCGAATGCCAGAGTCTTCCATGTGCCTCAGGGAACTTGTGTCCCGAGTTTTCCCCAAGGCTTGTCCAGCTTTTCCTGTTGTAAGAGGCCAAATCTTCAGCATATCCTCCAGCTCTGAAACCCAAGAAGTGAGGGCAGGGTGGGAAGCTCCCCACAGGGTGATACCCCCACCATTGAGCAGGGACTTAAGGAGGGGGGGAGGAATTTCAAGACAAAAGAATTAGAGCATCCTGAGTATACTGGACCTGGGATCCTGTGTATGGCTTGGCTGTGAAGGGACACGTGGGTGACTTGCCCAGAATCACTGGTCTGAGGGAATCCACATGTGTAGTCACTGAAACCATTTTGTGCTTATCCTCTGCCGGTTCCTTGAGGGAGAGAGCTCTGCCCTCCCCACACAGACCCTGCCTGGGGGGTCCCAGCACAAGGTCTGTTGCTTTGGGCAGGAAGCCTTGCTCTGACAGCCTGAAGTGCTGGAAACTTCTAGATCAGAGGAGATGGGCTTGGTCTCTGCACGACGCCACGTGGTAGCAGGGTCCAAGCTGCTGCCAGTGATGCAGCAAGGGGGGACCCCGTGCCTGGTGTGGCTTTGTGCTCCTCTGGGTGGACTCCAAAGCAAACCAGGCTGTAAGAGTGAGGGACTTCATGTACCCTGGCTCTGCTGCTGCTCACCTGTACTCTGTTCCCTGTGCTTTTGGGAAGGTGTGGGCTGGGACCGATGCACACCTGCATGCTCAGCACCCTTCCTGCTCCTCTTGGCTCTTTCTCAGTGCAGAGAGACCAGTGTCACAGATGCAGCCTGCTCTGCTGGAGACAATCCCAGCAAGGGAAATCCTGTCCGGTCCATAACGCGGCTACTGCGCTCACGGAGAGCTCTCAGCTGATGTAATTGTGTTTGCACAAACAACCCTCATCAGTTTAAAGGAGATAAAATCAGCAGGAGCTCATTGAAATGCAGCCATGGTCTCCACCGTGGAGCAGAGCTGCTGCCAGTCTGGCACAGGAGCAGCTGGACTGGACCTGGACCTGGACAGAGGATGCCCTGGGGCAGGGGCTGATCCCTCCTGCTGGCGCAGGGTGCTGGCTGCAGCCTGGGTCTCCACAGCAGCTCTGTCCCTTGCACCCAGCTGGCCTCTGGGGGAGGAGAAAGGCTGGAGGAGGTGTTGAGGGCCTCTCTCTGCAGATCAGGCTTAGACATGGTTGCAAAGCCTGGGGCAGCCACCACAAAAAGCGCATGGAGTGCCAGGGCCCCTGGGGAGGGGGTGGTGTGTGCTGCCTTGTCACTGCCCAGCAGCC
>JAVJGJ010000047.1:48946354-48962503 GCA_035590215.1 Microhierax caerulescens | reverse complement strand
CTGGGGCTGTGGGAGGAGCTCAGACAGCCAGACTGTGCTAAGAGCTTGGCGGTTTTGCTGGCGTGACCAGGTATATTTATTTGCCGGTCATTTTTCACTTGCTGACCTCCTCCTGGCGGGAGCCTGGGTCCTGTCATCGCTGCACCTTTTAGCTCTGAGGATGTCCCTTGAAGCTGGGTGTGGATAATGACCCTGTGGTCAGCGTGTCCCGGGCATGGTGACCAACCACCCGGTGCTAGTTCTTCCTCCAAATTGCATCTCATCAGCCCAGGCTCCAGGGCTCCTGTTGCTCTTCTCCCGAGTGGAAAACGCATCCTTCGAGTTTGCTCCTACAGATATGGCTGGCGGAGCTGGGGAGGGCAGGCAGGTGGGAGGCAGCAGCAGGCAGAGCCGGTGACGCACGCTCGTCCTCCGGGAGCTTGTGCGGGACTGCCACTGTGCTGGGTTCCTGGTTCGGGTCCAGGCGTGTGGTCAGGTTCCTGGAGAGCTCCCAGAGCTTGGGCATGTTTCCCTGCAAGCCAGGTGTGACTCCGTGCAAGCCTGGCAGCTCTTTGCATCCCAGAAAACTGGATGGCTGCTTGGGGCTGGGGTGGGAAGGGGTATGCGGGGCTGCAGTGAGCTTCTGCAGTCCTTCGGGCATCTTCGCGGCTGGCTGTGCCCCCGGCATCTCGCTGATGCTCAGTCCCCTGCCCTGGGTGCAGCTGGCAGTGGCCTGAGTGGCAGGAGGGGCGGCCAGCAGGGATGCTGCGCTGGCTCTGGAGCATCTCGAGATGCCAGGACTGGGGCCGTGGGTCTGGGACAGACACGGGCACGCTGTGGGCATGCAGGGGTCTCGGATGGCTTGGGAGGGCCGTGACGCAGGCATGTTGCCTTGGGGATTAGAGGGGCTTTGGTGGGAGCAACACAAGGACCCAGGAAGGCTCAGCCCCCAGCCCTGTGTCTCCCACGGTCTGGCTTTCCCAGGCAGGCAGCTCACGAAACTTCTCTCATCTCCAATTGCTGTGCTCCACCTTTTATTATAATTGATTCTGCATCGCCATAGGAACCCGCTCCAGCGTGAGTGAGGAGCAGCTGCCTTCCCCGAGCACTCTCCAGGAGAGAGGCGGCTGCTCCTTCCCTCCAGATGGCAAGTGATGGAGCCGGGAGCCCGTGGCAGCCAGGTACCACCCCAGCCCCATCCACCCATCCACGCTCGTGCTGTGGGGGCCAGGGCCGGGGAGAGCAAGGGGGGGGGGTCATTCCCTTCGCACTTGGCTGCCAGGGACCCCCCACCCCTCAGGGTGGTGGGCTGAGGGCTGGCTCTGCTTGTTTGGTGCTGGGGTCCAGTACATCTTCTGTTGGTGGCTGTCAGGTCTGGGTGGAGAAGGCAGGAGGCTGGGATTTGGGGTGGGATGGGTGGGAGCAACCTTTCCTGGGGGGCGTATCTTCTTCCCAGGTGGCTTGGTTTGGCAGTGGTGGGTTTTTCATGTGTGCCGGGGTGACTGCAGAGACGAGGCAGGTGATGGGTGTGCTGCAGAGCCCTGCGCTTGGCCAGGCTTCCCGCGCCCCCTACCCCAGGGGTCCAGGGATGCCAGAGCCTGGGATCTGGGGGCAAGCATCTCTGCTTAACTGGGGCTGGGCTAAACTCCCCCTTGGCTGAAGGGCTGCCCCTTGCACTTGCAAAAACGTGGATGGGACATCCCTCATACTCTGTGTCCGTGCTCTGCTCTTCCCCCCTGGCTGCTGGGCATGGCTGCAGTCCTGCCCAGCAGAGCTGCCTTGCTGGGAGAGCCCCTCCATGGTGGCTGCATGGGTTTGGAGAAACATGTGGTGGAGAAGGTGGCCTTCCCCTTAGCACGGGCTGCTTTAGCAGAAGATGGACCAAGCTCTTAACGTCAGGGTTTGGGGTACAGATGTCCTGGGCTGGAGCCCCAGCCTGTCCTACCACTCCTTGTGGTGGAAGGTGCTTAAAAAGCGATGTTGTGAGCAGGCTTTAGAGCATGAGGGGAGATCTGTCTACATCAGACCAACTGGGGGATCTGCTGAGGCTTGGGATCTTCCTTGAGTATGGGTCTTGGCAGCTGGTCCAGCGTCTCCTGGACACCATACGTCCTTGTCCGTCCTCACACTGAGCCCTCACAGGGCCAGGTGATGGAGAGCGGCTGAGAGGGTCCATGAAGGAGCCCCAAGGATCTTGCTGTCGGTAACAAGCATTAACAGGGAGGGAGCCCAGACATGGGCTGTGGTTCCTGGGTAGATACTGGTGCTGCCTGTCCCTGGGCAGCTGCCCTATGTTTGCCTGCACCACCAGGCTGAGATGCACCCCGTAGGTGGTTCAGAGACAGCCAAGCTGAAGGCAGAGGGGGGTTCAGCATCCCTCCTGGGGCACAGCATCATCTGTACAATGTACATACCCACCTCGGCAGGGCCAGGAGGGTCTCTCCCTGCGGGGACATTCGGTGGAGGGTGCTGGGGTTAAGGCTTGGGTGCCTCCCTGGCAGCCAGAAGAGGGAAGCTGGGAGGGCGAGGTTGCACACACTGCTCTCTGGGCAAACTGGATTCCTGAAATGGGAAACAACTTTGTTCCTGCTGGGCCTGGCTGTCTGCTGAGGAAGGAGAGAGGAGACGGCCCCTGTGTGAGCCCTGCACCAGCGCCTGGTGGCAAAGGCAGGAGCAGATTTCCAGGGACAGTGCAGCAGTTTGGCTTTGGGATGCGTGGGAAGGGAAGGCAGAAACGCGTCTGGAGAGTCCCAGCCTGGTTTGCTCCCGGGTCCAGGGTGTGCACCATAGGGCAGCAGGAGAACACAGCCCTGTGCTCTCAGCATTGGCCAGGCAGGGGGCCACAATGTGCTTTAATGGGGGGCAGAAACACCTCCGAGGGGGCAGAAACACCTCCGAGGGCTCAGCACAGCTCTTTGCTCCGGGGGTCTGCATCCCGTTGGAAGTTCAGCTTCCCCTGGCAGAGCCCCTGGTTGTGCTGGTGCTGGCAGCCCTGGGCAGGAACCCGGCGGGATGCGTTCCTGGAACCCAGCAGCCAGGTTTACCCAAAAAGGCAACGTCAACCCTGCAAAGAATTCCGCTGCCTCCGAGGTGGTGTCCCAGTGCCAGGCACGAGGGCGCACGCCCCAGGGAGGCCCCCAGCTGCCTCCAGCTCCGCGGGGACGAGCGGACCCACTGCGGATGGACGGACCCTTTGGCCTGCCGGAGCGAGCACCACAGCCCTGCTGCACTTGCAGGTAAAGCCTTTTCCCATCTCTAAGGAGCTGAGGTCCTAGAAATCCTCCTGCCTAGGCACAAACTTGTTTGCCTGCAGTCCTTGCGAGGGCGTTTGCTTTCCTATCTCCCCAGCGATCGCGTTTGCTGTCTGGTTGCAACAGGCGGTTGTGCACCATGTGCAGCGATGCAATGAATATTAACCAAGGGGAGCCGGGTCCTGCGAGACCTCGGGCTCCCACCGAGCAGCAGATGTTGCTCTCAGCCTTTTGCTGGAGCCCTGTGTTAGTGCTTATGCTGCACTGCTCTCCTGCCCGGCTCATTTTGGCCGCAGAACCATCTTTGTTAGACATCCCCAGGACCCTGGCTGCATCTATCTTTTAAATTTTTTTCCTGGATGTCTCAAATAGCTTCGTACAGGGGGCAACAGTAGGGTTGTGCTTTTCAAAGCAGGGTTATTTTAGCACCATCCTAATGAATTTGCTCCGGTCCTTATTCTGTGTGCAGGCGTTTCATTCTGGTTTCTGCAAAAGCTTCATTTGAATTTAAGCATTTTATCCCCTCCTAGGTCTCCTCCATCAAAAGTAGCTCCACTTTCTCCTTCAAAGACATTAGTCTTATTTCTCATCGTTATGTAATTGTAAATGTCTATTTTGGGTTATAGAAGTACTAAGTTGGGTCTATTTAAAAGTGTGTAAGCGGAGCAATTCCCTGGCTGTCCGGCTGCACTGACGACACCGTGCAATGAAGCCCAGCTCCGTGTGCTCCTGCCCTGTCATCTTCCAGCTTCATCCTTCGAGTGCATCAAGCCTTTACGGTGCTTTATTGTGCAAATCATGCAGCTCTGTTTTTTTTTAATTCCTGCTGACAAAATGCACACCTTTCAGTGCCAGGTGCCGCAAAGCTGCCTTAACCCCCCAGCACCCTGAGACAGGTTTACCCGTGACCTGGGGAGCTGCCTGGTCGCTCGGAGCCTGCAGATGGAGCTGGGCTCCCCGCTCCCCATCCCGTGCTCACCAGCTGCACGGAGCTGGAGTAACGTGGGGCAAAGCACGGCTACGCCAGGGCTCCCGGCTTCATCTTTTATTTGCTGGTGGGAGTAAACTATTTGAAGGAGGAACAGATTTTATTTTTTTTTTTTGAGCAAGGTTACCCCGCTGTAAATTGGAAGTAAGCAACACCCAAAATGTTAGATTCCAGAAATTGCTTTCCGGCTGACACAGAAGACTTTCTCCAGCTGCTTTCCCTAATTAGGCTCTGATTCTGCTTTGGACACGTCTTAGAATCATAGCATGGAGTGGGTGGGAAGGGACCTTTAAAGGCCACCTCGTCCACGCCCCTGCCATAAACAGGGACATCTTCAACCAGACCAGGTGCCCAGAACCCCGTCCAACCTGGCCTTGAATGTTTCCAGGGCCAGAGCATCCACCACCTCTCTGGGCACCCTGTGCCCGTGCTTCACCCTCAGCATAAACATTTTTTCCTTATAGCTAGTCTGGATCTCCCCTCTTTTAGTTTAGAACCATTACCCCTGTCCCCACCTCCCTTATAAGCCCCCTTTAATTACCAAAAGGGCGCAGCACGGTGTCCCTGGAGCCTTCTCTTCTCCAGGCTCTCGTGCTTTCCCATCCACTACCCATCCCTACGTCTTGACTCCTGGTTAAAAACCTGCAAGGACTTAAAGGGTGGAACAAGCTGGCTCTAGCAGGAGTGTCTGGGTGTAGTCCAGCGAGCAGGCTGAGTCATGCCGGTGCTGTGCAGCCCCATCCCTGCTGAGCGCCCATAACCTCCCTTCACTGCCCACTCACATTCCCAGATCGGAGGTGTCTGTAGTGGGAAGGGTGAGCCCTCCGTACCAGATGGCATCCTGCATCGGTAAACACAGCTCCATACTTCTTTTTAAATAAATATCTCGTTAGATATTTGCCATTCCCAAATTAAATGTTTAATTCGTGGTTCATACCCAGAAAAATCTCACTGCAGCGTTGCTGAATTGTTGACAGTGATCCTCTTGCTTTGTGAGCTCGGTCCCTATTAAGCAATTTCCTTGCTCATGTATTCTTCTTAGTTACTAAGGGAACATGAATCTTAATAAAACTCAATCAAACGTTCCTTAAATAACAGCTGCCTTCACTTAACTGTCTTACCAGCAGGTTGGTTTTTTTTTTCTGCTCTGCTCAAAATTCCCGGGAAATTAAGATCAGATTCTTCACACAGTAGTGAAAAAGCAATGCATCCCAAATGTGAGGGGAACCCTTTATCCTGAGTACTACAGGATAAAAAAATAGGGATACTATTTAGCAGAAAATCTTCTGTTTTCTCCTGAACGTGCCCGTTCCTCTCTGCACTCTTGATGTGTGAGTTAGCTGGGTATCTCCAGATACAGGATTTGTGCTTGGGTACCTTCTATTGCAGCAGGGCCAGTCCTGAGCATCTCTGGCATCAGGAACAATGACGGGGGATTTTTCTAACCCAGGTGCATCTGTGGGAAGCACAAATCTCCCCTGAGCACAGGGAAGCGCAGCGGAGAGGCAGTGGTGCCCCAGCCACGTGGTGCTTCCAAAGCCCAGGGGGGGTCCCAAGGGCTCCCAGAGCAGGAGAAGCTCTGCGAGGGGCTCAGGCTGTAGAGAGCTGCACCCGCCCCCCCGAGAGCTCCGTGAGAGGAGTGGGATGCTCGGTCCCACCCGTGCTTCTCCACGGGTGGGGATTCGACCCCTAGACAGCACCACATGGAGCCATCACCCACCGGCTGTGGGGGGAGACCCAGGTGGCAGCTCCTCCAGCTGAGGTTACTCAGCCCCATCCTCCTGCCCTTCCTCAAGCTGTGCCGGGGGAGGTTTAGGCTGGGTATTAGGAAGAATTTCTTCACCAAAGGGTTATCAAGCACTGGGACAGGCTGCCCAGGGAGGTGGTGGAGTCACCATCCCTGGAGGTATTTGAAAGACCTGGTGCTTAGGGACATGGTTTAAGACCATGGTTGGACTCGATGGTCTTAAAAGTCTTTTCCAGCCTACACGGCTCTGTGGTTCTGTGATGTGGTACCCGTGCCGTGGGAGCCCTGTTTGACTCATCCCTGCATCCTGTGCTCAGCTGGGGCTACGTGGGGGGGGGAGAAATAAAGCCCAGCATGATAGAAGCTTGACAGCCTGAGGGGTTTCTGGATGGAGTCACACTAGGGGTGGCCAGCGTTCTCTTAACGTGACACGGGATGGAGGTGTAGTTTCCCTTTCGGGAACTGCGCTGGGCACTTCCCTGCGATAGTGCGAATCCGACAAGTGAGGGCAGAGCCCCTGCTCAGCCCTGACGGAGACCGGGAGCCTCGGCAAGTACCTGGGGATTTGCTCTCAGTGGAAGCCAGGACAGCTGTTTTGGGGTGGTGGTTGGGGTCCAGAGTTACCCTGGCCAAACACTGATGCAGGGATGCCAGCTGGGGGCTCGCTGCCCCCGTGGGCAGGGGTCTCATGGTGGTGCTCTGTCCCAGGGGAGAGCAGGGCTGGCGGAGAGGGCACCCCACGTCTGGTCTAGACATGAGACGTGCCTGGGAAGGGAGAGTACCAAATAACTGGGGTGAAAAGCCAGAGAACAGCTGTGCTCACCTTGCTGCTGCTGCTCTTGCCCTTTATTTTGCTGCCGTTACATGAAATTATTTTTAAAGCCTGTGAGCACTGTTCCTCTTGCTGTCCCAGGAGCTGCAGATAAAGGAAAGGGAGCGGGTCCTCAGCACGCTGTCCGAGCTGTCCCAGTGCTCCCAGAGACACTGTTGCTGCCTGGGAGGGCAGGGAGATGTTTCGACTGTTTCCTGATGTCTCCCAGTGGGGCTCTTCTTTTATTTCCTGGAGTCTCCACAGCACAGAGCACTTGGGCTCCAGGATGCTGCAAGGGGATGCTGGTGTAGATGTTCTCCTAAGTGAACTCCATCCAGTGCTCATCTGATGGGATACTGAGAACTTCAGACGTGCCTTGTGGTGTTTCTCTATGACTCCTAGTGACCGTGGTCCTTTTAACCTCTTCTGCTATCTTTGTCCTTCTGCTTTGCATCCCTAGCCCAAGACAGCTGGACCCTGGAGATCTTTCCTCAGTGACGTGGCTGTTTGGACACAGCCTTCTCCTCCTCCCACTGCAAGAGCAATGCTAGTGACCCCACGCAGCTGCAGTGAGGTAGGTGCCCTCCTTCCCCATCCTCCTTCTATACCTGATGTGAAACCAAAGGCAGTCGCTGTGCTAAGAGAGATGTGGCAGCTGGACACGTGTCCCTCAGCAGGCAGGAGCAGACCCCAAGCTTGTGTCTGGCTTGGGAGAACTTCAAGCCCAGACTAGGTAAAGCCCTGAGCAGCCCACTCCGGCCCCACAGGTGAGAGCCTTTCCAGAGGGAATTATCCTGTGATTCACGACACCTGCTCCAAAAGGGCCCTGCAGCACAAGCCTTAGCAGGTGGGCACCTTCTCCAGAGGATTGCTGGGGATTTAAGGGCAGACAGGTGAGCTTGCCACCAGTGCCCTGGGCTGCCCACACATCCCATGCCTTTGTGCCCCTTGCGATTGGCTTCTTGAGCTTGCTAGAAGATGAGGGATCCACCTGGGAACCTCCCTGCCCCTGGTTATTTAGCAGCGTTGCTGTAGCCCACAGCTGTCCCCTCTCCCTCACCATCTCTGCTTTCTCTTCCAGGAGCTCTTGGCTTGGGCAAGAGCAACTCCTGAGCTCGGCACAGCCACGCCAGTGGTGATGGAGTAACCAGTGCTCGGGGTGCATGGGCATAGCGGGAGGCTGAAGCTGGCTGCCCAGGCTCCGGGGCGGCCGAATGCGCCCTGCCCACACGCTCCTCGCCTCTGCCATGAATGATGCATCGACGATGGATTATGAACTGCTCTCCCCCTCCTTGGTCGAGCACCCAGCCGGCACCGCGGGTATGGATGCCGAGCAGAAAACCGTCTTTGCCTTTGTCATCTTCCTCCTGGTCTTCTTGGTGATGCTGATGGTGCGCTGCTTTCGCATCCTGCTGGACCCCTACAGCCGCATGCCCGCCTCCTCCTGGACCGACCACAAGGAGGGGTTGGAGAGGGGCCAGTTTGACTACGCCTTGGTGTAAGGGCAGGGATGGGGCGAGCGCGGGTGCTCTGTGTGCTCCCACCCCAGCTGGCCCCCGCCCCGGCCCCCCCTTCCTCTGTGGTGTTGCCCTGGGCCAGCAGGGATGCTCTGGGCAGGGAGGTGAGATCAGGCTCTTGTCCGGGGTGGGTTTTCTAGGGGTTTCTCTCTTTTCTAAGCACTTTTCAGTTCTCTTCGCGGTCTGCGGGACTCTTGGAGAGATGTGTTGGAGGGGTGATCTGACGCCGGGGGGTCCCCGCTGCCCACCGTGCCCCTGGGCAGCGTCGCGTGCTGCGGTGAGGGGCAGGAGGCGATGGGGCAGGGCACGGCGGGACCTGCCCTCGGCCACTGCCCTCAGGGCTCCTGGTCTGGGTGGCTCTGCCTGGTGCCAGGCCAGAGCTTTGACCCCCATCTCCTCCTGCCCCCCACATGGCCCTCGTCTGTGTCCTCTGGGGAGCGCTGCCCGTGGCCCAGTGCGTGTGTGTGTGTGTCCCTGTAGCTGAGCTGTGTCTGTCAGGGGGTTTATAGGCACCAGACCCAAGTGCTGGCTTTGTTCCTCTCTGTGTGGCAGCCCCAAGTGCTCCCCCCACCCACAAGTGAGGGGGAGATGGAGACACCCTCCCCCCCACGCGTAGCCCCCTTGTGGCATCCAGCCCTGCAGCCTGCTCTCCGCTTCACACCGTAGTGACCTGTCCCTGCCCAACTGGTGGAAATGGTCTGAGCGAGGTGCAGCCACGCGGCGACCGGTGCAGCCACGCGGCGACCCGCAGACCTGCCTGGGTGGCCCCGCTGGGATCCCAGGAAGGATCCCAGGTCCCACCCAGCACTCGGGAGATGCTCCTCAGCCAGCCCAAGCCTGGAGGCTCCCACTGGTATCCCGCTCTGGCCAGACCCGGCTCCAGCAGGATCAGGGTGGTCTCCCCATGTCCAGGGGGTTGCTGGGGGTGGCCGGCCTGCCCCTGGCCATCCTGCAACTGGGTGTCGGCAGGGCTGTGTAAGTAGCCGAGGGGGAAGCAAGGTGGTCCTCCTGCCCCTCTGCGGGAACCACACCTGTTGAGTAGGGGTGCTGCAGCTAGCCACAGGGCTAGCAGAAGCCGTGGTGGATAAGGGCAGCGGGCCAGTAAGATGGTTTGTACTGAGGGATCTGAGCCCGTGGGGGAGAACCTCTTCCCCCACCATGGAAATAAAGCTGCACTGTGCTAACCCCACACAGCTCTTCCTCTGCTCTTTGATGCGTCCCGTCAGGCACCCAGAGGAGTGCTGGCTGCTCCCTGGGCCGTGGGGGGCTGCCCCCTCTCTCTGAGTCAAGACCCCACATCTCCCAGCACAAGCTGGAGCTGCTCCGCAGGGGATGGGTGACCCAGGGCAGGAGCATCCTGCTGGGGGTGCCCCTGTACCTGGGACATGCAGAAGGTGCTCCTTGGCCACGGCGTGGCACCTGGGCCGGTGACAGTCACAGCCTGACTGTGACTGCTGTGGGACCCGTGGGCATCCACGTCCTCCGCATCAGTCTGGGTCTGCACGATGCGAGCAGCAGCCTGGTAAGTTCTGCTGCATCCAGAGGAACCTTCTAGATGCGTGGGTGTGGGTCATGCCCAGAGAGTCCCTGGAGTCGCATGAGCCCTGACACGGAGGAAGAGGCTGGGTGGCTGCTGGATGCTGCAGACACGGTGAGGACCCCAGCCCAGCCCCCCTGCTCCTGCACCTCCCCTGGCCCACACAACTCCGACACCGCGCACCCACTGCCAGGCGCAGGGAGCTGCTGCAGCGGCAGCTTCCAGCTGCCTGAGCTCCATGGGAGCGTATTTGCCTCTGCCCAGGTCACCGCGTGAGCGTGTGTGTCCCCCCCCCCAGCAGTGCCCCTGCTCCCGCGCAGGCAGCGGCCCCCCCCAGGCTCGGCGGTGCTGCAGCCCTGCCTGCCCTCTGGTGGCACGTGGCTCTGCCGCCGCAACGGGAGGCCCCGGCGGGCTGAAAACGGGAGCGACGGGCCCGGGGCGGCTGGAGCCCGGCTCCCGGCAGCGCGGCGCGACCCCCGGCCCAGCCGCGCATCGCCCGCCCCGTGAGCCCCGCAGACCGGCCGAGCCCCGCGGTGCCTGAGCCCTGCTGGGGCAGCCCCGGCTCAGCACTCCCGGCAGCAGCCACGGCTCAGCACCCCCGGCAGCAGCGAGCAGCCACGGCTCAGCACCCCCGGCAGCAGCCACGGCTCAGCACCAGCAGCAGCGAGCAGCCGGAGCGGTGCTGCTGCTCCCAGGGGTGAGCCCCGAGCCCGGGGTGAGCGCAGCACCAGCAGTGCCCTCCCTGAGCGCAGCACCAGGCAGGGTGAGCGCGGCACGAGCGGTGGCAGCAGCAGTTTTCTGCCCCCGTCTCCTCCCCGCCAGCCCTCTCTGTGTCCCTTTCGCCCCTGTCCCTGTCCCTCGGGCTCTCCTCAGCCTGGCAGCGATGCTGGCCTGGGTGGCATCGCCCCGCTCAGACCCCGGGCACCACTCGCCTCCCGGGGAGCAAAGCATCAGGAGAGACTTTGCTGATGTCTCTGTCCCTCCTTCCTCACCTGCCTTCTGCTCTGAGGCTTTGGTTGGTTTATTGTTGTCTTTTTCTTTTCAGCCCCCACAGGTACCGGCACATCCAGAACTGGGTGAGGCTGCATCCAGAGGGAGCTCCCGGATGCATGGGGTGGGGGCCATCCCTGGAGACGGTGCTGCACCCCTGGGGAGGGCA
Source organism: Microhierax caerulescens (assembly GCA_035590215.1). NCBI lineage: Eukaryota > Metazoa > Chordata > Aves > Falconiformes > Falconidae > Microhierax > Microhierax caerulescens. The sequence goes on along the minus strand of JAVJGJ010000047.1, from coordinate 48,951,514 downwards.
GGAGGGAACCAGCCTGGCCCCCCCTGTGTTGGAGGGAGGACGGGTCCTGCCATGCTCCCACCATGGCCTCCCCATCTTCCCTCGACACGGCAGGTGGGCACGGTGCCGCCGCCGCCCCTAGACAAGGAGGAAGACACAGAACCACTTAACCCAAAATAATTTTATTGTTGCTGTTGCTTTTGATACAAAAAGGAATTCCACAAAGAGCCACCTCTCTGTGCGGGACAAGGGGGCACAGGTTTTGGGTTTCAATGCTTCCCAAAAAACAAAAACCCAACCAGCAAGAAATGTCAATACAAAAAAAAAACCAAAACACCAAAAAACACCACCGCACCAGAGAGGAATGAAGGAAACCTTGAGCTTTTTCATTTGAGACTTTTGGCTCAACACACACACACAAACTCATCTCTGCTAATTTATTATTATTAATATTTTTTTTTAAAAAAAAAAAGCACCTGTTGGAAAAACGAAACAAAATAATAAAAAAAACCCAAAACAAACCCAAACATCAGGCCACCCATCCTGTCACAAGCTCTGGGACTCCTGCAAAATCCAGAGTCTGGAGCTGCGTTATGCAGAAGAGTTTTCAAGTTTGACATTAGCCCAAATACAGTATACATACACTTCCCCCACCCCATGCGGTGGCAGCGTACCAGGAAAAAAACCACCCCCTGGGTACCAAACAAAAAAACCAAACAAAAAAAACCAAACAAAAAAAATAAAGAGCTACAGGTATATGCACTCCTCACAACAACGAGCAATCGTAACTTTGGTGGTTATACATAAATATGGAAGGGTGGATGATACAGTGCACTATTGCTGACGATTCGGTACCAGCACCGGCTCTGGGAAGCTGGGAGCACCTCGGGGGGGTGGGGGTGGGGGGGTAAGGTAGTCGTGTGTGTCACTGGGGTGGATTAGCACCTTTCTGCCCTGCCATGCCGTGCAGGGCTGATGTGGAACTGGAAATGGATTCATGCAAAACTGGGAAATGGCATTGCAGAGACCAGCCGTGTGAGGAACACTGAGGGGGGAGGAAAGCCCACCTGGACAGGCTACTGGAGGCAGCAGGGAGCCCCCCACTCACAGTTAACATTTTCCAGACTCTTCGTAGTGCATTTTGTTTGTCTGCATTAACCGGAGACTGTCCACCTCGATTGTCACCTCGGACTGACCAAGAGGTATGTGACATCCAGAGGGGTGTGACTTGTGGCCCCCGTTTTCAGAAGTTCTGACCGTGGGGCATGTGGCCATAAGCACCGAAGTCCCCCAGATGGGGGGCTCAGAGCCGAGGGCTGCCTGCACAACCAAGCCCTGGCTGTCCCTGCCTCCTTCCTTGGGTCAGGCTGCAGAGACACCCCCCACCCCTTATCCCCATGGTGCTCCTGCTGGTGGGAAACTTTTCACAGGATTTTCAAACCCTCACATGGCTGGTGGCCAGGAAACCCTGCAGCACGCCCCAGGTGCCCTGCCAAGCCCTCCATCCCCTCTGGCATGGGAAGCACCTAGATGCTCTCCAACCAGACTCATGACATCTTTTCTGCTCGTTTAGTTTGTCCAACCACATTCAAAAACGCCATTATTTGCCTTTCCCCGGAGCTCCTCCTTAACGCCTGGACTTGCTGGAGCTCTGGGAAAGCCCTCCCAGCTCCAGCTCTCCGGAGGGCACACGCGCCTTCAGCGCGCCGCGGCATGAAAAGCGCCGGTTCCCTGCAGGAGCCTGTGGTCCCCTGGGCTGGCTGCTCTGCCACGTGGGGTGGGCGCTCAGAGGTGACCTTTTCCGTTAGGGGAGCCCAGAAGAACCAGAGGACATGGAGAAGACAGAGAAAGGCAGAGCACAGCCAGTGTAGGTGTGGGATGGTTTCTGCAGCACCATCACGACAAAACGCAGGAGCAGAGGAGGAACGAGAGCTGCTGGGAAATGCACTGACACCACGCCGTGCCACAGCTCCTTCCACAGCTGCCCCCAGCCCCCCCTCGCATTTCCAGGGCTGGGGAGGGGGCGTGTATGGCCTGTGACCATGAAGGACAGGCGGCTGCCCCACGGCACTGCCCTTGCCAGCTCGGACTAACAGTATCTTGGTTAAAGGAGACAGGCAGGAGCTGAGCAGCGGCAGGGCGGCCCCGCTAAGCGGGTTTGGACCCTTGGCAAAGCTCTCGCGAGCTCTTTGGCGGTGTGGCTTGGCTTCGGCTCAAGCACCCCATGAAGTTGGAGCATCCCTGCGTGGCCGAGGCGGGTGCTGAGCCCAGAGGGACATTTCCCATCAGTTGTACCGTGCAGCGGGGGGAGGCGGCGGCAGAGGGTGCAGCGAGAGAGGAGGCAGCTGTTCCCAGGTGTGCATGGCAAGGCTAAGGACTGCACTGGCGGCTGGGGGGTGGGGGGTCTCACGGCTGTTAGTAGAGCTGGAGCTGGAGCTTCATCCTCAGTGCTTGGCCCAGCTCCCCTGCTAAGTAGTTGAGGTGGTTCTTGGCCTCTAGTTTCTGCAGTTCCCTCTTGCGGTACAGGGGCACGCTCACGATTTCCAGCAGGTACGTGCCCGGCACTATTTTCTTGCGGCCGAGGTGCAGGTAGCTGAGCCCCTCCTTTTGGTGGATGCGGAAGTAGCCATCCTCATTCCCGTGGGAGATCAGGTACCGCACACGGTTCTCCAGGGGCTCCACAGCTGGCAGGAGCTCCAGGATGTGCTCCTTGTGAGCCAGGTCGGAGAGGTTCAGCGTCATGGACAGCGGGGCGTCCACATCCATGCTGGCCAAGTTCACAGTGTGATCCTGCGAAAGGAACCAGGTGCGTTACTTACAGATACCAAGAAAAGCTTGTGGCCAGGTGAAGGAGGACTCGATTTAGAGGAGTTCTGCCCCATGGGCCACCCCAGAACAGCTCTGAGAAGTGGCTACACCTCCCATGGTCCTTGCTCTCCTGTTGGCGTGTCGCAGACTGAACCAGCAAGCACAGTCCCTCATCGTCAGGGGAAGGACCACTGACTCCAGAGGCATTTTCCTCCCAAGACCTGAAGGGCCCATAATGACCTTCCAGTCCAATCTGTCTTTACCAGGCCTGTGAACTTCTTGGGGGAGCCTTGGACAGAGGCCAGAACTTCCCTCCAAGGAATAACCCATGTTGATAGTGACAGGTTCAGCCTGGAGACAGACAGCAAGAGCTGACCATCCCCCATGGTCCTATGGGAATTGCTCCCCCATCAGTTCCCCTTGCAACGACACGTGTCCTTTACCTCTGGGTTGCACGTTATCTCCAAACATTTGCGTGCAAACCACACAAGTGTGTCACCTAAGATTGTCCTGACCTCCTTTAAGGTTTTGTGAAAGACCTTCCGTTCCTGCAGGATTTCTGGACTCAGTGGCACCCACAAACACCCAAGCACCCAGCATGGGCAGATACTGAGTGAGCTGCTATCTCTGCCCGGACTGAGGCAGCCCCACAGGAGTGGGCACACCGCCCGGGAACCACCCCAGGCAGCTATCCCCCAAGTGACCCAGCTCCTGCCTTGCTCCCTCCACCCCATCCAGGATGTCATGGGTTTCTTACCTGGTGCTTCACAGTACCATTGACACTGCGCCGCTGCCGACCCCTCTTGGGGTAGCCATTTATCTTGCACTCATAGCAGGTTTCAGGGGAGAGCAGGTTGTCTTCATCCTCTTCTTGCGGGGCAGGAAGGTAGGAACCTTTCCCAAAACCCAAACCAGAAATACAGTGTCTGGTGGCAGAAGATCAGACAGACCCATGTCAGATTCATGCTTCAAGAAGGAAATCTTACCATTGCCCTCACATTGCAGGTTCTCCATGTGGCACCCAGAAACTCAGGGAGGATCACGCCTGGGTGTAGGATACGGCTTGTGCAGGAAGCTTTGTACACAGGACACGCCTGAGAGAGATCGGGCCACGTCTCATGTAGATGTGGCCAGTAGGTTTAATCTGCCTGCAGCCTGGGCTAGGTGGATCTGCAGGGCATCTGCTACAGTGCTAGCAGCTGCACTAGCCACTGCATTGGTGAAATGGGAGAGGAGATGCACATTTGCATGAGGATCTTCTGGTGGGTGAGGAAGTCTGGCGTGTGAACAAGCTGAGGACTCATGCAGGAAGGGGAGCTCCTCGGGCTCCTTCGGCATCAGTGGCAGAGAGCAGAAGTGTGGTGATGGATCATGCCTGGGGGCACCATGCACTTGGCAGCCCGCAGTATCCCCCAGGAACGTACAGGTGCCTGTGGGGACCTGCTGGCTGCTCTCTTACCCTTGTCCTGCTCGGAAGTAGCCGCCAGGACAGCCGCAGAGATAGCCTCCGTCGGTGTTGGAGCAGCCGTAACTGCAGGGGCTGCCGCCTGCCGAGCATTCATCCACGTCCTGGCACCCGCCGAAGGCTTGGTCGAAATCAAAGCCAGATGGGCAGACGCATTTGAAGCTTCCCAGAGTGTTGTAGCAGGAGGCAGAGCCGCAGGCGGTGGGGCTGGAGCACTCGTTTTCATCTGCACCCAAAGACAGCAGAAAGTCAGCAGCTTAGTGGAAGGGAGCTGGGGTGCCGCCAGCGCGCCCCACGCCGCACGGCCAAGGAAACCTGCCCACGGCCACCGCTGAGCTGGCAGCAGCTCCCTTCTTCCCGAGACCTCATCCCATGCAGGCCCCTGAAGGGCCGCCTTGATTTTTTTGTTTGTTTTATCCTCCTGCAATGCAGGGAGCTGCTGGTGTCAGGAGCACTGGAGCAGCCTCCTGACAGTCCCTGCTGCGGAGGCAACCCAGGGCAGTGCCAGGCCAGGCATGGGCACGGCTCCTGGGCACAGGCACGGTCTGTCTCTAGGGTAGGGCAGGAAGATCAGCGCTAGCTTAGCAGAGATGACCCCAGAATGCAGCGTCAGAGGTGGCCAGGGGTGGCTGGAGAGGGACTTAGAGCTTAGCCGCCCTCTTCCCCCCACCCCACACTCACCCACGCACTGATTCCACTGGTAGTGCTGCACGTAGCCCTGCGGACAGCCGCAGCGGTAGCCTCCGAGCACGTTCTGGCAGCCGTGCTGGCACCGATGGTTTCCGTCACACTCATCCACATCTGCAGCAATGTAACACAGACAGCGGTGAGAGAACCTCTCTGTGTCTCGTGGGCAGCGCTGGGTGCGCAGGGACTCAGGGCTCCTCTAACACGCGCACGTGTTACAT
>JAVJGJ010000047.1:48933966-48946254 GCA_035590215.1 Microhierax caerulescens | reverse complement strand
CCCCAGCGCCCGGCAGCCAGCACCCTTGAGGGGGCTTGTGTGGGTGGGCGGCTTTTCTGCCGAATTATGTCTCTGCAGCTTGGAACTGCGGACCACCCTCCGCCCCAAGGCCCACCTCCATCCCCTTGCAGCCCCTGCCTGGATGGTTTTTTGATGGAAGGTCTGGCCCGGATCGTTACCGCTCTGCTCCAGGCTGCCTGCACTGAACACGGGCTTTTTTCCCTTTAGCTTAGCGCGTGGTGAGCGTTGGCCAACATGAGATCTGCCCTGATGAGGCACAGACCCGCTCCTTTCCCAGCCTCGGCTGTTACGGTTGCAGCACCGAGACCTTCACCTGCTTGTCCAAGAGCCAGTGTTTCTCCAGGCAGGTCAGGCACTGACCTCTCCTATGCACCGCGGCTCCCGTGTGGGTTTCTGGTGCCCCACAGTAAGGATCAGTCCCCTCTTGGCTGGACTGAGCTGCCTTAGAGACTGTGAGTGAACTGGGAACTCTTCCACATGGAACACGTGCCCGTCAAAGCCCCAGAGACACAGACCCACCTTCACAGTTGACACCAGAGCTGTCCAGGGAGAATCCCTTCTGGCACTCGCAGTTGTAGCTGCCTGGCGTGTTCAGACACTGTCCTTTGGCTCCACACAGGGAGGGCTGAGCCGTGCACTCGTTATTGTCTGCAAAACACCCGCGGCCACTTGTAACTCCATCCCCAGTGACGTGGCTTTGCAGACAGCTACCTCGCATCATTGAGCTCAGCCCCAGCTGAGCCGCATCCAGCCAAATCAGACACACAGCCCCAGGCCGACTGGAGCGGGGCAGTGCTCTGCAGCCAGAGCTGGGCGGCTGGGAAGGCTCTCCTGGGCTTAAAGCTGACCCGTGGGGTCCTCACTGGTGCTGTACAGCAGGGCAGCCAATGCCCCTACTCACCGATGCAGGATGAGTGGTGCTGAGTGAAGCCTGGGGGACATTTGCAGTTGAACCCTCCGATAATGTTCACACAGAGGAACTGGCAGTTGTGCTGCTTGGTGGAACATTCGTCCAAGTCTAAAGTGACAAGCAGAAGAACGTGTCTCAATTTATCTGAGTGAGGTATCTTCTGGGGCTGAGTCTGTGGCACCTGCATGTACACGGCGATACACAGTGGTCCTGGGCAGACCAGGACTGACACGGACCAGCCTCAGCAACACCACCACCACCCCCCCAAATTCTTACGTGAGACTAATGAGTCCTGGCAGCCTCTCCCCACCTCAGCTGCTGCTCATATACAGACACATTTGGGAGGCACAGAGACTTCTCTTTGCCTGTGTAATCCACAGACCCCAGACTCTCCCAGATCCTCAGGCCACCCTCCTCGCAGCCTGATACACTGGTACTGTGGGAGGTGGGCAAAGCCTGACAGTGACTCCGACAGGCACGGCCCATTTGTTGGGGACATGCAGCCCCTGGAGCTCAGCACAGCTCGAGAAATGCTGTGCAGGCTGTAGGAAAGGGCAAGGAATATTTTGTTTTTTCCTGATGAGACAGGAGTGTCTGTGGAAGGATGAAACCCTAACGCATCACTCCATGAGGGTCCAGCACGGCACCTCTTTCCTTGCCTAGCCTCGTGGGGTGGCTGAACTGGCTGTCCTGTCCTGTTACCAGCTCTTGCCACCCCCCTGCTGCCGGAGATGAGGCAGGGTCTCTGCTGCCTTCTCCTGGGTGAATACCTTTGCAGATCTTCCCATCTTCTTGCAGAATGTACCCTCGGGGGCAGGAGCACTGGTAGCTGCCTTCTGTGTTCTTGCAGATGAAGTTACACGGCTTAGGGGACTGGTTACACTCATCCAAATCTAGACTCAAGAGATGAGACACATGAGCATTCACAGGTGGTGCTGATGGATGGGGTCCCCAGCACCCCTTGGACCATTCAGTCTACCAAGGGGCTCCTGAATACAGGGTGATCCCAGGTTTTGTGGCCCCACATAAGCAAGTGCTCAGATGGCCCTATGGATTCTGGCACTCCCTGCCCCAGAGAAATGCATCTTTTCCACTTTCCAGGAAGCAGGAGAGCAGAGACAAGGGCTTTAAGGGAGCACCTCGTTTGAGCCAGCACAACAGATCCAGATCTCCTGCAGAAAAAGAGCCAAATCACCTCCCTGCTCAGATGTGGGATGTTGTGTGACCTGGTGGATCTGAGTGACATCTTTCCCAGCCCCTTCCCAGCTGAAGAGATGGGTAGATGCTCCTCCTGAGTACCAGGAACATCAGTGATGGGGCCAGCCCTGAACTTCTGGAGCTTTTTCTCCTCTGCCCGGCAGGGAGTAGCAGCAATGGCTCTGACAAAGCCCATAACTTTGAGCCAGGCTGGAGGGCACAAAACTGGAGAAAGAACAAAGATATCTAGAGAGGAATCCTGCCCTGGTGCTCAGGGTCATTTCTGCTCTACTCCTAGGCACAGCGCTTGGTTTCTGGGGGCCAAGGCCTCTTTTCCACCTAGTGTCTAGGACACACAGCTGCTGGCATTGTCCTGAACACCATCTCAGTACTGGAAGTACAGCACATCCTCGGGGCACATGAAGTGCCTTCAGTATTTCCCCAGATGCCTGCAGCTGTGATTCCAGGGGTGCCTTTTAGGTCAACATCTGGATTCCCAATGTGGCGCTCAGGCTGGCTAGAACCAGCTGCCCTGCCAACGCATGGCTGCTCACCTCTGGGTCTTGCTCCCTGCCAGTCCCTGTGACTCCTGGGGTCAGAGGGAGAAGACAGGAAGCCTCAGTTTTAAGGAGCTGAACAACATGGAGCGATGACTTTGATGTCTAGAAGACCATGCAACAGGGCAAAGTGTCCAGAGCCCTGCTATGGATATGCAGGATGGCATGGCTGGAGGGGAGGGCAGAGGGCAGGTCCCAGATGGGGGTCCCAGGACCCTCTCTTTGCTTGCTGAAAAGGGGTGGAAGCCTGCCGAGGGCTGTCCAGAGACACGGGTCTCCTCCTCCCGACTCACCCACGCAGGCGGTGCCCGTGATATCGGCGGTGTAGCCCAGCCTGCAGTGGCAGCGGAAGGAGCCGATGCTGTTGATGCACTGTCCGTTCCTGCAGAGGTTGGGCAGCACCTTGCACTCGTCGATGTCTGCGGGAGGGAGGGAAGGACCTGTTAGTGCCAGCGCTGCCCCTGCCCCCCTGCTCCTGCGCGGGGGCGGCTCCGACTCCCCCAGGCTGTAAGACAGTGTCACACTGGCTGCTCCAGGCACTGTGCAGGTCTGTCCCAGCCAGGTCCCGGGGGAATTCCGCAGGTACCCACATCTCTGCTTTCTCCCCTCTGCACCGAAGGTGATTCGGGCCCCAGCTCACCTCTCCCGTCAGTGGAGTACCCCGGCCCATGAGGACACATTTTCTTGTACTGGGCGGTTCCAGGGAGGGGACAGAGTTCACACTGGGGGCCCCAGCTGCGCCCGCTGTTGCAGCAGCACTCGGATTTGGTGACCAGGTTGCGGTTGGTGGAGGACATCTGGCACATGGTTTGCAACACTTCAGTGAAGCAGAATCCTTGGCGGGTGTCTGGACAAGAGAGAGCGGGAACACAAGTTCAGGATTTGAGCCAGTGTCAGCACCAGGGATAACCTGTCCAGCCTGTGCCAGTTCCAGCACGGAGGGTAGCGTGGTTTGAATAATGCTAAAGGTACAGGTGATGCTCCAACAACCTCTCTACTTGGAAACCCTGAAATGCCTGAAAAGCATCATCTGCTACTAAAGAGAGGCTGCTCAAGACCCACCAGGACTTGGTGATTACCAATACACTCTGTGCCAGAGGGGCTGACTTCAAAACCTTCATTGCAGTCACAGCGGTAACTTCCCACCGTGTTGATGCAGCGGCCATTGGGGCAGATTCCAGGCTTGGTGCGACACTCGTTCTCATCTGGGAAAGAAGGAACCACAAAGGGTTGTGAGGCATAGGACAAATTTCAGCTTTCCACGAGTCCCCAGTGCTACCACTCCGTTTGCAACAGTGTCACATAGTCCTCAAGGACAACTTCCACGTCCTTAGGCAGGTGAGGAACACATCCACGTGCCCCGGCCCTGGCCCAGAGCAGGGTGGCTCAGTACCCGGCTCCCCTGGTTTGCACATTCTCCACCTGCAAGTGGCCAAGCTGCGGGGCTAGGAGCCGAGCTGGGCTCGCTCCCCATCCCTGCTGTGCCTCGTACTGCGCAGGTCTGGGCTGCCCACTGCTGGCCCTTCCAAAAGCAGCTCGGTGCAAAGAAGCTTGACACGGACGTGGAGAGACACAACAGGAAGGGCACATGGCCTAATGCTGTGTCACCCGGTGCTGGAACTGTGTAGACCTGTGGGTCCAGGGATGAACAGAGGTTTTGTGTCTGTAGGCACCTAGTAGGACATACAGGGAGTTCTGACATATGGGAAACCCTGGGGAGGAGCTGTTTTGACAGAAGGACATAAAATAAAGCTACACGGACGATACCTAGAGGAGGATGGTCTCCAGCCCCACTGGGAATCCCTCCCAGCCTGCCCCCTGGTACCTGTGCAGCCCTCGCCATCGGGCCGGCGCTGCATTCCTGGTGGGCAGATGCACATGAAGGTCCCGATGAGATTCTTGCACAGCATCCCTCGAGACTCGCAGTCGTGCAGCCCCTCTGCACACTCATCCAGATCTGCAACCGAGAACCTCATGAGACCACGTCCAACCCGCCAGCTCTGCGGCACTGTGGGGGCAACTAAGAACTGAGCGCTCACACCTGCACCGCTCCACCACCCCTCCTGCCTTGGCCCAGGCTGGCTGGCACACCGCATGGACAGGGGAGGTGATGGCGAGTGCAAGCCCGGAGATGCCAGCTCAGAAGTCCTGCCTCCTCGCTGCACAGCGCCAGGGACCGGCTAAGGGCAGGGGGCTGGGGAGAGCGCGGGGGCTCCCTGGTGGGTGCAGAAGGGGATTTTACCTCTGCACATTCTTCTGTCTTCTCGGAGGGCGTACCCAGATGGGCAGGTGCACTCATAGGAGCCAAAGGTGTTGATGCAGCGGAAGGCGCAGAGCAGGGGATTCAGTGCGCATTCGTTGATATCTGGGAGGCGAGAGAGAGGAGGGGGCTCGACCCTGTGCTCTCAGCAAAGTCAGCTGGGCAGTAACAGTGGTGGACCCCTCCACTGCCCCGAGAGCGTCCCCCCCTCCCCGTGCATTCATCTCATGAGAATTTTGTTCCACCAAGGCCTCCTGTCATGGTCTTCAGTTGCAGAGTGGGACAGACACCTGGTGTCTCAGCAGCTTTGATGGGACGGTGTCCTGGCTCCATGGCGAGGCAGCTCCTGCATTTAGGCAGGTCTCCAGGCCTCCTCCTGGTCTCCAGCCTCAAAGGAAGCCGAAGGGCACCAGTGCTGATGTACACACTGATGTGGAGAAGAGCCCCAGCCAGCTTTTCCGGACTGTCCATTGGAGGCTGACCTGACTGCTGCTCACCAGCAGTGACCCAGTGGGGCCACTGTGCGTGACCACGCATGGCCCAGTATGCCATGAGGGTGAAGGGACTGTCCCACAGCTGCGTTACCTTCACATGTCATCATGGGACCTGGCTCAAAGCCCTCATCACAGGCACACTCGAAGCCTCCCACCACGTTGGTGCAGGTGCCGTTCCCACAGGGGTTGCCAATGGAGCACTCGTCGGTATCTGGAGGAAGCCGGGACCACGTTAGTGGATGAGTTAGGTGGGGGAGGGGCGGGCTGGCCTCTTCTTGCTGCCAGAGCGCTCAAGCCAGCAAAGCCAGGAGCCAGGGGTAAAAGGCAAAGGGACAGGAGAGAAGCAGGTGACTTCTCTCCACACACACACATGCTCATAGCCTCCGACATGAGGAGGTTAAGAGCAAGAGGGAGCGGGTGGTCCCCGCGCAGACCCTTACCCACGCAGTTGACCCCTGTGTAGTCCAGGTTGTACCCGAAGGGGCACTCACAGCGGAAGGACCCATCGGTGTTAATGCAAGCCCCGTTTATGCAGACACCCAGGTTCTCCGAGCATTCATTAACATCTAGAAGGGAAACCAAGGCAATGAAACCTCCTGTCGGCATGTAGCCAGAAACAGCCTTGTCCTCTTGGGGCCTGCAGACCCCCCGCATCTCAGATACTCCCTCTCCAGAGCTGGGGGCTGAACCTTTGGTGAGCAGGCAGAGACCATGAGCCTGGCAGGGCACCCAGTCCTGTGTGTCCCCCTCCTGCCACCAGGATTCAGTCCTGCTCCCCAGACAGCCTGAGTTTGGTTGCTTCTAGGCAACCCTCCCACAAAGCATCTTTGCATCCCTAGCTCAGACGGTACCTTCTCGGGTGTCACCTGGGCCTGGGATGGCTCCATGGCCATATGGACACAGCTCCTGGAAGGCAACTGGAAGAAAGCAGAGATGTTTGATGTGCTTACAGGTGCTTCTACTGTCAGAAGCTGAAATGTGCTTTGGAGGCTTCCAGAGCATGGCTGAGAGCTTGGCAGCTCACTGCCCATGGGAGGCCATAAAACCCTGGCTGGCTGGAAAACACCTTGGATCTGGAGGCACCAAGATGCTTTTGCCCTTATCTAAAGCCCTGCAGAGAACTGAGAGCAGATCCAAAGCAGAAATACACGTGGCTGTGGTTGCTGGAGGGTCAGGGAGCACTGCCATCCAGCAAGGGCTACTCAGTTTCAAGGCAGCACTCTCCAGATGGAAGAGCCCACTTTGCTGGAGGGCTTGCATCGCTGGTTGTCTTGCCTGACCTGCACCTCTTCCCCACACTGCACACATCGGAGGCACACGCAGCCATCTCTCCCATGGAGCTAGGTGCCAGCACACCTACCGTTCCCTTCCTGTGGGCACAGCTCGCAGGGGTCTCCCCAGCCTTCTCCTGGCATCTTGCTGCAGCAGCACCGAGCCTTGGTGGTGTTGAAGGCCTTGGGGACTGAGCACTTTCCGTTGTCAAAGCGAGTGAAGCAGAAGCTCTGGCGAGTATCTGTAGGAGGATGGGGAAATGCACAGGTCACCGCAGACAGCCAGGATGGTTATGGTCCAACCCCCCACCCCCCACTGCGATGAGCGGCACTCACCAAAGCACCTACGGCCGTTATCAGACAGCACAAAGCCTGGAGGGCAAACACACTGGAAGCTGCCAGGGGTATTGGTGCATGTCCCGAAAAGGCAGATGTTGGGCTCCTCTTCACACTCGTTGATATCTAGGAGCACCAGGGATATATTACAGGGCAGCCAAAAGTCACTCCTTTCCTCATTGCACTAAACCAGCTGAAGCTGTGATGCCTGGGGAGCTCTGACACCTGGAACATCATCCCTAACCCTTAACCCACCCTCAGGGCAAATGGGACAACGAAGAGGCCAGGGCACAGCAAAAGCACCAAGCCTCCTCGGTCATGGGAGCAGGCCTTGCCCTGCTCTGTGCCCAGTTGCTTTCAGGAAGATCTTTCGGGGGGTTGGGGGGGTGGTGTATGCCCCAGCCCACTCAGGAAGAATATGGTTGTTCTGGGAATAGTCTGAGGGGACCACATGCGGTGCTGGAAATGGAGGAGGCAGAGAGCCATCATTACCGATGCAGTTGTCGTTCTGCACCTCGTACCCAGGGGGGCAGATGCAGCGGAAGGAGCCCTCCAGATTCTGGCAGGTGCCCGGGGAGCAGGTCCCAGGCAGGCTCACGCACTCATTGATGTCTGCAGAGACAGGGAAAAAAAACAGTGATAGTGTCTGTGCTCAGCTCAGAGGACTTGCATGCAGGGTACCTTACTGCACCCGTGCCCCACATGCAGCTGCACCCTGCTTTGCCCAGAAGATGCAGGGGAAGCAGATAATTTTCCAGGATGCTCTGCCTTGTGGACACTGGGAACATGGACTCAGCCCTGCAGGAGGCTGCGGTGGACACAAGTATCCAGAGCATGATGTGCCCATTTGCCCCCACAGCCCCTGCCTGCAGGATGGTTCCCAAGGCAGCCCCGGTACAACTCTGTGTGCCTTGGGGGCATCAGCAGGACATTTCTCCTCACTGCCTGCAGGTCCCAGCACATGGAAAGGGGACTGGCTTGACTGTTCCCTGCAGTGCTGAGAGGGAGATGCATACAGAGCCCAATCCAGCTCTCCATGGGCAGTCAAATGACAAGCCTTTGGCTCCAGAGGACCTGGGGCCTTGTGAGAGGTTCTGGAGTGTCCACTGCTCAGTGGCCTCTGATGGGATCAGCCTGGGACCACATCCCACAGCACTGCACAGTGCCAGCCGGGCCAACATATAGCCCAACCCACTGCGAAGGGCCAGCCTGCTGCCCGGACACTCACCTACACAGTTCTTCCCATCAGGGGTCCGGTCATACCCCTCTTGGCACAGGCACTGGAAGGAGCCGATGCTGTTGATGCACTGGCCGTTTCGACACACCTGCCCCACCAGGGATGAACACTCATCAATGTCTGTGGGAGGGAAACGATAAGCACAACGGGAAGAGATACGCAGAGCACGTGTCAGCGTGCCACCTCAGCCTGCCCCACACCTCTGACACACGTGGCCACGGCCGGCTGACCCCCAGAGCTGACCCCCTGTATGCCACTGTGCCATCCACCCCACGCCCCACAGCCGCTGCTGCGTTGGCCCCAGCCAGCGGCCCACGCGGTCGGGGTCCGATGCAGCTCACCCATGCAGTCGTTGTTGTGGGTCAGCTCGAAGCCGGGGAAGCAGAGGCAGTTGTAGGAGCCAACTGTGTTCTTGCAGGTGCCATTTCCACAGGGCTGTCGGTCACATTCATCAATATCTGCAGAGAGAAGGTCACAGCCGATTCAGGGGCTGAGCCAGCTGAGCGCCGCTGCCTTGGGTGTGCAGGCAGGGGCCAGGCAGCTGCACGAGACCCCTGTGGCTCGCAGGGGCAGCCTGGGATCGAGGGGACACCGTGGCCCTTGGCTGTCCTTGGCACTACCCAGCAGGTGCTGGAGAGAGCTCACATCCCTCCTGATATCTGACCCCCAGCAGGGCTGCGGCAGTCACACTGACCCATGCACATGGTCTGCTCCCCCGTGGCCTTGAAGCCGTTGTGGCAGATGCAGATGTAGCTGCCCTCGGTGTCAACGCAGTCCCCGTGGCTGCAGACGTTGGGGATCTCCTGGCATTCGTTGCGACCTGAAAGAAAGCGAAGCGGGAGCTGGTGAGCAGAAGGGATGGAGCTAATGGGAAGAGCAGACCCCCGCCTGCAGGTGGGAAGCTGTGTCCGTGAGCAGCAGAACAGGGTCTCCGTTTCCTGAGAGGTGGCTTCACAGAGAACAAGATTTATGCACTGTGATCAGAAAAAAAATAAAACTAGTTTAACTGAAGAAAATGGCCTGAGCTGCCAGAGTAAAGCTGCACTTCACAATGACCTTTTCTCATCCCCCAGGAGTCCACAATCCCGGGGAATCATTCCAAAAGTACAGATATCCCATAACCACAGCACAGCCAGGTCATGGTCCCAGACCAGGAACCCACGTGTGGGACTGGCACGTCCTTCATCCCGTCCTCCCTTGGGTCCACACATGGGGGTCTGCAAAACCAGCTGGGTGGTGGCAGGGGTGGCAGCGCCTCGCGCCCGCGTCTCTGGAATAGGTAGCAAAGAGCTCCCATCTTACCCACGCAGGCTCCGCTGGGCGACAGCTTGTATCCAGTGGAGCATTCGCACCTGTAACTGCCCGGGATGTTGATGCAGTCGGCGTTGCGCTGGCAGAGGTTCTCCCCACTGCTGCACTCGTCGATGTCTGTGGGAGGACAGCGATGCAAACCTTGACGGTGCAGAACGCCAAGCACTCACCAGGCACCGTCATCCTGGGGGGGCTGGAGGGGCTTCATGGAGTCAACTGAATTTTAGCTCTTCTTCCAATCAAGGTCAACCTTTCTTCAAGAAGTTTTCAACCGTTTTTTATTGCTTTGCAATAAAATAATGGAAATATTAGTAACAACTCAAAACTTTGAATCACTCACATTTGCAAACTTTTTCTGAAAGACCCCTCCAAAAAACCGAGGAAGAGAATACCAGGCAGGAACATGAATGAAAATCAGCAGGTTTTGTCCAACCGCTGATGTGGAAAATGAAGACAATTTCAAGAAGGCTCAGAACACGTAGACTCAGTCCATGTCTGCTGCCAGCCCTCACCCTGGTGACCCATGAGGCGGGGAGATGCCAGTGGCACACTGCGAGCCCCCCCCCGGGTGTCCTGGCTGCCCCTTACCTTCACAGATGAGCAGGATGTTGTTGTAGCTGAATCCAATGGGACACTCGCACCTGAAGCTGCCGATTTGGTTGATGCAGACACCGTTAGTGCAGATAGCTGGGATCTCACTGCACTCATCAATATCTGTGCACAGACAACATCTCTCAACATCCCGGGAAGGCAGCAGGGAGGAAAGCATCCCCCATAGCTGGCAGACTGCTGCCCTTGCTCGTTCTAGAAAGAAGACTAGCAGGAAAGGGCTGCCAGACCAACAGGGGAGCAGCTCTTGAAGGACTGATGCTGGATCCTGCGGATCATGCCAGGCTGGGGCTGCTCTGCAGGGGTCTGGGCACACAACAGAGCCACACAAGGCTCCAAGCCATCGGAGCCATGGGATTGCTGGCAGAACCTGCGCAGCACATGTTGGGAGGGATCCTGCTCAGGACATCCACCTTGTTTTCTGCAAGTCCGTCTCTGCAGTAACATGGACACTTGCCCAGGCTCTGGGACCAGGCTGCAAGTGGGAAGTTGTCCAGGGGGTCACTGAAATACTGAGATGGCTCCAGGGCCCCTGGCTCTGTCGCTGTGCCCAGCGCAATCCACCACCAGCCCTGCACCCCTCGGTTGCATTTGTCCTGGGGGCAGATGAACTCACCTCCCTCCTCTTCAGCCCCCTGGCTGGCACTGCCAAGGCCAGCTGAAGCAACGATTAACTACTCTGTCTGACAAACTACTAGCGAGCCCATCTTCCAAGGCTGCAAAACGTCTGTAGGCAGCCCACAAATCCCAGGACTGTCAACAGCCCCTCTGGCTTCCCATCTCCCAAACCAGAAACCCGAAGGCTCGGCTCTCAGCGGTGCCCTCCCTCTGTAGGGCTGGCACTGCCGGCACCGTGAGCACCAGGGCTATCACAGCGCGGCACCTACCTGGCCACTGGCCACTGCCTGCGGCCACTGGCCACCTGTCTCTCCAGGTGGGACAGAAACAAGCCACAATTAGAAATGTGGGGAGGTCTGAACAGCTCAGCTGCTCAGGACATTGGCTTAAAGGCTTGGCCAGCAACTTGCAGCCATGTCTGCCACCTCTTCTCCTTGTCTGTCCCCTGCTTGGGGCTTAATTTACAAAGGGAGGGGAAGAGAACCAGCGCACAAGCGCCGTGGGAAGGAAGCAGAGGGGCAGAGAGCAGACCTGGCTCCACAGGGCATGGGACAACTCACCGATCGGCTTCCCAGTGTGGATGTCAATGATAAACCCGGGGGCCTGGTTCCCACACAGGATCTGGTACTCGGCTGGAAGGGGAACACCGAGGTCATGGTCATGGCAGAGTGGGGTGCAGCAAGGGACGAGGCTGGACAACTATGGCTGGAGTGAGTGGAGAGGGGGGTCTGACAGGCTGGAGGGGATCTGCATGGTGCTCAGCCACGAGTTGCAAGGGCCAGCACATGGGGAACCCCAAGAAAACGTATGGCACCAGGCAAAGGGCTTACACATGCATGTGCTGCAGGGGACACATGCACAGCATCTGTGTGCCTCGCACCCGGGTACAGACCCAGTCCTCCACGCAGAGCGTGGCCAGCATCCCCCACTCCAAAGCTGACCCCCCCCCCAGCCCAGCCAGCCCACACATCATCTCCTCTCTGCAGATACTGTCCCAGTCCCCTTGTCCTAGTGCAAAACATGTCCCCGCAGCGCTCACCCACAGGTGCCAGACACGATGCTCTCCCTTCTCCCCCTCTATTTTGTTAGTGTCTGTGCCTCAAAGCAGACAGGATCGCTGGAAAAGCGAGGGGGCAGCTGCAGTGCCAAGGTGACTTACGGCTGGCGGGTGTGGGGCAGGGCTCGCACGGCTTGTTCCAGGCTTTGCCGATGTTGTAGGAGCAGCAACACATCTTCTTGGTCATGTTGAAGGAGAGCTCGTTCTCACAGGTGTCATTGTAGTTGCGATAGCACACGCTCTTCCTCATGTCTGCAAAGGCAGCCCAGACAGCATCACGTGCCATGATTATATAGATTTATTTATATATATATATAAAGCGCCTATCACCCTATTGATAAACATTCTTTGGAATCACTCTTGACATGGAATGTCTTGACCAGGAATGGGTGCTGCCAGCCCCAGGGCAC
>JAVJGJ010000047.1:48893414-48919385 GCA_035590215.1 Microhierax caerulescens | reverse complement strand
TGGGCTTGGTAAAACCCTGTGATGAAATGATTGGCCTGGTCGGAGAGGGGAGAGCGGCCGAGAGTGTCTGCCCAGCCCTCAGTGGGGTCTTTGGCACATCTCTCATAAGATTCTCGTAGACAAGCTGCTGGTGTATGTACTGGTGGAGCAGACAGTGAGGTAGACTGAAAATTGGCTGAATGGCTGGGCCCGGAGAGCGGTGCTCAGTGCCACAAAGTCTAGCTGGAGGCCAGCAGCTAGCAGTGTACCCCAGCGGTCAATACTGGCTCCGATCCTGTTTAACAACTTCATTAATTATCTCGATGAGGGGGTAAATTTGTATCATCAGCAAGTTTGCTGAGGATACAAGACGGGGAGGAGTGGCTGATACAGCAGAAGGTCATGCTGCCATCCAGTGGGACCTTTGCAGGCTGGAGAAGTGGGCTGGCAGGAACTTCATCAGTTCAACAAGAAGAAGTGCCAAGTCCTGCACCTGGGGAGGACCAAACCCATGCACCAATATGTGCTGAGGGTCACCCAGCTGGAAAGCAGCGTGGCGGAAAAGGACCTGGGGGTCCAGGCAGACACCAAGTTGAACATGATGTTGAACAGCAACGTGTTCTTGCTGTAAAGAAAGCTAATGGGATCCTGGGCTGCGTTAGGAGTGCTGCCAGCAGGTCGAGGGAGATGATTCCCTCTACTCAGCACCGGTGAGGCCACAGATGGAGTAGACTGTGCCTGGTGCAAGAGAGAGATGGATGTACTGGAGAGAGCCCAGCTAAGGGCCAGAAAGCACAGATCCCCCATCAGACTCAAAGATGCAGGATAGCAACAAATATACAATGACCATGTTCCCAATAAAGAAAGCCTTCTGCGTCCTGCAGCACTTTACCTTCACACGTGACCCCCTTCATCCTAGCATATCCCCGGGGACAGGCAGTATCTGCGAGAAAACAGAGGAATGTCAGCAAGGCAAGGGGCTGCCTCCTGCCTCCCCCACCCCCGCGCCACGCAGAGCCTCACCGATCTCGCAGCGCTCACAGGGGCTGCCCCACGCTGCCCCCAGTGTGGCACAGCACTCCGACTTCAGCGTGGCCCCGTTGATGTTCACCTCGCACCGCCCGTCCTGGATGTTCAGCCAGCACGTCCCTTTCATGCTGTCTGTAGGGGCAAAGGCGAGGCGTGAGCGAAGAGCTGCTCCTCCACAGAGGTCCCCAGCTCTGGGGACACCAGGCTGCCACAAGAAGCAGCTAGGAGAAACTGTCCCCGAGCAGCAGCGTGACTGTTGCTCTCTGGTATCTTTTAGGGTTGTGGAAGCAGTTTGCAACACAGACACAAGCCGTGTGGGGCCCCAGAGCCCTGTCCTGCTGCTGTGCTGCTGCACAGCCACATTTCTAGCCTCTCTGATTCAATTGTTACTGCATGAGTTCTGTGTCCTGCCCTTTTCCTAGTCCCAGCTTGCTCCTCTTCTGAGGAAAAATAGTCCTTTCTCTCCAGCTGCCCCTGTGATGCTTTTACAAGGCCTGACCATCTAGGAGTGGGAAGCGGGTACCTTCTCATCATCCTGATAAGGATCTATTTCATCTTGATGTGCCTTAATGCCAGCACACTACAAACACATCGGGTGAGTGAGAACCCACCATCCCAATGCCCTGCAGGATCCCCTGGGACCCCATCTCTGTGCTTTGTCTTGCTGCAGCGCAGCTGGGGATTTCCATGTCTGCCAGACACTGCTCAGAGCACTGCCTGAGACTGCAGCTTTTCAGGTCCCCTGGATGCATGAGAGATGTTAATCGTTACCAACAACAAGGAAACACTAGGTGGGAAAGAGGGGTGTCAAAGGATCCCCATCCCTCAGCCAGAAACACGGGACTTGCTTCAGATGAACAGCAAAGGGGTGATGGTGGGCGCTGCGTATGTTCCAGGCTGTCCCGGAGCTGCCTGTAAGAAGGTCGCATCCTTACCCACGCAGATGGTACCACTGGGGTCCAGCTTGCTGCCTGGGGAGCACTCGCAAGCAAAGGAGCCAGCGTTGTTCCTGCAGACGCCATTCACACAAGGGTTAGAGGTGCACTCATTGATATCTGCGGGAAGAAAGGGACTGTCAGTGCGGTGAGTGCCACGGACCCAGTTTTCTGGGCCAGAGACTGGAGGTGAGGAGGAAAGAACACGAAGAAAAATGTTTTTCATCAAGGGGATGGGCACTGACGGCAGACACCATGAAATTAGTGAGCTTCTCCAGGACCGAGGGACTGGATGGATAGAGGGTGGTTGGTGCAGCTCCTGGGGAGCGATCGACTCGCTCAGTCAGGACTGCTCCTGCCTAAGATGGGAGCAGCCACAGTGCTGAATATGGCCTTCGTGTACCTGTCTGAACCAGGTGTGAGGCTTCGTAGCATTTGCCATTTTCCACCTTCTTTATAGAAAATCAGATTTCTTTTCTCTAAACATTTACGTGCAAAGTGCTAGTTCCCAAATGTTTGAGGAATTTGTGGTTAGGAAACAATTTCCCTCAGTCCAAACTAAGCTTTCAATCAAATACCCCAAACTTGCAATTTTGGTTAGGTTTCAGCTAAAATTTTGGGGGCCTAGAGGAAATTGTTTTGGTTTTCGGTCACTGAAAAGCCCAGATGTTCTGGGTTTGGATGTCCGCTATTTTGAATGAAGTGTGAAATTTCCCCCTAGGAAAAAAAAACCAAACCCACAAACCCAAAGCCTGGACTTGCTCCAGTTCAAACCACTGCGGTCTAAAGGGAACCAAGGACACGCTAGACCTTGAGCTCCCTCTCGGGCAGGACCTCGGGCCATAGCTCTTCACAGCTTGTGAAGATGCTCTCCGTTGCCTTCAGGGTCACGTTACCTTCACAGGTATCCGTCTCCGTCCTGAAGACAAAGCCCTTGGGGCAGGTGCAGGTGTAGCTGCCAGGTGTGTTGCGGCACAGTCCGTTGTCACACAGCAAACGATTGACGGTGCATTCATCAACGTCTGTGGGCAGAGAGATGGGGGTTCTGAGCTCCAGCACCAGCATCCACCCTCCTGCTCTGCCCTACAGAGCTCCGGCAGCCCAAGAGGCACAGAAACACAGCACCATCCCCAAAGTGATACAACGCAGAGAATATGCTCAGTCATGTACGTGTAGTTTCTCACATCATCTCATGCTCTTCCACATAAACCAGGCAGCCCTCAATGAGGACAACGCTTGAGGGCATCAGCTGCTCTAACCACCACAGGCTCCTCTGCAGCTGGAGGTCTGCATCTGGCTCCCAGCCTCACAGGGTGCATGCACGCCACCCCCTCCCCACCAGCACCGAGCTCCCCGTGCCCCCCGTGGAGTCTGGGCTGCCCTGGACTCACCCACGCAGTTCTTGCCCGTGGGATCTGACTCGTAGCCCAGGTTGCAGATACAGCGGTAGCTCCCACGCAGGTTCTCGCACATGCCGTTGGGGCAGATGTCTGGGTTGAGGGCACATTCATTGATGTCTGCACAGAGAAAGAAAAAATCAGATGGACCACAATAAACACAAATACAGAAAACTTCCACTCCCTGATTCTTCATTGTTCCTTGGTGTCCACAGCCAGCAGGGGTACCCTCTGCAGAAATCCCTCCTCCTTGTCCTACCTACCCTCCTGATTTGACCCAGTAGGTCCTGGGGAGCCTTGTTCCTCTCCTTCTGGTGCTGTGGAACTGGGCATCTTTGTCCTGAGGATACACAGCTGAGCTAGCATAGGGCTCTGAGCTCAGGAAGAGAGAGCTGGATAAGGGGCTGAGATAAGCCCGGACTCAGTTCCTTCTCTCTCAGATCCTTCTGTTATGTTCCCCAGTCTCCTTATAGCATCTCTATCCCAGGTACCCAGGCCAGACCCTTTAATTATCCCTCCTGCTGGAAAAAGCGGGAGGAAGAAGCTGTTTGTGAGGTGCCGTGAGCAGGATGCTGGGGCCAAGTGGGGTAAGAGACACACGTGCATACACAGCCCTGCGCAGGGGACCACTGCTGGGGGGCAGAACAGCGCAAGGAGCACTCAGACATATCGAAGAGCATGCTGGGGGCAGCTGGGCTGGCAGAGGGTCATGGCCATGGCTAGATGGTCACAGCAAAGCCCCTTCCATGGCAAAATCCCTGTATCTCCCAGCCTATCCATGGTCCCCAGGCTGAGAACTTACACAGACTCCTTGGCCACACAACTGCCAGGTTAGATGCGGCCAAAGTAAATTTCCTTTCCCTATTGCTGACATAAAGAACTGTCTCAAAGCAGCTTGGGCAGCCTGGAAAGAGGGAAGTGAGGACCCATAGCCTCTGCCTGGTTCCTGGCCCTGGAGAACGTGTGGTGGTGGTAGGGCAGGGACAGAGAGGAGTGTTATGTTTGGGTGTGGGACAGGGGCCAAGTCCTGCAGGATGTTAAAACCTCAGCTTCAAAGGCTTGCAGAGTGCCTTGGACAAATCTGCCCAAGCTCAGAGATTTGTGGACAGTTCTGCAGCACGGTGTGGTGGGTACCACAGCCCCTGCTGCTCAAGCGCATGGTGGTTGGGCTCAGGTCTGCAGGGCATCTGGCAGGGAGAGCCATCCCCTGCCAACAGCACCAAGTGCCCTGTGCATGCAGAGTAACCCAGAAGGGCGGCAGCTGGGTGGGCAGCATCTCCTCCTCTGCATCAGCATCACCTCACTGCCTTTTTGGAGTAAAGTGCCCAGGCAAAGAGATTTTACCCTGGCAAGAAACAGCTTCCCCCCACAACAGGGCAGGTTTGTGTTTGTACAGCAGTGTGCTCCCGGTGCCACAGTGCCAGGTGGCAAGCAGCCCAGGCCAGGGCTTCCCAGGCACTGCTGGCCTTTGTCTCCGTGCCGTTGGAGTTGTTACATCCCCAGGGAAACGCAACCCTGGAGAGCGCAGCGTGCATAGAGTCCTGGCTGCGGGCAGCGATGGGCTGACCAGAGCATGTCTGATTTCAGCTTCTTGCTAGAAAGCATCTTATCATTATCCTGAGACTGCCTTCGGCCAAGACACCGTACCCTGGAAGAAAGCCCAAGAAGCCACCAGGGTTTTGCCTCTGGCTCGTTCCCATTTGGAAAGTTTTGAAAGGCTGTAGCTATCTGGCTGCTCTGTGCTCTTCCTGCTGATCCGAGAGCTGCCCAGGGCTGGCAGCGCAGCCGCCTGCCCAACCTCTGGCACAGCTGCCTAATTCAGCGCATCCCCCTGGGAACACATCCCAACAGACGCTTATCACCTCCCCTGGGAGATGCCAAAGCCTCTTCTCCCGCAGCTGAAGAGCTGGAGGGCAGAGGAGGGAAACAAGCGAGAGGATGCAACTGGTCACGCTCTTCATTCCCATCAAAGCAGGGAGTAAAGCCAAACTCTGGGTGTGCATCCCCAGAAATGCAGTTCCCACAGGGCGCCAGGAATCAACCACTTGATTCAATACACAGTCCTCAGGGATTCTTGCTCCACGTGGGGCTTTAGGGAGGAGAAGAGACACGCAGCGCCCCTCTCCCCCTGCGCTCAAGCTCCCATCCCACCCACAGACACTCCCTAACACGGAGACAGGCTCCTGCGTGCACTGCCACCCACCCCAGCTGCCCTGTGCTTGCTCACAAACAGCTCTCGCACATCCACGGGCCTGACGTGCTGGCGCCAAGTCTCTCACGGCACACGCTCCCGCAGTCACACGGATGCACGCACGCTCCAACAAAAGCGCCGAGAGTGACATTAGATGTGCCTGCCTGGAATCTGGTCCACGGGATGCACATACCTCTGCCATCAGCTGTTATTCCAATGCCGCTGCTGCAGAGTGCCTGGAATTCAGCTGTGTAAAAAGCACAACAGAGCCATTAGATTTTCTAAACATTTCACACACGGTGACATTAATACTGGGTAATGTTGGATTTATTGTCTGTCTGTTAGAATGTCATCTGCAGGCTTCCAAGCAGTGTCTGTTTATATTTATGCAACATGTATTTTAGAGCTGATACTCGCAGTTAGTAGTCCAGCACTGTGAGAATCCCTGTAATGAGATCAGCATCAGATTTGTGGATCCAACCAAAATTTGTTGACTGCATGGCATGCCTTTCCCCCTGCTTATGACTTTCCCATGTCACCGCCTAGGCCACCTCGGGGACCTATCAGGGACCCAGGATGTCTCTGAACACCTTCCTGGGTTTTTTTGCCAACTTGGATGGAAGAGGAGCTCACCAGAGTTTTTGGCCGGACAGGGCTGGCAGGGCTCTCCGAAGCCATGGTCTGGGTTAGCACAGCAGCACTCAGACTTGGTGACTGCTCCGGGAAAGGGACGAGCACACGTGCCCTTTTTAATGCCTCCGTAACAGGTGCTGCGCATGTGGGTGTCCACACAGACTCGCCCATCCACCCCGATAGCCAGCCCCCCCAGGCACTCGCAGCGGAAGGAGCCCTCTGTGTTGATGCACCAGCCGTTCATACAGATTCCTGGTGTCTCACACTCGTCGATGTCTGAAAGAAGAAGCACAAACTGGCTGTTACCTACCCACAGGCAGAAGGACACACAGGCAGGGGCTTCGGGCTAGCTTACAGGGGGACTTGGAGACTAAGAGAGAGCCGGGGATGTGGTTTAGAGCATCCAGCCCCTGCATGCTCTGCTGGCTGCCCCTGGTGGTTCAAGAGAAGGAACAGGGATCTGGGCTTCTGCAGTCTCCTGAGATCCAGCCCCTTCTCAGAGTAGCAGGGTCTGGTCTCTGCTCTGTTTAGTGAGGCAGTGACCCAGAGAACCCACCCCATGTCACAGCAGCACACCAAGGAAAGGCAAAGTTCCCCTTCTCCTCCTTCCACCACTCTGCCTTCACATCCCAACCTTCCCGGCTTTGGAAGGTGGCACACAAGCCATAGTGGAATGTGCTGTAGAGGCTGGGGAAGCTGTGGAGATGACTGCTGCCAGCTCATGCTGGCCATACAGAGCTTCACAGCCCTGCTTAACCTCCTTCAGAAAGAGCGTTTAAGCTCTGATTTGTGCTGAAGTAGTGGAGGTGCAAAAACATCTTCCCTTGCGCCCATTGTGCTGAGGGGGTTATTTCTAGTGGCAGAGCAGGAGATGCCTGGCAACAGCCTTGGTTTTTCCCAGCTCCCCTCGGCCTCAGACACATCACAAGTCCCCAACAGCAGGCTGGGAAGAGGGCAGAGACCAAGTCTGGGGACACACGCACCGACACAGTACCGCCCATTGGGAGCCAGCACAAAGCCAGGCTTGCAGATACATTTGAAGCTGCCATCCTCATTGATACACATCCCGTTGAGGCACATGTTGGTCGTGGCACATTCATCATGATCTGGGGAAGACAAACAGAAAACAGGAGCTGAGCTGAAGAGCTGCAGCAAGACTCTCCTGCGCTCAAAAACTTTCTGTCTCACATCTTATGGTCAAATTGCTTCTTATATGGCAGGGGGTGTTAATCCTCAAAGCAGAGTTCCCACTGCTGCTCCTCTTGAGAGCCAGCCTGCTGCATCCCTGCTGCTGTTGATACCCTCATCAGCTGGTGCAGCTCACAGGAGGGCTCAGGCACTGGCTGCTGGAGAATATCTTGCTTCCAGACCCAGCCCTGCTCATGCTCCTGGACCAAAAACCTACAGGAGCACTCCAGGAGCACTGGCATCCTTATAAAAACACCTTCCTATTTCAATCCTCTCATTTTAAGATGCACTCTGCCCTAGAAACAAAGGGAGTCTAGCACAGATTAAAGCAACCACAAATCCCCAGGGAGGACATTGTCCTGGCTCAGTCCCAACCTCCCCAAGGCACATCAGGAAATCCCTCACCAACACAGTTCTTGCCATCAGGGGTGATTTCAAAGCCAGCGTTGCAGATACACTGGAAGCTGCCATCAGTGTTGACACAGCGGCCGTTCCTACACATCACTCCATTCATGATGCACTCATCAATATCTGGCAGGGAAATAAACACAAGAAAGCAGCAGCAGGTGGAGTGAGAAGCAATTCAAGTAGTTTCAGCTTAATATGCTGCATGAGAAAACCAGGTCAGTGCTCTCAGACACTCAGAGCATGCCCTGCTCCAGGATCACACTGTTCCCCTCTGTACAAACTACAGGAGATGGAAAAGACGTGGAAAAAGCTTTCTGGAAGCAGCGTGACATTTATGAGGTGTGGGATCTCAGACCCTCCATGTTGTCTTTGTCAACCTCCTGCCCCAGGGAGCACTTTGCACCTGCAGTTATCCTTGGGCTGTTCAAGTCCATAGCAGACAGCAAAAGCCCTCGGACCAAGAGCCATGGAGTCAGGTCTGCCACAGGGATGTGCTCCCAGTGCCTCGGCAAAAGGAATTCCAGGGCAGAAGCTGGGGTACAACGTGACTGAGGTACGGCAGCAGGGGAGGTGCTGTGCAGCACATCAAGAAGACGATGCCCACTTGCTCTGGGAGACAACTGAATGCCGCTGGGTGAAGATAAAAGGAAGAGACTGTCTCATGTAGGGGGCTGTTCCTGACCCTTCATCGAGAGCTGGGGAAGACAGTGTGAGCTCTTTTATGGGCAAATTACAGAAAACCAGTAGCCTGGTCCCAGCAGCAACGGACAATCCAGACACTTTGTAGACTTCTCTTAATGTGGAGAAGTTATCTTGAGAGTAGCCTGGCTGAAAAAGGTCAGAATCACAGAAGGAAACCTGCCTTGGGGCTATGTCAACACAAGGGTTGTGTGTAAGCCCCAATGGGACAGTTTCTTGTCCTGGCAGCTAGAGAGGTCACAGCTGAAGAATGACATCTGATTTTGGCACCATGCATTAGAAAAGATAAAGGCAAAATGGAGGAAGCTGAGAAGATAAAACCAAGGACAATGAGAAGCTTTGAGTCATTATCAAGGAGAGGAGGCTGAGAGACTTGCATTTGTTTAGTCTAGAAGGGAGATGACAGGGAGGTTACAAGTTGCAGTTTCCCAACATGTAAAAAAATTGTAGGACCATAGAATCATTTAGGTTTAGAAAAGACCTTTACGATCATCAAGTCCAACCATGAACCCAGCGCTGCCAAGGCCACCACTAAACCATGTCCCCAAGCATCACATCCACACATCTCCTAAATGCCTCTAGGGATGGTGACTCAACCACCTCCCTGGGCAGCCTGTTCCAATGCCTGACAATCCTTTTGCTGAGGAAATTTTTCCTAATATCCAGCCTAAACCTCCCCTGGAGACAGCAATGAGCCAATTTTCACAGCCAGAAAGAGAACCACAAGAAGAATTCTGCTTAAAAGATTTAGTTTGGAAATTAGGAAAGCCTTTTACATTGTCAGGCAATAGGAGGGTCCTTTGGAAACCCCTTCATCAGAAGCCACTAGACAGGAAAATAAAATAAAAAAAAAAAAACCAAACCAAAACCCCACCAAAGGTCAGGCACTGACAGAGAAATGTTCTTTGTGTCTTGTTCACACGGACATTGCCCTCCCTGCCTTCTTTTTTAGCAGTCCATCATCTAGAGCACCATCTTGCTGCAGGGCACTGACAGAGCAACTCTGCTAGAAATCACTACATCGGCACAAACATCCTGCAAAACACTGTCTTCTGTCAAAACAAAATCTCATCACCTTTAAACAGAGCTCTGCGCTTGAAAAGGACTCTGTAATTTCCTTGATTGCCACTAGCCAGTTTTAAGGTAGATAAAAGTAGAGGGAACTTCTAGACAGGTTTAAGGACACTGCCGGCAGCTCGACTAAGTTGTTCCGCAATCCTGCCGCACCTGGCTGGGAGGGTGGCTGCTCCTGGCGATGCCTCACGCCGTTTCCCCTGTACAACCATTGGTACCTGGGTCCCTGCTAACCCTGCTGACACTCCTGCAGCAGGCTGCGTCCTCCCAAAAGGAGAGGCAGAAAGCACTTACCGATGCAAGCCTGCTTTGTCGGGGTGCTCTGGAAGCCTTCGTGGCACTTGCAGTGGTAGGAGCCAGGTGTGTTCACGCAGTCGCCGTGCACGCAGGGGCTGCTGGAGCACTCATCCACATCTGCAAGAAGAAAAGCCCAAACCGTGAGTTGCCACGATACGCAGCGAGCTGCCAGGACAGGCAACCAAGGCCACCTCCTGCGAGCTGCTGAGCTCAGCATCCCGAGAGCATGGCCAGCAAGGTCCCTCTGGGTGGCACCTCTTCCCTCAAGTGAAGCAACTGCACCCCTCAGTTTGGTGTCACCCACAGACTTGCTGAGGGTGCGCTTAACAGTGCTGTGTATGTCATTGGTGAAGAAATCAAATGGTACTGGTCTCAGTATGGACCCTTGAGGGACACCACTCGTTACCGCACACTGAGCTGTTGACTGGAACTCTCTGGACACAGTCCTCTAGCCAATTCCTTACCCATCCAACAGCCCATCTACCAAACCCTTATCACTCCAGTTTATAGGTAAAAGTGTTGTGGGGCTCACATAGATGACACCCATAGCTCTTTGCGGTCACCATCATCAAAAGCCACTGGATTAGTCAGGCACGATCCACCCTTGCTGAAGCCACGCTGGCTGCCTCTAACCTCCTCCATCTTCCACGTGCTCCAGCATACCTTCCCCTCTGAACTGTTTATAGCCATCAACTGCCGCGCTCCCGTTGTGTGATTAGTCCCACCACATTTCAGCATAGCTTTCTAGCAGCACAGGGGCTTCCAGCTCCTCCTGTTGTTACCTGTGCCGCATGCGTTGGCAGAGAGGCACTTCAGCTGGGCTACCCACCCTCTCGCCTTTTCAGAGGAACATGCCCTAACTCCTTTCAGGCATTTCACAGGTGTTTCCCTGTTGGTTCCTAACACATCATCAGCCTCTGGCTCTTCTCTGTTGCTCAGGTGAATTCCATCAGCTCCTGACAGACCTGGCTTCTCAAAGGTAGATCCATGATCACAGAAGCCAAAACCTTGAGCATGGCACCAGGCAGGTATTTGCCTGTTCAGTTCCTCTGGGAGGACAGAGGTGTGCTCCACGCTCTTTTAACATTGCTCTCAGTGACATATAGTCTCTCCTGGTGGTTCTAAGTTGCCTTGTCACAGTGTCATTAGACCCTATATGGAATAGTAGGAGTGGATGATGATCTGGAGGGTTCACCAGTCTCGGTGGCCTCTCAGGGATGCTGCAGGTGTGAGCTCCTGGTGGGCAGCAGCCTCTATCTATCTAGAGATATTGGCTGGGTAGCAATGGGTGCTTTGGTATCCCTCAATAAAGAATCTCAAATTACTAGTATTTTACATGCTTTTCTGGTGGCACTGGTTCTAAGGCACGTGGGGGACTGGATCAAGGTTGCATGGTTGGCTTTTTCTGGGTCTTTCTGTTACTCACATGCTCTTCTCTCTCCAAACCCAGAGCATCGTGTATCTTACACAGGGGCACTTCAGAGGAAGGTGCTTCCTTCCCCCTGAGCAGAGACAAGGGCCCAGTTTCCTTCATCTTAGGAGTCACTTGTGTCAGTCAGCTCAAGGTTCAGCTCAGGCTCACCTCCTCCTTGCACAGCCTTAAGGCAGGGCTGTCACTCAGCCTGGGACAGCACACGGTATCAAGCATCAATCCCTCACTCACATTCCCAGCGTGCTGCCCGTTGAGCTCCTCTTATAACACAGCTACTTGTTTGAAGGGTTATTCTAGCTGGGCACACTTCCAGCTAAGACATCCACCACCACCTTCGGGTGCTAAGGGGACTTCCAAGTGCTGGATGTCCATACAACCTAAGGTCTGGACAGTTATTTCAGCCCTTGGGAGGTCTTCTTGGGTGAAGACGTCAGCATAGGAAAGCTGTTCTTTGCAAGTGCAGTGGGTGGACACTTTTTTTCTTCAGCAGGACACAGTCTCCTTACAGTTTTCAGAAAAAATAGCCCACTTACTTATAAAATGGTAATTCTTTTGAAAGATGCCATCCTTCTAGTTCCTTGCAGACCTCAAGGTTCTGAGCAGGCTTGCACAGCCACCAGCTAGCTGGGGTGACTGCCGGGGCCGCAGCCTAAGCCTGCGGGGTGAGCAGAGCAGGCAGCAGCCCAGTAACTGGCAGAGCACACTGCCCTTCCTGCTGCTCCCTGGTCACTGGTGCTCCCCAGGGGCTGCTTACACGGGGCTTCCCACAGTGTGAACTGCCCACGGGGTCTGTCAGCACCACTCCGGTGCTGGAACTCTGTCCAAGCCATGAGAAGCTACACCAATGGCAATGTTGTGGCTACCAGAGGAGAGCTGTCACCCTGGGTGTTCCTTGCAGGGCAGACGTACCCTTCCCATCATGCTGCCTCGTTGCCTGACATGAGCCCTCTACCTCCAGCCGCTCATGGGGAGCTCGACCGGGATGGGGGCTGCCGGGGCAGTGGCTCGAGGTGCTGTTAGGAGCAGGCAGGGGGCACAGATGGACTGAGCCTACTCACCGATGCACTCTCCGCGCACGTCCTGCTTGTACCCCATGTTGCACTCGCAGCGGTAGCTGGATGGGGTGGGAATGCAGCGTCCATTCAGGCAGAGGTTGGTGAAATGCTTGCAGATGTCAATGGTCTGATTCAAAGTGGCAGTTCCTGGAAAGCACAGAGACAGCATCAGGTAGAGGATTACAGCTCCCCCGATTGCCCCAGGAGGCAGGGTGACACCGTGACAGGTCAGTGATGCTCCTGGGCCCTGAACAACTGTGGGGCTGCAGACACAAACCCAGCTGCCTCAGAGCTCTCTGAGGGTGCTGCAGTACCTGGCATGTCCCTGCCCTACCACCACCACACGTTCTCCAGGGCCAGGAACCTGCCCCACTGACACACACGAGGTGGCACAGCCTCTCAGAACAAGACAGGAATCAATATTTATTGACATCCAGTGCATCTGCAGAGGCTGTAGCCCTGAGCAAGGAGCTGTACAGGGATGCACGAGAGGGGTGTCCAAAGTGGTGGGAAAACCAGTTTTGTTTTGGGGAGGCAGAGAGTGAGGCGGTGACGTGAAAGCTTCATTCCTATTTGGTAATTAGAAAGATATTCTGCGCTGGAGCCTGCCTCAGCTCCCTTGTTCTGCCAGCAGACGCTGTTTGATCTGCTTCTGGGCTCAGCGTCCTGCACAGCGTTAGTGTCACATCCCGCCGCTCCCCCCGTGTCAAAATAAACGCTGTCGCTGTTTAAGAGCACGGGCGCTCTGCACGGCTCAGAGGAGCAGGCCGGCACGCGGGCAGACACGCTGCCTGTATTCTGAGACAGGCAGCCAAATTGGGTCAGCACAGTAAGAAAATAACTTTAATTACCAATGCTTGAACTTCCTGGGCCCATTCCAGGCAGACCTGGGATCCCGCCTTGTCCATTTGCCCCATTTGGTCCGATGCCTCCAGGCCCGTTGAGTCCCGGCCCAACACCATTGGGCCCGAATCCAGGAATTCCTGGAAAGCTCCCAGGGAAGCCTGGCACGACTGGGAGTCCTTCGATGCAAAGCCTGCGGTACTCATCTGAAACAGAACAGCTGCCTTAGCGCTCTTCCAAGAGTGCCTGAATGCCCCTCCTGCCTCTGCCAGAGCGGGGAGGGCAGAGGGATGGAGACGGGCCGGCGGGAGCGGGGAGGGTGGGTGCTGATGGGAGCAGGGCAGATGGGTGAGGGGGGTCTGACATCGATCACTGGAGCAGGTGATGAGACCCAACCTGCCAGGGGGTTGGCAATGGCTTCCCGGGGTGCGTGGGGCAGCTGGCAGCGTGGGCTCCCTTGGAGCAGGAAAGGACAGGGCGCAGGGGGTGCCCGACGCTGCAGAGCTCTGCCCCGCTCAGAGCTGGCGGTGAGAGAAGAGAGGCAGAGGGACATATCCTCCCCAGGGCCTCCTGCTGCCTGCGCTCGCCCTCATTTGGCCCCAAGGTTCAATTATGGTGGGAGCCAAAGGGAGCTGAAGGGGTAGGAGGAAAGGGATGAATTCCTGCCTTGGCTGGACTCATCTGGCTCAGCTTCAGAGGAGACCAGGCAGGAGAGCCAGCATCCCCATGCGACCTTCCCCTGGGTGTTACGTTGATGATTCTCCACGCCAAGCCTGGGGTACCACCAGGGCCACCAGAGCCGTGAGCTGACCGAGCAGCGGGTGGGGGTCCCTTGTGTTGTACTTACCAGACCCCCGGACAGGGCACATCTCTGGAGTCTGGCCGATGGCCCAGCAACGCCCTGAGTCACAGCAGCACTGCATCTTGGTGTACTGGCCAGGAAGGTCCCCGGCACAGCGGCCCCCAATCAGAGCAGAGAAGCACGTCCCGATCCGCTGGTCTGCAGGGAGGAAGCAGGGAAGGAGACACGTTCACAACACATCCAGCGCACTCACAGTCAGGTCCTGAGTGCCCACTCCCAACAGCATCTCCTCCTCGGGCCATCCAGCGTCCCAAACCGACCTCCCATTCTGCCTCATCCTCCCAGATCTTGAGGTTCTCCAGCATCTCCATCTGGAGCACATTGAGGTGGTGGGGCCAGGCCTCGTTCCCCAGTGTTAGATCTCACATTCCCAGTTAGGCTCCTAAATTTTAGAAGCAGTCTGACCAAGAGCCAGAAACAGGCAATAGGTGAGCGATCCCTCTCCATCAGATTCGCCATGGGGAGCTGCCTTCCCGGCCCCGCAGGAGCAACAAGCTGACCCAGCAGGTTCTGGCTGAATCCACAGAGCAGAAAACAGACGAGATCCACCACCTCATCCCATGCTTCCTCATCTTCCCAGAAATGGGATTATTTATAGATGTCTCCCTCCTCTCACTACAGCTTCTGCACAGACAAGAGATGTCGGGGACGGGTTCCCCCCTGGACCCACCTACTGGGGAAGGGAACTGGGAGGTGGTCTGCAGGGGACCACCGCAAACATTGACACTTCTACTACTGGACACCCTGACCCATCCCCTCAGTGGGGACAGATAAACTATTCTGGACTAAATATATTATTCCACAAAACTGCACCCTGGGGCTGAGGTGTCCATTCTTGAAGTTCCTCCTCTGAAGTTAGTGTGTGTCCTGCTTATTTCTGTTACGTCCATGCCCAAGGGTTGGCCATCATGCCCGTGCAACAGCACAACAGGCCCTGGACTTGGCCACGTGGAGGGCAGGGTCTTCTCTTTTGGGCTGTTGGACCCAGCATGATATATTTTCCTCTGACTTCTGCCACTAAAAACATTTCCCTGAGCTAAAACGAGTCCCTGCCTGCTATTTTGAGGGTCCCCAGCCACCCCTGCTCTAGGCTGAAGCCTTGGCCACAACCATCCCGTCCCTTGTCCTGCCTTGTTGCAAGACGCAGCTGGCTGACCACGGTGGTCGCCCTCTTCCTACACCACTTCGGTCAGGCTGGGGGTCCGGGTACAACCTTCCAGCGCCAGCGATCCCCGAAGCAAGGACCTTTCCACGGCCACCGCTGTCCGGTGCAGTCCTGCACATTTCATGCCTGGCAAGGACCTGCCGTTCCTTCCCAGAACAGATTTCATGGCACATGTCCCACGTCCCAGGCTTCCCGTGAGGCAGCATCCCCTGCCAGGTCCCAGTGGTCCCAGCATCTCTCGCTAAGCAAATGGAGCTGTTCCCGATTCCACATCCCTCCAGCCCGATTGCTCCCATTCCCAGTGGATGCCTGTTTCAGGTCATGGGTTAGTTCCCACAGCCTGGACCGCACTGGGAGGAGAAGGAGCCCTGGGTGGTGGTTGAAGCCCACGAGCCCGGCCAAAGCCACAGACACCGAGCCTGGCACCATGTCTGGTGTGTGCGGCTTCTGGACAGGGCCCAGGAGACTGAGGGTCTTTCACATGTCTAGCAGGCTCCGTCTGGCACCAAGTCCTCTAGGAAAACCTGGAATCTTCCATTCATTCATCTCCCGTCCTTGTTTCTCAAGTAAATTAATGAGGGGGAAAGTCTAGTCTGATTTGTCATCTGTGCCTCTAGACTGACATTAGCCAGCAGGCTGACACTTCCCTGAAATATAATTGAAATTAATTGCACGGAGCTGTTTGATCTGTGGGCTGTGGTTACATTTCTTCTCCAGTCACAGCTCAGCGACTTGCCGGGGACAGTGACCCCATTTAAAGCCAGGGTGACCAAACCAGCAGGTCTTTTCTCAGATACATCCTTCCGACCATTCTGCAGCTCTGAGTTCAGCAGGAACGACTCCCTTTTAGGAAACTTTATCCCCAAAGAGACTTGCAGAAAGACAGACAGGCTGGGAGAAGGGAACCTAAGTGGGTGAGGGGACTGAATGTCACTCCGGAGTAGCTCCTAACCCCAGGGAAGGACAAGCCACATGGGCGTTCGGATCATCCCAAGCCCTCGATCCCTGGCATGTGGCACAAGTGCAAGAGCCGTGCCCGTGTCTTGGCAGGTTTCAGCAGATGCAGGAGTGTACAAGAGGGCTGTGTTTCCACAGCAGTGACAGGTTGATGTCACCTGGCATCAGCATGTAGCCCCCTCTGACTCCAGAAAGAAGCTGGGGCAGGGTAGTGGGGCCGTCTATAAAAGAGGCACCTCAAACCTGTGATGGGAACTTAACTGAGGACTTTGAGCTAAGCTTAAATAAACTTCTAGATCTGAGGGTGGTGGCTCGGAATAAACCCTTTGGGCATTAGAGGGGACACAGCCCAGCCATCTCCTTCTGTTCTTCTGTGGGATGCTTGCTGTCCCAAAAGCTGTGAGACGGTGACAGTCAGCCAGTTAATGGGCAAGGAGTGACCTGGAGAACGCCACCTCCTTCCCCACAGCCGGACACGTGCTGACAAGTTTGACAAGGGAGGGAGGTCACAGCAGTTTGTGTGATGGAGGGAATGGTCCAGCCTTTATTCGTCTGGACAAATGTTTATTACATTCATCTGTCTTTGCTGCAGTTTGCAATAATCTCTCTCAGAAATGAAGGTCAGAACTAATTGAAAACTCATCTGGAGCTGCCTTGGGCAGAAAGGGGTGGATGGAAAGAACAGTGGGTCCCTGCAGTCCCCCTGTGACCTCCTGCAGGACCACCCACACGCTGGAGGTAGCCCTCGCGGTTTTGTTGTGCCTTCCTCTGCAGCTGTTAAGGGAACAGGTTTGCACAATAACCTCAGTAAATCAGCTAATGCTGCGAGCAGGCGAGAAAGGAGGTAAAATTCCACATGAGATTAGACAGCGCACAGAGCGGGGGATGGAGCCACGGGTCCCTCAGAGGTCTCTGATTCAGAGGCTGTGGGTCCTGTGGGGCAGGAGGTGCAGTTTGGATGGCTCAGCATAAAGGGACAGGGATGACTCCAAGCTGGAGCTTCCTGCTGGGCTC
Source organism: Microhierax caerulescens (assembly GCA_035590215.1). Taxonomy (NCBI): domain Eukaryota; kingdom Metazoa; phylum Chordata; class Aves; order Falconiformes; family Falconidae; genus Microhierax; species Microhierax caerulescens. Next base: position 48,902,227 of record JAVJGJ010000047.1, on the reverse strand, counting down.
CCACAGAGTCTGCGCCCATCCAGGGCTGCGATGCCCTGGGCTGTGTGTCCTGAAGCCCAGAAGCCCCCACACCAGGAGCTGCACCCAGCACAGCTGAGCTCTGCCGTCCCTTTCGGGGCGGGCATCCTCTCTGCGGGCTGCACAAGGCGTCTAAGACCTGCTGCGCACCTGCAAGGGATTTTGCAGTTTTCATCCTGATGAAAACCTGGTTTGTTTCTTTGGTGGTGGGGTAAGGAGACAGAGGAATAGACAGTCCTGGTGCTGCCTCCCAGGAGAGGACTTTAAAGGGTATTTCTCTCACTTTGTGTCTTGTCACACACAGAAACTGAGGAGCTCCAGTGACCAAACCCAAACAAACCGGCGGTTGCAAAAGGCACTTGGCTCCAACTACAAAGGACCTGAGGGTTGTTAGTGCAGAAGGGAGCTGCAACACAGCAGCCTGTAGCCAAAGGTCTCCCACCCAAGATGTCCAGCAGTGCCTGGTTTGCAAGGGAGAAGGGGGCAAACAGGAGCCTCACACTGTGGTGAGGACAGTCACAGACCAGTGATGCCAGTTCCTTTGCTGGCAAGTGCTATAGTAAGTTCACTGCCTCCCTGGCTGTTCACTCTTCTCCAAATTCACCCTCCAGTTCAATGGTTACAAGGCTGAGCTATAAATGCATCCCTGAAATGACCCGATAAAACGTGATTCTCTCTAGGGGGAAATGCTTTACAGACGTGGACGGAATGATGCGCTTTGCAGGCTGGGTTCCCACACGGGTTCACACTGTGGAGCAACTGTGGAGCCACTTTGCACCCTCCGGTCCCTGCAGATGCCCAGACAGAGCCCTGCTTGGCAGCATCACCCCCCTCATTGCCTTGGGAGATGCTGGGGAGTTCTGCTCAGGGTCCCTCCCCAGCTCCTTATCAATCTGTTTTGAGCCTGTGAGCCTCACACCACTTCCCTTTTGTCATTTTTTGCCCTCGTAAATATCTCCTTGTATTTCCTCTTTCCTCCTGCTCTTTCCTCTCCTGGATAATGACCAAAGCAGGCAAAAAGCGTTCTCCCGGCAGGAGAAGTCCTCAGTAACACCCTCAGGACCTTCTCTGAGCCCAGGACTTTGCATCGACAAGCAAGATCTGGCCCTACCTGGAACTTCAGGCAGTAAATCTGCCCAGAAGAGATAAGACCCAAATCTCTCAGAGATTTGCTGCACTGTCAGGGGAAAAGGGCAAAGAAAACAATGTGCAGGAGTGCTGACTTGCAAGGAACAAGGGAACACCCTGTGCATGTCTGGAAATCTGAAAGGGCATTTTTCTCATTTGAAAATTATTCTTTTAAGCTGTTCTTGAAAAGCAACCCATTGTACTAAAAAGAAAAAAAAACCTCAAACTCACAGACTGCTGGAGCAGATCCTTCTGCTGCCTGCAAAACACTGAGCCTGTCTTTTACAAGCATAAATGAATGAAACCGTTATGAACATGTGTGGAACTGGATTCTTTGTGTCAAGCACAGGTGGTTGAATCATTCAATAAATGTTCATTTCAAACTATGACGGACTTTCTCCAGCTCCGCTGCTGTTTGCATTTTACTGAGGAAGGCAGTGAAAGCAGCTAATGAGAATTGGGATCAGCTCAAGCTCAGTGTCTTGCTGTTTCAGCTGCAAAAACTACAGGAGATTATTCAAATGCAATAAAAAGGTGTTTACCTTACTAAAAAGGGAGGGGAAAGGGATGGGAATATATCAAGGCTGCCACCATAAAAGTCACCACACAGCCAGTGCTGGTGCCCCATGATATATGAGACACTGCGGTCACTTCCAGTCTAAATATCTGAGAGGTGGCAGCGTGACAATCTCTTCGGCTCTCTCCTGATGCTGTTTGTGCTCCAAGGGTGGCCACATTATTTATTAATTTTCAATTTTACAAACTGTTTATTTGATTTATTTCATAGGATGTAAATCGTGGGCTTAAACTACCATAAACTCTCCAAATGAGCACTAAACCCCCCTCAAATGATAGAAGCAGAGTTTGCAAAATATGGATCCTGGGGCAACAACACCCCAACGGTAACTGTGCCTCTTGCCAGAAAAAATATTGTCTGTCCCAAAATGTGACAGCACACTAGCAGCATATATTAGCTCAGGGAAATGGCTGGAGCATGATGTATTGAGTTCAGATGCAGTCATAGTCCACTGCAGCTAACTAAGCTTTGGACTATTTTTAAATCTGGGCTTTCTAGTTTTATTTAGTTTTTATTTCTTGAAGCACTTGGTTTCAAGGAAAGTGGGGAAATGTCCATATGACTCATCTGGGCTTATGGCAGGGTCTGGGAAACAGGGAGGAAAAGAATTTAATTCCCATTAAAATCTATCAGATTCCCAAACAAGGTGACTGGTATGTTATACTTTACAACATTTTCTTTCTGGAACTAGAACGTGATTAATTTTTACTCCAGGTTCTGTGGATATAAAATAATATGGATTTTTTTTCCCCTGTATTAATTTCCAGGACTTTCAACAGAAAGCTGTACCTGACATTTTCCGTGGCACTAACAATGGTCTTTGCCTTCACTGTGACAGTTCCTCTGTACAAAACCTTGCCTCCTTGCCTTTTGGAAAGGGAATGAACTTTCTGAACAGCAAGGCAAACCCTGGGATTCATTTCGACTGAAGTAAGTGCCCCTGCTGAGAGCAAGTAAACAGAGAGCTGATCTATTTATCATAGAAACTCTTGTCTGTTACAAAGAGAAATGGACCATCAAATATTTACAAGGCTTGGAAAGGAATTTTGATGTGTTAAACATGCAGGATTCACTCCAGGCTCTCTAGTCTGGAGGCAGGACAGCTAGTCAGTCCGGGGAAAGCTTGCCTGGGCTCCAGCCAGGTGGGGGAAGCTTTGCCATACAGGCACCCCGAGCCAAACCCAGGGGCGAGCAGGTAGGTCGGAGCCGGTGGAGGGGCACACAGCACCCCACCAAGCCCTTCACGCTGTCGGCGGGGCAGGGACTGCAGCGCTGTGATTTCCACACGAGCCTGGGAGTCATTTTGTTGCCAGAACTCAGGTGCTGTGGGAGGAAGGGGGGCCACAAGGTGACATGCGGGAGCTTACGCGACAGCCTTGTAAACCTGCAGGTTCAGCACGGGGCTGTGCTCGGGAAGCTCCTCTTTCTCTCCACGGGGTACAGAGGGGGTCCAGGCAACCGGCTCAGCGCAATGCAGCTCACTCCCGAAAGGCTGAGCTCAGTGAGATGAAGCCAATCCACTCCACAGCCCTACTGATTATTAGCTTGGGGCCGCAGGGATTTATGAGCCATGACCTGTGGTCTAAGCAGGAAGGAGGAGGAGATGATAAAAGTCACCATCTATTTGCACTGGTTATGCAAACACTTGGAGTAAACCTTTCCCCCCTTCCCTTCTGCAAAGCAAGCGGATGAATGCACAGTTGTGGGGTGTTGCCCCTCACAGGGTCCCTCTGCCCCAGGAAGGTTTGCAAACCTGATGTTCCCCTCGCAGGGTCCCTCTGCCCCAGGAAGGTTTGCAAGCCCTCTCTGGGCATACACCCGCCACCACCATGTGCTGGTTCTGCAGTTCAATTGTCGGGGGAACACGGGTGACTCTCCCCAGCTGATATCTACTGCAGGAGAAAAGGGGCAGCACCTGAGGTTCTGTGTGTAGGAGCACAAGGACCCTTCCTCAGACAGACCACTATCCCAGCCGGACACCTTCCACCCCAGTGTCCTCAGCAACCCAAACACTTCAAGCCCTGAGGCAGCGCCGTCCAAGCTGTGGGGATGGAGAAAGTCCCGGTTTGCAACATCATCAAAACCTGTGACGGGGACAGACCACGTCACCCACGGCACTGCAAGGACAGCACAGGGAGAAGAGCATTTTCCAGCTATTGCAGGAAAAAATGTGCCCTTTGATTGGCAAACCGGGTGATCACCAGATAGCAATTTGCAAATCGCCAGGTCTGGATTTCAAAGTGTTGTCTCTCCCTGTATCTGTGCTCCTGAGATCTATTTAGCATCTTACCAATGCAGCGTGATCCATCAGGGCTGGTCATGAACCCACGTGGACACGTGCAGACGTAGCTGCCTGCAGTGTTGGTGCACTCGCCGCCATCACACACGCCAGAGATCGCGCCACACTCATCCACATCTAGAAAAGAACAAACCAACAGCCATTATTTTATTTTTCCCTGCAAACCACCTCCTTTCCTATCCGCAGCATGGATCCAGGACCAGAGCTGGGATCACAGGGGATGGGACCTGGTGTTAGGGGTTGTCACGGGATGCTTGAGACTGTAAGTGGCCACCTCGCAGTCGGTCAGGACAGCAAGCACGCATCCCCCTGAGGGTGATACCAAGGGTGATGCAGAGGGTGATGCAGAAAGCTTCACGGAGCCCGCAGGCTGATCCCTGCTGACACTGTAGGTCTGTGGGTGATGTAAACCACCCTGCTCCCTGGAGTACGAAGGGAGCTTCAGGACAGAAACACGTCTGTGCAGATGCCTGCCTGGCTGGACAGCAGGGCCCTCCGTGTGACTTGGAGGAAAGCAGAGGTGCAACACCAGAGACAACGTTGTGTTTTCAAACAGCGCTGGGCTTATGCACTACTCACCGAATTTCTCCCTACAGGAGGGATTTAGTTCAATTTTAAGTATGTTCAGGCATTTAAATCCACATGAAAATGTGTCTGTACCATCGGTTAGGCTAGAAGGGTCAGGATATACCACTCTATGGGTTCGGCTCCTCAATCAGCAGTGTTTTTAGTGTGTTTTTCCCCTGTATTAATTTCCAGGACTTTCAACAGAAAGCTGTACCTGACATTTTCCGTGGCACTAACAATGGTCTTTGCCTTCACTGTGACAGTTCCTCTGTACAAAACCTTGCCTCCTTGCCTTTTGGAAAGGGAATGAACTTTCTGAACAGCAAGGCAAACCCTGGGATTCATTTCGACTGAAGTAAGTGCCCCTGCTTCACACAACCATTTTAGTGTGAAATTCTTTGCATATCAATGCCATAAGCATGCCAAATGAACTATTTATCTCATCACAGGGAAGATTAGATAGAGATACACACGGAGCACCTGGAGAGATCACACCTAATTATGCAGGGCAATTAAAGAAACAACATCCATGTCAGCAAGCCCTGCCACACAGTGCTGCAGCAGCAGCCTGCTCCTCCAGCAGCCCACTGCCATGCGTGTGACAGCATGACATACCAGTGAGGTGCATCCCTCTGGATTAAAGAACATGGAAAATAAGGACATTGCAACAAGATTTTGTCAAGGCGCAACAGCTGGACTCAGACACCAGAGGGACCAGGCAGCCCCAGTGCCCAGACATACAGTAATAATTGCAGAATGGTTTTAAAAGTACCAAAATTCAGAATCCATCACCCCAGCCATGGAGCTTCTGATGTTTGAACGTATGATGTGCTCTGCAAGCATCTGGCCAGGGTGGAGACATGGCAGACCCTCCCCACAAGCTCCACGGCCAAGGTTCTGGATCCTGAAATGGAGCATCTATATTTGAAACCTTGCTCAGAGTTAATTTTAATCCACGCTGGATGAACTGAGTTGGAAAGATGAGACACTACAGGCTTCGCTTGAGAACTGCAGTGTTCTCCAAACTTTCCAGGCTGTTTATATTAAAACCTTGAGAAAATTGAGCAGAAAAATCAACAAGTACCTACACAGACGACACGGAGAGAGACAGCCTATAACTTTTTGTTGCAGCTGTCACTTGGGACCTGAAATTCGGAAAATCAAAGGGAACAGGGTGGCACATCTATTTTGAAAAGGGCAAGCTGTTTTCAACAAATTTTGACCAAAATGTCAATACAGTTAAATGTACACAGAGCGGAGCCATGCTTGTGGGGCACTTGACTCTAAGGACTTGACGGGAGCAGGGCTGTAGATTTTTTTCTTTGCCAACTGAAATCTGTTTCAGAAGCCGAGATGGAATTAGATCCAACCTCTAATTAATCCACCCAAAACAGGTGGTTGGTGGTTATGGTCCAGGTGGTAGTAGAAGACAGAAGGAGTATTTGCCCAATAGTGGTTTTTTTTGTTTGGGTTGATTTTTTATTTTTTTTTTAGGGGGGGGGGAAGTGTCTTGGCAATTGGCAAAATACATTATTTCTGCTAAGCAACTTCATTTATAGCATTTTAAATCTATCGTGCTGTTGTGAATGGATAAGGGCATTTTTATATGCAATTCAGATGCTGTCTGAGGCTGGCAAGAAAGTAATAAAAAGGAACTGGTCAAAGTCTGCTCCTTCGAGGGGATTTTTTTGATGTGAACAGCAAAACAGCCTGCACAGCCTGATGGCATTAGCATGTGTGGAGGTTAGAGTTGCTGCAGGGCAAAACCTAATCTGCAGAAAAAAAGGCAGAACAGCAAAACCCTCTCATCTGGGAGTGGGGATGGAGGATGTCTTTGGAAGCACTCCTCTAGCAGACTTCAGTGATGAAGGCAGCACACACACATGGGAAAGAGCTACCTGAACCCACCCCACCAGGGCAAGGGAGGGACCAGAAATGTGTGTTGGGAGCCAGAGGAGCCTGGCTGTGGTGATGGATATGAGCCACAGTGACAGTTCTGAGAAATGGGCAAGACATTTCTGTTGGAAATGGGTGTGAGCTACCCAAAGGGGTGGTGAGCTGTGTCCCACCCAGCGTGAAACCGAAAAAATTGAGCTAGGAAGGAAATTTTCTGACTGCAATCTCACAGTGCCATGCAGTGGCTCGCGATGCTAGTGCAGCCCTGGAGATGCCTGGGAGACACACTGAGCAGAGGCTGGTAGGTGATGTTACCTCTTCACTGGGATCATTCCTGGATGCCACGGTTCTGCGTGGTGCAACCTCTTAGAAGAAGGTTCAGAGCCTAGGGAGATGACTCAAGGCTTGGAAATCCTGCCTGACATTAAGAGACTAGCAGCACTCCATTATATTTATCCAAGAACCTGTGAGGATGTGATGGGATCATAGGAAAGAGACACACAAAGATGATGTTGAGAGCACAGTGCTCTGCAGTCTCAAAAAGAGAAGATGAAAACTGAAGCTGAGACATAAATTCAGGCTGGGATGAAGCAGACAGATTTATACCAATGGTAAAAAAACCAAAAGCCCGTGTACTCAGGGATAGGGCTAGCTCCCCCAGGCTTGGGATGGATTCAGCTCACCTAACGTCTGCAAAAGGATCCCCAGCATAGGCACATATCCAAGGGAGGGCAAGGGGGCATCAAATCTGGCTGCACAGAGGTGACTCTCAAGGACTAAGCGTTGTCCTCACTCCTCCAGAAACATCCTCAGAAACTTCAACTTTCTCTCCCAAATTAGAGAGGATGCCAGGAGCCTTCTCCCAGGCGCTGTGACTCCACTACACCAGCCTTTGGACAGCCACAGACATCGGATGACACCAGTTAATTCATGTCACCCCAAAGCACCCCACCTTGCTCTGAGGGAAAAGTGGTATAAGAGGGTCTGCACTGTCAGACCTTTAGAGGAAAAGAGTGCAGAAATGATGTGGCCGGCGGTACGTGTTCCAGTGCGGCCGGGTGTGTTAGATGGGTACCGAGCTGGCATCGCCACCGGAGTTTTTTCAATATGCCATCTACGTGCAGCTGAAAAAGACAATCTCATCCGGGCAGTAATTCATCACATCTGAATGGAAAGGTCTACACAGAGCAGTTGTGCCCTAACGGTGATGATTTTTTCCTGCAAAGTGAGACACAGTGAAATCCACCCCACTCGGCTCCGCGATGGACGTGGGCAGTGTCTGTGTCTAAGATGAGCCAAGCTGCCTTTTGAAGTGAGGCATATGGTACGGCCAGAGACCCCCCACGGGGGCTTCATGTGGTCAAAGAAATAATCTTCAGTCTCCCCTCCTCCCTCACAGAACCTGTTACAACCACAATTATCTTCTGTTTTACTTCGGCTGCAACTCCGAGTCCTGAGGAACCAAGCGAAACCTGGATCTCAAGATGCACGAGATCAAGCCCAAGTGCGCAGGGCAGGTTACACGGTCACCTATCAAGAGGGGAAGGCGCATTCCTGTTCGGCTTCTTAGGAACTCTAAAATCATGCTTCAGCTAGCCAACGACTGCGGCCGCCTTTTGCAAGCAGCAGAGACGTCGCCTCTGTCCTTGCAGTGCTCCTTCAGCTCTTTGATGCTCTGAGCCCCCCCCAGCAGAGGGGCAGGACTGGAAACCTCACTGGGCAGCAATGCAAATCCACAGAGAACACTTCCCCCACCCGGGCCCCTGCAGCCAAAGAGATTTTATCACTACAGCCTGCCCTGTCATTTAATTACAGGCCTGTGTTTGGTTACAATTTGCAGAACACTGGAAGGAAAGAGGTTTATGAAGCAAAAGCTGGTTGTGCGATTAGAAAGAACAGCTTAAAACTTCTGCGAGGCTCTCCTGAAGCCTGCTGTACCAGAGGTCTGGAGGCCAGCTGACAGGCAGGCACCTTGTTAGATCAATCCTCGGGACAGAGCTCAGTCATCCAAGAAAAAGCCTATGTGTTTGTGGGGGCAGCCGCTGCATTCCATTCTTAAAGAAAAACGGAGTCAATTCAAAAGGTTAAATCAAACTGCAACTTTTTTTTTTTTTTTTTTTTTCCCCTCTTGAAACCCCAGCTCGATGGGAGTAGTGTTAGCAACCCAAGAAGCACAAAAAACGCCAGAGTTTCTCTAGACGGCTCGCACATCCTGTACTTTGAGAAACTGAGCTCTGGGCTTTGTTGTTGTTTCAGTTCTGGGGGGGGGGGGGGGGGGGGGGGGGGGGGGGGGGGGGGGGGGGGGGGGGGGGGGGGGGGGGGGGGGGG
>JAVJGJ010000047.1:48848899-48893314 GCA_035590215.1 Microhierax caerulescens | reverse complement strand
CCCCCCCCCAGCACACACACACATTTGCCTCCTTTATTTTCTCTTTGTAAAGCATCTCCTAGTTTTGATTCATTCAGAGCTGGAGCCCACGGAGAGCCTGCCGCAGCGGGACGGATATGTACACCTCTCATTAACACCCAGCTGCCAGCTCGGGGTAGGGAATGCTTCCAACTCCAACCTGGCTACTTGACGACTTTTCCAACTCTCTGTTAAAAATTAAAAGCAATATTCTGCGTGCTCCGCTCTTCAGACAATGGCAGAATTCAGCGCAAACGTTGATTTTGGATCTGGTCTCCAGCTCGCTGGGTTGGAGTTGGCCTGATCGTTAAGGCTGAAAATGCTGGAAGCCAAAGGCTACAGAGCTTCAGAAAGAGCTGCAGTCTGCAAAGCCCATCCAACACGGGTGCCCACAGACATGTCGAAACCCCAACCTTTCCATCTGCTAAAACACCAGGACTTGATGGAGAAAACATCCCCGTGTCACGTAGCAGAGGTCATGCCTCATCAGCCCTCTCTCGTGCAGCACACGGGACTCTCAGACCTTCCCTTCCAGAAAGCACAAAGAAACCACAGAGGAGCGTAATGGAACCCCCCAAACCACACCAAATCCATGGGAATGAGCTTTTAATGGATCCAAACAATGAGCTCTTCTGTAGACATTTTGTATGAAAATTGGAAACACGCTAATAAAAAGGCTATCGTGTTCCACTGGTGAGGAAAGTGGGCCAGCCTACCCACTCTGCTCATGGAAAATGCAGGAAAGCTCCCTCCAGTTCAGAAACATCAATGAGATTCAACAGAGTAAAACAAACCCTTGACTCCATTAGAAAAGCAGAAATTTTGCGTGGCGGTGACAAAAGACTAGCCTGTAGGGACAGAAGTAGCATCTAACATGTCACTTTACAAACACGAAAGAGAAAGCAGCGAGTCAAAAGAGGCAAGATTTGTAATTAAAGGATTTGTTTTACTCCCTTGGCAGAACCTGCCTCCTGGAGATGCTGAAGACAGTCACAAAGGACCTGTGCTGGCGGATTTGAACAGAGCTTGTTGCACAAAGCACGCGGCGCCTTCCACTCCCTTGCCTGGTGTTTCTCCATGTACTTCTTTGTATCTTGTATGTTATCATCCTGGAACAATTTTGGATGCAAGACACTTATTCCTTTTGGGGCATTGGAGAGCATCCTGGGTGAGGTACTGGCATTACATACTTCACTGATAATGGAGCTGGCTTAGCATTTTGTTACACAGCAAAGGAAGGGCTATTGAGAAAATAAGTTAAATTATTGGCAGAGAACCACTAAAGTTATGGAAGGAAAAGCTTTATTCAGTCAGCGATTCCACCCTTGACTACATGCTGTGGAGTTGTTCCCTCAAGTGTAACTTTTACGGTTGCTTCCAGGGTAATTTAGAAAATGTCACTCTGTGTAACAACCCCCACTTCCCTACGATTTATTGATCAAGGTCTTTGTATCGGGAGGATGCGTCTGATTTCAGCTCCGATGTTTCCTTCCTCCATTTTGCACCATCAGTGCCAGGAGTGCTTTCTTGCACCCTCCTCAACAATTCCTTTCTTCCAGCGGCGTTAAGAAGTCAGCTGGATATAAGCATGCCCTTCTCCCGCTGCCCGCACACTTCTCGCTCCCCTGCAAACCTCGGCAGATCCGGCTCTTTCCCAGCTTCCCCACAAGCCAAGCACAGCATCTGTCAGTTTAGCCCTAGGCTGGCAACATCTGCCCTCCTCGCTCATACTTTCATACAAACACAATATGAACACAATCCTTCGGCACTTGTGAAGCTGGCCTTGTCTCCAGTGTTGGTTAAGGGAGCAGCTTTCCCCTTCTCCAACACCCCCCACCATTCATAGACTGCTTATATCTTTCAGAAAGCGAGCAGGCAACTCTCCACGCCAGAAATGTCTCATTATATGTTGCACAGCCCCAAGCTCAAGGAACTCTTGATCCCTCCAGCTCCCTCAGAACACAATGAACAAAAGCACAAAATAAGCCACTATTTGAAAGTGTCACATTCATTAGAGATGAGCTGCAGAAATAACTCTGGGGCTGAGCAATCCTGAACTTGGAGGATATTTAGGTTCAAATCCAAACTCGATGCCGTGTGCACGTTTTCACAGATAGAAAAAGGACATCATTTTCCAGCTGGGGCTGACCAAATTCATCCAGTGCCTCCAGCTGCAGCCCCCTTGCATGCTTGGGAGATAAGGGGCCGAGCTGGCCTCCGTTATCAGCATAGAAGATCTTGCATAAGAAAAGCATCTTTATTCTTCAGGGATTCAGGGGCTGAAAATGGAGCCTTAATTCCAGGTGCCGTTTGTGTTAAGAGATAAGTATCGCTATGGGAAACCAGAAACACTATCTCTGCTCCTGCCTATTCCCACCAATAAACAGCCCAAAGAAGATTAGTGATACATGCTGCTGCGTTAATGAGGGAGACATCATTAATCAGCAGACACAGTGACATGGGCGCTGACCTTTGGCTCAAACGCAATCCCATCTGCTGACTTCACTCCCCAGGAGGAATCTTCTAAGCAGAAAGTACACGCTCCTGGGAATGAGGGAAGAATTTTACATAGACATTTAATCTAGTTTTAATATTTCCTGGATGCTAGGCTTGGATAAGGAATCAGAAAACAAGAAACCATCTTCCCTTCCTAAAGCAAGACTGTCTCAGAGCAAGCTGAGAAGTCACTTTCACCAGCTGTAAACAGACTCGGCAAGGGAACTCCTGCAGCTTTGAGATTTTAGGCTTGGAGCACACCTGGAGAAGGAAAATATCCTCTTAAGCTTGTGGTCGTTATTTTGATTAAAACCCTTGGCTCAGTGAGGTCACTTGGACCAATACAGCTCCTTTGGCAGTACAGGCTATTTCAGCACATCGGGAATTCAGTGCTCTATCAGCTGGACCAAACAGTTCCCTCCCGAGTACCAAAGCCTGCAGCAAACTGAGACAGGGCGCAGATCTTCCTCTGTTCATACAAAGCGGCAGCACCAGGTGAGCCCCGCGCAAGGTGCTGGCTCACTATTCCCTTATTCACATCATCTGAGGGACTCACACGGGGTACGCGCCCTGGGGGGAGCGGTGCTAACCCAAAGGTTAGCACTCTTCACCCCCTGCCTGCCTTGTGGGGACACGCTGGGCAGTCACGTCTGGGAAACGAGCCCTCAAAACCAAGCCCTGCCCTGCCCGTTTAGAGCATCCCTCACCTTTATGCCATTCTCACAGAGGGACCCCCCGGTCAGTAAGTGTAATACCAAATTTTGGTGTAATACCCTCTTTTGGTGGTCTCCTTAGCAATTGAGGTAAGCTAAGTGACGGAACAGACACCATAGATGCTGGAGATGTCTCTTTTTATGGCCATCCAGGAAGGAGAGTGAAAGGAAGCCGTTTATGGCCACATCACGCTGCTTTTGCAGGCGTTCTGGGAAGTGGGGACCCACGCGGAGGCCCCTCGCATCTGGATGACAGATTCAGACAATGGATTGTTTTTAATCTTGGTATGTAGGAGATTCCAGCTAAACTGATTGCATATGTGCTTTGCCTGGTCCCCAGCCAGCACGGGTGAGGCAGACCAAGGCAAGAACAATTTTTTGTGTCCTGAGGTTGGGCCCATGGCTCTAGTGCAGTCCAACCTTCACCCATTTTCCAGCCAAATTGCACAGGACATCGCTGTTTTTGAGGAACTGGTTCTTCACCCGAGATGCGCGTGAAAGGGCTGGTTTGGATTCTACTGGTTCCAAGTCCTTGGATGCCAGAGCACCGCAAGAAACCCTTCTGTTAAATTTTTAGAAAGTCTTGTGGCGTCCTGCCAAGGAAGATTCACAGACACAGATGTCTTCTCGACATAAAAGGATGTCCATCCCCCACTGAAGGATTAGCCTTTGGTGTCTAACTGGTGTCTCACTTTGGAAAAGTTTTTCTGAAGGGCTGAACCCAGGTCACAAAGCACACACTGACACAGCAACTACGAGAATCATCCCAGCAAGGAAAACGTCTGGATTGCAGGAAGGTGGGGGTATGGAAACAGTCACCTGGAAGCTGCGATGCTCCCTTCCCTGAGGACTCACTCTGGGAGAAACCCCAGGAGACAACGTAAGCTGTCAAACCCACGGTGCCACTGGGGCACGTTGCTGTGATGCTGGCTGCTTTAAGTGCTCTCTCTGTGTAACTTTGCCGCCTGGACACAAATTCCAGGTTAAATGTCTGGATTCTAGTGCATTCATCATGCCTTGTCTTGGTTACAACAGAGCCTTGGAAAGGAATGAAAGGGAATGGAGTTCCTGAAGCCCAGCTAGGTGGGACGCAGTCACACTAGCACAACGAACACATTTTATCCCTAAAATGACAAACGGGCCAGCAGGCTTTCATTAGGGTATGTGGGAAAGAGCTTTAACAACCAAGGCAGGAAAAGTTTAGTGCTGTTTTAGTGCTGTTTTCCTTTTCATTTGCCAGATGTTTGGAAAACACAACAAATGTTTATTCCTTTACTTCAGAGAGGTGCAGCCTGCCTGGCAAGGTATGCATCTGGCCCACGAGAACTGCTGCAAAACGCTTGGGGAGAGCGTGTCCCTCCTCCAGAGGTGTGCACACCTCTCAGACACGCCAGCAGTGATAAAGGAGATGCTGAGACTGGACCTGAAGGAACTGGAGCCAGACTCCCATGAAGAAGGCTCAGACTGGTGGCAGTGGGAACATTTAACTTACTAACTGCACCTCACCCTGCCTGTGCTCCACACTTACTACAGAGGCGTGTGCCTTACGGCATGGAGCAAGGCATTGCCTCTCACTGTCTGGGTAATACAATTTAACTGAGTAATACAATACACCGACTTGCGCTGAATCCAAGGGCAAAGAGCGGTCCCAGGGACTTCCAGAAGCAGGCAGAGTTCCGCCTCAACTACCACAACTAGTCTTACCATTGTTATATTTTCACCCCCCAAATGAAACTAGTCCTCTGGTGTGAGGATCAGGTATTTGGCCATTTCCAAGCAGCTCTGCTAAGGACCTGGAAAGCATTCGCCTTGAAAATGGCCCAGCCTTCTGCACCACCTCACCAGACCCTGCCGCGTCTCAGTCCTTCTGTCTCCTGCAGCCCTACCTCCAGACACGGGGGTTTGGCTGCTGACCCAGCAGATCAGCTTGCCCACATGTTCAGGGCATAGTTGCACCAGCACATCTGGGCAAAGCACCTGCATCCTCCACGGAAGTATTTTTAGAAGGCAATTAACACTTAAGTGATTCCAACTTCTGTGCTGAAGAAGAGGCAAAGAGTTATTTCTGCAGAGTTCCCTTCCACCAGGTTGGAAACTTCTCCGGAGTTTGGAAGCTGACTGCACTCCCCAGGCTGCAAAGATGCAGGCTGCACTCCCCACTGCTCAGCTGCAAGCTACTGCTGAGGCAGAAATGTTTTAGAGCATCCCTAACTGTAAGCACAAACCACACCTCTGAAGCACTGTGGAATTTCCAAGAGAGGTGCCAAGGCTGGAAAGGTCGCTCATTTACAACTCAGTTGTAGGTGAACAAGATGCATCCTACAAAGCAACCAGAAAGACAGGAAAACCAGGCACAGCAGGCAGGCTTCCCCTTGGGGGATGGGACAGCACCAGGCCCAAAGGAAGGATGCTCATAGGCGTGATGCCGACTGGCATTTCGTGTCTCTCAATACCAAATTTTCATTTGTGCTCACTTTGTGCTCAAGGACAAGGTTCAGGTTCTGGCCAACAGTGATATTTTTCCAAACTGACAAAAGTCCATGAAGTGACACTGCATTTATTTGCTCCATACCCTACCATCTCATGGAATCAGATCCTCTGCAGTGCACTGAGAGCTATGATGTTATTTCTGGTTGTCTTATTCCATCACCATCCCAGCTAGTCAGACTCCACCTCCTTGCCTTCCTTCCAGTTACTCTACTGACCTAGAGGCAACAAGTTGGAAGCTGCAAAAAGATAAATGTCAGGTGGATATAAGGAGAATGCTCCTCACCATGACAGTGGTGCAACCCTGGGACAAAAGCCTGAAAAGAAAAGGCTTTGAGTTTTCAAAACTGGATCAGACTGAGCAACCTGATACAGCTTTGAAGCCAGTCCTGATCGAAGCAGAGATTTTAAGCCCTTCAGAGGTCCCTTCTGTTCAATGAGAATGTGTTGCCATTAAAACACCTCTCAGACATCATCTGCATGAAACAAAACAAACCCAAACAACTCTGTAGTTTAAGAGAAGATCAGAAGATCAGGCAAGCTCTATTCCTCATTCCCTTCCCTTGGACTCCAGGTAGCAGATAAACACATCAGAAATCATTTTGCAGGAATACATTTCCTAACGTGCCTCAACGCCTGCCCTACTCCCCTCCTGTTTGGAAGCTACGACCAAGGCTGGCAGAGGAGCTCTCGCACATCTCTACTTTGCCAGCCTTGCAGGTGCTCTGTGAGCAGAGAGGGTCTCAAGTTTTCAAACGCCCTTGTGCTCAGAGGATATCTGGGAACCCAGAGCCGAGACTCTCAGAGAAGCCGTGCAGAAGCCTCCAGTCTTACCTTCACACCTGTGGCTGGTCTCACTCTGCTTGTGTCCTGCAGGGCATTTGCACTCGTAAGACCCCACTGTGTTGATGCAGTTGCCACCTTGACAGAGGCCGGGAATGGCCTGGCATTCATCGACGTCTGCAGGAAGGAAAGCAGAGATGTTAGAACGTGCAGCCATCGCAGCGGAGGAACGTTCAATCCCAGCATGGTGGAAGCGCTACAAGAAAGCGGCAGCGTCGCTCCAAGTAATTACAATTGCCCATCACATTACATTAGCGAGAAGGTGAAGGGCAGAAAATGCACAGAAATGTGTCGCTGGCTTATCTATACAAGCAAGAGGGAGACAAAAGGAATGTTTCCCAAAGCAAACACCAACATGTCTACCCCGTCGTGGTTTGCTCCAGGCTGGGGGCTGGGCTGGGGGCGGCGAGATGCCCTCCTGCACAGAGCAACACCTGCGGCAGGGCAGAGGGGAGCCCACGGGCTGTAAGGTTTCGCTCTTCAGGCCCATCCCAGCAAGGCTCATCCTGCAGCCACGGTCTCCTCATCGGTGCGGGGACACTGTGCTTCCCACAGCACCTCAGGACGGCCTCAGCGTTGCTGCTAGAACCGGCACACTCATGTGCTGTGGATATTATTCATACTCCAGTTCTGCCTGCGGTAACAGTGACTAACAAATGTATTAAACAAGAAGAGATTGGGGCCATAAAACACAGATCACAAGAGACAGCAAGAGAGGTCTCCTCCTTCCCAATTTTATCCTACAGACACTGGCCAACGTGGGGCGTGGACTGTAATTTTGGCTTTTGGTTGCAGCAGGTAAAGGCTGAAATCAGTTGCAGCGGCAGGAAGGAATCCACACTGCTAGTGGAGAGCCCTGCAACCCATCGCCAGGGAGCAGCCAGGGCAGCTCCAGGAAGGCTGCCCATGGCATCTGCTGACGGGAGCCCAGTGGACCACTCTGCTATTTTTGCCTGGCTGTCCTAGACACCAAATACAACCTCTAAGCGTGTGATTTATGTATATTGTAATCGCCTGTATGATCTCGAAGGAGTCTGTTCTGTTTTGAACCATTAGCACCATTTACATTTACATTGATACAAGCGTTGATCACATTCCAGCGCAGGGACAGAAGCTCCAACAACAACAGCAGCACAGAGCAAGGGTACGTGGGAGGCTGCAACTTAGTTTTAAACCCAGAGAAACATAGCCTCATTCACTCCATCTCGTGGGATGGAGGATGTCACCCAAGAACCACAGCCTGGCCAGAATCTTTAATTGAGCTAAGACAATCTTAGATGAACCCATGGGAGACAGCAAGATCCACGGTGATGATCTGTGACATACAACAATGGATTTAGAAAATTTTACACACAGATCCCTTCTCTGTGCTGGGGCTCCTGGCATGCACGCATCACTCGCCCCTTCAGTGTGCATCAGGATGGATGCTCATGGCATTTACCTTGGCAGGCTCCGGTACGAATGTTGGGAATGAAACCTCGGCGGCAGGGGTGAGGTTGGGCTGGGCACATCTCACATGGGTGACCCCAGGCCCGTCCGATGGTGGCACAACACATGGTTTTGGTGCAGACGATCCCACTGAGTTGGCCCTGGCACATCTGGTTGTTTACTTGGCTAAAGCAAGGACCAGTGCGATAGTCTGAGGGAGAAGAACAACATCCACAGGTTAGATGAAGACACAGACACGAGGCTTTCTGTCTAACACAGAGCACCTATCCCCCTTCCTACCAGCACAGCCATTCAGGTGCAAAGTCAACAAGTTCTGGGGAAAAAAAATATCTGTAATGATGAACAGAACAAAAATTTAAGACCCAGCTGGAGACCAGTGCTGGAGGTAGTGACCATCTTTCTCCTGTATGTTTCACAGGATCTCCTAGAGCTTCTTCAAGCCAGCTCTTCCTGATCTCCCTCAGGCATCTCCCATAAACTATACTTATTCTATGTCTTGAGTTACTTCCTTGAAGGGCTGGAGTCCATAGAATCCCTTGAATGAACTCAGAATACAAAGTAAGGCAAAGAGGCGATTTCAGGGCTGCAGGTTCCCCTGCTCTATGGAACTGCTGGGGTCAGCAAAGCAATCAAACTTCATTTCAGCGAGGGGCAAAGACACGTACGGAGATGACTGATACAAGCAGCTCTCATGGACCACCTTAGGGCCTGGCAGCCCATACAACGTGAACACAGAGGATGGCAGAGATGTCACGTCACTTGGCTTGCAGAGTAAGAGCCCTAGAGCTCACCCACAAAACATCCTGGGAGACAATTCCCAAACCTTTCCCCATGACGTCTACCAAAATTTCCACAAAGGGATTTCCACATGCGCTCTGACAGTCTCTGCAAAGGCAGCCTCCTGCAGCAACACATGTCATTGTGATTAATTTCTTTGGTTTAACTCTTCAAGGTCCCCTGGTAGTTTTAACAATTTTAAAACCCAGATGCTGCCGAAACAACCAGCCCGTTTCCTATTCCCAACAAGGATCCTCCTATCCCTTAAAACCAAAAAGATTTTGAAGGGCTTGTTTGCACTAAGGAATGTGGTTTTGCCACACTCTGGGCTCTCATGACCCTCGATTAGGGATATTAACACAGCAGGCATTCATCAGGAAACAAAATTCTTCAACAAGAGGGTTTTTCCTTCTACTGGGAATAAATGATTGCACGCAAGTGTTTGATCTGTGGCTGGAGAAAGGACCTTTAACCATATTATTGTCAGACCAGAAAATTCCACATTAACTGCCCAAGGAAGTTAGGTATTGGTCCAATAGCTGTTATTTCAAATAATCTGGGCTGAGATTTGCAAAGTTGCTTAGGGAATTTTGATGTTGGAGAGCCATTAATTAGTACCTGACTGTGAACCCACATCCCTGCACCATACCCAGATTAGCCCACAGCTGTCTGTGCAGTGAAACATTTAGATTTGCATGTGAAGCAGCAAAAAAAATTGTCTGGAGGGTGGCTATACCTAAATCATGAGCCATAGGCAGCACTAGCACCCCCAGCTAAAGATTAATAGCTACATTTCCAGAAATGTCTTAGCATAACATAGACAGTCAGGAAAGCAACACTCTGTTTCTTGGCCTGTGAGCCCTCAGATACGCGTCTCTCCGCACACGAGCTTTGCGGTCACTCCCTTCTTTTAAATCCGGACACACACGTGCAAAGAATAAAAAAGGAAAACCCTTAAACAGGCAGCTTGAGGCAGAAAGCTTTCAACCGTAGGGTACGTTTGCACGACAGCCACATTGGCAGGACCTACAGTCGCGTGGAGACGTGACAGCATCTTCATCCTGGGCTGCAGAAGATCGTTTGGAAATGCTGGTAATTGCTGCAGGCTCTGGACTGGCGGCACCTGTGCCGATGTGGCTTCCTCAGCCCTGCACCTTGTGCTGAGCGAAGGCTGCGTGAGGCTCACCAGGGCAAGCACAAGCTACACAGAAACCACACAAGAAACCCTCCTCTACCTCTGGGAAAGAAGCAACTAGCAAAATAATCGCTTGTTTCCAGCTTAACGCTCCTTCTGATTGTTATTTCTTGAGCAGCTGGGAGCACAGTCATACTTAAAAACTAATGTTGATAAAAGCGTCAAAAGAAATTTGGTCTGTGGCTGTCACTGAGAAGCAAAGAGCAAGAAAAATTTGATGGGGTGGAAAAAAGGGGAATTATTTTGAAGTTACATTGGTTTAAAAGTGACGTGATCTCATAAAAATGCCTTTGTTTAGAAACCAGAACAGAAATATGTGCTATGTTTGCAATGGTGAGTTACCAAATAATAATTTTTTTTTTGACCCAAATTTTAACAAGAGACCAAAGCACATGGTCCTCATTAATGTCTCCTACCATGCCAAGTTTAATACTTTAGTTTGTTCTACTTTATTCCTAGAAAAGAAACCAACAAAAATTGAGTTGTTATCTCATCTGTCGTCTTTTTTTTTTTTATGAAGCTGAAAGGTTCTCGCTCAAATTTTCAACCTTGAGGGGAAGACCAAGGAGAGCACTTTATAACCACACCAGTGAACAATTTAAATCTTCTCAACTACCATATAAAATAAATTGTTTCGTGGTCCTATTTCAATGGAACAATCAACCCAGTCAAGACAAAAAAGCTAACAGACAAGGGTAAAGTATTAGAAGAGGAATAAAGAACAGAACAGTGAGCACCATCCCTCAACTCACGGCTTGTTTCCATCCCAAGAGCTGCTTGTGGTCCCAGCCCAGAGAGCGGCTGACGGAATGGGGGAAGGACTGGGGAGCTCTGGACGGGTTTATATACGAGGCACAGCTGCACTGGTTTGCAATCCTCAGTCTGAAAAAGAAACACCTGGAGGAAGACCTGATAGCAGGGTGCAAAATCCTGCATGGGCTGGAGGAGGACCAGGCTGCCCACTCGCAGAGCCAGCATCTGGGAGTGTCACAGGCAGATAAAGCGATGCTGGCTCAAAATCAACCGAGGAAATGCTGCTTCAGACAACGTACAGATTAAGGGCAATTCTTCTGACAGAGGATGCTGTGACTTGTCCAAGGTTGTGAGCTATAGGCGCCTGGTGCCCAGCAAAGTCTTACAGAGGAGGATCGCCCCGTTCCTATACTGTTCCTATACTGTTCCCTGGACATCAGCTTATAGACGCTGCCAGAGCTTTGAGGCACAAACTCACCTCAGCCAGGGGCCCTCGTTCCGCTGTGTAACCCACCCTCCCAGGCAGTTTGGTGTTGGTTTTGGTTCAGCATTGCTGCAGCTGGAGCCTCTGCGAGATGCCCGCAGTCGGGCAGGCTGCAGCGCCGTTGGAGCGTGGCAGTGCCTATGTGCTTATGGTGCAACCCCATACATTTTATGAGCTCTTCTGAAGCCTTGTTAACCCTAGGATGATGCAGAAACATCTCATAAAGAGGGCTTGCTTTTCCCCTTTCCTTGTCAAAAGAAGGAGGACACGTGGCTGATGTCATTGTGGCATGTACCTGCAAAGGGCTCTGATGGAGAAAGTCAGGTCACATAAATGTATAACCCAAAATCGATGCATGACAGCACGGCAGAGAGAGGAACGGGGGACACTTGCACCTCCCGTGTCAGCTCGCTGAGGCTGGATGTGCTGCAGCAAGAATTCCCCGCGAAGGATAATGAAAGCGCAATTGTAAGGAGAACACCCCCTTTTAAACAAATAATTGACAAAAATAGATTTTCATATGTAGATTACTTCTCTGGAGGGAATGAAACCAAGGAAATTGCAGTCTGGAGTCCAGAAAGCCTGGCTGCATTCCAGCTCCCATCTGTTGCTAATTTTAATGGTCAAATTATTAAATTTTTAATGAGGCACCAATCAAATTTTATTAAGGAAATATGCACGCTTAGGAGATGTCTAAAGCCCTTCTGCAGCCTAGGTATGGGATTCCATCTTCCAGGAGCCCTGTCACAGGTAGCTGTCCTGCAGAATTCTGGTCTTTGCTGGTACGTTTCTTAGGAAAACAGGGATGAGGCGGCTTCCTCGCTGGAAGCTGAGATTCCTCCTCTTTCCTCTTTCCAGCTCACTCAGACTTAAAATAAGTGTCCAGTGGATGGATATGGGTGAGTTCCACTTTTCCATCTGCAGGCAAAGTTCTCATTAAAGAGATTGCAAGAAATACTGGATTGGGCTTTATTTTGGGAATCAGTCAGTATCTTCTCCCCTCTACAGAAGAGACTTTCAGCACAGCAGGGCCATATCTGGGCCTTTACCCATCACTTCGTGCTGCAAAAGCATCGTGCCAGCTCACTGCCTGACTTCACCTCTCTCAATAGCCTTGCCAACAGTGAACACACAGTAGGACAGCCACCAGCTTCCCTCCCAGCTCTATCACCAGGCTTATCCGTTCCCACCTCTCATTTTTCTTCCTTGCCCTACTAATTTCTAAGCAGACAGTGCTCAGCCTGGTGATTTCTTGTCGCTGTGGATTAGGTTACTATTCATGCCTACTTGTCTTGAGCAGCCAGCAAGGAGAGCGGGCGCTCAAATTGCAAAAGGCACCGTGGAATCAGAGGTGAAGCGTCCACGTGTTTGCATTAACCACCAGAAATCTGACTCCTCGCTATGCTCTTTGTTTTGCAGCCCTCGCCTCCCCCCACGGATGCCTCTGAAGCACCACCTGGACCAGGGACTTGCGCTGATGCTGCAGAGCCAGGTTGGGGCTACAGCGAGTCTTATCTACTCAATCCTGCAGCCAGCACAGCCCCCAGATGTACTCAGAAGAGGAAGCATAACAGGAATAGACCTCATTCCCAGTTTCCATGTTTGGCTGGTTGTGATGGAGATCATTAGGCACCCCTATAGCTAATGAATTCCTGACAATTCCAAGCCGCAAACCCTTGGGGAGTTAATGGGTGGGATCCATGCCATTACACATGCTCTTACGCTGAGCCACACTATCCCACTTGCAAGCAGCTTCCTGAAAACATCCCCGTGGACATTTTTTACTTTCCTAATTAGTGTGTCTAGGGCGTAAGTGGAGGAAGGCTTCACAGTTGCTGTGGACATCTGCCTTCACCCACGTGCTGCGTGGAGCCCTGTGGGAAGGGTGGGACGTCGAAGTGGGTTCAAGCACTTCTGCTCCAGCCAAGCTCACACACCAAATCTCAACGTTCCCCCGTTTCCAGCACTTTGGGTGCTGTGCTGACCAGGGATGCTGACCAGGGATGCTACCCTACTTAACCCAAGTTCACCTTGCCAGAACCTGTCTCACCTCCTACAAGAAGTAATAAAGAATGATGCACTACTCTTTGCCAGCCATGGCTATAATTTATACCAGAAATGCAGCTTGGACTCATTAAAAAAGAATAATCAGTTTCAGACTATTTAAAATTACCACTCCGAGGCTATCAAACATTTATGTACAACAGTTGGAAGGCACCTTTTCTATTGCTCAGTTTCCCCAGTGCTAAAGGAAAACAATGGAAATCTTTTGTAGGGAATGTTTCCCTGGGACATACGGCATAACTCAATGCCATTCTTTTGCATGGAAATGTGAATTTCAGCAAGCCAGACTGATTTCTTTGAGGGAGACCTCAAGCTGAACACTTCCATAAACGAGGACATTTTTCACATGTTTTGTAACACCTGAATTGAAGCAGTATCTGAATCTGAAATATTTACAACTTTATTTCATGTCCAATTTAAATTATTACTTTGCTGGGAGGGGGAAAAAAAAGCTGCATTTAAAATTAATGTTTTACTCCCTTTTAACTGGTTCTCACTGTCCCTTTGGGAAAAGGGTAGTTTTTGACAAAGAACTTTGGAAGAGAATCGTTTTGTTTTAATATTTTCGGAAGAAAAAGGATAGCTTTCTCCACTTCTAGAACATCCATCCGCCCGCAGGGTGTAATGCTGGCAGTGGGAATTCAGATCCCCGGGTAAAGATGCAAAAGCAGGAATGGCTGCGCTGCTTTCCTTGCTGTTTAAAACGCAGTCCTAGAAACACGGCTATGCCCGACCCCAGCCTCGAGCAGACCTGCAGGGTGCAGGCTGAAGGACGGCGAAGGGAGTGAAGAGCCCTCGCTCCGTGCTCTCACCCCGTCCCGCCTGCCATTCCTCGGGCACCGTTTGGCTGGAATCCCCTCATGAGACAGACCACGGGCTGGGCGAATTCCTTCTTTACAAAATCAATAAATCGCGCAGTGAGGAAGAAGAGCTTTTTCTTTGCTAAAAATCAAATTCCTTCTCATAATAAACAATGCTTGCACTGGAGGCTTTATCTTAAAGCAAGAAGGACAAACGTTGCCTGTAAGCATCCCTGGGGAGCTCCGGACCTGGCTGGGATGAGGTCACTGCAACACATGCCCCAGGCGCTGGCAGGCTTCCACCGCGCTCCGAAAGCTCCAGTCACTGGGTATGGGGGAGCAAGCCCAGATATCAAACCCGATACCTATTTTTCCATTTTCGATGAATGATTTCCATCAGCAGGAGGCTGGGTCCCCCAGGCCACGAGAGCAGAGCCTTGCAGTTCTTTCTGTCTGTAACGTTGCGGGGAGGGTGGGGTGGGGGGGTGCGGTTGGAGCAAGACAAACGGCTCTGGGAGCGAGTGACAGCCGATGCGACCCAGACCAGGCACTGATCTGGCAGATCCCTCTGCAAACGTCTACCCAAAAGGATTCCCACACAAACTGTGGCTGCTTGTGACGGGGGTGTTTCCTAGAGAGCCCACGGAGACGCTGGCCGTGCCCTCTGGGACCTGCTGGGAGAGCCAGTAACTTACAAATTAAATGCTTAATGGAGTGATTCATGCCCTGCGCAGAGAGGCGGCGGATGGATGGGAAAGGGCACAGGGAACAGCACCCGAAAGCCACCAGCCGAACAACTGGCTGAAAGGAGCCAACCGAAGAGTCTGCGATTATTTCTGTGGCACTGAAGGTGAACGCAGAGATTTTACAGCCCGGATCGCCCGCCCCAGCACACAGCGCAGCTCAGCATCTGCTAAGCCTCTCGGGCTGCATCCATACGTGACAGCTTTGGGGTGGGGGGGAGCAGGGAGAACAGCAGCGAGGGTCTCCGCAAAGGGCTCCTTTCTCATGGAATACTTTCTCCACCTAGTCATTTCCTTACCTCGTACAGGCACAGCCACATTCCTGATGTTTAACTGTTTGGACTTTTGCAGAAAAGAAAAAGCTGGCTAGGGCAGTTTATAAGGCCAGACATTCCAAGTGCTGAAAAAACATATTCAAAGGAAATAGTAAAGGGAGAACTTTTTTAAGTTTTCCTGTCCTATTTTTACAGTTTCCTGTCAAAGCTTTAGCCTGATGAAACCTGAGATAGAACTCCATGCACCACCCTCCTGCAAGGGCTCTGCGCTGCAGCAGCATCCGAGGCACAAAACACACACATGGGGCCGGTAGTGCCAGCGGCTGGAGAAATGTCTGGGAGGGCTGGAGCCGGGGGCTGGCACCGCCAGGCTGTGTCCTCCAGCCTGGAAAGGCCACGGGGTCGGAACGCTGGATCACTGCCTGCTCGGTTAGTGCAGAGGTGCTGGGGGGGCACAGGCGTCCGATAGCTCCGGAGTCTCCCCCACGCACCCCCTGCACCTCCAGTGGCTCTGGCGGAGATCATGGCTGTGGGCATGCGCCTGGATCCCAGGGGAAGGAGTCTGGGGAGATGGTGGCTGGGCTGGGCTGAGCTGTGGCTGAATTTGGGGGTTCCCTCCTTATTGGACTGAGTAAGGGAGGGAGAAATCTGTGCCTGCCAGGCGGGGAGCATTTTCGGGCAGAGGGTTTGGTGACTTTGCCTGCCTTCCCTCTGGGACAACGAGCTGGGGGGCAGTGATGGCAAGGATGCTACTGAGCAAGGGCTTCCAAACCATGGGGTTGGTTTTACAGGTCTTGCCTGACTGTAGTAATGTCACAGTGCATCGCCTTCATCTGTCCGTTGCTACATTCAGCAAAGGTTCTGTATCTCATATGAGGCGATGCAATGGTTGTGCCGGGCAGAACAAGGTGTTCTTTGGGAGAGGCTTATCCATAGCTGAAGTCTCTTGAAGAAGAAGGAAGTGACAGGATTGACACAAATAGCACGTTACTAGATTCCTCTCAGACTGAATTAAGGGAAGTGGAAAGATTACGCCCTCCTCAGCATCTTCTTACCCCAGTACACTTCTTAGCAGGCTTGGCCTTTGCATTCAATGGGAGGCGTTCCAAGTCCCTGCCACGGACGGGGTGTGCGGACCCTGCTCAGCTGGACAAGCTGGAGCTGCCGCACCACGTGAGCTGGGTGCCCGTCCCCAGAGCTGCCCCAGGGCCCTGAGCAGCTGTGGACCAAGCAATGCTGCTCCTGCGGGTCTGCGCTCCTCCTCGTCCATCTTCATGGGCTTGCGGGGAACAGGGAGTTGATGCACAGCCTTGGGCTGACACCAGAGCAGGAACAGCAGCCATCCATGTGTCTACCTCCACGCGTGCTCCACGGAGCTGTGGCTGTGGTGTGATGCTCCGCTGCACCCCTCGCAGTCCGCTGGCAGAGGGCTGCCTACAGCCCTGGCAGGGAGTCTCCACATGCAGGGGAAATACGAAATCAGGCGGTTATCTCCACGGCGCTTTTCTCCCACAACGATCAGCAGGTTCAACACCACCAGGAGACTCTTGCTCAGGGACCCCCTTCCCCGCAGTGAGAATGGGAGCCGCATGCCACTGCATCCAAGAGCAATGAAGGGTCAGGAGATAAGACGAGCACCATCCTGCCCATCCCGGAGCAGGCGGTGAGGTGCCAGCTGCCAGGTTGGGACATGGAGGTCCCAACCCCTGACAGCCCAGCCTCCTCGGCTCGCTCAGCTGCAGCTGACTCAAACGCTCCTGTGCTGCTCAGTGGTGACACAAATGACTCGCTTTCCGACAAGGCTGCACCTCTTTGCAAAGACCCTCTTTGCTATTACTCGGACCTTTGCCAAATTTTACCTGTTCAGGCTGAAACCGGCTTGTACCCAGGGTAAGCAGTTTTGGAAAACTGCAGTCCAAACCTTCCCATCAGATTTAAAGATAAATCTGGGAGAATGCTGTTCACACAAAGGTCTCTGGAGGAAATTAATTCTGATTCCCAGGGGCTGGTTCCCACTGCATGCAGCGAACTGGCCTCTGAGCCACGTGTTGAACACCAAGCAGCAAAAAAAAAATGTTTTCAATAGCCGTGCTTTGGAAGTGCTGCCCACCCTCTGGCAAGGAAAAAGTAGCCTGTGATTGTCTCATTACGGATTGTACCATAAAGCCCATGGGCATGCAGGACAATTGTATGTGCAGAATGCCTCTCCATCCCACCAGTACTCCCAGAAGACTGTGACTGGCCTTCTGCAGAGATCAGAGGGAAATGTGGTTTCACAGAACTATAATTATTTTATCAAGTAAGCCTGCCTGCAGGAGGAAAATGGCAACCTGCAATTGAGTACAGAGCTGAATTCCACGCGTAGTGAAGTCTCTGCCAGACCTTTCTGCATAAACGCAGGCAAGTCACAGCAGTAGATGTCAGAGCTCTTCAGCCTACAGTTGATTAACAAAATGCTTTTTGTACCCCAGCGTGGAGAAATGGGAGCCTTTGGAGGCAGGCTGAGGAGAAGGAACTCCACCACTTATCTCAGCGACGAGTTCTGCTTTATGTCTTAACATCTGTATTAGTGGAGCACTAGGAAAAATCAGCTGAACGCCTGGTTTCTAACGAGGATGAGGAATCTCCTTGTAAACAGTCTTTTATTAAAAAGCTCATGGCAGGGGCGGCGGCGGGGGGGATATCTTAGCCACTGCCAACAGCATGTCTCCGTAACATTCTTGGTTGAAGTAATTTGGCCATTTGGCCATGGCCAGTGCTTGCCGTGGCCTTTTTCCTACCCTGGAGAACTGAAACCCAAGAAATTAATGAGTTCGTGACACCCTGGAACAGCCTTGCACTTCAGGGGATGCATGTGGAGGCCCAGGCAAAGCAAATTTTGGTTTGATCTCAGATGCCACATCCTGGTCCCTGTTTCTGGGATGTCTCCATTCCGCTGGGATTGTTGCTGTGTGTTGCTCTTTCAGAAGAGCAGCTGGACTGAGACTGGGTTTCACAGCATGCATGGACCTCGGGCACAGCCAGAGCCTGTATGGAGGGGATCTTTTTGCCAACCTGGCATTTATCCCCAGAACAAAACCTCTACTGGGCAGCTCAGATTAATTAATTTGATGTATCTTCATCTAAAACACAAAGGTTGAGATTAAAAGCCTTTCTGTGTTATCTCAGGTATCATTGAATTTCCATGACTTATTTGTGGCCCCTTCCGTGCTAGCATAACGTATGTTCTTGTGCGCTGGGGGGGCTCCGGGGAGTGCCCAGCTACAGGTATGACATACGTACATCCCTGCCGATTCCTTGGAGCAGCATTTCAGAAGCTCAGGACTGTGACAGAGTTTAGACAGGAGCAAGCAAAGGGAGCAGGTTACTGTTGGCTGCCTCCTGCCGCGGCTTTTGCCTGCACGCACGGGAATCAGACCCATCCCATGTGGCTGCTTCCTTTCTCCTAAGCCTCCAATTAGACTGGAAATTCTGGGGAAAAAATCCGTTATGAAGAGGAAACAGAAAAATTGAGGCAAAGCCACTCCTAACAACTCTTTTCAGGAGGGGGCTGGGGAGACCTTAGAGCAAGAATAACGGGGTGTTCTGCAATATTCCCACCATATGGAAATCTGAGAGCATGAAAGTGCGGTTTATGCTGAGACAGGCACTAGCATCCATGTGTGCGTTACAAGATGGTGGTTTGGATCACGTATTCTGTTTATATATCGCCTGGGGTGTCTGTCTCTGGAAAAGCTACGGCTGGAGCAAACACTAGAGATCATTCTGGATTTCTCTTTCCCTTAGCCAAGGCTGACTCCCAGAATTAGATCTAACCAGTATTTGCATAACTTGCTCTTAATCACCTACAGCTATGAAAATCCACAGCCTTCTTACACAATTCTTCTAATGCTGCAATATTTCAGGACAATGGATGAGTAACAGTTGGACTGATAGAAATTAAATAAAATTATGAGGATGAGAGGAACAGTCATCCTATACAAAAAAGACCTTTGAGAAACTGATACAGCATATAAAAATATGCTAATCTGGGGACTTGCATTCGTCTGCCTCCCTGTTAATGGAAATTTCTTCCAGGACTGGAATTGTATGAATTAGAAGGAACCCTGGGTTCACAAGCTTCCCCCAGCTCCCCCAAGAAAAGGCATCAAAATCCTTTTGAAACTTTGGCAAATCTACAGACACAGACATGTTATGGAGACTCAGGACTCCTCCCTGTGCGCACATCAAGGGAGATCCTCATGTAACGTACAAAATAAAATATAAAAAGCTGTATCTTGATATAAGCAGAATAATGGAGATGCAGGAAGAAAACAGGTGCAGATTAGCAACGGCTTGAAAGTAAAAGGTATTGATGCCACCTGTCCTTTTCCCCATGTACTCTGTCTTGTTTAAGCCTGGGACCTACTTTTTCCCACTCTGGTTATATCCCAAGGTCCTGATACTTTACGGTGCTGTTGGAGAAGCACTGGACATGCAGAACGTAGTCTGCTCTTCACTGACAGCTGCTGTGGCTTCATCTGGAGAGCTGCTGCAAAGGGGCTGACCAGGGCTCTGCCTGGGAGGGGGTCAGGTCCACCCCCAGGCTCTCCAAATTCCTCTTTGCCATGTGTTTAACCCCTCTGAGCACGGCAGTTTCTGGAAGCTTGTGTCTTCCTCACTCCGTGGTTAACAGTCTTTCTTGAAGGCATTTGAAAAGGAAGGGGAGAAATGAGAATCCCTTGATAGCAGCTGTGAATGGCTGAGAGACATGGACTCTGCTGGCAAGAAGCTGCTGTTCGGGAGCATTTTCACTTCAGTCCAACCCACTCCTGGTTACGGTCTTGGAAAGAGAGCAGTCCTGCTGTGAGGACTATGCAAGAACAGGAGATACTCACTGCCTTTTCCATGGATGTCGAGGACCTGCCGTGGCTCTAATCCTTGCTTTTGTCCACGTGTTTGAAACACTGTGTTCGGTAACAGGGCTTCCTTTTCCTGTACTGGCTAACGAACAGCCAGAACTCAGACACTGGGTGCCAGTTTTAAGTCTGCTATTATCTTCGCAGGGACACAAGCCCTGCCAAGGCTTTTCATGGGATGTGGGACTTGGGACCAACTGTGCAAGGCTTCAAGAGCACAGCTGGCTTTCAGCCCAGCCCAGAAGTGTTTGCACTCAAGAACACCACCCCGTGAGTTTGTTGGTTAAACTTCTGGAAACCTTGCCCCATTAAGAGGAGAGGACATGCAGACGCAGCAAGGGCCTTCCCAGCCAGACAAACCATAGGGACCACAGACAGGCTCCACAAAGATCGAGAATGTTACTCCAAAAATCTTTTTTTCCAAAGTGAAAGAAAACTTTCTTTCATGAGAGGTAGCACCTGGCACCCACAGTGAAGACCTCAGCATTTGGATGGAGAAAAAACAAATTAAACCTCATCTTTGGAACCCAGGAGGAGCATCCACACCTTCACCTGAGTCAAGTGCTGTCACTTTTTACAGCCATTTTTTTCCCACTTTAAGGAGGGTGAAATCAGAGACATGACATCAAAATGTTTCATTTTTTTTCTATAAAACTATTTTAAAAAATTGGCCTCTCTCCCCACAGATTCATTTTTCCTGTACTGCAGCTTTTCCTCCAACACTGATGTAATGTGAGTTCACGTTACCAAAGGCTGCTGGGGTTATACGATATATTCACTAGTCCTTCATCCCTGAAGATGTCAAGGAGAAAGAGGAAATGATGCTAAGATTTGCTGAGTACCTCGCTATTAAGGTATTTACCTCTGAAGTGGAGTATTTCCTGAATTAAGTGTGAAGGCAGTTAGGTTGCTTCCACTACAAAGCAGCCTCTTACTGGAGCCCCAAGCTGTTGAACACGCAGCTTGTTGAGTGTATGGCAGCAGAAGCTGTTGCTTAGCGTTCAGGAATTTAGTTTATTATAGTTTAAAAGTAAAATATCTCCTTTTAGGGTTATAGTAAAATAAAGTAGAATTAAATCCCTAAATAAATCTGTAATCGGATCGATCTGTGGGGTTTGAATGCCTTCTTTTCATCAACACAGATGGGCACATTCTTCAGTGCTTGCCAATCTAAACTGGTACCCCGAACGCTGTGGGCAAGCACACCTCCAGAGAGCAAAGGCACAGCTGATGGCCACGCTAGAAACAACAGCAATTGTGCAAAGCTCATGAGCCTTTCTGAGAATCTTGGCAACTCAGCACAGATACCAGCTGGACTAATGCAACTCTGCGTTCTCTGAAATGAGTTTGTGTCTTTGCGTGGCCTTACCCCCGGTACATCTCACGAGGGGAGAACACAGCACCACGCTGTGCCTTGCAGCAGGGAGAGTTCAGGCATTTACAGATTTTAGATCTGTAAGTCTGAGTTGCTCTGAAGTCCAACGTCAAACAAGCCAGCGCATGACAACCAGAGACTTGCCCAAACCCTGCTGCAGATGGATGGAGAAGTCCGTAGCCCTTCTGTCTGTGGCAGAACCGATCACCCCTCTGTATACACTCATCCTCCAGTCAATGCCTGCATTTGGTCAGTGAATCCTGCCCCCCGGTGCTGTTATCACACCATCACCTATAAGGTTCCACGGCGTGCTGTGCTCAGCTGGCCACATCTACCCACCGAGGTCTAAAGTGGGCTCTGCAGGGCAGGGAGGTCCAGCACGTTCCTATGGAAGACAGCCAGCCAAAACCAGCCTCCTTGTTAAAAACATGATCTGCTTTTTCCAGTTTGTTTTCCTTCAGGCTTCAGTCCCTTTGCCCTGCTTCAGCAGAAGGACCTGGGCCAGCCCCTGCTCCCACAGGTTGTCACATTCTACAAGAAAGGCTTCTTTTGGGACAGAAGGGCCATCCCACCCCCCTGTGACACCATCAACCAGCCACTTCTGCCAGCATGTGCACTGCTGACAAGGGCACAGCTCCCAGGATATAAAGTGTGTCTGAACAGAAGATTCTCCCTGAAGTAATAGCACCTTTTTATCCTGGTGTCCTTGGGAAGAAACGTCCCTGAGGAAGACTGGCACTTCAGCATGGACAGACCACTAAGAGATTTCTCCTGGGTGAAGGTAATCCCTTGGGATTCTGGGTTACGCCCGTGCTGAGCTCAAGGGTTTTCCCTACAGAGTTCTTTGGTAGGGGAGCAGATGAGTGGCAGAGCAGCAGACAGATGAGGTCCCAGAATATAAGGGCAAGCTGCAAGTTCAGGGTCATTGGTGCGCTATGTGTCACCGGGCCTGCTTCTGCTAAACTCGTAACACAGATACTGGTGAATTTTCATAAAGAGGAGCTCTTTAAACCCCACATTTCCTGGCATTTTTTCAGGCTGAAAATAGGCAGTGCCTTTGCTTAGGTTGAGGTAACATCTCCACCTGTAAAAGTGCATCATCAAATACCCAGTGTGTCTGCGCCGGCTAGAGGCAACCCAGCTCCTGGTGCAGAAGCCAGGCAGGCACAGCAGTACGAGCTGCAGCGAGTCCATCCCTCCTGACAGACCCGTCTCTTAATGCAGCTTTTCAGTCTGAGGCATCTTATGGTTTATTTAACACTGTGGCTCCAGCCTGGAGGTGGCTTATTTGGGAAGAGCAGCAGCAGCAAATGCACAGCTGGCTGTATCTCAGCACACAGTCCTGCCTCACACAGCAGCTGATTTACCAGCTCTCCTGCAACCCTTTGGGGACTCCTCACAGTGCTTGTGCTGCAGCAACACGTCTATTATTTTGCAAAGAAACAAAACAGGGTGATGTAACAAGCTGCCCAAACAGCGCAAGCAGTGGACCAGACACAGGATGGAGCAGCAGAGCTCATACTGCTTTCTCCTACCCTCAGAACATAAAACCTCATGTCAAAACATGACATTAGCCAGCTAGGATTCAACCCAAGTGCCCCATTCCAGTAACAGGGCTGGGAGAGATGGTCAGATGTACCCTACAAAACGTCCTGCCTGCTGCAGGCTGAGCACGGTGTGACCTGCCAGCCCAGAGGGTTCCTATGAGTAGACATCTCGCAGCACGGTACCCCGGGGAACGACTGCATGCATCACTCATTCCTGAAAGGTGGTGAAAGCCAGCTTAACTACCTGTCATTTTCTTTATACTCTGTAGCCAGGAGTGTCTCATTTTGTGCTCTGGAAGCAGCAGACCCAAGGATGCTACAGTGCAAGAGTGCAACATTCTCACTGCCTGATGCCAGCGTGCTGCATTTGGTAGCTAGCGACGGCTCCCCCATGAAAAACATCACGGTAGCTGCTCTGTGTGGGATGGAGGAAGGTGAATGATGCCTCAGTAGACAGTAACTGGCATCAGTGGGAGCTGTCTGCCCGCAGAGATGCAGGCAGGAATCTGAGGAATTTCCAGAGTGCTCAGCCCTGCACCCAGCCCTGCTCTGAGAGCATCACCACGGAGTCCTGGGCTGAAACTTGTACTTCCTACATATGAAGCCAGTGGGCTTCGGGCTCTGCTTTGAATTAATCTTTCTTCAGAAAAATTTTTAGGAACAAGACTCAGTGCTAAACTGAGAGCTATAGATGATCCATGCTGCTTCCAAGCCTGCTACTGGAGACTCCCAAGGATGCTTGTAAACATGTCACATACCATGGCTGCTTTACATAGAGAAACTGAACAGAAATTCAACAGTGGTCACGTCTCCAGTAAGCCTGACGCTTAGGACTTCATCTTAGCAGGCCTACTGGTGGAGCAGGAACACGTTTTCTCCTTGGAAGGGTTAAGTTCTTCGCTGTCATGCTAATTACTCTGGTAGGTCAGCCCCAACCACCTCACCTGGCTGCAGACTCCCAGGCTGCCCAGCCAGGAGCCTCTTTGAAAAGTGTAATTTTTAACATCTCTTAGCAAAGCAAGCGCTCTGTTTGTCTTGGCAGGGAAGACCTGTGTATACACAGCTGGAGAGCTTGTTTTGTCTCTTAGTACAAGTCTGGGCTAAACCAAATCTCTAAAGGCTTTGTAAAAATGCTCTCTTTATTTAAAGAATTTTATACATTACAAGATGTCTCCAAAGTCTGCCCCTGCTCAGACCCCTTCTTTCCCTGCCTCTTCCACTCTCCCTCCTGCCCCCTCCACTACCAGGCACACAGTCAGGACAGATGGATTTTTCAGTCCCCCCTTGGGCATTGCTGGATGCAGAAGTTTCTTTAAGAAATTTCCAGCTTTCTTTTCAAACACCGCCAATGTTCGCATCGATTTACGAATCTCAGTACTTCAGAGCCCCATGAGCTAGAAAAAAAGAAAGCTCTACAGACACACTTCTGGAGCTTGGGTTTAGGGGAAGGAAACTTGCAAGGTAGAGCCTTCAAAAGGGCAAAGCTGTTATCATAATTCCTTTCCCTACGGAAAGCATATCTGCATGTGGATTAGAAAAAGGCAAGGAGAGGGCTAAAAAAATAGAGAACTGCAGCCTTCAACTGATATCTGTGTTTGCAGGAGAGTACAAAGGAGACTGGAACAATGAAAGGTTAGTTCAGTAAATGTGTGTGGAGACTTTTAAAGAGCTTTCCCTTCCCCACATCCAATAAATGGGAGGCTCAAACCACAGCAGAGGCCTTTTATGGGGCACCTGCACCGTTCGGTTCCTCAGACCCTTCTGCAGCCCAGGGAACGTGTCACAGCTCAGCCGAGTCCTGCGTATTTCGGCTGGCCGCGGTTCAGGCAGCGCTGGCTGATGCCTGGGCTACCGGAAACCAACTGTTATTCCTATCTCACCCTCTAAATCTTGTTGCCAAGAATCCCCAACTTGGAAAAAACAACATTAAAGGCAAGAACAGTCCAATCCTTGGACATGGAGTTAAACAGAATTAGGCCAAACTCGGGAAAGTGAGAGGCTAGAAAAACAGAGCATTTCCAGGGTGCTTTGATCTTAATCCTGGGAGTTTGCACATTGGCTTCATGTTTCAGTTTCATTTCTGCTCTGTGCCACTTTGACCCTTGCCAAAAATCATATCAGAGCAGTGTCGTGAGATGTCCATCTAAGCCAACAGGAAAGGGAGAAATTCTGTGTCTCAGCCAAAACCTCAGTCGTACCCACGCTGCCCAAATGTAAATCTGATCTAGGCACTCAGCACACACTGGCTGGCTGAAGTACAGAAAAGCCACATGTCACCGAGAGCCCTATCCTTAGCTGGTGAAAACTGTGGTTCTTAGTGGAGCTGTTTCAATTCATACTGGATGAGCAACTGGCATTGAACCACGCGAGGTTTACAATAAACCAGAGCTGGGTTATGTTTCCCTTCAAAACATTTTTGCTAAAATAAGGTTCTTTCATGGAAAACCTTAAGCTCTGGTCATGATTTTCAAGGTTTTTCAAGTAAATATAGTACTAAACCATAAAAATAGTTTTGCAAAGGTTGGAGTATTGACTTTTGGGGTTTCAGGTCCACGTTCATTTGAAAATTATCGGCTGTTAGCACTGGTGACATCATTAGTTTTAATTTTTGATGGTACATGGTATCGACCTCTTCCACCCAAAACTGGCTCCTGAAGCACACAGGACAGGTCACATTCAGGCAATAAACTGAGTTGCTGCAGGAATCTGATTCTTTACAGTGAGAGAGGCAGGAGTCTGCAGAAATGGTCTTACTGATAGGGGAGCTGAGTGCTTGCCCGGTGAACTGCCGTCTGACAGAGCTCCTGCGAGAGCTGGCCAAGTCCTTAACCAGCACTTTGCATGTGGCCCCTAACTGCGTGTGGTCCGTAACTCCTTAGACATCGCTCCTCTGCAAGAGCTGCCGGGGGTCGTACTCGTGGTGCTGAGCAGGATCAGAGAACACTGAGAATCCTGCAAGTGCGGTGCAGGGTCAGTGAAGATGAGCACCCCAATTAGCTGGCCGTGGGGGGGCTGACTGGGACAGAGCCACCTCTCCTCATCGTGGCGCTGAGATTTGCTTTCGGAGCACAGCTCAAGGCTTGCTCTCCAGCCCCAGCCCAGCAGTCTGGTGCTGGGAAGAGGCTGGGAGGGGACACAGCTGGGACAAGGGACCCCAACTGCCCAAAGGGATATTCCACACCATATGACATCATGCTCAGCAATAAAACCTCAGGGAAAGAAGGAGGAAGGGGGGATCTAAGAGGGTTATGGTGTTAGTCTTCCCAAGCCACCACTGCAGGTGCTGATGTCCTGTTCCCCAGGATTTGCCTGGACATCTGCCTGCTGATGGGAAGCAGCAAATCGATTCCTTATTTTGCTACCGCACACAGCTTTTTCTCTCCTTATTAAGCTGACATCATCTCCATCCACGAGTCAGTCTGACTCCCTTCTCTGTTCTACCCATCCCAAGGGAGAGGGGACTGAGAGAGATGTAGGATGGGTGTTCGGCTGCTGGCTGGGGTCAGCCCATCACACTGGCACGTTTGAAAATGTTGGCTCACGTTTCTTTTCCCTTCTCTTTTAGTGTTAAGGAAGGCACTGGTGGTGTCACCTTCCCTTCACGAGGATGCTGTGGTAAGGGGCTTCCTGGCATTTCTAAGCCACTCCCAGCTTACCAAGAAAAGAAACAGGGAAATGCCCAAGAGAAAAATATCCTTTTTGTACTCAGCACGGGGTGGGGGGTTACTGACATTTAACAAACACCTACAAGGGACCACACGTGGAGAGGAGGATCCAGAGACACTGAACAGCCGTGCAGTCAGTAGGCACTTTGCATCTGCACGTGTAATAACCAGGGATCTCCAGGAGTGCTTTGGCATGAGGTTGTCGTTACAGGCTGTATCACCAGGCAGAGGAACTGAGCAGAAATTCACACACAATCGAACCTCCTTAATACACGCAGTTAAATATACGACTCCTGATCCTATGCTCCGGCAGCAATAATATCATAAAAACATGTTCCTTACCTCTCTCACACTGGGGACCGGTGAATCCATAGACGCAAGCGCAACGGTTTGGCCCAATGCATCGACCTCCGTTCTGACAGCCGTTTTCACAGACAGCTATTTTGAAATAGAAAGAGGAATCAGTGATTTCTGCTCTCAGCAAAACCACAGCATGAGACGTGTGGTGCTGGCAGGACTTGGAGTATCACCCACTTTGTGTTGTCCTCCACGCAGTGAACATACAGAGAAAAGTCTGATATTTTTTCCTGGAAAATTACTTCCTGTCTATGAATGAACCCATTTATAAAAGGGCTATAAACTCCTATTTCACTTGAGAGGATTTCCTGCACTCTGGAATCTCAGTTCATTCAGGTCAGCATTGGGATTTAAATGTCAAGGTCAAGATGAACTGACACAAACGAGAAACTGCATAAAGGCAAATGTTTAACGTATGACAACAGTGAAATGTGAGGAGAGGAGGCTAGTCAGCCATCTAATCCCACATACCCGGTGCAAAGAACCAGTCTGGTCAGCACACAAGTACTCCTCGACTTAAAACTAGACCTGCTGCCCTTTAGTTGCAAAACTGCAGTCAACAGCCTGCCTAGGACCGAAGTCGGAGGAGGAGGTTGCTGATGTAGGTCCTGGGCTGAGGCTAAGCGAACTGAGCAGGGTGTCAGAACACTTCTGCACGTGACACAAGCAATTGCTGGTTGTGACAGATGCCACTGACCTCTTAAAGTCTCAGGAGCTGTAATGACTAACGAGAGGAGGACTGATATGGCACTTCCTAAAGCTCCGCTCTCTGAGCTGCTCGGTTGTCCAACACCACCGGCGCATTGAAGATGAGAAGAGAAGAAGATAATTTCGTGAAAGGGGAGGTCCACAGCAATCTTGTAGGACACCTGAGCGTGGCTCTCACTGGTCTAGTGCCAGGCTCTGAGCTGTGGAGAGGCCAGGTACCGCTGCCTTCACAGCCTTCAACGGCTACACCCAGCTCAGAGCCGAGGCAGCCGAAATCTGCTCTGCTGGGATGCTGCCAGTGGGACTCTCCATTGTTCCCCACCCTGCCAGTGATGTCTTGCCAATATCTGAACCATTATGAAAACTCTACTGAGGATATTATAGGTGGAGCTGGTAGCAGCACATAATTAAGGTTGCCTAGCACGTTCCATTATAAGCCCTGGGTTGCTGTTACTTATAATTTTCCCAAGCTTTAGCTGTTCAGAATGAAATTTTCCATATGGTGTGTCTGCCTTGAGTTGAACTTTTTGGAAAGTTTCAGCAAAAATGAATCAGTCATAGCTGAGGATAAGTTTAGGGGAAAGATGGTGTTTTGCCCATCTTTTAAAAAAAAAATCCCATCAAGTTCATAGAGAACTTTAGTGATTCTCATGAAATTTGCCTGGAAAGTTCCATTTGATCAGAGATTCTTTCAAAACTATTGTGCATACTTGCTTGCTAGACATTTATTAAAGATGAGTCCTAAGCTGTTTGGTTAATTCCACAATGTGCACGAGCAATGATTTTAAATTGCTAAATATCTTTCATGAGAAACTAGGGGGAAAAGTTAAATTTCTCCCTACGAGAGGTATAGGTGCTTTGGCAAAACAGAAAGCCAAGTCATAAAATGCTGTAAAATTTTCTTTCAAAGACTATACTGAGGTTTCCTGACAGAAAGTCAGTGTTGTCAAATAAACAGAACTAAAAATTGAACCCCCCCAAATGCAACCAGGCATATTTTATAATCAAAAAATGGTAGTGGGTTTGGGGTTTTTTTGTTCTTCTAATTGAAAAAAGACTTCATTTGAGCTGAAATGAAGGCTTCCCACAAAATGCCCATTCCCAGAGAATATGCTGTTTCTCTAAAACTATTTACAGAGAAATTATATCTAATATACATATATATTTGTATATATATGTTTTAATATTTTTTTTTTACAGTGAAAATATATCCAATATATTTAAATATAGATATAGATACAGATCTATACCCCCTAAAGGAGAGCAGGCTGACATTCCAGTGGCGAGGAGAATGTAACAATGACATCAAAGAGCATGTCAGTGTGTGCAAGGTGACCTCTCCAGTCCCTTGCCCCTCGGCTCGCCGTGGGTGCCGCAGGTACTTACGCTGCCCACAGTATGTCCCAGTATAGCCCTTCTGGCAGAGGCAGGACTCCTCGTTGCAGCTCCCACCATTCATGCATCTCACGTTGCAGGTTTGGACTGTGGAGAAGAGCAGGGAGATGTTACACGTCAATGCAACGAATTGGCTGTGACAGGAGGGGACCACCTTGCGTGCAATGGATGTGGAAAAACTTCCTTGCCTCAGTGCGGAGTCTAAGGGTGATGTGAAGGGTCCAGCTCCTTCAAGTTAAACGGAGAGACCACCGACTCCCCCTGCTAGGGTTCGAGCCCATGGTGCGGTTAAAGGTTTGCATTTTTACTGAGGCAGAATTTAAGCACAGCTGCTTAAAAAGTAACTGGTACCAGAGTCCAATCTTTATTCCCTAGCCATAAGGCGTTTGTATTGCTCCTGTGCCTGGCAGTATTGAGCTGTTCGGACAGGGGAAAGCCAAGAACATGACGGGCAGTGGGCAACCAGCAGCAATTTTGGGGATGTAATCCTTCAAGTCCACCTCATCCAGGGCAAGGTATCATTGTTATCTTAGGGCAAACAGTTTTTAGAGTAACGTAAATAGACCTTATCCTGCAGAAAGCAAAGGCACTCATCATTTCACTTTGTTAAGGAACCTGCCCTGATTAAACATCTGCAGCTCTGTCCCTCCTCCAGGACGCCCTGCCACAGCTCAGGGAACCACGAGCAAGGGCACGTTTCCTGATAGCTCCCTTCCTTTGATAACTGTCATTCTGAACGACTCTTTCTTTTAGGATACCACCCTTTTCAAATATTTTCTATACCCTTTTAATTATTCTATTTTATTTTTACTATTCTATTATTTTTATTATTGCTCCATTTTAAAAACATGCTTTTCACATTCTGGGCTCTGTAATCTTTAAAATGCATTCATGTTATAAGACCTATGAGATGTTTGGGGTGATCTAGTTTCTTTGGTGGAGGAAAACCACCAGCTTTTAAGGTATTTCTCTTCCTTTTACAATTACTATGTGGCCTTAAATGATTCATTAAATACAGAGGGTCTTTTTAAGAAATCTGAAAAGAAAAGCACGGATCATCTATTCTTCTACGTTAAAGTTCAGCTTTCACCCTAGATTATGACAGGCTGAATGTGACTAATGCACTGTAGGAAAACAATAGCAACAAACAAGAGTCGGGAAGTTTTATACTGGTGGAGACACAAAGGCAGTACTGGCTTTAACTGTTTCTCCACTACTCAGTGTTTAAGGAATGTGGTATTAAAGCAGCAAGAGCTCAAAAGGGGAGGTCTACTGCTAAACACTGAGTTCCAAACACAGGTCAAACAGCTTTCATTCTTTACTGAAACACCTGGAACAGTGCATTCTTCCTCTGTAAGATGGGACAACTCAAACTGCAAGTGCCTGAGGTTATAGCAAGTTATGTGAAAACTGTTTCTCAGCATGTACACCGCAGTCCACATCTGCCAGGGGTAGGAGGGGCTGTGACTTGGCAGCTTGAAGAAGGTGGGTCTGGATAGTGCCTGTGTGAGTGGATGCTCAGCTGTGGCTTGTCTCCTCCGTGCATGCAACATCAGTTCCAAGCAGGGAGGAGTTGGGGCCAGTGCAAGTGAAATGTCTGTCCAAAAGGTAGTAGGACTCAGAAGTGTCCAATAGGGATAATTATACAGTTGACGCCTTGTTCCTAGGAAGCCTGAAAGGAAGGAGAAGTGGAAAGAGAAGGCTCAGTGCTTTGCATTCGAAACGCTCGGCACATGTGCTGTACATTTAATCCATGCATTGCTAGTGTGGTTTGAATTAGTCACGATGTCTACTATTCTTCCTATTGCTCTACAGCCAGAGATCAGGCCAAATTTAGATGAAAGCTTAATCATTAAGGAAACTAAGTTTGAGGCTTCAAAGCATTGCCCAGATTGTCAGACATGAGACCAGTCTCTCTGGGAAAAGGCACTGTTTCCAGCACACGCTTACCCTACACCCCTCGCTACAATTAATCAGCCCTGGGAAAGCAATTACATCCAGCAAATCTGGGAGGGCTGCCCAGAGACAGAGGTAGTGAGGAAGTGTCTGTCTGTCAGAGCTGTCCATCTGTCAGATCTCTTCCCTACACAGCATCCTGAGCCTTGCACTCAATGCATTCAGCAAGAGGCACGGTTTAGTGAAGCTAAGAAATTTTGGAAGTTCAAGGTCTGGACGTAAGAAGAGCTCTGATGCTCACCCAGAAACTTTCCAATTAATTGGCAAAGACTTTCTGGATCTGCACAGAGCTGGTCCCATTTCTTAATTCTGCCATGATCCCCAAAGCTGCGAGGTCCCATCCCCATCTGACTTATCTCCAAGGCTTGGGACCCCCTGCAGATTTGGAGCGCAGAAGAACATCTTTCAACCAAGACTTTAAAGGCCCGTTACACTTTGTCAGGATCTTCCAGGGTAGCAGAGAACAAAGTTCTAGGAAAAAGAGAATGACAGCTCGCCCTAGTTAGCTTTTCCCATGATTGGATCGGATTGGGTTAGTTCTACATTTTATTTTAAAGGATCAGTGGCTGCAGCTGTTCTGCCAGCCATCAGCAGTGGGGTGTGCAGGCAGGTTTGCTGTCTGCTTACTGACTACTACTATCTAAACAGCCACTTGCAAATTACTCCTAAAATATCTTTACTCCCTGAAGTAGGAAACTAAGCTTTTTGTTATGACAAAGAGAGGCAGAGTGGCTTTTATTGCCTCTGGAATGCGCAATTTGTCTGCTTTACCTCCCTGAAGCATTCATGATAAATACAGATCCAAACATCCCCACAATGAATGCCAGATTTGATGAAGCCCCTGCAGAGGAACCCACCCCCCTCCGGCGCACGCTGAAATCCACCCCAGGCTCAGGGGAATGCCAGGTCTGTGCCCAAATGTATATACTGCTTACAGCATTCCTTGCATTCCTCCGTGATTGCTAACATATGGACCCTCGCTCCAGAAACTTTTGTGTCTCCAGCACCTTCCTCTCCGCAAAGCCCTGGGAAGGTCGGAGGAGCAGCACACACAGGCTGCGGTGCTGAGCACTTGCTGGGGACATCTGCAGGGCTGTAGCACAACGTGGCACTTCGGAATCAGATTCTGGGAATTGCCGCCTTTGAGTCACACCCTGAATGTGGTTTTGAGGTTTGGGGGGGCTAGTTCCCTGGCCTTCAGTCTGATGCCTGCAAGTCACTGTATTAACAATAGCTTGCCTACAGATGGGCAATAATAGAAAATAAATTTCTGGGTTGTCTCTAGCAGTGGCCATCTGAGACCTTACAAGACTATAAAATCACATTAATTTCTGCATTTTACATAGGGGAAAATCAGCCTTCTTAAAACAATGCCGTGCCACGGCTCTCTTTCTTGTCTTGCAGGACTTTTTTCCACTGGAGTGTTTGAGTAGTGGCATCACGTACGGGTGGACTGCTTACACAGTTAGGTGCAGATGGTCACCCTGTATCGTTGCCCACATCTGGAGACCCAGAGTGCAGGCCAGCCCCATTCACACACTGTTCTCACTCCAGAAGCCCTTTCAGGCAGACCTGTGGGCT
Source organism: Microhierax caerulescens (assembly GCA_035590215.1). Lineage (NCBI taxonomy): Eukaryota > Metazoa > Chordata > Aves > Falconiformes > Falconidae > Microhierax > Microhierax caerulescens. Next base: position 48,860,735 of record JAVJGJ010000047.1, on the reverse strand, counting down.
CATGCGTAGCCTGCATTGACGTGGGGGGGGTGTCTCTGTGCTGTCTCCCAGGAGCAGGGGTGGGAGGGCTTGCGGGATGCCCCCATCCAGCCTCCCCACACCGCAGGCTGGCTGTGACTTTGTCTAGATCAGTCTTCAAACCCCCACAGCTCTGGTCACCTGTCCCGGCACTGCACCACCCACCAGTGTAAAATCTTCTTCATACCTGAAGATCCCACACTTGAACATCCCCAGCGGCAACTTGTGGCCATCGACCTCTGTGATATGACCATTGACTCATACCCAGCCTACCACAACTCCCAGGTCTGCTCCAGCAACATGGCCCAGGGGAAAAAGAGACACAGAGGAGCAATAATTCCCTTCCAGGCAGTACACAAGACCATTAGCTATCAGGATTTAGGCTTGAGCAGGAGTGTTTTCTGTGCAGAGCCACATGCTGCAGGGTAACAGAGTGGTTGCAGGATCTAGTCTTGAATGCATCCTGCAGGGATTAGCAGAGGGGTATGGAAATTGCTTTCTGGATGTGCCTGTCACTGTTAAGTCCTCCACAGTTTGTTTTTCAGAAACCTAAGCCACCCAGTCCTCTTCCCAGAACTTTGCAGATTGTTTTTCTCCTGAAGGTCTGAGATGGGAGGACAAAGCAGAAAAAGTGGCAATGCCATTTCTGCATTCCCAACTCTGCCAGCATGTAACTTCATCGTGTCAACTGCAGTTTGCTAAAAACATGGGGCAATTCTCCCCAACATCAAATAATAATCAAAAACTTAATGATTTTTTCCATTGGAAAAAAATATTTTTATTTGGTTAACAAAAGCAGTGACAGATTTAATTTCACTTCAAAGAACAGCCGGGATGGATGGACTCTTTGGCAGCAGTGTTGCTATTTGCTGCTGCAAGACATGGTTTCTGAGCTGTATCCCATAGGATTTCTCATACCAAAGTAGCAGAAATTGCAAGCAGGCAGCCAGTTTTCTCCAGGTATCAAGGGCAGTGAGGACGCTTAGTAAAAGTGCCACAAGAGATGAAAGGTTTTGTGACTACTGCCCATTTCCGATTAGAACCTGGCTGTCAAAACACAATATTTCAGAGACGCACAGAGAGACATTTCCTTTCATTGTGACTGTGAAACATTTAAGAGAGCACATAACTCCTCCGGAGGGAGGAGAATCACCAGCAATGTTCTCTTACCTCCAGCTGAGCCACAGTTGGGAGAAAGTTGTCCATTGGAGCACGTACACATGTTTGGCCGTGAACAAAATCCATCACCACAAGAATTCCTGCAAATTGCTGGAGGAGGAGAAGGACAGAGTGATTAGCACAACGTTCTAGTCTGTGATCTTGCTCACAGATGTGTTTTTGGCTGCCAAAAGGGTGTGAATTCATCTCTTGTAAGAAAAATAACCTGGGAAGGAAGCTGGGGCACCTCTTGAAGAGCCTGGTCAGAGCAACAGTGGGAAGGACCCACTTGCTCACTGGGAGTTCCTGGAGACACCTTCCTTTTCCCTCAGGCTACGGCTGGTCCTGCTGCCACACTGCCTTCTCAGCCAGCAGAGGATAGGGAAGACATATTTCACTACATTCACCTGCTAAAAATGTTTCTCAGCAGAGACAAGTGGTGTTCACACTGAGCCAGGCTGTTCTTTTCCTTAAAATTCTTGTGTTTCCCTGAAGCATTCTGCAGTCTATGGTCTGGCGTGGAGGTAACTGACTGTTAGGGAGGCGCATCTCCTGTTGAATGAGGGCCTGAGCCTGAGTCAGCCTGAGATGCATCAGCAGGATGCCTTCGCATCAGTCCCATCCTTTCTTGCCTGGGACCCCTGCTAATCTCTTCCCCTTCCTGTGCCATGGGAGCCAAGAGTATAGCTGGCAGTATTGTTCCACCTGTGTAAGCACAGATTTTATTAGAGCCCCATGAAAGTATCTCATCTCTGTGTGTTTTATAAATACAATTACAACACAGAGTCCCCTGAGGACCTCCCGCCCAGATGGCATGTTCTACAGTTATGAGAAAAGTCAGCAGACAACCCTGAATGTCGCTAACCCCGCATGCCACTGAGCAGCTATTTGGCTTCGAGTTCTTTAACCCTTCGCTGCAGCCAGCATTCAACTCAAGCCTTGTATCCCTGGTGGGGCATCTGCTGTCCAAGGGATGGCGAGGAGCACTTTGTGAGTTTGCCTGTCTCTTCTCGTGGGGAAAGGAGAGTGTGTAAATGTCTTACCATCACCTGGGGAGAATTCGGATGCATTTAACTCTTGAGACATCAAGCCTCCTCCTTGCCCTTCTCTTTTGAGTGAGTAAAATGCCATGCTTGGGGACTGGTTACTCATTGTGTGCCAGGACGCATCAACTGGCCCCATCACTTGTAATACAACAGGCACCATTTCCTTTGAGAGGAGAGTATTTGCAGCTCTGGGATCAGTTTTGTACCCGACCAAACACAGGTACAGTTACCCCTATTGTCTCCAATAAGAATCTCATGTATTTATTCCTGAGCTGACTTACACTTCGCATAGGAGCGTTCTCCAAAGAGCAGGCTCCTTTATCTCCCTATAGCTCATGCCTTTAACCTACCAAAATGCAAAATGTCAGCCCCTTAATGGATTTTGTAGGTGTATGTCAGCACTTCAGAGTCCAATAATGCTCTACTCCAAATAGGAAAGCTACTTGCCAAGAGAGAGGTGTGATTTACCTAAATCATCATCCTGCTTTGGGTAGCCACTCAAAGACAGATGCAAATTCCTGTGGACACTGTCTCATGACATCACGTTTGCGATGTCAGCATCTAGCTGTTGTTCTAGCAACTACTTCACCTGTACAAGCAGCTCTAAAATAACTTTCTCAGGAGTCACCAGTAGCTTTCCTGCGAGAGCTAATCTTCTGAAAGCAGGCACACAAAGTGTCAGGCAACAGGGAACACAGCGGCCATTTGGCAGAGAATCAAAGGCCGTGCACTAGAGGGGACCAGTCGCAGCCACCCTGCTTCCATCCAGACTCGCAGGGAGGAGAACTCCCAGCAATCGCTGCTCCTCTCCCAGTGGATTATGAAATGTTCCGTCATCTGCTGAAGTGCAAGATGCGCATTCCTTCCCACAAGGCAGTTAGTTCCCTCGGTGCCCTTAATGGGAAAATGGATACTCACGGACAATGCACTGGTTCCCTCCGGGCAGCGTTTTCCAGCCAGGGCAGCAGTAGGAGTGGAACCTCGAGCCACAGACATTGGGTCTGAAAATTAAAAACAATTTTTTTTCCTCTGTTTCTGTGTAGTGCCATTGGATAAATTCGGCATGTATCATCGCTGTAGGAGAGCATTTGAATAGCTTCTTGTGTGACATTTCTCTGCCAGACTCCATTCCCTCCCTGTGAGCCTCTTTAGTTCCCACCAAAAGTTATTATAATTACTTACGTAATTTTAATTACTGACTTCTGACCTCCCTGTGCAAAATGCTTTGGGGCTTTGGTCTTACAGTGACCACAGGACTAGGTGGAGGAGCGAGGAACTGAGGCACAGGCAGGTCTGCCCTGCCACGAGGCCGCGGCATGGGACCGTACCCACAGGGTTAGACACAGTCAGCTGGAGACCTGCATTTCCATGTGGGATGAGAGAGGTCCAGCGAGCAGACAACCCCGGAGACACCAGCAAGAGAAGGACTTGATAACCTGGATGGGAAGAGGACAGCTGTCCCCTGGCAATACAGCTTAGCAGTGCCATATGCATTAGGTGGACAAAGTCCTTCTCTTCCTTTCTGACTCTTCAATTACAAAATTCCTCCGCACCCCAACTCGTCCCTCAGACAGGCTGCCCACGCTTTTGTCTTCATTTGTTGGATGGTTTAATCAACATCACGTAGGAAAGACAGCAGGAAACCCAGCCCAAGCACATACCTCAGCGTGCCATTCACACCATGCTGTGCCACACATCTGTGCGTGAACTAACAGACTCCCCAAGAAAAAATTTTGAAAGAAAACAGGAAAAGCACAAACCTAGATAACGTTCATACTCTTGTGACATTGTCAAGCGCAGAGTCACGCGAGCCCCTTGCAGAGATGCCAAGGCTCTAACACAGGATCAGACAGAGGGGGGAAGGCAGGAGAGGTAAGTGTAGACTGAGAGCTTAGACCCTGCCTGGACCCTGGCCAGCAACACTCCAGCCTCTTCTTTTCAAAAAGCATGAGAATTTGAACTAAAATCACCAGCAAAAGAGCATACACTTTGGAGGCTTTCTACTGAGTAATAATCCCCACTGTTAAAACTCGATGTTTTATTTTGGGGTCTGAGACTGTCCAGCTTCTACTTTCAGTTGTTGGATCTTCTTATACTTTGCTTGCTGAATTGAAGAACCATTAGATACCAAAGACTCTTCGCCCAGTAGACCTGTGTAGGTTGTTACACAGCCAGTTAATTTTTTCTTCAATAAAAGAAGGAAAATATCAGATTAGTTTGTCAGGATCTATTGTCCAAAATGTCTGTATCCTCATTCTAATTTTAATTAAGTTTTACATCAATCACTTCAGCGGAGTGCCTGGGGCTGGTGATAGGAACTTTCATCACCACTGCACAGACTGGACGGGGTTATGAGAATGAATCAGATTTGGCATTTCCTGCTGTGCAGTTTGGGATGTTCCTAAAACACAGAAGGTTCCATCTGAATATCAGGAAACACCACCTCACTGTGAGTGACTGAGTACTGGAACAGCAGATCGCCCAGAGATGTTCTGGAGTCTCCATCCTTGGAGGTACTCACAAGCTGTCTGGACGTGGTCCTGGGCCACCGGCTCTAGCAGTCCTGCTTGAGCAAGGTGGACAGACCAGATGAGCTCCAAGGGACCAGAGGTCCCTTCCAATCTCAACCATGCCGTGATGCCGCGATCCTATGTTCACCGTAACTCATTTCATTGTGAAATACACCTCCATGACTACCTGCATATCGCAGCTACATGTAGAAACAGCTCTAACTAGATGGTGCATGGGACCAAACTTATGGATTTGGCAGACTGAAGCCCGATTTTTAAAAACTCCAAAAGCATTGGTTGATCTATTTCAGTTTGTTTAAATTCTGAAAACGTGTTGATTCATCCCTGATCTCCAATTAGATCAGCAAATTAATTTCATTTTCCAGGGAATGGTCTCTTTTTTATTTCCCTGTTATTCTGCCACCAGCAACGAACGTGAATAAAGGCAGGTAGTGCCTCAGCTTCCCTCCATCCCTATAAAGCAGCATCCCAACCACTGCTTGTGTACAACTATGGATGTTTCTACTCCCCTCCCACGTCACAAAGTGCCTGCTGCAGGACTTGCTTGTCCTGCCTCGCATCCCGAGGTCTCTGTTACAGTAGATGTGTCATTAATCTGTTTTCCTGAACTTGCCTTTGTTTCTGCCTGGAAAATTTGCCTGAGTGGTGGGGACGGGTTTTTTGAAGATTTTCTTCCTCTCCATTGCAATTCTCAAGCTCCTACAAGTTCCTCTCCAGTTCTCAAGTTCCCACCGTGAGCCAGGCGTGGGAAGGCAGAGGGTGCTGGGATGGCTGAGCACCCTGGGCACCACAGCCAACCTCAGCAGCACTCTGCAGGGCCCACCCACCAGATTCCAGGCTGGACTTCAGCAAGAATTCATAGTGCTTTAGGGCAGCAGATTCCTGTTCTGGCTGGGAGAAAGTAGTGGATCCCAGAACACCCTGAATCAGTAACCCAGGCACACACGAGTCCTCCACCTTCAGCATGATGGCAGAAGGCACACGGGGGATGCAGCAAGATGAAGCATCCAGACAACGTGCGTGCAGAAAACACAGCACACAGCAGATGTGCAGCAGACACAGCAGAAACACAGTGTACGTGGAGCAGCCCCACTGAAGGCACGTGGAGCACGGCCAGCAAACACACAGCAGAGGCAAGGCAGGGGCTCAGCAGAAGTGCAGCACGTGTGCAGACATATGCAGCAGATGTGCAGCAGGCATGCAACAGGCACACAGATGTGCAGCAGATACACTGCAGGTGTACCTTTCCAAAGTGGAAGAAGCAGAATGCTTTCCCATGGAAAAAGGAACTGGGCAGTGTTTGCGTTAATGACAAAAGCACTGAGCTGGACTGCGAGCAGACTCTGAGGAGCAACCTGAGCTTCTACTCTTCATGGTGACTAGAAGATCCCTGCGCAGCACAGACCATGTTGGATGACTTTCTGTGCAATGAAGGGCGCTGCTCTGCTTCCCAGTTCTAATTTTCCCAGAGCACACAATGACCTGCGTAGGAAACCACCGCAACTGTTTTTCCATATGACCTGCTTTTGCCCGGTGCTATGTGGAGCCTCCTTCACCAGCCCTGAAAACACAGAATCAAGGGCTCTGTTAAAATCATTTGATGCTATGGTTGGAGGTGGAGAGTACATCTGTATTTTGATCTCAAAAGCACCTACATTTTCCAAAAGCCTGGGCATCTGTTGCTTCTGCTGTGCTGTGTGAAGTTAAAAGGAGACCTTGAATGCAGAGCTGTTTCTGCTCGTATGGATTAAGGTTCCCTGCAGATGGGGGAACATCTTGAGTTGCAGTTCCTGGTTGCATTAGGATAAAACGCAAAGCTAGCTAGTACTGCTGCTGATATTCAAGTATAAATCTCCAGTCAGAAGTAGGCATATGCCTGTGGTTGGCACGAACAGCGAAGAGAAGCTCACCCTGAGCAGATGGAGGTCCTGCAAGCCTAAGTTTCAGCCCTCAGGTTCCCAGCATGCGGGATGGGTGGATGGATGATCTTTTTTTGACACAAGACTCTGTGCAAGTGTAGGCAGCCCAGACAACTCACAGCCAGGCACCAAATACTGCAATTTGGCTTCCACCTGAAGCTGTTTGCTGGCCTCCCCTTTTCAACACGTGGATGTGAACAGCCATGCAAGGAAGGTGGCCACTAGTGATCTTCACACCCTGCCCTTAGGCTGCTTCAAGCCTTGTTGAAGATGAAAAAATATCATATAAGCATTTTATCAGGCAAAAGATTAAGAGGGTTGTTTTTTTTTGGTCAAAACCCATGAAGGAAGAAGTGTCTGGCATCAATCCCATAGACTAAGAAAGAAGAAAGTGGAAGCTGAATGAAATTGATAACAAAGTGGGTATTTTTAACTATGGTGGCAAGTACCATCTCTTTCTGAAAGACAGTCGGCCAAGGATTTCATCAAGCTCTGTGCAGGGGTCCTGGGAGAGGTCCTGGGCACCCTGTTACACAGTAGGCTAAACTACAAAATCACTATTGTTCCTCCAAAACTGAACCTTTATAAGCATATGCTAAAAATTAGCAGAGTTTCAAAACAAAACATGGGGAGAATCCATTTTGAATGGGTAGAAATTAATGGTGTCACACAAATGACCTGGAGGGAGAATGAAATTAGATTCCAAAGCAGTAACTCCACCAGGAGAATGCTGTTTTGCAAGAAAAAAAAAAAACATCTTCAGCAAAGTAGTGACAAAATTGCTTTTTAAAATTAACAGCAGTCATCTCAGTCCTGGGAAATACAAGTTGGAAACCCACGTTCTCATCAGCAAGGTGTGGACAGAAGGCGTCTCATTTAGCTGCTAAACAGAAAACAGCAACCACAGGTTGTGGTGAAGAGCTCCTAAGAATGGGAAGATCAAGAGGAAAAACAGTTTACATTCAATAAACTTGCACACAACATTCCAACTATTGATGATAATCAAAATCCACAAGCATTGCAGGACTGTCAAGAAACTTCATAACAATCAGTCCTAAATTAAAAATCAAGAAGGTTTTTTTTACCCTGCTCATTCTCAGCTTTGCCCCCTTGCTACCCAGCAGTAGCAAAGGGGTTTTATACCGATGGTCCTGGAAAGATACAGTTGTACAGCCGAGATGGTGCTAACACCCACGTGGCTTTTCCTTTGGGTCTCGGAGCCACGGAGATAAGAACCGACACGTCTGTGCCAGCTCTTTCTAGCAAAAAGCATTTCTGGCAAAGGACTGCACAGCTGGTCCACCCCCACGGTTCAGCTGATGCAAAAAGAGACCTGCCAGCACGAGGCAGATTTTCCCTTGTCACCTCCTGTGCAGCCTAGGAAAAGGCTGGAAGAGCTCAGCTGCTAGAGACCTATTATAACAAAAATAAATATGGCCAAAAGTGATGCTAAGAAAGGACAGAGAGGAAAGCAATGCTGGCCATGCCTCTTGTTTGTCCACTTTAAATAAACAATAGGATTACAGAGATATGCAGGCACAAAGTAAGCGTGAATTTCAACTGATGACACCAAAGGCTGCCTGCTGGCAATGGCTCCATCTGCAAATGGGGAGATGCCAAGAAAAAACCACTGGAGCAGAGCAGAGCTGTGGCCACGCAATGTGACAATGCATGGCTGTTAGCAAGAGGAGCCTCTCTCCCAAACCCACAATGAAGCTGGAGGTACAAGCAAGGACTGGGAGGTAGTCCATGCCAGAAAACTGCCCACAGGCTGGGGGTGTCAGACCACCTTGTGGGGATAAAGCACAAGCAGCATGAGGCTGCTGCAGCAGCCTGTTCCTGTTAGCAGCCTAGGAAAGAGAGCCTAAAGCACCCAACTGTTGCCTACTAGCTGAGCAAGCAGACGCAAAGGTCTTGGTCCTGCCAATTACTGTCAGATGCCTAGCGTGACCCCAGCAGAATTGCAGTCATTGTTAAAGGTAGGAGAGGCCAGACAGCACGGCATGTGAAGCCCAGGCTGAGAACGCTTTGCAGACTCCGATGTCAGCCAAACCTGCGGTCAAATCACCCAGAGCTTCCTGCTCACCCACAGCTATGTTCTCAACACCCACAGCTATGTCCTCAACACCCGCGCCTGCATGCAGGTCTTCGTCCACTCCTCCAGCCATGGGAGAAAGAATACCCAGGTAGAATGAACTCTCCACACCTTCAGAAAGCTCTACACAGTCCCCAACGAGCTGATTTGTGTAATAACTGCAATGTCCTGCAAGGAACGCTTCTGCCATCCAGCAAGACCCACAGCTAATGAAGCCTTGGCTACGCATAGCATGTGCTTTCCAGGCAGCAGGAACAGCAGCCCAGGATTTGTCTCCCCTGTCACTAGCAATCAGTGTACCTCAGTTGTCACCAGCCTTCAAAAGTGGTATTTCCATTCCTTAAATTAGAGGAAGACTGAAATGAATGAAAATTGGTGGATTGCCAGGGCTAGGGTAATTCTCAGAGATGCTCTGGTCTGCACAGGGATTGCTCCCCTGGCTGCTCACATGTTCTCCTCGCTGGCCTCATCCAGGGGGATTCAACATATTAACTCAGGAAGAATTCACTGCACTTCATTACTTTGGGCCAATTTCCTGCTCTTCTCACCAAGTGGAGACCTTTGTCTAGTGACTGAGATTCCCAGAGCTGTGAACCTGGAACCAGTCTGCTTCGGTGTATGCTCAGGGGTCCAGCAAACACTTCTCCCAGCTCTTTGCTTTCTCTGTGTCTGCCTGGAAAAGTTTGGACTGGGTATCTTGCTGCCTGAGCACAGGGACCCTTTTGCTTATTTATCACAGTCATTTGTTATTCCTCTCCTTGATACAATCTAAAACTTCTTCCTGCTGGGTGAAAACAGGTCCCCAGCGCTGTGGATGTCTCCTGAGCACTGCTTTCCACCATGTTCTGCGTTCAAGAAAACGAGTCTGAGCTAAGAGGGTCCAGCTGCGCTGAGCAATGGTTCTCCAGACCAGTTTGAGCCTCCTGGTAAGGGCAGAGATGCCAACACTTTACATCTCTCGCAGGTCTTCCCTGCTCTCTTGCTGAGAAGAAGTCAAGGTTACAGAGTAGGCGCTCCCAGAAATTCATACTGCTTCACTTTTGTAAACTAAGACTTTGTTAATAAAAGCATGGCTCGCACTTTTACCAGGCCCCAGATGTAAGTTAGGCAAGTGCCCAAGCACAAATTCCTTTTTCTCGAAGTGTTTCAAACAAAACACTCAGTAAAAACCACTCTCCTGTGCTGCCAAAGTACAACCGTGCAGGCTAGTAGTAGGGCTGGAGCCCAGCGCTTTACGAAAGGGTGAGCAGCAACTTTCCCACCAGCACCTGGAGGTTTCAGGACGAGAAGCACCACAGCTTAACCCTCCAGCCACAAACCTAAGGATCAAGAGATAAGAGACCAATCAAGAGATAAGAGACCACATCTATGCTATTTATCCTCAAAATAGGGAGGACAGGCTGGTCACAGGAGAAACCACCCCAGCGGCAGCCCACATGCTGGGCTAGCTTAGGATCCAGGGGATCCAGCAGATCCAGGGGAGCTATTTCTCCCTCTTCCACTTGAGCACAATCACCTCATTTTAGGAATCCATTAAGCTTGCCCAGTCCTCTCAATTTTTCTTCTGTTCCCTCTTTGGATTCTCTGGGTATCTTGAGAGACATGAAAAATCTCTCTTCTGCTCTGCAAACACATCCAGTTTGGGGTGCAGCAATTCTGACAGTTTATGTGGGATTAATGGAAACCCCTCGGCATGCTTTCATAGTCACTACCTTCCCTGTGCCTAACCTTATTTTCGTGTGTGTGTGTGTGGGTGGGTGGGTGGGTGTGGGGGGTGGGGGGGTGTGGGGGGGGGTGTCTCTGTCTGTCTTTAAATTTCAACTTCGAAATATTTATGGGGAAATCAAACCACCCAGCAGCAGATTTAGCCAATTCTAAATGCACTTCTACTTGTTGAGCTCTTGGAATGGCCACCAGCCCAAATACTGCTCTAGATTTCCCCAAGCCGTTCAGCATTATCCTCTGCTGTAAACTCAGCGACTCGGTGAAAATCTAGCTATTGCCAGGCTAGCGGGGATTTCTGATCTAGTACTGCAAAAAAGAGGGCTCTCTGCTATCCCCATCTGCTTTAGGGAAGAGACAAAGTTTCTTTTAGGTTATCTGCCTCCCCCCACCCCTTCTCTTATCATGAAATTCATGCCTACGCAAAGAGCAAAATGAGAAGAATGCGCATGAGTGTCACCACTGCATTCTCAAGTCTTATATGACTTAAGCATGTGGCTTTTCCAGGAACAACGATCCTACCTCTCCATGTGAGCTGGAAATTTTTTCCTATAATTCAAGATGCTTTTTGGTTTTGATCTCAGCCTGGTTCTTTGCTGGGCGCCAAGGATCATCTCTCACAATAACCAGGGAACACCATCGCAGGCTTCGGTCACCCTTGGCCTCAGTGGAGATCACCAGGGGGACAATAATTACTGCCAAATGTGATAGTGGTTTTTGGTAATGCATCTGCCCACCCGGAGGGACTTGGGATTGTGTCACAGCATGAGAACAGATTGGAAACAATGCTGACTTTTAGATCCTTGGCCTAAAGGGGAGCATATTTGTGTCTTCCTTGTTCTTGCCTTACCAGATCTCTCAAATGTACTGCAAGTATTTATTTCAGCAATTTATCAGTTCTACAAGTCTAGGACCGTGCTGTCTGTGTGTTTGCTGCTTACTTCCCCAGGCCTCTATGTGTTCAAGCACTGTACACAGTCTGATAAGTAATTCACAGGTGAGAAAGCAGAGCGATGCCACTGCAGAGCCCACCTCTGCTCCTGCAATGCAAAAAGAAGTCACCCAGGGGCAAAGTCTACATCATTAAATATAAACTCTGAAGGTTACATGCTAAGCCCCAGTCCCACCAGCACAACTTCCAGCTGGTGATTTTTGCCCCAAGCACTGCAGTCCCAGACTGAGGTGGTGCTGCAGTGTGACACGAGACTGCACAAGTCATGAACCAGCTCCATTTGTTCCCTTTGCAACTTCACGTTTCCAGCAGCATTTTGTACACCCTCCCCACCCCTGGGGCTCTAAAGAACATGCACTGCTATTGCTATGTAACAAATGAGAGTTTCTTCCCCT
>JAVJGJ010000047.1:48803559-48829987 GCA_035590215.1 Microhierax caerulescens | reverse complement strand
AACACCTTTCTTGTTGCCCTCAGGTGGGCTGGAGTCTGCATCCAGCCCTTGCTCGTGGGGGTGGGGAGCCTCACAGCCACGTGGTGGTCATCTCCAGGCAGATGTGAAGTCTCCCCACCACAGCTGTCTGCTCAAGCCCCAGAGAGGCCCACGCTATTCTCTTTTCCCTTGGTTGAATTCAAAGTCCCCCGTTCTCAAACCTTTTTTTCATTTGTAGCTCTTTTCTCCCCTTTGTGCAATCTGTAGGACAGAAGTTTAACTTGGCAACGGTGCTGGAACAGATGGAGAACACTGGACCAACTCCCCAGATCCCAGGAACTTCTGCTCAATGCCGTACGCAGGATTTCCAGCCACTTACTGCTTGGATCTGCCAAGGCAAAGCCTAAAAACAATTTTCAGATAGAGAAGCTGGAATTTTCTTTAGGACATCAGCAATCCACAAGTCACCACATGAGCGTACTTCCCCACTGGAAGGTTCAAAGTCTGCAAATTCCATGTGAACTAATTTTAAGTGAAAACAAGGGGATAATTTTAGGGAATGCTGTAATATCCCTTCCTACCATTCACTTTGTAGAAGTATCAGGGTGGTGAAATCCAGCTCACTGGCTTATCTTGAAGACAAAGATCAGGCAGAGCTCTGCGCCTGCCTTTCAAGCACATCCACACATTTCCAAGCCCAGCCATGAGCAAGGCACAGGTTGGAGCCATTCCTCAGGGGAGAGAGCATCTTTTTTTTCTTTTAGTGCAATGAAGTGAGTAAAAACCATGTTCATGCTCATGAGCAATGTGCACAATCCAAGCCCACAGCAGTCAGCTGGTGCAAGAAGACGGAGCAAAGGAACAAACCCACAGGGGCTGGAGAGGCTCAGGGGGGGAGCAGGAGGCAAGAGCTCCCTTTTTTCCATTGAAAAGTGGTTACTGGTCATTTTACATCATGCAACAAAGGGCAGGTGAGTTAAAATTACAATAAGCACAACTTCATAAAGTCTACAAAAATCTGAAATGGTGATGGGTAGAATTTTCCTGTGCAAAGCAAATTTTCTAGAAGAAATGTTGTTTGAAGTTCTGGAATCATCTGCAAATTCTTTCCATTAAAACAAAGAACGTTGCATATATTTTGGAAAGTGATAACTTCAAGTTTTGATATTTTTAGACCTTTTTATTTAAAAAAAAAACAAACCAAAAATATGCAGGGGACCAGATGGGATGCATCTGAAGGTGCTGATGGTGCTGGCCAAAGTCATTGTGAGGCTGCTCTCCATCATCTTTGAAAGACCAATTACATCCTGGGCTGTATCAGCAAGAGTGCAGCCAGCAGGTCATGGGCAGTGATTATTCACCTCTATTCGTCATTTGTGAGACCACATCTGGACACTGCCTCCCATTTCTGGCTCCCCAGTACAAGGAAGACCCTGCTGTACTGGAGTATGTCCAGCACAGGCCACCGAGATGGTCAGGGGTTTGGGGTACATGATGTATGAGAAGAGGCTGTGGGAAATGAGTTTGTTCAGTGAGAAGAAGGGAAAGGGAGGAGGATCTTGTTACTGTCCACAGCTACCTAACAAGAGGGTACAGAGAGGACAGAGACAGGTTTTCTCAGAGGTGCACAATGAAAGGCCAAGGTGCAATGGACACAAGCTGGAGCAAGGGAAATTCTGCTGAGATATAAAGCTTTTTTTTGTACAAAGACTGGTCAAACACTGTGGGACAAGCCCAGGCAGATGATGGAATCTCCATTCATGGAGATAATTCCCACTCAACATGGACTGACAGGGTGCTCAAACCAGACTTGCTTAGGGCAGGTGCTTGACTGGACATCTCTGGAGGTGCCTTCCAACCTACACAAGCCCATGGGTTTAAGATTAAAATGACCATTCCATCTCAAATGTGGCCTGTCTTGTTTAGGGTTGGTAAAATATCATGTGAAACCAAATGCGTTATTTCATTTTAGGTCACAGGGCAAATTTCAGGTTGACCTAAGGTTCAATAAAGAAGTAATCAAAAAGGGATGTGCAGTGAATCAAAATGAATGTTCTGTTTTTCACAACTCCCTGGTGTGGGTGGGCTCTGAAGTACTGAAGGGCCTGAAAGATCACACAGCAAAACCTGGCTAAGAGTGTGGGATGAAGAACCACATAATAGCCAAGAACAATATTCTAGGACATGAGAGAGGATACCTGACATCTTCCCATTAGCCCTCAGCTGCACAGGGCTCAGTGATAAATTAAAAATGAGAAAAGTAAGCAAAAATGTTTGAGAAAACTCTGTTTCTTGCATGCAAGAGTCCTTGCTTTCAAAGGCACATGAGCTGGGTTTGTATCTCTTTAATTCAAGCAGGAATGCAAACATGGGGATGTCACAGATGGACAAGACATACTGGACCCGCCATATGAAAAAGCTGCTGGGTTTTTAAGCAGGACGGGTAGCCTGGGTGATCAACTGGTGACCAAATGCTGAAGAGCCGCTGGCAGTTTTGGGAATGGATTGAGTGAGAAGACCAAACTATTTGTCCTGTCAGGTCTCTTGGGGTCTGGACAGAACTGCTCTGTGAGCTGGGCCCGGGTCCAGTCCACCACTGTGTTTTGGTGACCTGTGCTATAGAGTGGAGGCTATTCTGACATCCCTGTCATGACATCCCCATGGAGAGGCAGAATTTCAGATATTTCAGGACCTTTGTGGTACGGGGAAGTTCTGACCAGCCTGTAGTCCTGAAGGCACCTGCTGGAGGGTGGCTCCCAGACATCTCAGTACTGAGCACGAGTGGAGATAACCACAGATTCAGAAAGTCCCCTGTGCATGTCCTGAGCCAGGTACTCCTCTCCCCACTGGCTTCCCAGGCACCATTAGTTTGTGTGCCTAATGAGTATTTTCCAAACAAGGTGCCTCCTCACACATTGTCCAATCCCACTTTCAGACTGAACTCACCTCCTCATGGATCACAGAGAGGCAAATAACCCCATTTTTGGTTATTTGGTTAATGAGCATCCCATTATGTAAAGGTGAAAGCAGCTGGGTTCATCAGCTATTTATTTGGAAAATAAAAGCCATTCTGTGTATGATTTTTATTTTTTTGAGATGGAAAAGACCTGTGAGGTCATCTCTCCTGTTCTCTGCAAATGCAGGATGTTGTATTTTGTTTTCCTGTCTCACCAGACAAAACAATTCAGGGTGGTTGAGACCATTGAGCTGCAGTTTAGTTCTTCAAAACCTGCCTGTGTTTGGTACGGCACCGTTCAAACAAGATATTCCTTGGGACTCCCAAAATCCTTGGGACTCCCAAAAGCAGAGGCAGAGTATGAGCCATGCAATGTGACTGACGAGCCATGGGGGATGTTCCCACTACCCTCCTTCAGACTGGCAATGGGTGTTTCAGATGCAGGCATCTTCAACCCATCACAATCCAGTAAATTCTGGAAATGTCACTGAAAAGAAGGTGTCCTGACACTCTGACCGAGCACTAGAGCTTTCAGCTGACCAGCAAGCAAGGTCTATAAAGGGCTTTAAAAGTAAATAGGAAGCACAGTATGTTTATGTTTATTAATTGCTGCAGTTCTCCAGAACACTATTAAACCAGCATTGTTCTTCCTCAAATAGATCCCACCCTGTAACACCCACTCTTTCCTGGGACCTCTACTCACTAGCAAGCAAAGGCAGGATACCTTTTAATAATTTTCCTTCACAGGATGCCATCTCAAACTCTGTACAAGCTCTACTCAAAGCAGAGAGTTTTAAAGAAGGCATTTTGGGGAGCTGTATGTGTGCTCAGGGATGAACACTGGATGAATCCCTCGGCAGAGGTGTGGATGTGCAGGTTTTACACAGTGCATGCTCACATGTGGAGGAGTCCCTCCTACGTTCTCTCTCGGCTTGTCATCGTCCTGCCCAGTTCTAACACAAAAGATGGGGTATTCTGTGTGTTTTCATTCAAGTCTTCCCATCTCTGAACAAATCATTTATACCAGAGATTTCAGCTCCCCGACCATGGCAAACGCAATACAATCATACTTGTAAACATCTACTGCACATATGGCCACCACGCTCCCACGTACCATCAAGACTGTCAAAACATGTTAAGAGTCATCCCTCTGCACCCAACAAGCAGTTGGTTTTCAGCAGCATAAGTAACGGTGACCAACCCTACTAAGGGTGGCCTAACCACAATCCAGCTTCACTATGAGCACCTGCTTTTTTCCCCAAGCACTTCTTTCTGCATCTGCTTCTAAAACTAAGGCAATGACCTATGCTGTCAAACAACTGTGGTCTTCTGCTTCAGAGCTGGATGTATTTTAAGGTCAAATAAGTATTTTCACATACTGCACGGGGCAGTGAAAAACACTGCAGGCAGGCAACCGCTAAAAGTGTGAGCCTGTTGGTTGAAAAAGCACAAGGAAAGACTCATCCTGAACTATCAACCTACTTAATCCAAAACCTTCATCTACCAATGCACAGATGGAATGGGACCACCTCTGGTTTTCCTAGGTAGCCTTTTGTTTTCACCAGCTGAACTATCACAGCATCTCAGCAGCTTACAGCTACAAAATAGAAGAGGCGGGCCCTTCCACAACCTTCCTAGATAATTAGAAAATCAAGAGACACATCAAAGTGGAAGTACGGCTGGGTTACCCCCCCCCCCCCCGACAGGAGCAGGTTTAAACGTCTAGTGAGGAAATGCAGGAGAGCAGGCGGCCAGCGGCAGAATTTTGCATGGCATTGCAGTGATTGAATGCAGCTGCAGTGCATTTCACTTTATGTGGAGAAGGACTAGCCCACAACTTTCCAGGTGAAATTTATGTTGTTTTTTTCTTGCAGCTGGAAACTGTAAGTTCTCAGAGGCTATGTCTGTATTAGCAACTAAGTAGACTAGGGACTGTTCTTTGGCCCCAAGGCTAAGTGGTGTGGCATGACTTGTGCCGAGTACTCTATTTGCAAAAGTGGTGTGGCTGCATCCAAAGAGTCTGTTGGAAAGGCTGCCGGACAAAGCCCTGCTGAGAAGCACAGTACACTCGTTCAGGTGGAGCCCTGTGCTGGAGTGCTTACTGGGCTCCCGTATCTAGTAGCACCTGTAGCAACAGAACAAGGTGTAATGGTTTTAAACTGAAAGAGGGGAGATTCAAACTAGATACAAGGAAAACTTTTTTTACCATGAGGGTGCTGAAGCATGGGCACAGGTTGGCCAGAGAGGTGGCGGATGCCCCATCCCTGAAAAAATTCAAGGCCAGGTTGAACGGGGCTCAGAGCAACATGATCTAGTTGAAGATGTGCTTGCTCATGGCAGGGGGCTGGAGGTAGCTTTTAAAGGTCCCTTCCCACCCACTCCATTCCATGATTTTATGATGGCCAGATTGTCCATCACTAACTGAGGTAGCATGCATCGCTTCATGTGGCTGCACTGTCCTGGATGGATTCTATTTAATTCTTATTCCCTGCAATACAGCGATTGGTTTGATCTGTTCAAAGGAGGTCCACAGTTTTGGATTTATTTGCATGTGCAGAATCAGTTGGTAAATGGAAACTTATCTCAGGTTTCATACTGCCTGGGCATTCTTTTCTTCACTTCTTGTCCCAGAATCTGCCTCCACAGAAGGTGCTGCACAGAACTGCATCTGTATTGCGAACATTGCCAGACCACACAGGCAACACTGGAGCTGGAACAGTACAGCGTGTGCTGGAACAGTCTTACCATCGCGTAACTGCAGTCCAGTGCCACAGACAACAAACCATCCCGAGCAGCACAGTCAGCCTGTACTCTCCCTGCAGTAAAGTGCAACACTTGAAACACTTGAGCAAAGCCCAATTCTGCCGTCCATAAATCATGTTATACTACAAGAGGGGGGAAGCAGCTCTCTTCAAATTAGTGTAACAAGGACTGTTCTCCTGCCCTGAAAACAACTACCACACCACAGATCATGTCCAGATTCTCAAACTCTCTTCCTGCCCCAGGACAAAGCAGTGACATCTAAACTGGACCATGACCTCACTCATCCCCTGAGCAGTGCACAGTAACTAGCTGGAAGACTCTTCACTGGCTTCCTCCAGACCTGGGCACTAGCAGTTTATCAGCTGGTACTATCACAGAGCAATGGCCAGCCCCATGCAAGGGTCTGTTTGGTTACTGGTCTGCCCCTGTTGTCTAAGAAGAATCCAAAATCTCCAGGATACATTTGAAATTAATTACTGAAAACCACAGAAAGACCAAAAGTGATGAGAAGAAATTTGTGCCCACCAATCATTCAGTTGCAGTGGCCATTTACAAATGGCTAGCAGCATAAGGATGCAGGATTTCTCTCTTAAATCATGAGATCAGTGCAGCCTTCAGCATCCTCCTAAGAAACACACACAGCAGACGTCTTTGTGTCTTGGCCTGTCTGGCAGATCTTTCTGTGTCTCTTGGGAGTTGCATCATTATTTTGTCCTCTTGCAAATATTATTAATATTTCAAGGTCTGGGGAAATAGATTTTCCTTTTTATTCTTTTGGCTCATTAACAGACTCTGCTTGTCAGGGTCGTGTGCGAGTCACCATCACCCTCTGTTATGAGTTAGTCTATCAGCTGATGTCATTGTTTGGCCATAGTAACCTGAATGTCTTTAGTCCGTCGCCTGCAGGGTCTCTTTTCCAGTTCAGTGTAATGAGAGAGTAAGCCAAGAGCCAGCAGCAAATCTGTTTCCTTTTAACATATATAGATTCGAGCTAATAGTTTAGCTCTTACTTCTTTGCCTTCCCTGGGAGGTGCAAAACACCCTTTCTTCTCAGCTCACTCTGCCTGGTGCCAGCTGTGAACTAACAGCAGAAGCAAATTTTCCTCAGTGCCAACACCTACATGACTTATTCATTTGAAAAAGGCAGTCCATGGCTGACGTCTGACATGGCGCAGGTGGTGGACCTCGGCCTCAGAGGGCTGGGGCGGATGGTGGAGGGACCAGGAACTCTGCCAGGAAAGGTGCTGGTGTGCGCTGACACCACTCCCGTGAGTCTTTATTTTTGGTACCTGTTCAAGACTTTCACCGAAATGGGGAATTAAAAGCCTGAAGGAACAGAATGACAATCAGATTTTACTTCCTGAATAACACAGGCTTAACCATATGGCCTGTGTTGCTCCCTATACTGTCTATAATAAAAATCCCTGAGAGTAATTTAATGACAAGTTAAAGGGTAGAGGTTCAGCTAATATCAATACAGTCGAAATCTGCTGGACCGGTAAGGTTTCATACAAAAGTTTGGTTCAAAGGCGGCGTGGATGTAACAAGCCATCAGAGCAGGTACAGCATGAATGACATCAGTAGGGTGCGTACTCAACAGGTTGAGAGTTAAGACAGTTGTTGACAGGATCATGAGCGTGCAATAATATCGATGGCTCTGTGACCTTTCATGCCTTCAGCAGAGGCACAAAAAAAAATGTATAAGTACTGCTAGGAACATTTGCAGACCCCAAACTGGACAAGTTTTCAACGAGGATAAGGACAGGGCCATCAAAGGGAGTGAGCTGAGCTGCAGTGGCTGTAAAACAGTTACAAAACTCATCAAAGGTCTGAAGAAAGTCCCTGGTCACAGGGCTGGCAAGGCTGATCTATGGGGTTTATCAAAACAAAGGGAAGTCTGAGGGATAAACTGATTGCCATGCATGAATATCACTTGGGGAAGCGGGGAACGCAGGACAGAAAAGAGATCTTTACCACTGGGGGAAAAACCCATAATCAGCTGGATGCCAAAGCCAGATGATTACAAATTAGAAATAAAGAAATCATTTTTAATAGCAACGGTGATTTGCCCTTGCAACGAGCTGCCAAGGAAGCCATGGATTCCCTAGTCCTTGATGCCTCTGAGCAAGACTAGATCTCTTGCAGGAGGAAATGCGATAATCAAATTGAGTGACTAGGCTCAGTACCAGGATAAATGGGTGAAACTCAGTAATCCCTGATCTATATGAGGTCACTCTAAATGATCTAATGTCCCTTCTGGTCTCTGGCTCTGTGAAGCTATATCACCACGTAAATGTCATCACACCTGCTCACTATATGTGTGATGACTTCCTAGTCCTTCCCCAGGCTGTTCATTCACATGAAAACGACAACTATGGCATTGACAATTTCAACTAAAAATATCTGAATACCTATTTCCCCTGGGTTTCCTCCCCTGAACCTGTTTCCCTGGGCACTCCTGTCCAAATCTGTCCTCCAAACTTTCTTGGTACATCTGTATCTTTAATAAAAGACCAAGAGCCCTCACCAAAGCCTGCGTTGCACAGGCGGTAGCACAGCTTTGCTCAGTGAACGTGCTGCACAGGCAGTGGAGCCTACCAGGGCTCCTGAGCAGCCCCCTACAGCAGCACCGAGCAGGGAGCTAACAGGCAGAATACCAGCAAGTTCCCCACAAACACTGGTGGCCGCATCTTGTGCTCAGGCCCCAGTGGCTTCAGACGGATTGAAGACCACTGTTAAAGACCAGAGCTGGCTATTCCTTGCTTGTGCTACTGAAGAGTTTACAGTGAGCTCCTCTGGCTTTTCAAGGGTCAGCCTCCTCATTTAAGAAAAAATATCCCATGTGTGTGCCTTTCAGCAGAGGTCTGAGATACTTCCAAAGCTACCACCTACACGGTCCATCACACCTGGCCTCAACAATTGTCTGAACCTCCCTGGTGCAGCCCAGGTGTCCCTGGATGACAGGGAGAAGAGCTCAGCACATCCCTCTCCACATCCCTTCCTTGAGAAGCTGCAGATGTTGGCCCGCAGCCTCCTTTTCTCCATGAGACCAACCCAGCATGCTCAGCCACTCCTCACAGAACATCCCTTCCAGCTCTGTTACCAGCTTTGTTGCCCTCCTCTGGTCACCTAATGGGTGGTGGAGACCCCAGAGAACAGCTGACGCTCCTATGGGTCCCAGCAGAAGGTGAGTGTGATGTGCTTAAAACCGTAAGTATAAACAGCCAGCAGTCCAAGCCATCTCTATGCTTTACCTGGACGAGCCCATCCTGGACAGAATTGCTCCAGATTCACATGAGCTTTAGGTGACATGTCCAGGGAAGATTCTCAATCCAGAGCCTGAATTCACACTTTCTGCAATGAGCCAGAGGACAATTTTCTGCTCGTTTTTCACCCTGGAATATTCTCTTTCCCCATTCCCTTTCAGTCCAGTCTCTTGTGTTTCCTTGGCTGTTTCTGTAGGGACACAAGTGAGGCCATTCCGCAGGAAGTTTGTGTCTTTCCTGCAGCTGCATATCACCCAGTGTGTGCCGGGTTTCCTGGTCCTTCTCACTGGAGACATGAGTTCATTCAGGCTCCCTCCAGCTAATCACTAACAGGCATGGAAAAAAACCCTCACACACCAGAGGAGAACATAAACATCAATGTGATGTGCACAAGCTTATGAAGACAGGACTATGTGAAACACATGGTTCCATTTTAATAAATACTCTTACATTTCCAGTGATTTTTTTTTTTATGGCTTGTTACTGAGCTGTGAATAGCAGCGCTTGTATTGTTGTTATTGTTGTGTTTTATGAGGACAATACCATGTCCATAGTTGCAGACATCAGATATTTTGGTGGGGAAGATAAGCTTCCAGCAAGAACCCTTGGCTCCTGCCCAGGTGTCTATTAACTCCTTCTGGGATTGCTCAGGGTCTGACAGCCAGGGGCAGACAACAATGGAGTGGTCAAGAAGCCCCATATGCTCTGAAATATTTTATCTCATCTTCCTTCTTAAATAATTTCAGCCCCTACAGTTGGATGCTTCAAAGTCCTTCATGCTTTCTTTGTGCTCACAAGCAATTTCCTGACAGCCTTTGGCGTGCAGGGAAGAGGCTCGTCTGCCTGGCAGAGACAAAAGAAGGTGGACGTGTGTAGCATAAAGGCTCATATAGCTCATAAATCTCTGTGAGCCTCAATGAACTAGTGTTTGATCAAACTTGAGGGAGAATGGGGAAAAGTAATAGGGAAAAGATAAACTTTTCTCCTTATACAGACACATGTAGCTTCATTAACAGCCTCTGTAGCTACAGGGGTGAAATCTGGAAGGGCAAACTGACACAAGGTAAGACCAGATGTGGGGGCCGGACTCAACTTGCCTGAGCTTCAGCACGGGGGATTTGGTGTCTCCAGGTGTGAGAGGGGTTCTGCTCTCTTGTCCAACATAGCACCCGACACCTTCCTCCTCTGCGGGTGTCCCAGAGTTTACCGGAGCCATGGGCTAGGACCAGGTTCATCTGAGGTGACACCCAGATACCTGCAGACAGTGCTGGGAAAGGGAAAGTGCAGAGGCAAGTTCAGTGAGCTGGGTCAGCCACATGCCAGAGCCCCTGGAAGGCAGCGAGACACAGTCCTGCTTGGCTTCTCCCAGTAAACCTTGATCACAAGGCTCAGGGTGATCTTTGGAGAAGAAGAGACACCCCTTGTAGCTGCCATTGTCAGGGAGCCCCAGCAGTCTATTTTCTTATTTATATATAAATATATTTATATATAAAGCAAAGGTCATTTGCTTTATCAGGATGTGATCTCTAGATGAAATAAATGTATGGACTGGTATTTTGGGGAGAAAGGAGCTCAGCATGCTGAAGTTCAGGATGGCTCTTTGGGTACAAAGTCATGGGTCTGGACTGCTGTTGTTCCTCCTCCTCCCAAGTCTGGCCATTCTGTGTTTGCCAACCTCCTCCATCACAGCAGCGTTGTTTCCACTTCAAAAGCCCCACCAAATACAATCCAGCCTGCATAGGCCCTGGTCTACAGCAGAGTGTAAACAGGCAGACCTCCTTCCAGGCAGGGCCAGGAGGCCAATTTGTGAAGACATCCCAGGAATCCTGCCTGAGGGCTAAAGCATCCATGGCTGGAGGGGTGGAACCCCAGAAAAGACATGTTTTCTGAAATGCTTTATTAATTGTTGTTGGTTTTAACACTGGACCACGAAATACTGTCTTTCTGGGTTAAGATTAGACAAGAGTTTTCAGGTAAAGACCAAAAGAAGAAAACAGTTATACTGCGTGGAGCAGGACTGTGAGACAGAGGGCCAGCAGCTCTACAAAGGTGAAAAGGCAATCAGACACCTCACCAACACAGCAGAAGAGGGCATATGCAGGGTGTGGAGAGCCAGGCATGTGCCTGGTTACAGATTCCCCAGCACCTCTCCTTGCCATTTCTTATTTAGCAGCAGCCTCCTACCGTGTGCCTGGGATTCCAGCTGCTTGGTGAAGTGAATGAGCATGGGCGGTCAACAGAAAGAAAGAAGGAAAATTCAAGCTAGATCTAATCCCAGTGCTTCGGGACTGTCTGAATCAGCTCTGCCAGGAGCCTGTAGAGGATCATAGTTACTTGTTCATAGTAAAGGCTGAATGCGCTTTTCAAACCATTTATTTATGTATATATATTGCTTGGGGAAAGGAATCAAATTAAGCAAAAAGTAAATATAACAGCAGGATTTTAATCTTTCCCAGTGGGTGGATGAAACCTAGACTAACGCAGAGAGAATATTCAGATGCCTAGAATATTCTTGGAGACCTCTGCTCGCTGCCATTCCACTGCCTGCATCCTCTGCAAGACCCTTCAATCCCACCAGCCTCTTTTTCTGCTTCCTGTTTTATTCCTGTTATATTGTCTTGTTCGTAAGCAGGGAAATGAATCTGCTGTAATTGCTTGTTTTCCCCATCACTAAAAAGAAGTGTCCTGGAACAAACCCCACATGCTCAGCACTGATCATATAGTGGGTCTGCCCATGTAAAAAGGGAGAGAAATCCCTCAATAAACACTCCTCAGGCTGTAGGAGCTAGGAAAGGACTCAGGTCCCATCCCAGGGCTGCTGATTCCTTTGCTGTTTTGCTGTGCTGCATCACCTCCAGCACTCGCTAGGCTGGGATATGCAGCCCTCTCCTACTGTGCTCCTTTCACAGCTGAGCCCCATGCTCTCCCCCTTCCCTCTTCCCTCCCATGTTGGACAGTACTATGTTTATTTTGGTATTAACTAGAAAAGCCTGTTTTCTGCTGGCTGCAGGGAAAGAGACTTGGTTGAATGAGAGGGAAGGGGACAGAGGAAAGCACACAGGTTAAATGAGGAGCAGCGTGTCTCCTAGCCCTAAACATCATCCAGACATCATGGGTGCCATGCCACACTGGCATTCTGAGAGACCACAGGCAATCTCAAGGGGAAATCAGGCTTTTCCAGCTTTCACCAAAATCAGTAGGATTCTGCCCACTTCCTAGAACATTCCTGGAACTGAGGATCGCAGAGGTGCAGTTCTCCAAAGCCATCACGTTCCATGTGGAGAGCTGCCACGGCGCTGAGCTCAGGGCTGCGCTCCACTCGGAGCCCAGGACTGCATCCAAGCTCTTGGCCACTTCCCCACTCCACTCGTTTGGATCTGCTGGAGATAGTCTAAGCACTTCTCCCTCCGTGCTGGGGAGAAAACACAGAAGTCCTGCTTTTTTCCAGTGGGCCACTGCAACATGGCAAACCAGCTTGGAAGAGATGCACAGGCAGTGCCTTCACAGCTCAGGAGGAGAACAGCCCACCATGCTCAAGGAGCAGCAGCCGCAGGTATCGCCACATTGCAATTACACTACACAAATGCCGCAGTGGTGCACGCACACGATCGAGATGGGCTGTTCCTCATCCACCTTGACTTCAGTTTAAAATAACCCTGCCTTTAATAATTCACACAAGGAGAACACATCCTGTTGCATATATTGGGAATTCAAGAAGCATGACAAATACAAATCACAACCTGACACATGGAGATGAGTTCTGCACTTCAGTTGCTCTGTCAACACACTGGTACATGGTGCTGCAGTGGTAGAAAACCGGCAGGTAAGAAACGTGTTCTGTGCCAGGCTGGGGTGCAGAAGGACTTGTTGCCTCTATCCACAGTGCTACAAGATTGTGAAAAACTATTATAGGGTCAATCTCTCACTTCCTTTGCCACTTCCACACCTCTTGTGTTACTGCATCAGATTTCAGCTTCCACTGGAGCAGGCCCTGGGAGGCAGTTTACACTCAGACACTGCACTGTCTCCTGCGCTTTCCTTAAGTCAGCTGATGAGAAATTTCCAGTATTAGCTCTACGCACCTCTGCCAACCCTGCCTATAAGGCAACAAGATTTACCAGCCAGTGATAACCATGGCCCTGGGCAGAAGCACAGTATATTAGATAACCTGATAACTGCAGCTACACTTAACAAAGCAAACGGAGACTTCAGAATAACATGAGCGAATAGGGGCCCACGAAAACCACCCTAACAAAGCAATTTAATTGCCTCCATTCACAGAATAAAAGCTTAGAAGAGACAAAATACACTGGGAGTCATCTCTCTCCACTTTATTAGCATGTTTGATATGGTTCACAGCCTCAGAGAGAAACCAAAGAAATACCTAGCTACTGGGAAATGGATACGAAATACATTAAAGGTGTGAACACAGAGCAATTGTGAATGGGTCAGTGTGATGCCAAGAGAGGGAGCTGGGAAGATCACACTGCTGGAGGGATCAGAGGATCTCGAGAATTTCAGGTTCACATGCAATAGAGCAACCAAAATCCAGTCGGGTTTAGCAACTGGCTTGGAAATCTCCCAGGAATCTCTGGTTTCCGGCAAGCTGGAATAAAACAAACCATTGTCATGGTATTTAGCCTTTGTGTTCAGATAAAACTAAGAAGCAAGGGAGCCTGAATTTGCTATTTGCATAGCGAGTGAGCAGAAGTTTTTCACAGCCCAAGAACGCTGCATTTCTGGTCAAAGCTTATGCCAGCTTTTGGGCTATTTATTCTGATGCAAATTATCTTTTCCAGCTACCGTGCTGACAGACTCAGTTATTCCCTAGAAGGAAGGGCTGGAATCAAACTCAGGCTGACCCATGGAGGCGGTACTAAGAACACATGAGAAACACAAAACCCCCACTGCATTCAGAACAGCTAAGGCATGCCAGAGAAATGGGAGAAGCTGGAGTCCAGGAAAACTGGGTAAGTCATGCCCACTGACCAAGAATATCCCTATGAAAATAAACCTGAAAGTAGCTACTAGCTGTGTGGCCAGGACTGCCAGAAACCACCAGTTGGCCACTACTGACAAAGTAGCTGTCAGATCTGGAAGAAGTTATGACATGAGCAACGTCTCTCTTCTGCCTGAAGTGTTGCCTGGCTTCGGCCTCAGCTCAAGGTCATCTTTTGACTTGACTACTATTACTGGTTCTGTCTGGGATAAAGTTAATGTTCTTCGTAATAGCTCGTATGATGTTGGTTTGGATTTGTGACTAAAACAGCATCGATAACACATCAATGTTTTAGTTATTGCTGAGCACTGCTTACCCAGCACCAAGGTGTATGCGATCACCAGCCATGAGCCCTGCTTGGTTCTTCGCTTACCCTGGAATTTCTAAAACACTGAGTGTCCAGCTGTACTTCCAATCCCTTAACAGGACAAATTTTTAAAGTGGCCTGATTTGGGGGATGGGGATAAGGTCATCTCTGTAAGGCTGGATTTCACTGTGACTGTGGCCTTTCTTTTACTTCTAACATCACTGGTTCTTGTATCAACACAACGTAAGGTTAACAAGTGTTGGGTTTGCTCTCAAGCTGGTGGTCCATGCAGTTTCCACAGTTACGTTTTCCTTATAAAAAGTCACTCTGCTAATCCCCCTGCCTGTGAGCCATGCGGCGCACAGCTGCATACCCCAAAGTCAGACAAGCCATTACAGTTCTCGCCCATTTGCAAACGCTGTACTTTGGCACTGTCGGCCACAGCATGATCCATCTGCTATTGACTTTGAGTCACTAATGGTTTTGGTGTCATACGCTGCTATACTGGGTTTACCAATCATGTAAACCAAAGTGCTGCCCCCCCTTTCAAACCCTTCACGTCCATTGGGGAGTCTCCTTTGTATTGATTTTATTGACTTTATTAGATGACCTCCAGCAGTTACTGTGTCTGAGGCTCAAGCCATCGCTTAAATTTCCTGCCATCATCCTTTGCAGTCCCTAGACTGCAGTTCTGGCAACGCTTCTATCCATTGCCTTTCCTGACCTAGAGCACTGCTCTAAGTTGCTTCTAATTAAACAGAGTTGTGTTTAATTCAGCCATTGCTCAGCACCTGACAGGGCTGCTCCATTCAATATCAAGGCTCCAGCTCATCTTCATCATGTTACATGGGTCACTTCACCCCCTAACGACCTGTTTCCAGCTGCTTCCAGCCCTCCTGGAAGGCCAGCTGCAGGGTGGGAGGCCACAGGGTAACGTGTCCAGCCAGTCCTACAAGATGAGGAAATGGTGCTCCCAAGAGGCTCGGATGAGACACACCTTCAGAAATATGTATGAGCAAGACCAAGGTCATGATATATTGTACACCTTAGCAGAAGGCTGATGAAGGAAATTCTTGGCTCACACTTAAGGCACTTTTTCCAAAGCGTTTGTCACTGGCACTCCCATCAACACATATTCAGGCTGGAAAAATCTGTCCAACATATAAAACAACGCTGCATCCCCTCTCTGTGTTTGTTGTTACGTTGTTCTGCTTTGGTCTAACCCTTAAATAATCTCCTCCAGTGACAGAAGCTTTTATTCACCTCTCTTGTATAGGGAGACCTCTGTTTCAAGTGGAGTACAGATCTTTCAGGAGGGAGAACTCATATTTGACTAACTTGCTTGGAAAAAAAGTAAAAGCTATAACAGTCTTGGAAATTCTGAAATGCAACCACCACCCACACATATACACAGACAAACACACACACACACTCTGAACCTCTAATCTGGAGGAAAATAAAGGCATTTTGGAAATAGCATTGGCACTTCCCTTGGTGCCTTTAGTGAAAACACAATTTTGTTTGAGCCTTGTAAAAAGAAGAGGGGGGAAAAAAACACCGAAGAAACAGAGATCTGAAAACCCAAGAGTTACAGGTACACAAAAATGGCCACACTGAATTCCAAGGTCCTCCTACGAACGGTGAACAGATGCCACAGAGGAAGTGCAATCAGAGGGATGAAATACAGTGTCTCCTCAGTGCCTCACCCACTAAAGATCTAGGAAGAGTTAAATACATTCATGGACTCTCTGAATCTGTAGGTTACACTATTTCTTTGCTATAGGAAATATAGTAGCTTCATCCAATGCCCCAGTCAGGTTTTTAGAGCATTCACCTCTAAATTGACTAGTAGATGCAATCAAAAACTGCTCAGAAATTATCTTCCAAAGTCTTGGCTAAGGGCTGCTTACTAATGGCAAAAAGAAACTCAACAGAAATTAATTACCAGCACCACTCTAAATTCAACCAGATCCTAGCTCACATACAGAAGGTTGCAGCAATTTGTGATCTCAAAGAACAATCACATCTCCAAGACACTCTAAACCAAACAAATTTAACGATGCCTCCTGCAAGTCCCCTCTGAAAGAAGAACATCTGTTTCCTATGCAGTGGGGAGATATCCTACAATCTAATGGATTTTGGAAGATTAGGACGGTAACAGAAGACATTTGCAATTTTTTAGTATCCTAAAACTTTACTTTTTACTTTCAGGAAGCCTGAAACAAAGAAGTTAGAATCCAAGTATGAATGTGTGTCTCATGTAATAAAATTGGGACTAATAAAGATCACCAGGAATCACAGAAAAGCAGGAATAATTTACATATCCCTTATCAGCTGGAAAACATTGCATAATCTGGACCTTTCTGACACCATTATTAGCTTTGATCCAGAGTTTCTGCATGAAGAGAGGTGAGCTCAAATGTTACTCCGTGTCTTGGAGATCACAACAGTTCACGGAACAGTTCACAAAAAGTGAAGCACCAGAGGTTGGGAGGCTTGCGCCCAGTTTGTGCAGGTATTGGTCCCTAACCACAAACTCCAGCAAGAAACACTCAGCCTAAATTCGGAGGCGTCCTGGCACCATCCACTCCCCTCACTTCTTAGCTGACTCTTAAGCACCCACATCCCCACATTTCCTGTCCTCCCAGTTGTGATCACAGAACCCAAACCTAAAAAAATACAGCCCCTTGAGAATTCTAGAAAGGGCTCTGTGAGGAACAGCTGTCTCTAACTACAAGGCAGGGTCCCCAGATCCCAGCCCCAACTGCAGGATTGGAGAAGGATACGGATCACTGGAAGCTGGAAACTCACCCAGCCTTGCAGTGCTTGTGGACAGCCAAAACTTGGCTCTGAGGGCAATTGTTCTTGTTGCTTCTGACATGCTGAAGGATCAGAGCTCCTGGGGGGGGACGACGGGGGGACGACAGTCATACCGTGTGGTCTTACTGGGTTTCCAGCTCTCTTTGGAAGGTGGGTGATGGTATGCAGAGAGAAGACCCTTACCTTCCTTAGGGCTCCTTGGACTCTGTGTCCACAAAATGATCTTAAGGGTCTTTTCCAACCTAAATGTTTCTATGATTATCCTCATCTTAGAAGAAAGAAGCTGGGAGTGGAGGAGAGATCAGTGACTTGGTAGGCGGTGAAAAGAGAGCAGATCATGAGCAGGACCATTAGAGCAGACAAAGCCCAGGTCCAAGGCCAGGCAACACATAGCTGGGCCTGGCTGGACTGAACTGACATGCACAGCCACCTTAGAGGAGCAGAGCCAGCCCTGCAGCCATGCCCCCAAAAAGCCAAGGAAGACTGTCAGCTCGCTGGGCCCCCTTCATCTGCAGGTGGACATGGTCAGCACAGCATGGGTGAAAGAGCAGGCAGAGCTGAGTGGGTTCCTTGCCCCTTTCCACTGCTTCTCAAGGGTGTCTCTGGTCTCTAAGCAACTAAGGCTGGCACTACAGAAGGGAAAGTTCAGCTCAGAATATGTCCAGACTGAATCTGGGTGTTGTCAACTATTTCTCTGCTGAACCCCTTTCCAGAGACATCTGTGCAGGTGAAGCAGGTCCTAAAGAGCTCTCAGCTCTGCTTATTCTCTGGTGGAACATTCTGTGCTCTTCCCATCCATCTTCCCTATTTTTCTGTGTTTTAATAAGTCAATGAGCTAATTTCTGCGCTAGAAGGAAAAGCCTGGGTGGAAACCTTGCGTCAGAGTGCTGAACAGAGCAGGAAGGGATGTGGCGTCATTCTTGCTGGTGTTGGACACCGGTCTGACTTCATGGAGCTGTCCATGTGTTGGAGAAGACGCTGGCTGTGCACTCTTAATTCCTCTCTAAATATCAAAACCAGATTAAACAAGCTAAGTCTCATGGCATCCATAAACCTGATCTTGTGAGGGCTGCGGAGTCCTCCCGGTGCCCCAGGCAAGGGGCTTCAGGTCTGATGAGCCCAGTTACTACCCAAAATGCACATCAAAATGAACTGAGTCCCAAGACATTCAGCCCCTGTCGAGGCTGGGGCAATGTCGCCTTATGTTTCCATGTGCTGGGTTCAATTCCGAAAGGAAAGTATGCTACTAAAGCCACACAGCCCTCCTGCTCCTTTTGGGACTGAACCAAAAATGTACCTCCCCTCCCCCTGCATTTCCCCTCGACACACCTTTCCTTCCACTGGAACATAACCCCAAATAAGATGTTGGCCTGACATTAAAGTAAAATGTATAAATATTTTTTAAAAGAGAAGAATTCCTGCCTCTCTAACAGTTTGCTCCAACTAATAGGTTTCAGATGTCTCACATACTTCATTCATTCAGCCCCATTCAGTCTCCTAGGAGCCCCTGCTGTATTTATTAAACACAGCAATTGTGGAATGTTCAGCACTTACAGAATAAAACACACCATTTTTTTTTCCAAAAGAGCGTAATTAGAAAGCTTTGTGAGTGACCTAAAACTGTCATTCTGGTTCCAATCCCACTGCCCACTCCAGCATTCTGCAGCTGTCCCAAATGCTATGCCACAGCTTAACCCCTACAGGACTGTACAAGCCCCCAAGAACACTTTTTTTTTTCCTCCTTAGCAAGATCATTTTGCCGCCTTCCCGGAGCACCTCCATTTCACTGTGTTATTATTAAGCGTGTACTTTCGGACACTTGGCTCTCAAATGCATCTTGTCTCTGCAGCCTCAGTAACTCTTCCCACTGCTCGATGCAAGAGTCAAGCCCTGAAATCCTGCAGGATGCCAGTGCTAATTTCAGCAGCAAAGAGCTGGAGAACACGAGATCTTTCCTAGAGGGATTCAAATGGATGCAGACATAATAGAAGAGCCATTTTTCATTACAATGCTGGCAGCAAGAGCAGAGGAGGATGTCTGGGCTAGAAGCATTGTAGAGAGGCAAGAGATGGAGTTTGTTCCAACAAAGTAACCTGCCAGCACTGGGTGATGGGTCAGAACAGTTTGCTGGAGTCTGGAATCATCCCAGTCCTTCTTTGAGGAGAGGCACATGAAAAGCAGATCTTAAAGCCTCTGAGTCTGGGCTGCGAAGATCTGGTGGAAGCCAGCAGCGGAGAAATGGCCTTTGCTTAAGGCCACATCCAGTTTGTGTGACCGATGTGTTTCTGTCAGGGGCTTGAGTGCACAAATAGGACTATTTTAATAGCCCCCAACCAGCCTTGCCTGGGGCCCCTGGGCCAGGAGCTCCATTTCGGCTCCATCCTGCCTGAATTATGTCCAAGGTGAGCCTGTCCCCAGCTCTGTCACTGGTGGTCTGGACTCTGGCTACCATCTCCACCTGGGCTCTGGTGGGTGTGCACCCTGCCTGGAGAGCTGTGGTGTCCTTCTCACCTACTGCTCCCTGTACTCAAGGGAGCAGCCAACCCTCTCCCAAGAAATCTGGAGGTGCAGAGGAGGCAACTGGAATGGGCAGCGCAAGAACCAGGACATGGGAAAGCCGCTCTCTAGGAGTAAGCATGGCTGGGAGGGAGCAAAGCACTCAGGTGAGACTCACTAGACCTGGGCAGGCATCAGTAGTAAGAAGGGGGCTGTAGGTGCTGCCCTAGGAAAGGCTCATGGCTGTACAGCTTCTGACTCTTGCTGCCATCTCCAGACCCCGTGGGACAGAGCAGGATTTTGCCACATCATCAGCAAGGCCTGGGGAAGGCAGTAAGGACAAAAGGGTTTAGGAGAGCTGCGATCTCCCCAGTTGGCAACTTGCTGCCCATAAATGTCCTTGCAGAACTGTGGAAAGTGCCCCTCTGTCGTCCTTCTTTGTGTGACTGGAGGAGCCTTCCTCATGCCCTTCATCTCCCCTTTTACGAGCTCTGATCACCACATACTGTGCCACTGCTGTGGGCTTTTCCCTCCTGCAGTGGCAGCAGCATCACTGTAACAGCCGAGTCCTAAATAAACACATCATGGGAAGACTGACCTCTCCCCAAAGGTGTTATGATTCATTTTTCACCCTTTTTTGGCTGAAGAGCTCCACACCCATGCCCACATGGGAGACCCCCTAGTTCATGGGAACTGCACTGGTGTCACTGTTTCCACATTACTGCCCACTTCAAAGACCCCAGAATAAGTCTTGTCCCAGACACATCCCCAGGGGAGTCATTGGTTTAGAGTCAGGATCCTTGATTATTAGTCCCACTGCAGGAGGTTATACAGGAATAGATGAATACTAGTGTGCTATAAAATGCACCACATGTGCTGAGAGTCACTTCAGAGCAATCTTAATGCTTCATTACAGCACTCTCTATGGAAAGCATATCTGTCACAGGACAACTCCTGGCTCTGATCACTTCCAGGGGGTTCCCACCTTTCCTATATTTTCCACCGTCTAATTGTACAAAAAGCAAAACACTCCCAGGACCCCCAGTTCCTGGAGTATTGCAGACGCTCTGGCTTGCTCCCTGTCCATCTATCCTGTTTTAGCACTGCCTGGTAGCATCATATCAGCCCTTCAATTCCCCGCAGCCAGTCTCCTTCACATCATCTTGGAGTGTTCCTTTTCCTAAATTTCACATAACTGTAAATCAGATCCCACTTGTCCACCACTTGCAGTCAATATAAAGCAATTAGCAATCAGATTAATTCTCTAGTGTGTTCAGACCCCTCCCGAGGCACTCATTTCTACTTATAGAGTATCTATCCACACCCAGGTGCCTAGCTAAAACTGGGATATCTCATGTATCACTGCCCTGGGAACTCCAGAACTAGACAAGGGAGTGAAGGGAATTTCCAGGATGCCGCAGGAATTTTCAGGACAGTTTTCTCATCAAACTCTCCATGTCAAAATTCCCAGCTTGCTTGGAAATGTCTTTTGGTACAAAGTGAGAGCGTGAAGACTGCCGTTTTGACCCCCTGTGGGCAAAGGATACCTCTTTCCTTTTTCTCAGGGGCACCTGGTTATCTGCTGTCCTGGCCGGGCTCTCATTTCCCCAAGCTGGGACCATCTATTTGCGTGAGCAGTGCCCATTTACCAGGGGTTGGACTGGATCACCTTTAAAGATCCCCTCCAATCCAAACTATTCTATGATCCTACCAACAATTCTACTTTGCCAGTCCTACAGGGACCTTGCTTGTCAAGCTGTGTGGCTGCCTCCCTTCTCCTGGCAAAAGAACTCCTGAACAGCAGGATGAGGGAATGGATGCAAGGAACAGCACAACATTGTTACAGGGGAAGGGTGTTCCTGGGGGTTCCCTTGGAAAGCGATAAGATTTAGATGCTCCCAGTGCTCATTCAGGGCTCAACACCCCTGAAAAGCCTCCTCAAGAACCTTCTACACAGCTGGAAACACTGGAAGGTGGAGAACCTGGAAGACCGTTGGGGCACTGGCTGTGCCAAGCTCCCTCCCCTTCCTTTTGTGATTGACCAAGGAAAAGGAGCAGAAAGTAGGGGCCAGTGCTGAATGCAAGGAAATCCAGCTGAGCCATTTCTGACTGTCACATGGGTGTGATGCTGATTATTCTGCTTGACTGAAAAGTTTTTACTCCATCGTGCTTTCAGACACGAACAAAGTTCTTCCCAGGAAGGGTATGGCCATCAATTGATCACAGTCTAGCCTCTGCCTATTATTCCCTCCGAGAACCACGGCAGCCCCAGGGAAGTATACAAGGAGTTCCTTATATACCTCCTTCCCTCAAAACTCAAGCCAGTGATGCTGCTGGGTACCAGCACAGGTATCTTATAGCCACATCCCAAGCAGGTTTTAGAGAGGTTTTTCACAGTGCTGTCTACAGAGAAGGTTCCTTTGAGGACCAAGTCACACAAACCCCAACACGGAGCACAACCCCAGTTAATCAGATGTTAAAATGGTACAAACACAACTGGAAAATATGCTGCATTGAAAGGCCAGTATATTCAAATTCCTTCTCCCTAATTACATGTGATTGCTTTTTGGCGAACGCTCAAACTGCCAGAGCAGTGAGGTTTTACAAACATTCACATAGGCATTAGATCATTGTTTGAATGAGTTATTGGCAGCCCAAATCAGAAGTAAAAACATAGTTTAAAGAAGACCATATTGAACAGGGTGAAGCTGTCTACTTTCATGTCTCCTGATTGTCTCTGGACACCCAAGATCCCCTCTAGCTTCATGTCACTCATACCACAACAGCATTCACTGATATGGATGTCATGTTTTTGTGGCGTTCTGACACAGACTCGTCACTCACACAAACAACAGGCCATAGAGGGATTCCTTTGCCTTACTGTAGAGTGGAAATGCAGGTTTGAAATTTATGTGGTGTTCAGGGAGGACGTTGTGAGCACCCAAAACCTGAGATGGCTCAGAGTGCAAGCAGCTACAGACAGCAACTGTAAGCCCACACCGACATACACTGGCGATCTTCACTGATCTGCCCCTTTCCTCTCTGTATTTTAATAGCCACTTTTTGCTTCACTCCAGTGAAATACATCCTTGCCTCTGCTGGAACAGTTTGACAACAAGGGATCAAAGATCTGAGCTCTGGAGCACTATGCCATCCTCTAGCAAAACCTTTCATAAAAAGCAGGTGGTAACTCAGCCCCATGGCAAAGCACAAATGGGAACTAACGTAGAATCCACTGGTCCCTCAGGTCAGTACCAGTGCCTGGAGAAAGCCACCTGAGGCAAGAGGATGGAAGACCCACAAAAGAAGAAGACTGCAGACCCAGCGGACCAGACTGCACAGGGTGAGCTGACATTGCACCAGAGCCACACCACAACATCCCTGTAGCACAAGGCTTGGGTTCAAGCCTTTCTGTTCAGCCTGTGCCACTACCGGTGCCTGCTGCCAGCTGCTGCCATCAGGGAGTCCCTGCACCACTGAGGAAAAATTAATGCCAGTTGTAGGGATGAGTCTGTTCTCCACAACAGTCAGGTGGTGCAGAGCTTGAGAAGAGCCTCTGGCAGCTTGGCTGGTGGATAGAAACACTCTGAGCCCTGGCAACCGACCAGCCTGGAGTACTGCATGGCATGGCTTCTATCCCAGAGGCCCTTGCAGGACACCCTTGCCTTACATGTGCTTCCTAAATTAGATCTCCTGAGGCCAACGTTGGCCTTTTAAGAGAGAGGTGAGCTTGTTAGTAACCAACGTTATCCATTAAACGTGAATCAGCAGGTTTTATTAGACTTGGAAGTGCTGTAAAAGGAGAAGAGGGAGGGTACAACATCATGAACCTACTCACCTCCCCAGTGGAGCCCCTCTGCCTGGCACAGAGGGGTTTTCAGTCAGGCATTCTTGCAGGTTACTGTAATTGTTAAGTCACCTAATGCTGTTAAGTTACAGCAAGTCCCAGACTAAACACAGGAGCCTTGTGAAGGTGCAAGAAGATAGAGACAAGGTTTGTAAAGGGCAGCTCCCCAGCAGGCCCCTTCTCCTGAGGCCAAAGAGAAAGGAAAACTCAAGCTGTAAAGTATCTATCTGAGGACTGCCAAGCTCTCCACCCAGGAAAGTCAGGGTATGCAGGCTCCTGTCTTACCAAATCATTTTAGCCACACACTTCCTGCCTGCCACCAGCTGTGCTGCTGGCACACAAAACCCCAGCTAAATCACATCATGACACAGGAGTGAAAAAGCACATGCATTGTCACTGGGACCCTAGTGATTCCCTTCATGCAGATCCCTTCCACAACGTGCTCAGAGATCACCCGTACCTGCTGGAGAAGGACCTTATGAACCTTTGGTCCATGGTTTCATTGACTAAGATGGCTGGCCTTGTAGTTGCATATGTTCTCATGTTCCAAGAGCTACCATTCCAGCTACAGAGACACAATAACCAAGCACACTCCGATTGCCTCAGGTTGCTGCCTTGTATTCCAAAAGCTCAGCTTCCATAAGGAGATTAATAAAAGTGGTGTATTTCAGTACAGAGAAAACTGCAGAAATAGAATCTGAATGTAAATGATGGAGAAACATCTGTGAAAGTTTTGAGAGCTGCCAGGCAACAATAAAAACTGCCCTGCCAAGGACATTTTTTAATCAGAATCCAAATTCAAAGATTTCTTATTAAGAAGGTATGAAGAGAAAACAAACAAAACTACACACGATGTTCAGATGACAGGAACCATCCTGCAAAAGCCCTCATTGATTTCCCATCATATTTTAGAAATAATGTGGAATTTATACAGCTTTAAACTGATTTTAGATTGCAAACCTTGCATTGCATTGCAAGCAATGGCTTTAAGATCTGAATCAACAGAAAGCTTAAAGATATGTCTGAATATTAACTAGTTCCACTCCAGCATCCTATGAGGTATTAGTTATTACTGTCACCCTAAATATACAGCAATTTTGCAGTAAAGCTGATGTCCTTCCTAAGGTCATACACTGATGCAAGTGATGGAGCCAGGAAGAAAAATAACTGGTCAGGGCTTTTAAATATAAAGCAACTCTGCCTCCCTGAAATAAGTAATGTAAATATTTTTTTTCTTGCTCAAACAGCAGAATCTACAAAATGCAAAGAATATCAGGTGGACTTTGTCCTCATATGTATAACCAATTTTTGTCATTGCCAGACCTTGTAAACATGCATTCCTAACCTGCACGCATTACTGACCCACTAGTTGCTCTAAACTGCACAGACTTCCCATCTCAGAGAACCAATCTGACTCTGTATATCACAATATTAGCTCAAAGGCTGTCTGGCTTACACAATTGCACCAGGAAAACCCAGGAGTTCAGCCCCATCAGTTTGGAGTCTCTTTTAGCGCGTTTTAGATCACCGAATGGACACACAATGGCCAACTGTCAGCGTGAGGCCAAAGGGAGCTGACATTTTCCCAGAGAAAAATGCCTTTGCTGTGTTTGGAAGGTTACACAGCTGTAAGTCAGACACAGAAGGAGCTGAAACCCTGGAGGGATTATTGCCTCAAACACACATGTCCTATGGAAGGAAACTCTCCTGTGGACTGACATACCATTAACTCCTGCTGGTGGGAGCCCACTCCTATGGCTGGACGTCCTTTACAGCCGCAAACTGCTGGTTGCTTGTCCTGCAGATAACTCTCGTCTCATCTCTGACCTAGCGACTTGGCCTGGCTTCTATTTATTTTCTCATTTTATAAGAAACAGGCTCTTCTCTGAACTCATTATTGGTGGGAATACTGGCGTGGTGTGAGGCTGAGACCCACACTGTACAGTATCAAATACTGGAGCGGGAGAACTGGAACTTGGTCTATCTTCCTCGGAAAAATCTCCGCTCTACGTGCTCCCAATCGTGCCATCAGCTGGAGCAAGACGGAACTTCACGGCATGAGATGAACGAGCCCTTTCCCAAAACGCCCTTTGAGGGCAGGTAGCACTGCCCGGGCCCAGGCAAAGCCCGGTGAAGGCTGGGGCTCTCTGCGGGTCAGGGGGACACTGCCCAGGCTCCTCTGAAGGCTGGCGAAGGTGCCGAGGAAATCTGGAGGGCAGCAGGGTCCTGGCAAGCCTGGCAATGGCCCCGGTGCTCTCTGGAGGGCAGCAGGACCCTGTGCGAAGCCTGGCAAAGCCCAATAAATCACAGAACAGTCAGGGTGGGAAGGGACCGCTGGAGCCCACCCAGCACGACCCCTGCTCCAGCAGGGTCCCCCAGCGCAGGCTGCACAGAGCCACATCCAGGCAGGTTGTGAATGTCCCCAGAGAAGGAGATGCCACAGCCTCTCCTGGCAGCCTGTCCCAGTGCTCCGTCACCCTTAAGGTAAACAGGTTCTTCCTCATAATAGAAAGTTCCATAACATAAAAGAAGTTCCACTTCTTGTGCTGCACTTTGTGTCTGTTGTCCCTTGTCCTGCCACTGGGCACCACTGAGAAGAGCCTGGCCCTGTCCTCTTGGCACTTGCCCTTAAGGCATCTGTAGGCATTCACAAGGTCCCCTCAGCCTCCTCTTCTGCAGCTGAGCAGCCCCAGCTTCCTCAGCCTTTCCTCCTCAGGGAGATGCTCCAGCACGCTCATCATCTTCGCAGCCTCTGCCAGACCCTCTCCAGTAGCTCCCAGTCTCTCCGGAACTGGGCAGCCCAGCACTGGACACAGCACTCCCAATGCTGCCTCACCAGGGCAGAGCAGAGGGGCAGGATCACCCCCCTCGACCTGCTGGCCACGCTCCTCATGCACCCCAGGATGTCCCAAGGAACAGCAGGTGACAGCAGGGCCATGCCTGTGCCTTTGCAAAGCCAGGTGAAGCCCTCGGTGCTCTCTGGAGGGCAGCAGGG
>JAVJGJ010000047.1:48780841-48791305 GCA_035590215.1 Microhierax caerulescens | reverse complement strand
CCTCCCAGCCCTCAGCTGGTGACAGCAGGGGCAAAGGCACCCCCATCACATGGTAAAAGGGGACATGTGCCCCCCAGCCTCACTCAGCCTCTTCCAGCCATGGGTCAGACAGTCCTGCCCCAAAGCACCCCAAAGGGTGAAAACACCCTCGTGGGTCCATCCCCTGTGGACAAGAAGCAACAGGGCGGCACAGCTGCCTTACCGCTGGCCCAGGACCGGCGCTGAGCAGCCTCTTGCAGGAAGTGCTGGATCAGAGCATTGCCCGTGGCCAGGCTGTAGTGTGTGGCATCGTGACCTGTGGAGTCCACCACGGCCACCCGGGCACCAGCATTGACGAGTACCTCCACCGTCTCCACACTGCCATTCTCACAGGCCAGCATCAAGGCTGTCCTGAGCAAAGTGATGAGACCAGAGGTGAGGGTGCCCACTCCCTCCATCTCCCTGTCCGCCTCCAGTCCCCACCAGTGCAGACTCACCTCCCCTGCAGGTCCTGGCTGTTGACAGCTGCACCGCGGTGCAGCAGGTACCGGCACAGCTCCGAGTGGCTCATCTTGGCAGCAAGGATCAGCGGCGTGGAGCCATCCTGGGCAGAGGCAGGTTGGGTGAGGATGTGCAGACAAGGTTCAGATCCCACCATGGGGCACCCTGCTCCCCTTATCTCCCCAATTTCCGCATCCCACTCCATGCCACTTCTCCCCAGGAACTGCCAGCTGCTGCCTTCCACCCCAGAAGCTGCTGCGTCGCAAAGGCAGCCCCAGCCCAGCCCCCTGCTCCTCTGCACGGCTCAGCAGAGCAAGAAGCAGAGGGATCTCACCTTGTCCTTGATGTTCAACGGAGCCTTGAAATCGCAGAGGATCTCTGAGCACGAGATGCAGCCACTGACCGCTGGGGAGAAGGACAGAAGCTGAGCACTCTGCCTCCCACAGGGACACGAGCAGGACAGGGCCCTGGCACTGTCCCTACTCACCTGCATGGTGCAGCGCTGTTCGGCCACTGCCATCAGCTATGTCCACAGGGCAGGAAGCCTGAGGGAAAGAGCCTGGGTTACAGGAAGATAAAGGACAAGATAGACAGTGTCTCCTTGGCATTGCTGGAGGACCAAGCAGGTGCCAGGCAGCACCACACAGTGCCGGGCAGAGCCAAGACCCACCATGCCAACCACCACCACTGAAAAGGGAGGTCAAGGACAGGGAGGACACCCGGCTGGCACAGCGCTCTCCCTCCCTTGCAGCACCATGCTCCCAGCCCCGGTACCTGCAGCAGCTTGCTGACACACTGTGGGTGGCCATGCTTGGACGCCAGATGCAGGGCAGTGTAACCTGGGGAGCGGGACAGACAGCGGGTCATAGAAATGGGCTTGTGACAGAGGGCATCTGTTGGGTGACAGCTGGGCAGACGGGCACACAGGAGGATCTGCTGGACTGGGGCTAAATAGAAGGGGACATCCCCAGGAGCACCATCGGCCAGTGCTTGAGTCCCCGTAGGAAGCTGGGATAATTTATAGCCCCTACAGGGGTGGCTGTCACCTCTGTCCCCTCAGCCTCAACACCTGCCAGCAGAGTGGTAACAATCGGGGAGTGCCAGTGGCCCTGGGTGTCCATGGCGTTAGCCAGGGGCGTGTGGTGGCAGTGCCCTCACCTGAGCTATCCTTGGTCATGGCATCCACACCGTGAGCCAGCATGGCTTCGAGGCAGTCCACGTTGCCCCGCATAGCAGCCAGGTGGAACCTGCAGCAAGACCAGGGGCTGTTGCACTCATGTCCCTGGCCCCCAGCCTTGTCCCCAGCCCTGTGTCCCCCGCGTGCCAGGGACTGGGTCAGCACTCACGCAGATTTGCCCTCCGAGTCCAGCTTGGTGGGGACCAGGCCCTTACGGACAAGGAGAGATGTCACCCTCCCGGCATCATTGTAGTCCACGGCTTGCAGAAGCTTCTCATCATTCTTGGTCCAGTCCTGGCTCTGCAATGAAGCCAAGAGGAGGCTGTGTTGGGCGTGCTGTCCCCAGGGACAGGCAGGGTGCTGGGCTGGGCTTGGGTGCCTGTCCTCATCCCCATCCCTGCTATCTTCCTCCCTTCCCGATCCCTTGGGGTGGCCATCTCTGGACCAACCCCCTTCCCAGGTGCTGTGGCGTCTGGCCCCCAGTATGGAGGGTTTAGCTGGGACAGGTGACTGGGATGAGGTTCCCCTTCACCCTGCCTCCAGTTTGCAGCTCACAGGAGATTTACAGAGCTGCCCCAGTTTAGCTGCGGATGGACCAGGCTGTGAACAGTCAGACTTGGGAATGAGCTGACACTGCCTGGTTGCCCCCGCCATCCCAGTCACCCCACTGCTAAACACAGCCAGCACGCAGGAGGTGCCTGAGCCCCATCCCTGCCCAGGTTTCCCCACTGAGCCCGTTCCCAGCCCTGCTTTGGTCCCCACCAAGGAAGGGACCAAGCCAGGGCCAGCACAGCTGGCAGCAACAGCAGGTCCCCTGGGGTGGCTCCAGCCTCCCTGGGATATACAGGGCACAATGCTGTCCCCACAGCTGCGCAGGACTGGGGCTGGATGGGGGCTTATTGACCCTGTGGTCCTGCACATCCCCATCCCGAGGGAGTGACCTACAGCAGGACAGGACCAGTGGGAAGCCCTGGGTTCACCCCACAGCCTGTGATGACAACTTGGAGCTCGCTGCAGTCGCGGCAGCAGGAAATGGATGTCACCTTTTGGGAGCTGCTTGCATCCAGCCCTGCACCAGCCTGCTGCCCAGTGCCAGCCACAGGACCTGTGCCACTGTGCCCACCTGGTGCCCCTGCAAGCCCCTCCAGCGGCCAAGGGACCCCATTCAGGGGTGGGGAATAAACCAGTTTCCCAGGATTACTGGGCAAACTGGGAGGGTGGTGCCTGCTCCCCCACCCCACCCCCCTTGTCATGCAAGGACAAAGCAGGCTGGAGAAGAGGCAGCTGAGCCCTGGGATGGAGATGGAGGGGTTCCAGATGGGTGGGGGTGACATGGCTTACCCCGGAGGACGTGACCAAAGGGGACCGGAGATGGAGGGCAGGGACATACCGCGAAGGAGGCAGCAGCACAGAGGCAGATCTGCTTCATGGTGTTGAGGAAGAGGTGGCGGGCAGCCATGCATCCCTTGCCCCCCGCCTGGGTGAGGGCAGGCTGGGGCTCCAGGCCGTGGACCCCAGACCCCAGCTCGGTCCAGCATCGCTGCCTGGGTGGGGGCCGGGTCCTGCCGCAGTGGGAGCCAGGATCCGCCTCCCTCCATCCCTCAGTCCCTCCTTCTTTCTCTCCTTCCCTCCCTCCTCATCATCCAGAGCTCCAGGCATCCCTGCATCCCTGCATCCCTGCCGTGGAGCAGGTACCAAGGTCCCAGTCAGGGAGCAGCACCCATGCTGGTCCCAGTTAAAGTGGGAGGGGCTGGGCGGGGGGGCACCTTTCCCACGCCATGCTCAAAGTGAGGCAGCAATGCATCCCCAAACAAAGTGGATGTGCATCCTCCTGTCAGATCCAGCTCCTCGAGGAGGAGGACATGGGACCCCCTGCACGGCCCTGGGGGGCACAGACTTACCTCCCACCACAGCCCTGGAGCCAAGGGAAGGGCAGGACCCCCTGCCTGTGTTTCGGGGCTCGGCAAACCCCCCTCAGGGATGGGACCCCAAAATGCAAAGGGTCTCTGGGCAGCTGTCCTGGAAAAGCCCTGGGGCTGGCAGGAGAGCTGGAGCCCCTCCCCGCTCCCCACTCACAGCAATGTCCAGGGCAGTGTGGGGAAACTGAGGCACAGAGCAGCCCGAGCAGGGCAGGCCTGCAGACTCCACATGGAGGGCTTGAACCTGTGTCCACATGTCCCCAACCATGTGTCCCCAGTGCGCACATCTGCCTGGTGCTGCCACAGGCCCTGGGGACAGCAC
The DNA here is from genome assembly GCA_035590215.1 of Microhierax caerulescens. NCBI lineage: Eukaryota > Metazoa > Chordata > Aves > Falconiformes > Falconidae > Microhierax > Microhierax caerulescens. The sequence continues at coordinate 48,787,407 of JAVJGJ010000047.1, read as the reverse complement.
TGTCACCCTCTGCCCTGCATGGAGGATGGTGAGAGCCTGCGGCCCCGTGCCAGGCTGGTGCTGAATAATTGAGGAGCTTCAACATGCTGGTTCCACTGGCAGTGGCAGCTGGAAAGCTGGCAGCCGTCCCCAGGAGGGGAACAGGGAGGGGACCTGGGACCTGCTTCCCTCTCCCTGCTGATGCCTTTTTTCCTTTGCTCTGCCCCACTCCCAACAATGGCCCTGGGAGCACCCTTGGGTACACTGGGAGCTCAATCCCACCAGCCAGGGTTGCACTGCCAACGTCCATGGGGCTGCTGTCCCCACAGTGAGCAGCCACCCCACATCCCTGTGACACTGGGGACATCCTGGGGAACATCCCCATGTCCTCACATCCCTGTGAAACTTGGAGCATGCCAGAGCAGGTCCTCATGTGCCTGTGAAACTTGGGTCATCCCAGGACAGGTCTCCATGGACATCTTGGGGCAGGTCCCCATCGCCATCCTGTGACAGGGTCCCATGTCCCTATGCAACCTGGATCATCCTGGGGCAGGTCCCCAAGGACATCCCAGGGCAGGTCCCCATGTCCTTGTGCAACCTGGACCATCCCGAGGCAGGTCCCCACAGACACCCAGGGCAGATCCCCATGTCCCTGGGGATGGCACTCACGTCAGCCTTCTTGAACTTGGCCTTCAGGCTCTTCATGGCAGCTCCAGCCCTGTGGCACCTGGACGGGGGATGGCTGTGCTCGAGGGTCTCTCCCCGACTGCTCCGGGCCCAGGTGCCCCCAGCCCTGCTGCTCCAGAGCCCGGGTGCCTGCCGCAGCGCCCAGCGCGGGGGGGCCGCAGGGAGTTGGGTTACGGCTGCGGTTACAGCTGGCAGCGCTGGGCAGCCGGGGGGGCTCGCGGGGGACATACACAAACCCCATCTGGGGAGGGGCTGCTTGCACCCCTCCAACACCCAGGGGCAGGGAGGCGGGGGGCCATGGCTAGCGGGGCCAGGCCCGGAGGGGGAGTGGAGGGGTCTGAGGGCAGCAAGGCCGAGCTCCGTGGGCTTCTGGGGTGTCTGGGGCTGTGGGTAGCGTGGGGCAGGGCTGGGCCCTGACGAGCTGGGACCCTCTGCCCCGGCCTGGGACCCCCTGCCCCGGCCTGGGACCCCTTGCCCCGGCCTGGCGCTTCCTACCCTGGCCTGGCACCTCAGCCCCAGCTTGGGAGCTTGGGACCTCCTGCCCCGGCCTGGCACCTCTTGGCCTTATCAGCACCCCCAGCCCGGCCCTGCCACCCCATGCCCTGCTCCCCCCACCCCAGCCCCTCTCACAGCCCCGGGGGGGGCTGGCTGAGGCTTCAGCAGGGTGAGGGCAGCAGTCCCCGCCCTTCTCGCCCGACACAAAGATGGCGGCGGCGGCGCCATTCCCCGGGCGTGCGTCCGTGCGCCCCGCCCCGCCGCGTCGTTGCGCGTTTCCGCCCGGCCGCGGGGCTGGCAACAATGCGCGCTCCGGCGGCCGCGGCGGGCCATGGCGGTCAATTACGCGGCCGGGCTCTCGCCCTACTCGGACAAGGGCAAGTGCGGCCTCCCCGAGGTGAGCGCGGCGCAGCCGGGACCTCCCGGCCCCTCCCGCGGCCTGGCGGGTTCCTATGGCAACCGCGCCCTCGGCCCCGCGGGTGGCTCCCGTGGGGAGCCCGGCGCCTGGGCCCCTTTGTGTGTCCCCCGGCCCACGGCTCCCTCCCTGTGTCCCCCGTCCCCCCAGCCCCACGGCTCCCTCCCTGTGTCCCCCCCCAGCCCCACGGCTCCCTCCCTGTGTCCCCCCCCAGCCCCACGGCTCCCTCCCTATGTCCCCCTCCACGCCTGGCACTACCCCCCTGCTTAGTGCCCCCACCCCGGGGCTCCCAGCCCTGTGGGGACCCCCTGTATTCCCCAGTGGGGATCCCAGAAGGTGGGGGTGAGGAGCCTGCCCAGGCACCGCGAGGGGATCCCAGCCCCGTGCCCTCAGCAGTATTTGGGAAGCTTAAAACAGGTTTTGAGGTGAGGGGACAGGGACACGCAGGGCCTGTCCTCAGTCCCTCTCCCCAGGAGACTGGGCTGCAGAAGCTTCTCACAGAAACGAAATCCTGTGCCCACACCAGAAGGCTGGGTGGGTGCACGGTCCCACTCAGCCACAGCGCCCCTGCGCCCCCCACCTTCCTGGCTTCCCACGCAGCTCACGGTGGTCCCTCAGCGCTGTCCTGCCTGCAGGGCTGGTGGCCGTGCTGGTGACAGCTGGAGCTGAGCACACGCAGGGTGGCATCGGGTCCGCGCCTGCCCTCCTGCTGCCCGGTGCCCTGGAGCCCAGCCACTTCTCAGGGTATCAGCTGCCTGTCAGCGAGAGCAATAAATACCCCTGTCTGCCTTAGGTGTTTTAAGCCCTTACCCTGCATGGAGATGTTTATACAACACTGTTTCTCTGTGATTAAATGCTTTTGTTGTTAAGGATCGCAGAATCTTCTTCTCTTTGGATAAGAAAGAATTGTGGTTTACTGGGTCTTTGTGCCAGGAGGAGTGTAGTTGGATCTGTCCCTGCATCTCTCCATTCCTGTGGTGGTTTGTCTTTTCTTGCTCAGATTTTTGACCCCCCGGAGGAACTGGAGAGGAAGGTGCAGGAGCTGGCAGACTTGATCAGGAGTTCCTCCAACGTGGTGTTTCACACGGGGGCTGGGATCAGCACTGCCTCGGGGATTCCCGACTTCAGGTAAGGGCAGTGGAAGGCAGGTGAGGGGTTGGGAGGATGGCACCTCCTTCAAGTCCATCTCACATTTTGTAAAGCTCTGGACTGTCCCCCTGCCAGACCTGCTCCATCCCTCCTCTCCCGTCCTAGATCCAGTTGAAAATACCCTCTCCCTCTTGCACACCCGTCTGAGGTTAAGCCATGCCCACAGAAGCCCTGCGGGCACCCTGCTTGCATCAATGACAAAAATCGCCGGTGATCCACGACCTTCATTTAGTGGTGCCCTGCTCATCCTCCTCCCCTGATAGGGCTTGTGCTGCATTTACAACTGTCATCTTGGAGCCTGGGCTGTCAGTTCTCGCTCTTTCTGTCCCTGTTGCTGCAGGGGGCCCAATGGTGTCTGGACTATGGAAGAGAAGGGGCTCTCCCCAAAATTCGACACCACCTTTGAGAATGCCAGGCCCTCCAAGACTCACATGGCATTGCTGGGGCTGCAGAGAGTTGGCATCCTGAAATTCCTGGTCAGCCAGAATGTGGACGGCCTTCACGTGCGTTCAGGATTCCCACGGTACTGCCCCTCCCGCCCTGTCTCCAGGTCCCTCGTGCCTTTCCCCGCCGCTGCCACGTGGCTGTTCTCGCTGCCTGATCAGTGTGGCCTCGCAGGCAGGCATCTGGTGCTGGGTGTTGATTTCCAAGGCTGGCTTGGAAGCTCTCCCCCACATCTGGTGTGGGGAGCGGAAACGAAGGGGTACATGAACTAGACTGAATGTAGAGAAGTTATTGTAGTAATTCAGTGGGTGATGAAATAAAGTCAGCCCCAGCTGATGCTCTCTAGAAGTACACCCAGAAGCCATTTGTTCACAAGAAAAACAAACAGGTCATGGCCATGATGTTGGCACCCATCAGCTGAGTAGCTGTGGCTGTCAATGCTGCTGTGAGCAGCCTGGCTGCGCTGCGTGGCTGCCTGGGAGATAGTGGCCCAGGGAGTGAGACGTCAGCTTCAGTTAGGGCACGTGCTCCTAGGAACTGGGCTCAGAGCTGCGCTCAGGGCACACGATCCTTTCCACTGCTTCTGCACCCATCCAGAGGGGTGAAGGGACAGGAGGGAGGATGAGAGGCTCTGAAGCTGCTCCTGCTGCTCGCAGAGGTGCCTCTTGACCTGTTTTACCTGCGTAGCTAGAGCTGTCTCAGAGCACTGGATCTTGTGTTATTTTACAGTTTGCTTAAATTGAATTTCTTGAGAGAAAATAAAGGTAGTGCTGCCCCAGTGATGGAACAATGCCTAGGCCAAAGATGGCCTCAAAAGTATTTTGCCTCACTATAAATTTGCAAAACTGCAGGGGCAGCAAGACAGAGAGAGGGTCCCGCGGTTGGAATTGGTCTGACTTACCGGCTGTGGTCTCTAATTTTCTCGCCTGCTGCGATGAGGGTCAGGGATCCTGTGTGGCCGTGTTTCCTCTGCAGGGAGCTGTGACGTGTGGGAGCTGAGGGTACAAGATCTCCGCTCCCTGTATGGGTGGGGTCTGAAGCACATTTAGCAGCACAGCTGCTGTTTCAAAGATGTCCTCGAAGGAACCTGCCTTTCCATTAGCACTTGTGGCAACAGACTCTTTTCCCTTCAGCCTGTTATAAAACCCATTTCCAGCACTTAAGACCAGTGAGCAATTGTCTTGTGAGGCAAACTGCTTGGAGCTGCCTGGAAAGGAAAGGGGAGAGCAGCTGAATTCAAGTGAAAAAATAAAATGAAGGGAGTTGGGATGAGAACAAGGAGCATGAGTGGGACCTCAGAGAAGATGTCTCATGAATGTTTTCTGCCATCACTGGCTGAGCAGAGAGCTGCCTCCAGGAGGTACTTCATATTATTAACAGCCCTGACTCCTGGTTCCTGCTCCTAGCACCACGTTTGCCTTTTTAAACTGAAGAACCATGGGAAAAAGAATAGGAAATTATGACCAGAACTCAGCTGTGCTCCCTGCAGCCTTATGCTGCTGGCTCCCACTGTGGTTTAGCACAGCTCTTCTGCCTAAGCAAAGCACGTGCTTAAGTAAGCGCTGCAGAACGCTTACTTCCAAATATAGGCCAAAATAGGGGAAATCAAGTCAGTCTTGTCTTCACCCACCCTGGAGTAGGCTCCTAGTTGCTGTGGGGCTTGCAGGAACATGGGGAGAGCGTGGCCTTGTTTTCCTCTAGCTTCTACACTTTGAGGCTTGCACTGAGCTTGAGGGGAGTTTTAGTCACAAGTGGCAGGGGGCTGGAACTGTGCAAGGACAGAGAGGAATGCTGAGCGGTGAGAAAAGCAAAGACCCAGGTTACTACTGAGTGCAGAGATTTGAGGCTGGATCAGAGGAGGGACTGGAATTGGTACTGCAGATGGAAGCATTTAAAATTAAAAAGCCAGGACATGCTGTTCCTCCATAGTCCAAATTGCAGTGGCCGTAGTGTAGCACTTTCGTGATGGGAGATAAAACCACAGTGCATAAGGCTCTCGGCAGGATCTGAACACGTCCTTGGGGAGGACGCCTACTTGCCCTGCATGTGATGGCCATGCTTGGCACAGGGAAGCCCCCACACTCAGTGGCCGGACTAACAGCCTTCTCTGCTGGGCCAGCTGCCCCCCTGCAGCATGGCTGGGTTGTTCTGTGGCACCCAGTGCCTGTCTGACGTTGGTGCCTCGCTCTGGTGCAGCCCTGTTTGTGTCTAACTAATATAATTCCCTCTTGGTGCTGACCCTGTGCTGAGGCAGTGTCCCCAGGCCATGGCAGAGGGTCCCTGCCACCCCACCTCACCTGGCAGGTCTGACCTGGCTGAGCTGGGAAGCGGGGAAGCCCTGGAGGTGCCTGAGCTCCTGGTGAGGAGGGGGGCTGGGGCAGCTTTCCCTGTCACCCCAGGGCTCTCCACCCTTCCCCAGCTCACCTCTCCTGTTTCTCCCGCAGGGACAAATTGGCTGAGCTCCACGGGAACATGTTTGTGGAAGAGTGTGTGAAATGCGGCAAGTACGTGAGCCCTGAGCCTGGGGAGGGTGGCAGCGGGGTGGGGACTTTGTTGCTGTCCCCAGGAAACCCTGGCGGCCTTGCACATGCCATGGGGCTGTGTGCGTGGGGTCACAGACAGATCTGGCTGTCTGAATCCTAAACCCTGTCAAACGGTGGGAGATGAATATTCTGGGAATTCTCTGTTGCCTGGGAGGCCCTTGGCAAATCCCGCTGGCCATGGCAAGGTGGCTGTGCCAGCAGGGCTGCCTGCAGCAGGGTCTGTGCCGGCCAGCTGGAGAGGAGGTTGCTCCAAGCTGGGTTGGCCATCCTGGTCTGTGGCAGACCCCTGGGGCTGTCACATAGAGCTGCTGTCCACAGCACGTGGGTAGAGGTGCAGGCAGGGATGCATGGAGAACTGGGGTGCCTTTGTCATTGCTTGTGTCTCTGAGCCACTGCCCGCTCCTCCAGTGCGGGCTCTGTGGCGTGAGGTGTGCCACATCATGGGGGGGCCTCTCACAGCGGGTGCCACCTCCCTGCGTGTTTGGCCCCGGATGGCACCGTCTCTCTTGCAGGCAGTACGTGCGGGACGCAGTCGTGGGCAGCATGGGGCTGAAGCCAACGGGCAGGCTGTGCAGCGTCACTAAAGCCCGGGGGCTGCGGGCCTGCAGGTATGGCTGCTGGGGTGCTGGGCTGGGGCTCCGGGGGGGGACGACAACCGAAAATCAAAACACCTCCCGCCAGTGCAAACGAAACCAAACTCAAAACCCCCTGACTTAAATTCTTTAAAAAAGTTTTCTTTTTCTTCTTTCTTTTTAATTTTTTTTTAATTTTCTTTTTATTTTTCCTTTATTCTTTTTCTTAATTCTTTTTCTTTTATTTTGCCTTCTTTTTTTTATTTCTTTTTTCTTTTTATT
>JAVJGJ010000047.1:48758210-48768452 GCA_035590215.1 Microhierax caerulescens | reverse complement strand
TGTGGTTCCTGTAAGTTTGTTTTCTGGGTTTTGAATTTTTTCCCCCCATGTGTTACACCTTGATTTTTTTTTTTTATTATTTCTTCGCAGCTGATTCATTTAGAAATCAAACCAGCTATCAGGAATCAGATTATCCGAGAGCTGCAGGTGCTGCATGAGTGCAATTCCCCATATATTGTGGGTTTCTATGGAGCTTTCTACAGTGACGGAGAGATTTCCATCTGCATGGAGCACATGGTGAGTCCCCATTCCTCCTGTGGAAACTGCTGCTGCCTGGGCTGTTCTGAATTGCATCTCCCAGAGACTTGAAATTGCAGGTGGAATGGGTTAGGTTGCCATTAGCGGTGATGGCTCCTTGCTGTGGCTGCAACAAGGCTGCTGTGCTCCTGGTAGGAGCTGTATGCTCTTGCTTAGGCTTCGGAATGATAGAGAGATTGACTTTTTGGAAAGCAGAAGCAGAGGTTTGGGGGTTGGCCAAAGGGAAATGTTGTAAACCCACCGCTCTACAGAGCTTGCTGTGAAGCACAGTGTGCATTTTCTGTTCTCTGTGGCGGAGAATAGTGTTGTGGCTCCTCTGGATTGGTGCTGACAGCATCATCTTTGCATTTACCACTGATGGAAAGGAAGCCCAGAACTAACAGCAAGAAGCAGAGCTGATAGAAGATAGCATTAAAATAGTTTTCAGCAAGAAGCTTCAGCTCTGATCACCAGATATCTTTTGGGTTTTTCTTCCCCTCTCCCTGGGAAAAGGAGTGTGCTCGATGCTGAGCTGTTGTGGACGGCTGAGCTGCGATGCTATGTGCTGCTTATATACCACTTGCCCTCCCTGGGCATGCTTGCCTATACAGCCAGCTGCTCTGTTTTCCTGCTGAGGATTGGCACATTGGTCATTTCCATGTGTTTTTATTTTAGGATGGGGGCTCTTTGGATCAAGTGTTGAAAGAAGCCAAAAGAATTCCTGAGGAGATCTTGGGGAAAGTCAGTATAGCGGTGAGTTATGGTGGCTCTTTGAGCTTCCAGAAAGGGTTTGCTGGGCACAGTTTGGGAATAATGCTTGTATTGCTTTAGGAAGCTTGCTCTGTTTTGCCATACACACTTTCCTATCCCGAGCTAGGGCAAGAGGCAGTGGTATGTGTGTGAGAGGGGATGGGGAAGGCACGTTCCCAGCCACTCTCCGTAGCTCTGACCCCTTGCGTTGTGCTGGCTGGTGTTGAGTTCTCCTGGAGTAGATTAGGAGAAGCTTTCTCGCGTGGTTAACCCAAGATCTGTGATTGACTTGGTGATAAATTGCAAACCCTGAAACACGTGGACAGTACGTGGTAGCACGCAGAGTTTGTGCAACGTGTCCTGCCGAAGGGAGAGCACTTCCCGTCTCAGCTCTGATCTCATCGTGTCTTTGGTTTCCTTCTAGGTTCTGAGGGGTTTGGCCTATCTGAGAGAGAAGCACCAAATCATGCACAGAGGTGAGAGGAGTAGCCTAAAAATAACTGCCTCGGTACAAGAGCCCTGTATTTTACCTAGGTGTGTTTACACTCTTCTCTTGCTGTTGTCAGATGTGAAGCCTTCTAACATCCTGGTTAATTCTCGAGGAGAGATTAAGCTGTGTGATTTTGGGGTCAGCGGTCAACTCATTGACTCCATGGCAAACTCTTTTGTGGGAACTCGGTCCTACATGTCTGTAAGTTCCTTTCAACTTTTGGCTGGGTTTTTGGGAGCTTTGTTTTTTGGTTTTGTGTTTTTACAGTTTGGGTTCAACTCTACTCTTACAGAATCTACATGTAGTGTCAGATTTGCTTATGGTTTTGCTCTGTATTTCTGTCCTCATCCAGACTGCCCCATTCCTGGCTCATGCTGGGGGTGAGCCCAGTGCTTCGAGGCACTGTTCTGTGCCGGAGAAGCAGATGCCTCTGCATCCTCTCAAGGAGCCAGTATCCTGTTGGCTCCAGCCTGTGCCCGGCTAGCACTGATGCATGTGGGAGCGCAGAGACTTGCAGGGAAAGATGCTTTGGATCCTACAAATACTTCCATATTTTGGCGAGTGTTTGCAGGTTCAAACCCACCGTTTTCTGTATGCAAAGCTCTGTCCAAAAACCTGAGCGCAGAGGGGATGCAGATGTGGTACGTGCACCTCCTCTGCTGCTTTGACCCCATGCATTTGCTGGCAAAACGGGGGTAAAACCAGTTTAGTGCAGCTGAGTTTTGGTACAGACTACTGGGAAACTAAAGCCAGCCCCCAGGTCCCACTGGCTGAAGGGCAAAGGGTGGGGGGTCTTCTGCCCGCACCGTGTGCAGTCGTGGCTGGGAGCAAGCGGTGGGTTATTAGGGAAGCCATCAGACCACACGTGTGCCTAGATCTGAGCTGCTCTCATATTTTGGGAATGGTTATTCAAGTACAGTTATAGTTAGACAGCGGCTATTTAAAAATAATATCTCCTTTGCACTCAGCCACTGGGCCTGCACAGCTGACTCAAAGCTGCCAGTATGGATGACTTGGATTTATTTATTTATTTATTATTTTCCTTTTTCTTTCAATGGTAAGAGCTTAGAGTGGATTTTCTGCTTCTCAAATTCTTCCTGGGTTTTAACAGGAATGGGCAGGAAAAAATATTTTTGTTAATAGAGTTTGTTTGATCTCAACATGCAGAGAAACAGATTCCTACAGTGTACTCTGGACTCCTAAGTATAAGCAGTTGTAAATCAACAGTAGCCATTGATTAGATGTGTACAAGTGCTTTATGTTTGCACACGATCTTTCTTTTGCATCCTCTTTGCACATGAGCACTTTGGGACAGTTCTTTCCCTGGAAGGGTGGAGAGCTGAGATGGAGAGACCCTCAGGATACAATGTCTCATCTATTTAATTTCAGCGCGTGATATTTCTGACTTTGTGTATTGACATTCTGTGTCGGTGTGTGTTTCTGTGATCTTTCCTTCCAGCCTGAGCGGTTGCAGGGCACCCACTACTCAGTCCAGTCCGACATTTGGAGCATGGGTCTGTCGTTAGTGGAGCTGTCTATCGGAAGGTACCCAATCCCCCCGCCAGACTCCAAGGAACTGGAAGCAATATTTGGCCGTCCTGTGGTGGACGGGGCAGAGGGAGAGTCTCACAGCATCTCGCCGCGGGCCAGGCCCCCAGGACGCCCCGTCAGTGGTAGGGGCTGTCGTATGCATTGGAAACAACATGCAGATGTGGGGGCAAAGGGGTCGGGTTTTGTTCGGTGTGGCTGGGTTAGCCAAAGGCAGTTTTGGATGAGGTTGTGGCGGGGAGGTGAGTGTTTCTAGGGAGGCCACTCTCTGCAGAGCAGACAGAGCTGTGTCGATGCTCCGGCAGAATCCACTCTACAGTGGAGGTTTGTAATTCCTAACTAGCACAGGTAGGAGCCTGGTTTTGCATGAAGAGGTGGAGATTGCTCCCAGAGTGCTGTGAAGGAGCAGGTTTGGAGTGCCAACGAGGGTCTGTTAAGGTTTTGAAGAGCTCAGCTGATCCACCTGCCATGGGCTTCTTTAGACCCTGCTGTTCCCACAAGAAGGCTCAAAGCCACGCAGCGAAGCACCCTGTGCCGGGGGCGGAGCAGGCTGCTGGGATGCGGACCCCTGTGGAGGAGACACTTTGAGGGACACTATCACGGCCTCTGTTGCTCCTCGGGCTTTGCCCATGCTGCCGACAGATTCCTTTCAAGCTAGTGGCAGCTCTTTGGAAACAGCTTTGCTGGGAGCTCTTATAGAAGTACCAGACCGGCACAGGGGTTGCAGGCAGGCTCTGCTTGAGCCATTTGCTTGGAAGCAGAAGGCTCTAGAAGTGCTGCCAGCCTGCCACAGCAGATGGTCTGGTACTCTCCAAATGCTCCAAGCTGGGAAATAAATCTGGACTATAGGCACAGTGAAAGAAATCTGGAATTTCAAGTGTGTTTTGGCTTTCCCTTCGTTATCTTTTAACCACGAGTCAGTTCAAGTGGGTTGTGTCTGCATCTCCCAGCAAAAGTCCCACAGCACGCGTACTTTTCATGCAGAATGAAGCCCTTCGCTGTCCCTGAACAGCCTTTCACCACTGTTTTTGTTGTCTTAACCACGCAGGCCACGGGATGGACAGCCGGCCTGCTATGGCCATCTTTGAACTGCTGGATTACATAGTTAATGAGGTAGGTATTCCTTTACTGTCTGCTCTGGTGGGCTTCCTGGAGGTGCCACAGTGTCGTGTCTGCGCTGCTGAGTTGGGGGGGCTCTGAAACCTTTGAAACAAGGGCTTTTTGATAGAGAGCCCCCCTGAGCTGCACTGATGTCCTTTCCTTCTCCTCCTGTTCCCTCTTCCCATCTCTTTGTATTGCAAAAGTATCTCTGGGTTTGGACTAAGGCTCTGCAGGGGGAAGTTCGTAATCCCCTTGAAAGAGGAGAGCAGTGAGGGGACGTTCTGGCTGCGATAACCCACTCCTGCAACCAGCCATTTCAAACGTGCTCCTTCCTAGATCAGCGAAGGATGAATGCTCCCTCTGCGCAGGCGCTGAGGTCGTGCACGTTTTCTCAGATGAAGCCCTTTGAATGAGGGTGACCGGTGCTAAAACCCCAGACCGAAATGTTCCACCAGACTTGCAAGGTAGGGTCCATCCCACCAGCAAGTGGAAAGAGTAGCTTCCCCTTTCAAGGTGCTAGGAGTTGACCCCCAGTTGTCATTCCTGGATCAGCTTTGTCTGCCGTAGGCATTGCCAGAGCTGGGATTTGCAAGGTTGGATCCAGAATTGCGATGCTGCAATTCTGGTTTCCCAGCTTTGGCAGGGATTCAGCGTGGGGTCCCCCCAGCTGCATGTCGTGCTGGGGCAGCAGTTTGCTGCCAGCCCAGCCGCGTGCTGCCAGGGCAAGACATGGCAGGGAGCAGGCTGCTGGCTGCAAAGGGCAGCTTGGAGGAGGAGGGGAGCTGCAGAGCTGCAGAGCACAGCTTTACTGCAGCTCATTAAAGGCACTCCTGGCCCATTAATGCGTTGTGATGCAGAAAACCCTTCTCCTTTTCTCTGCAGCCACCTCCCAAGCTGCCGAATGGAGTTTTCACGCAAGATTTCCAGGAGTTTGTAAATAAATGGTAAGGATTTCACCTTATGGCTGAAGGTGGAGGCCTGTAGGTGCTCCCTGACAGCTCTGCAGGCTGCTGCTCCACCCAAAGCGTTCAGCATAATGCAATGTTCTCTGTGCTCTCTAGGTGATCTCTCCCTGGCTGCGGTGTGATCCCACGTTGTGCTGGGAACTCCTGCCTTGGGAAGGGTTGGAATAACAGGAGTTTATTTGTGGTGGTGCTTAGCGGTATCCCAGCACCTTCTAAATAGGAGCCTGGCAGGGGGATGGTGGAGCAGATTGCTGGGGCTGTGAGTCACATCACAGCCTTGCAGGCACCAGGCATACGCCATCGACTTCCAGACCTTCTGATGCGGTGGGGGGACAGCTGAAAATACTGCCAGAGCCCCTGTTAAATCACAGAGATTGGACATTACAAAAACCATTAATCCTCGCCAAACGATAGGTCCTTTTCTCCACTTGCAGGGTGCATTTCATCCACCTGGTCTAGAAAGAGTCGGATCCTGCAGCTCTCCCTAGGAGCTGGGCTGTTGGAGATGGTGCTTTCTGAGCTTTTTCCATACTGCCAGGCTCCTGGGGAAAGCAACTGGGGAGCCAGGTGGCTTTTGGTGAAGCTGGAGACCTCTCCAGCCAGATAACTGGTTTCCCCCAAGGAATGTCTCAGTGTTGGTTTTGCTCTCTTGTTCTTCTCATTTCAGCTTAATTAAAAATCCAGCAGAACGGGCAGATCTGAAGATGCTGATGGTAAGTGGGGAGGAGAACAATTTTCTTTCTGTAGTGGGGTGGCACCAGATCTGCAAACTGCTGCCCCATCCCTCTGCGCCTCTCTTGTTCAAAAGGTGGAAACTCCGGTGCTGAGCTTAGGATGAGCCAAATAGAGCCTGGGAGAGGGAGTGACTCACTCACCTTTGATTCAAAGGCAGTGATGGTATCTAGCCCTGGACCGGACCCACCCAGCTGTCCTGTGTAGGTGCCTGGGACAAACCTCTGCCTCCTGAGCTGGCAGATGGACAGGAATATTTGGGCTGGATGTGAACCAGCCATGTGTGCTCCCAGCCCAGAAAGCCGACCGTAGCCTGGGCCACGTCAAAAGCGGTGTGGCCGGCAGGGTGAGAGAGGGGATCCTCCTCCTCTGCTCGGGGAGACCCCACCTTGCAGTACCACGTCCAGCTCTGGGGTCTCCAGCATAAAGGGAAGCCATGGACCTGCTCAAACCACAAAGATGATCCGAGGGCTGGGGCACCTCACCTGTGAGGGCAGGCTGGGAGAGCTGGGGTCTTCAGCCTGGAGAAGAGAAGGCTCTGGGAAGACCTTATAAGCAGCTTCCAGTACCTGAAGGGGGCCTACAGGAAAGCTGGAGAGGGGCTTTTTAGCAGCGGGTGTAGTGATAGGACGAGGGGTAACAGTTCTAAACTGAAAGGGGAGATTTAGATGAGATACTAGGAAGATGAGGGTGGTGAGGTGCTGGCACAGGGTGCCCAGAGCAGCTGTGGGTGCCCCATCCCTGGAAGTGTTCAAGGTCAGGTTGTATTTGGCTCTGAGCAACCTGGTCTAGTGGAAGAGGCGTGGGGACTCGATGATCTTTAAGGTCCCTTCCAACCCAAACCATTCCATGAGGCCAGTTTAACCATGTTGACTTCAGCATCATGCTGAGCCCCTGAGCTACACCCGGGTGCTCCCATGTAGTCCTGGCAAAGGAGGTGGCCCTGTGCCCTTGTATGAAGGTTGTTCTGTCCTGCTTGTGCTTCTTTGTTACCTCCTGCCCCCAGGGAGCAGGATTTGCGATCCAGGGGCAAGTGAGGACCCCGGGGAGCGCAGGAGCTGCGGCAGCTTGCTCTGCCTGCCTGGGCAGAGCAGCATTTCAGGGCCACGCAGGCTCTGCTCTCTTTTTAAATCTTCCTTGCTCCCCTGCCTGCACGCCCACTACGTGGCCAGCAGGAATCAAAATCCCAGCCCCAGGCCTGCAAGGAACAACTATTTTCTCAAAAATCTGCTTTCGCTGCCTGAGCTGTAGCACCAGGACCTTCTCACCTCTCTGGAATCTGACCCACGGTGTGGACCTGGGGCTGAGGTTTGGGAACTGGGGAGCAGCCGGCGATGCTCCTAAGCCTGTTCCCTTTGCTTGCAGAGTCACACCTTCATCAAACGCTCCGAAGTGGAGGAGGTGGATTTCGCCGGCTGGCTGTGCAGAACACTGCGGTTGAACCAGCCCAGCACGCCCACCCGCGCTGCCATGTGAGGGCCGAGCCGACTGCCTGGTGTCAGTACATCTGCCTCTGTCACAGTTCCCTCTCCTTCAGTAAATGACAGAACTGCCCTCCTTCCTTCTCCCCGGCCCCCCCCTCGCCTCGCGTCCCAGCGGCAAAGCACCGTCCCCTCAGAAGCATCTTTGCTGGCCGACCCCCAGCCAAAGCGGGGTTGGTGTCTTTAGGTGTGGGGGTGTTCCAGGCCTCTGCTCCAGCTCTGGAGCTCCTGACACTTGGGAAATGTGGTGCTGCTTATGTTAATTTTTTTTTTAAAACATGTTCACTTGGGTTAAAAAAGAAAAGAAAATAATCGTGTGTGTGTGCGCGCGCGCACGCTTGCATGTGTGTGCGAGATGGTGGCAGGGGATGGGGTCGATGCTTCACCTCCTCCCTGGTTTTCACGTGGGCTCCAGGGCAGAGAAATCGATGGGGCCAGAAATGGAGAAGCCCTGTCTAGGGTGGCCCGAAACAGTGTCACTGTCCTGGCCGGGGTGGTTGGGGATGAGGTGGGTGCCCTGCGGTGCTGGCAGCAGGTCTGCGGGGTGCTTGGTGGCTGAGCTGGACAGGAGTGTAGAGGTGAGCTCCCCCCCAGCCCGGCTGCGGGTGGAGGAGGGCAGAGATTTGTATTTTCATTGTTTCCTTTTTAAACGGTTGAAGCCTGTTCTGGTGCACTGGATGTTCGCTGAAGGCTCTTGCCCCGTTGGGTGCTGGCCAGGCCATGGGCTCGCAGCGGGGCGGGATGGGATGGGGTGGGGGCTGTGGGGTGAAGCCATGAACAGCTCCCCCAGCCCCATGGCAAGCCCTGGCTCCCACCTTTGGGTGCTGAGGTGGGGGAGCACCGCCTTTCCTTCCCTGGTGCCTTCCAGCACGGAGGGGTGGGAGGCAGAGCCTGGTTGTCCACCGTGGCCAGGGGAGAGCTGGGCTAGCTCAGGAGTGGGGTCCCTCCCCCAACCCCGCCATCCTGGGGGACGGGGAAGGGTGAAACCCCTCCAGGCTGCAGGTTTTCCCCTTCTAGCTGCTTCTTGGCCGGGGCCATTCACGGAACAGGTGCCATGGCCATAGCAGAGCCGCAGGGCTCCCTGTTGGACCCTCCGGAGCCCCCCACTCCCCTCAGCCAGGAGGTGTGGGCTGCCCAGGCTGGGCCTTGCAGGGGGGCAGCAAGCCCACCCAGTGAGACCCACGTCGTCCCAAGGCTGCAGGTTTTTCCAAAGGCCACCTTGGCCCGCCTGTGGCTGCTGGTCCCTCCGTGCCCATCGCGTCCCCTCCTGCCCGGGCAGGGCCGGTGGTGGCCCTGCGGCGTGGCCGGCTCCGTGCCCACCGGCTGTGCTGCGAGGATGGCAGCTCCCCACTGTCGCCTCATCTGCCACCACACATATATTTTCGGGTGACTCGCTCCCCTGCTCCCCCCACGCAGGGCTCTGCGATCCCCAAGCCACCCACCAGGAGATGATTTTTTGGAAACTTGGTGGGATTTCTTTTGTGTGCTTTTTTTTTCTCCTTCTTTTCAGGCTGGGATTTTTTTTGGTTTTGTTTGGTTGGGGGTTTTTTTGCCCCGTTGGGCTGGTGGCTGGCATCCTCTCTGCCTGTGCTTGGGTTCCACCGTGACAGCCCCCCAAAAGCGAGTGCTGAGACTTGGTAGCCCCAAACCCCTCGTACCCTTTTCTTTCCCTGGCAAAGGACAAAGGTGCTGCCTTGCTTGGGGTGAACCCCGGGGGGCGAGACCCCAGATTTTTGGGGGTGTGGGGGTGTGTGTCTGTGCTTGTTGGCCCAGCTCCTGCCTGGACAAGGCACCCTGGCACTGTGAGGATGCTCCTCATTACGGGTTTTGTCTCTTAATTTAAGTGGGAGGAGGGGAAGGGCACAGTTTGTAAAGCTTTTGGGTATTTTTCGGTTGGTTTGGTGCTGGGTTTTGGAGGAGGAGGAGAAAGCGCATCAAGCGTTTTGTTGGTGCAATTTTTTTTTTTTTTAAACTCAATATTTTCATCATGGAAAAAAAAAATAAATGGCACTTTACATTTACAGGCCTTTTCTCTTCTTGGTTATGCTCCGAGTAGCTTTAACCCCTGTAGGGCCGGAACCTCGGCGTGTCCTCCAGGGATGGGAGCGATGTCACTGACCATGCTTGGGGACAGGGATGCACCGGTGGCTCTTGCCTCGCTGCCCAGCGGCTGCCTCCAGTGGAAGCAGGAGATAACGGAATTAGTCCGGCACGAGGCAGCCCCAGCCGATACAGATGCGGGGTCCGAGGATGGTGTGATGCCCTAAATCCTGCCCCAGGGGAGCTGGGATGGGCTCTGAAAGATTTGGGGTAAAATATTTATGATTCTGAACTATTTCGGGTGAACAGAAGCAGGGAGAGGCAAAGCTGGGCTCTGCCAGCCCAGGGCAGTGCTGCCAAAATCAAAATTGGGCCCAGAATTGAAAAATAACTTTATTTTACAGATTTCTTGCGCCATTAGCAATGGCAGGGCTCAGGGGGGTGACACTGGGCACCCACCATGGAAGCTCCTGCAGCAGCATTTTGGGGACATCCCCAGTTTTGTTTCTCCTGGTGCTTTGGGGACCCCTGGGGGAGCTGGACCCTCCTGCAGAGACCAGGATAAACTTGCTGCACCCATGGGAGCTGCAGAATGTTTTGGTGGTGTTGGCTGGGTGTTGTGGTGGGGGTCCCGTGGGGTCCCCAGGCTGGGTGTGAGCATGGCCCCTGGGGCACAGTGGGGTTTTGGGGGGCAGAGGGTGGGGGTCCAGCCAGGGCTGGAGGAACCTCCCTGGTTTTGTGGGATGGGGTGGGAGTGGTTGGGGTCCTCCCTCTCCCAAAGACATATGTGGGTGCTGTGGGTGCTCTCTGTATCTGTGCTGCAGGCACTTTTGGGGTGGCCTCTGTGTGGGGAGGGCTTTTGGGGGGCTGGGGGGCTGTGCTAGGGCTTCATCTCTGA
>JAVJGJ010000047.1:48703946-48725936 GCA_035590215.1 Microhierax caerulescens | reverse complement strand
TTGGGTTTGTACAAGAGAAGGCGCTGGAGTGGGGTTGGGATGAGGTAGGGTGCCATCCCTCTCACCCCGTGCCCCCTGACCCCACCCCTAAAAACCCCCTCTATGCTTGCTGGGTTATACAAACCTCCCGTGCCCACCCACCCTTCTCCTGCCCCTCTCCCCGCTCCCCCCTCCCTCCCCACCCCGGACTCACACGTCCAGCAAAAACTTTAGATTAATTAAGGAATGGTTATTTAACAAGACAATAAAAATGCACACAGCTTTGGAGATGCACGGGAGTTAGATGTCCTGTAGATCTGCAGGTGAACTCCACCCATCCAAACCGTCCCGGGGAAGGGCAGCGGAGCGCAGCGAGCTGCGGATCCCAACTGCCTGGCTTAAGACACTTTTCTTCCTTCCGACTCCAGTTCGGGGTCAGGCTTTGAGTGGGGTCGTTTTCCAACCAAGAAGCAGCTCAATGGTTTGTTTGTTTCTCGTTTGTGGTTTGGTGGGTTTTTTTTTTCTTCTTTTTCTTCTTTTTCTTCTTCCTTTTTCATCTTGTTTTAATGATTAATTTGGAATAGGAAAGTCAAAAGGAGATCAGGGAGGGAGGGAGATGAGGTGGGAGAGGACATTCTCCCCCTCCTCCAGTTTAATAAGCACCAGAGTATTCAAGTCTGTCCATTCTGAGATTCAGAGCTGCTTCCGCAGTCAGCAGGCAGAAACTAAACCTTTCTCGTAAGAGCAGCGTCGTTTTGGTTGGGGTCCCTCATCATCATCATCATCTTCTTCATCTTCCTCCTCCTCTTCTTCCGATGACGAGCTGTCCAGTGTTAAATCAACAACATCTGCAGTGGCCTTGCCATTCTCACCGTTACCGTTAGGAGTGGGCAACAACCCGTTCACATCTGAGGAACCTGAGAGAGGCGGGGGAACAAGGGACTGGTCAAGGCATGTCGTACCCAGCTCAGGGGACGCCCTGGCACTCTTGGTCTCTCACTGCTGCGCGGCGCGGTACGTAGACGAGCTCAGCTGGAAGTGACCTACAACAATCCCCTTGGCCAACTGCCTGACGACTTCAGGGCTGGCCAAAAGCTAAGCACGTTACTAAGGGCATCGGCCAACTTAACACGGAGAGGCTCAGGGCATCGCCCACCTTGAGGGAGCCTGTTCAGTGTCTGAGCACCTTCTCGGTAAACAAATGCTTCCTCACGTCCAGTCTCACGTGCCAAAGGGGCACACGAAACACACTGACAAACCTGACGCTCTCTCTGGGGTCAGAACTGGCTACAGTGCCCAACGGCACCCGCACCACCCGCTCGGAAGGCACCTGCCTGAGAGCCAGGAACCGGCTCAGCCGAAGCAAGAAGCCGCACGACCGCACCGCCAACCCCACCAGCAGACATCGCCCCTGCCAGAGGGCCCAGCTGCACAGCCTGCCCCACAGCCCTGCTCGTCAAAATCCTCTTTTCCCACAGAAATACAGTGCTGTTCTGGGCTGGTCCTGCCAGTGACATTCTGGGGGTCGTTGCAGAGGTGCACAATATGACAAACGTGTTCAAAGCCATCAACAATGCAGCTTTGCTGAATAACCCCGTTTGGGCTGGGCCCTCCTCCACAGGGACACGATGCGCCCTGGTGGAGGCTGTTCATTTCTGGAGAGGCTGAAACCAAAGGGGGTATCCACAGGAAGCTCTCCGAGCACCAAACTCATGTTAAGGTATCACTCAGCTTTTCCCAAGCCAGTCGGGAAACTCTAGCTTTGCCATCTGGGCACATTTCCTAGAGCAATTTGAAGTCTTTAGCCCCAGAGATACTCACCTAGAACTAATATTGGACACTGAGGGCTGCAGCTCCGCTCTTTCTCAGCTCTGATGGGACACCAGGAGCCATCCACCAGGTACTCTATTTCATCTGCATCTTCACATTCCGTCAGGATCTTTGACAGCAGCCTGGACAGGAGAAAAGATGCCATCTATTAAGCTCAAAGCAATCAGCAGAATGCATTTAGTGACGGGCCATCAACCTGGATCTTCACCTTAAACAGCCCTAAATTTACAAGAAATTTGGGGTTAGCAGAAGGCTGCCAAACAGATAGCTCTTGCAGTCAAGGGCTTGTTTTATTTCCCATAAAACAAGCACAGGTTCTGACAGTGCAAACCATCCCAGTCCTTTCTGACAACGTACCTGAACCATGAACTAACATTTTAATTAGGTACAATTAGAAGACAGCTTTGCCTCTTCACCCAGTTTCCCAAGTCTGTGGTACTGCTTCCAGCCAGACGTCTGATGCCCCATCTAGAGCTATGTCAGGGCTGGTGCAGGTATGTTCACACCAAGGCATTAGCAAAAACCAAAATATCCTAGGATATTAGGAAAAACAACAAGTCCAACAAGCAGCGCTTCCCCTCCTTCCTATTTTTATTTCCCAAAAGCTCCACAGCAGCCACCAAAGCAATATAAGCAGCCTCCTGCAACAGAAAAAACCCAAATCCCAAAACAAGTTCACCACTGAAAATACACCCAAGCATAGACACCTCGCTGTCAGCCACCTCTCATTGCAGACACTAACCAGAATGAGGCCCTTGCTCAGTGCCTCAGGAACCGGGTACCTGCTTTATTCTGACATGTCCCACCATTTGCCTGGGATGTTTATTCGGACACACTACTGGACCCACAGTTCTGCAAGGCCTTGTTCACTCCTGGACTTGAGCATGTCCCTTCAGTATAAAGAATTAACAGCAAACATCTTACAAGCTGAAGAAAACTATTTGTGGCACACTAGCGGGAGAAAGTTTCTGCTTTCTCCCTGCTCAAGTAGGAAACGTGTTTCCACAGATGGCCCTGTCATCCAGCCTTCAAGGCTGTGGTTCCAAAAAAGCTGACAAGGCCCAGAGGATCTTAGACAACCAACCACCTCCCTCCTCAGGAGCCTACACCCCTTTTTTGACTAACAACATCCAGCTGTGATTGCCAGGTTCCCTCTCGCTTACTTCCAGGGAGGTCTGAAGACTATCTTCATCCAACAGAACTGGCACTGAAACTCAGTCCTGAGCACTGCAGAGCAGGGACAAAGAAATCTGCTGAGCCTTCACTAGTGGCAGCCTCCTTCTCCTCCAGGAGGGACATGTGCATTGCTGACCTGTGGAGGTTCCACAATCCAGCCCCTCATACCTTCCCCTTCAGTCTCAGCAGCCTTGTTAGAGATCTCAAAGGAACTGGATTTTCCTGTCTGTGTTGGCTGGAGGACAAAGCAAACAGGTTATCTCTGCCTAAGCTGCTTCAGACTGTCTAAAAAGCCACAGCTCCTGGATCAAATCAGTACCTACAAAGGCAGCAATGCTCAGAATAGTATCAGCCTGGCCCTGGGAATATACCACTCAGGCGGAGACTCGTCTGCTCACTTCACTGCCTTGTTTGCCAAGAGAGCTGGATGCACCTGAACAATTTCTCTAAACTCTTCCTACTTTTGAGGGAACCTGCATTAGAGATCAATTATACAAGCCACGAGGGTGGAGACCATTTTCCTGAAGCCAAGAACCGTGCATCTTGCTTCACCAGTCCTCAGGGTTGCTCTCAGCTTGGCTAGCACCACGACAGACATCAGTGGTCCCAGCCCATAAAACAGGCTCCCTGCGTTTTGAGGCAACAAAGCTTCTTCTCGGGGTCAGGTGGAGATTACTGTTGACATTAAATTCACTCCTTGCTCCTTCCCTTACTCTTGGACAAAAGCCAGGCAAATTACTGTGCTCTTCTCTAGAGACAGCCTGTGGAACCCACATTTCTGGAGCTGACAAGCATTGTCGCCAGCTTTCTGGCTTGCCTCAGGTGGCCCCTGCTGCCAGCCTAGCTCGTTCTGCAGTTTGCATACAGGGCACCATCCACCGGGTCTGCAGCAAGGAGAGGGAGATACCCTGTTTTTCTCAGGCTAATCCTCTTGGCGCACAGCTGCATTTTTAAGCTTTCCAGGATCAAACCTCACTCAGACATACGAGCATCACCTCCAAAATGTTCTTGTACTGTTGAACTGCAGCACTCCAGCTCTCCCAGCTTATGGTGAGCCCTCTGCTCCTCTCTTTGTTAAAAAGACAGAGCAAGCTAACTCTCATCCAGAGATATGGGAAACATCACTCCCATACAGACTTGAAAACTAAGACAAGTTGAGTGCCAAGTCTAAAGCAACCTTTCCCCAGTTCACAGCCAGAGAACTCTTGGCAGGGCTTGGGGCATGCATTTCTTGCCTCACCCTTTCCCAAATGCTGTTTGGAATTTACTTTGCTTTAATTCCCTCCTGTGCTTTTACAGGACTACTCCAGCTATGCCACATTCAAAATGAGACAGTAGAAAGAGAATATCCCTCACACGGGAGAGACAGGGGCTGCCTGGCTGGGAACTCTGAGGACGGGGATGCTGGTGTGGCTCTGTCCTTCTGGCCCTCTACGGGGCAGGCAGCAGCCCCTGAATGGCAGCCAGACACAAACGCAGGGCTGGGGCAAAACTTCGCCATCTGCCCTTCACAACCCCACTCTGAAAGCCTGCTCCCTCCCAGCACACCCCATTCATCTGATAAGTGCACCAGCATCCCTCCCACACCAAGGGGGATGGCAAACCCCAGCAGGGAGCCCCCTGAGCACCCCAAGGTCCTGCTGCAGAGGCTCAACCTGCTGACAGGGATCGACCAACATTGAGTGTCTCCAGAGGAACCAGGGTGGAAGGCTCAGGGAGCCCAGGTAGATCCGCAAAACCTCCAGCCTGGACAATATATCCAAAGCGTTTTAACTCTGTCCTTCCAGTGCATCTGAACCTCCTGCTTCCTTCCCCTGCAGGCATGCAAAACACAGAAACAGCTCCTCTTGAGGCATCCTTCCCACGTAAGATATTCACAACGGCCATATAAATTGTACTGCAACAGTCACACAGACTGTACAAAACCCAAATACTGCATTTGTACCTCTGCCTCGAGGGCTGGACATTCTGTTTACAAGCTGGCATAGAAGGTCCCCCAATCAAATTTACAGCGTGCCAAAACTGCTTGTGAGCTGATGAGCACCTCACACCAACAAGAAAAGAGAACAATGTTTCCTATCAAAAATCATCTTATCAGGTGCTTATACAGCGGTTTATTCCATGCAGCAAGTTATCTGTCAACCAGGATGGCTAGTTGTGTGGGTTCACCAGCCTGATGAAAAGAGTGAGGCAGTAAATGCTTGATTTTCAACATGCTTTAGTGTAATCCAAAAGAATTAAGAACAGCAGACAGTCAAGTCTTGCTCTAACACACCAAGACTATTAAAGTCAGAATATTATGCACCAGCAGAACAAGGTTCCAACTTTGTTTCAAGGTGAGCTTCAATCAGAGGCACAGTGCAAAAGACAAGATGTCACACCTAGCAGAGGAAGAAAGGGGCTGAGGACAGTACAGACTTACCCATCAATTATTAGCTGGTCATAGGGTGCTGGTTTGTCACACACAGGGCACATCCATGTGGGCTTTTTCTCATTCATCTGTAGGTAGAAGACTGCATCAAAGCACTGCAGATGTGCACAGGTCTCCGCCCGACATGGGACTGACAGCCGCATCTTCACTAGCTGTTGAGCCAAAGAGAAGATCAGTGATAAAACCCACCCAAGCAATCACCAGACAGTTCTCCTCCTAAGCAAAAAGGTTCGTTAGTTTGCAAAGCTGGTCTGGCAGCAGAATAGGGTTTCTTGACAAAACCAGACTGAAATATATTGCAAAGACTTACCGGACAGATAAGAGAGACACGAACACCTGTAGTGGCAATTTCACTGTCTGGATCCAAGCGTAGCTTCTCTTTTACTGCAGTAAGAGTAGAGGGCACAAAATGTAACAGATGCAAACTTAAACCTCGGAAACATGTAGTACAGGTCAAGCAGCTCACCGACAGCCCTTGGCTGCGTATGAGTCATTTTCCCCACAGATGACAACCTCTGTCAGTCAGGGACAGAGGACATCAGAGACAGAAAACCGTTTGTGTTGGACCAGGCTTACGCAACCTGCAGTGCTCAGGACAGGCGCTGCTTGGCTACACAAAAACCTCGTGGGTGACGAGGCAGCTCATGGTCTACAGCCCAGCTGGAGCACATTTCTCGGTCAGCCGGGAAGCTCACGCTTTCTTACAGACCTCCTGTCCCAGCAACCCAGCTCTCCCAGCCAAACGGCACCTGCTGCCTCCCATCCAGGCAGAGCAAACGAAGGAGGCTGGACAGACTTGGGCGTCGGGAGGAGGGCATGCTATCTGCTAGTTAATGCTCTTTCAGCGAGGCTTCCACCTCTTTCTTACAAGCTACAGGCTGGGCAGCTGGGGTGCACAGACAAAGTCACGCCACTGACCAGCTTTGTCATGTTAACACCGTAGCAAGGCAGCAACCCGGGAGTTAACTTTGTCCCAGTTTGGAGGGAACTAAGACACCCACATACCTGAACTTCCCACAGGGAGGGAAAGAGTGGATGGACAGAGCTCTAGCATATGGCAAGACTTCAGGAACGAAGTCAGTTTAGACTTTACTGCTTATTAGCATAAGGATCATGGATTTTATTCCCTTCTGAGATCAGTGGCAATAGGACAGGGTTAACTACCCCTTGAAATGCAGAAAATGTGTGCCCCCCCAAGTAAGCAAACATGGGATACAGTCAAATTGACAGGAAACCACATCCCATCATTACCCCATCAAATAAACAAGCCTCCTTTTAGCGCTACCAGGCTGTAACTCTTCAGCTTATATGCTGGCCAGCTCATTTATTCCAGCAGACCGTTTCACAGGAACTGCAAGCAGACCCAGAGGTACCATGGCAGACAGCTCAAAGAGCAAGGCAGCCATGCAAAAACAGTCACAAGCAGCGATCCAGCATGTATTTGGAAAGAATCAGATGTTAGGAAAGGAGGTAGAGAACCCTGCCCCCGCTGCTGCATCCGGAAAGGAAAACCCAGAGGAGCTGCAGGCAAATCAAAAAGAGCAGCAGATGTGCAGGTCCCACACATGCAGGTCCCACATCAAGGCATGGAATCAACATAAAAAATTAGCTTTACACTACTACACAACTCCTAAAGAGTAGCTGCTGCTAACACTGCTGTCTGAAAAGGCCTCTGACACTTCCATCACCATTTTTCTTTGGAGCAAGTCAACCATTTATTTTGACCTTTTCAGATCATAACAAGATGTCTCCAGACAATGAGGCTACATGCAGTTTTGCAACACACAGCTCTAATTAGAGAGTGACTTCTCAGATGTGAAATTCCCACAAGATTACAAGATTTGGTGTTGTTTTCTTCATATTAGGAGCCTTTTCATCCAAGCTCAATTTTTCGTAAAGTAAGATTATTCTGTGTGATCAATTACTATGATACATGGGAATGAGAAATAGGCATTTTATAGGACCTCTTGATTAGAATCAAGATGCCTTAAGACTGCTTTTGGATCCACAGCCAGGTATGTGAGCACCTCTGTGTTCAGACAACGTTCCTATACAGAAGTCAACAGAAGCACAAGCAAAAGATGATGAGTCAGCCCTGAGATGCAACCAAAGTCAAAGGGTAGCTCTAGGAGTACTGAGGGATGCTGCAACGAACATGATATGGAAACATTTGCTGAACAGACCAGAGCTATAAAAGCAAAGTTTACAAGCTCCTTGTGCTTGCCAGTTTATGTCCAAACAACTTCCAAGCAGTAACTAGGCCAAAGGAACTGAAACAAGACAACGTTCCTATTTGGTTAAATTTAAGGTCACCAAATGCAATTTGCCTCTGCCCTGACATCCAGCCAGAGCTGTTAGTTATCTAACTCAGCAGAACTGGAGGCACATGCTTGTTACAGAGTAGAAAAGGTGAGAAAGCTGCTTTCAGAACCTCCATCTGCCACTCTCAGATCGAGTGGCCATCCTGCACGTGCTCACTTTGAAGGGAACAGCACAGACTGCTGAGCCTGGTGTCAAGAAGTGTCAGAGAATGAGAGGATCCTCTGCAGTTCGGGACAACTCAAAAGCCAGCCTCTGCTCAATTCAGTTAAGGTTCTGGTGAACAGCAAAAAAGGGAGCACAGCCAGTGCCTCAAGCTTCTGAGAATAGCGGATATTTTAACAAATGGAAATTTTGCTTTCTTATGTCAACAGATAAGTGCTGGCTGTCAGAGTGGTCTAATATGATCAAGGCTGCCATGGACGCTATTTGGTGTGGCACAGAGATACAGAAGTGTTCAGCATCTGCTGCAGAAATGCTGCACTTCACATGAAGATCAAAAGTTTGGCTGAAGCAGCCGTGCATTAGGCGCCTGAAGACTGGACATGCCCGAAATCATCATCTCCCCTACAAACTACAATCTACCTTCAAGATTATGCTTCTTATACTTTATAAGAGTTGTCCAAGATCTGAATAGTATGTTTTAAAGACCATAACAATCCATCGTGCCAGCTCTCCCACGCAGCACTGAACAGTAAGAATGCTCTTTCCACTCTCTCCAGTTACATTAAATAACTGGAAATCTACCTGACTCTCATGAGCTGCAAGTCAGATTCTACCTTGGCAAGGTAATTTCCCCTCATTTTCAATAATGTTTTGCATTTGCCTCATACCACAGTGATTTACCTGAGTGGTCTAGGATAAGCATCTCTCAGGATCATCTCTTCTCTGAAGTTCTCAACGCATATGAAAGTGCTGGTGGTGAAATCCCACTGCCAGCCCCTACGATTCACTGGGGGTTGGGGGCAGCAGGACATTTTCACCAGGATCCCTTGCTCCAGAAACCTCCTTTGGAAATAGTGCGGGTCAAGGCCGAGGTGCTGTGGTAATGTTCGTCAGCTCATAATTACTCAGGTGAAGGCATGAAGCCATCGCGTCAGAACGACACTGGCCCTCAGCGGCACTCACCACGATACGACCTGGGGACAAATTCTAAATCCAACTAAAGTGATTCAGGGCTTCTGCAGAGCCATGAGAACCACGCACTGCAGAAGCACTGCACTTGCACACAGATCTGGGGCAATTTCACACGACTGACATAACAGCTTCGCAGGTCTGTTCAAACACAAAGTGTTTTTATACAACCAGATAAAAGAAATGGTATAAAACTTGGCAGCTGTTCTCAAGCACATTTCGAGCAGCCTGGCTATTAGGAATGCTGCAGTCTGACAGGCATACAATGGGCCTCCCCGAGCCACCTCAGAAGCAGACATACTCACCAAGAGCTTTGCAGAGTTCTGGATGTTTGATTCCAATGGTTTTCAACCTCTGCAGCAGCTCCGCTGAGGTCATCTGCCGCACTAAGTACAGCCCCACGGAATAGCTCTACGAGACAAGGAATGGAAGGAATGAGAGAGGCTGCTCTTGTGCACTCGCTCGTGCAGTCCTGTGCAATCTCCTCTGGCACGTACCTTCCCGTAATTCCCCCAGGTAACGGTGATGCGATTGGTCGCTGCAGACAAGTACATGAGATGGGTGAGGTTGATGGGACGACAGGGCCTTTTAGGTTCCACTCCAGGTTTGTTTGATGGATAGTAGCCCTAAGGCAGAAAGATTAAGTATATATACATTTTTGATACTTCTACATGGGTACATCTATTCATCAGCTTTGCAAATTCTACTCACCTAGTTTTCAAGGAGGGGGGTAGAAGGGAGCTGAACAGTCAGACCAAGCACAAAGTAAAAAAGGAACAAGACTTTTTGCAAGAACAGTTTATTAGCAACGTAGCTAATCCATTATAAAATTAGCTTTAAGCTAAGCAGTGCACTTTTATACTTTGGCTTCTTGTCTGCATTCATCAGGAAACCAATTTCCTTCTAAATTATACAAGTCCTTCCAAAGTTGCAATGTCACACCTCCTGGCTGAGCTGACTTACCGGCACTGAGCAGTAACTATGATTCACTTTCACTGCAATGTTCGGAGGGTACTGATCCTCCTGAGGAGAACTAGTGTCTGTGTAACAGATTCTGTAAAGAAACGACACATCTCTCAGTAACCCACGTGGTTTGCACGTTCAAAGCTCTCTGCACATCAACAGGTACCAGCAGCCAACCATCACCACACCAACCCATGCTCCCTCATCTGGCCAAAGCAAAGCCAATTCCACTCAGCTCTCCCAGATCGGATGCAGACTCCAACCTGGGCAGCAAAATCTGACACACTGCTGTTTGCTATTGCAGCACTAACTCAAGCAGTACATGTAGGCAGAGGTTAGAAAGCAGAGTTTAAGATGCTTGCGTTAGGCATGTGAGCAACCAACTTACTGTAAGTTATCTTGGTAGCTACAAAAACCAAACTGAAAGTTACTTTTGGTAGCACATTCCCTCCTCCCCTGTTCTCCACCTGATATTACATCAACCCCATGCTCAGACATACCTTAGCACAACCTGAACCGATTTCACACCGGGTTGCAACTCCCTAGTAAATTAAAGAAAAATCAGAAACTTCAGATTAATTATGTAAAAAAACCCCAAACAAACAACACCCACAAAAAATCCCCCAGAATAACCAAAATCTTTCACCAGGCTCAAGAGTTTTAGGGGTTTTTTTTTTGTTTGTTTTTTTGAGACCTTTAACAGAATTACTTTACAGAATTTTATTTAAATTGTACAATTCCCCCTGAAACTATCAGTGGTCCTGTAATTTATTTTTTTTCCCTAATGCACCAACCTACAGCCTTTCTCTGGGTTTTCAAAACTATAAAGGTGTTGGGTGAAAGGTATCAATTTGCTTGGCATCCTCTTGCTGATTTGTAAGCATTTACAAAAACTAGGTTTTAAGGTCAGGTCTATCTGACAGCATTCTTTCAAGATTCCCTTTGTTCAATTATTCAGCTAAAGGTGTTTGTGCAAATCAAGGAACCAAGTATTATGGCACCAGCAGAACAACTGTGAATATTGCCAACTCCAGTCAGCTACTCATAACAGGATTTCAGGCGGTATCAGGAAAGCAACATACCACAGAAAAAGGGTATTTTATTAGGAGTCTTTACACACAAGTGTAAAACATTCTAATTTCATCACAGGACACAAGGCATCAGATAAGATCCCAAAATTACTCTTGATTTGCCTGTGAAAGTGTTTCCCACTCCAGTTCAGTGTTTTGGTGTACATGTTTCGATGCTAGGGGTGGAAGGGATGGAACCTCAGTTCAGCTGACAGACAGGAGCTGATGTGGCAGTTTTAGATCTGGGGGGAACACATCTGGATACCACCCACAAGTAGTGGAAGATGATGGACCTGCACCGAGTGATCATTTCAAGACAAGGAAAAACTTATTGTAACTCCTGATATGAAATATTTCAGTTGTGTTACTGACAGTGAAAGTTTTCTCACAAATCTGAATATACGGAGAAAAGAGCGTCAAGAATCAGCTACAACACGTGTACTCTTTTATCACCCTTAAAGACTTCCGTGGTATATCATTTCCTTTCTGTTAAGTTTTCAAACAGCTTCCCATGCACTGCTTCTATTGACCTACTGGGATCACAACTGTAATCAAGCACTGGATATTCAAGAAACATCATATTTCTCCAGCTCTATGATAACAGTATGATTTTACCATAAAGAGAAATATTTAAAAAGTTTTACGCTGAGCTTTGGAGGACCTCTTCTGCATCATTGTCCTTTCACAGCGGCAAGGACAAAGGGAGCAGGTCAGCAAAAGAGGAAGCCTTCCTGCCTGCGCTGACATCTCTTAGGCATTTCATTGTGTGAATCAAAAGTTGCATCACGACAGAGGTCAGGGTAAATCCTAATCGGTGCAAGATGTTTTCTTATGCAGTTACTATAGCATCCTTTACAACAAGGAAACTTTCTTTCAGATGCAAACAGCATTACACGTATAGCTTTTGAACTTCTAATGCAAAGAAAAACCTGCAAATATTCACAACACAAGCTCAACAGAGAATTTAGGTCATCAACGATTCCATACTGCTTTTCCTGCCCAAACGGACTATTCAAAAGCAAGATTAGAGGAGCAGAAGTGAAACTTAGGGACTTAGATGGGTAAAACTGTACCTCTCACCTCCCCCAGAACTATCTGCTTCACATGAGAAGTAGCCTGTCTGCTAGCACCCTCAAACAAACCGTGTTTCCTTGAAGGGAACAAAAGCTTCCCCAAAGAGGGAACGTGGAGGAATTATACAGCTACATTTTCTTGAACTGTTAATACTCAATGCAAAGTACCTGGAATTTCTGATCAACTCCACTTGTCTTGGTGTTAATGCAAAAATGCATGGACTTTCCTGAAGCTTCTCATTATTCTGTGGAACTGAAGAGGAAAAAAACAAGATTGTACATCAAACTGATAATATCTAGTTCTTCTTGCATTGCTAAGCACAAGGTAATTTTTTAATGTTCTGAGCTATGTTTATTTCTAAGTCTTGTTTCCTCCCTTTCTGCACAAGAATCCCAATCATCATGCATTTTGGTAAATCTACCATTGTTTACACGTTTGCTCATTTATTGCTTGCCTGTTTCACTAGTTAGCACACTAACAGTCCACAGTGGCTGCAGACCTGCTTTTTCTTTTTTATTTTTCCTCCCCTCAAATAATCAATGAGCCAACAATCATGTGTTCACATAAGAACAAATCATAAGTGATATCACAATGTGGAGACTAGAACCAGAACTAGAAGCAGAAGAAGAAACCTATGCGTGACATGAAAGCATGAAACCACCAGGCTGATCAGTCTGATTCTGGAAAAGAAAGGAAAAAACAACAAGAAAAAAAAAATCAGCTTAGATAATTAAAAAAAGCATCTCAGAAAACAGCTGGAAGAGACAAAACATGACTAACAAACAGATGACCTTGAGGGTGCATTTATAGCTAGGGTGTTAGAGCAGTCCACTTTCAGAAATACTGAACAGAGAACCCAGCATTAATTGTGGCTTTTTATCCATTGATAATTTTAAGGTCAAATGCATTTGACATGGTTAAAATGAAGCTTGAGACGTGGAAAACATAAGTTATGATTTCTGCTTAGTACCTTTTATTAAATTCAAACACGTTAAGTTTTATTGTCGGTACACGTTTCCAACTGAAGTGACCCTGAGCTGGTGAAAGTCACAGGACAGACACAAAGAACACGAAGCGATAAAACAGCTTTTTTTTTTTCTTTTTAGCAAGATTTGGGTGTTTTTCTTTGCATCACTTCAACTGCTAGTTTATTCAATGCCAATATACCAGAATTTGCAAAAGTAGGAAAGTGCACTTCACTGTCTATGAATAAGATGAGATGAAGGAAGGATAAAATTTCAGCAGCTCTAAGATCCTGGAAGACACAGTGACAATCTGATTCACTGACTACAGACACTTTCCTTTGGTAATTCAGCTTTTAAAATGTAAAAAGTGCTTTCAGGAATAATAAAAAAAAGGTATCTTTACGGACTCTTAATTTAATTTCACTTTCCATCCAGATGTCTCTTGACCAAAACAACCAGTGAGAAGTAAAGCATTTCATAAAGACTTATTTTTAGAAAGTGATAAATTAAGAACAACAACAATTGCTTTAACATTGCTGCTTAAATAACTGTCTATAGACATGCTGTCCTGCTGATTGTTTAGCTACACAAAGACAAAGCAAACCTGATTAGGAAAACTGAGAAGATCTTCATGTTTTATTTTGCATTTATATCAGCTCACTCTTCCTTTAAAAAAAAAAAAAAAAAGAAAAGAAAAAAAAGGGGGGCAAAAAAGGCTGAAAGCAGGCTGCCCACAACACTGGCTGGCACCATCACAGGATGCCATCAGTGATGGAAGTCAAACCCTGTGAAGTATCCACCAAATTTACTATCACCTCGCCAGCAAAATTGTCTAGCATCAAAACCAGCACACTTCTGAATTGCAAACCAGGTTAATTTGCTTGCTTCTGTGACATATCAAATAGTTGCTGACAACACCCGAAGCGAGTACTGCTGGTGGCTGAAAGACCACCACTACCATGTACAGGGCACGATGGCAAGTTTGTACAGCAGTCCTGGCTGCGAGGCATCAGCGGCCGATGGGCTACGGAGCTTCACTGTGCGACCACCGTTACAGGAGAACAAAAAATAGTCAGGTGCTGATGTCTCTCTGCAGCTACTTTACTAGCTCTCCTCTTTGTGTGTGAAGAGAAATGAGCAGAAGCAGCATGTGCTCCCCATTTGCTTTATTTCTTATTGTGAAAGTCCCTTCTCAAAATCAAGGGGTACTTCTCAACTGTGCTGCCAGAAAGCACTCCAATGTTACCTGGACAAGAAACAGCTGAAGGGAAAACAAAAATCAAAAAGATACAGGCTCAGGATGTGTCCATGCATACCTTGTTGCCAACAGCCATCAGAACTGGATGCTTCAGAGGAAAGAGCAAGAGAACATGCCCTGAGAGACTGGAAGAAAAACCTCTCCAGGACAGACCTGCATCAAGACCCAATACTCCTTCAAAATCTTATTGCTGGAAAATAAGCCCAAACTCCAGGAGGTACACCTTCAGGGTAGCTAATCAGCTGTTAATTTCTTTACTGAGCAGCCAAAAAAAAATATCAGTTTTTAAAGCTAAATATTTTCAAATAACTGAGTTTCATCCTTTTTCCAGGACAGATGCCTCAGCATACAACTCAGCTCCTGGACTTGTAAGACCACTGCTGGGATCAATCTATTTTAACAGTTGACAATAGCAGGAAATCAATTTTTAAGACTGAGCTCGATCAGCAGTCCTCAGAATGAGTCAAGACATGAAACTTCCAAAACCCAAAAGGACTTGGCAAACCATATTCAAGACTTTAGCTCAATGTAGCTGCAAAGGATTCCCATCCTGAGAAAGCAACCTTGCCAGCAGTTCTCCATCCCGCAGGCCAGACCTGCCACTGATTTCAGGGTTTTAGGGTTTACCTGCACCAAGGTGTTGTTTTGTTTTTATTTTAAAGTGTAACATTCCTCAGTATTATACCTACTGGTCAAACTCACTAAAAGCATTAATACCCCTAAGAAAGAGCGATCATATTGTCATCACTGTGGCCAGAGATCCCAAAGGTTGATTAGGCAGAGATGAGCTGCTGGCAGGAGACTTCTGTAGAGCTGAGGAGCTTGTTGCGAGTCCTTCACACCCCCACACCTCCAGAAGAGCCCACCTCAGGGCACAACACAATATACAGGTGGGCTTCCCTTTTTTCCTCCTTGGCTATCAAACTACTCTGACTCGACTGAAGGGCATTGGTGTTCATGTGGGTTTGGGGAGATGAAGTTGATTGTACGGCATCTTCTGTGGAAGGAGTCATTTTAACATACCACAGTTTGTTTAGGTAGCTATAGCAAGTGTGAGCATGTGCTTTTGGGGGGATTCCTTGGAGGTTGCTCAATGCAGCCATGTTTGCTCTGCAGCTGGGGGAAGGCAGCTGGCTTTGCCACAAAATCAGTGTCCCTGTTTACAGTCACTGAAGTCCAGCTTCAGAGGAGTGGACTGGAGCAGCAGTTTTACCACCTACATGAGAGGAGAGCAACACAACCCTGCAAGACAGGTGTTATCAAAGGGAAAACCTCAAAACAAATCCTGATTACATTGGCAGTGGCAGGACCTCCCAGACTAATGGCCTTGCGCTCCCACAGCTGCACTGCAAGCTCTCCTTTGGCGTGCCTCCAGGAGAAGACCAGAAGCCTCAGTATCTACCGTGAGTCCAGGCTGCCACAGCTAACATTGGCAACAAAAAAATCATTCAGAATGCCTTACAGCACGCTATTACTGTCAAAAACTGTATTCACACTGCTTTACCCAAAAAGGTGCCAGAGGATAAGTACACTTATCATCAAGGTGCTCAGAAACCACAGAGCTCACACAAATACTCCACTTGTTAGCTACTTAAAATACAGTGCAGCAAAGATATTAGTATTCAGTCCCTCTAAAAAGGTATCTGATCAATCTTAATTTTAAGCCTTATCTACCCAAGAGAATTGCGGCAATTTCAGTAAATTAGAAGAATTCTTTCATGTTGACATCCTTAGACCAAACCAGAAAGCTGCAGCAGAAGCTGTTTTCATGTAGATAACTCAGATGCTAAACTCAATACCTAAATTGTGTGCGCAGTTACCAAATATGAGAAATTAGCTGGTTTGTAACGGACCTAATTTATCTGCTTTTAGCTGAAGCCACCTTTGTCTAAGAGTATAATAGTAATTTGATAGTTCTTCAGGGAATCTGCTTGGCTACAGACCAAATCAGGCATCCTCACCTTTGATCTCAAGGCAATCGCGTCAAAGAAGCAAGAGAGCCTTTTCATTAAGAAAGATGCTTCCAACTGGAGCCTGGAACACATAAATTAAGCTTCCCCTACTCCCACTGCAGCTATATGCTTAAAACACCTCTTTGGTAGCCCAGCAAAATGGGGTACTACAACAGCATCTGGGTGTTTCTAAATAGATCTAAGGTCTTAAATCTCTTTTCAGGTACGTCCACCATTAAGGAGTTTCTGAGGCTGATGAGAAGCTTATACTTGGTTCAGATACGGAATGGGAAATCTGGGCAGCAGAGCATGAATTTGTGCAGCTTCCATACGGAAAAACACTTGGATTTTCCTTAGAGCGCTTTGTTTTACCATCCTTCCACACCAAGCAGAGCCCCATATAAGCATAACTTCTAATGTGGAAGTTATTCCAGCACCTGGCTGTTCCGGGTAGCAATGGGGAGCAGCTGATACCCATGAAGTGTTGAAATAACCCCAGTTTTACAGAGAAACAAATGCTTATTATTCACATCGGCATAGACAGAAGGAATAGTTGCAGGTCACCAGGTTGGGAAAATTAAACAAGTGTCTAGAAGACATTGTTAGGTTCTGAACAGCTGACTGGGACAATGGAGACCGAACATCTGTTCATACCCAGCTACTCACCACCATTAAGCAGAAAATACTCTCATCAAGAGGGAGAACGAGTCAAATATGCTTTAGGGAACACACTGACCCGAGGGAGGTGTCAGCTAACAGAGGTGAGATACTAAATTTAATGAGACCTCGGTTCTGATCTGATGTAGAAGATTTAATGCCAACTTTTAACAAAATCTGTTAATCACAGTAAGTACACCTCAGCTCTTTGCCTATCACTGGATTTTCCCACGTCTCAAAAAATTCTTTTCCTTCAAAATACTACATTTGCGTTTCTGACTAACAAACGCCATCCCACATTTAAGACTGAATTAACCCATTCCCCAAACAGCATTTAAATTTTTTTAGCTTTACAGTGGCAGCCACCCCTCAACCACTTTAATGGTCACAGTAGTAACATATTTAATGCCTCCAAATGAAGACAAAAATTACATAAAAGTCTGATTAGTCTTTTTTTTTTTTGGTACCTGCACAATTGCATGTTCATCTTTTTTTTTTTTTTTCCCCTACAATTCACATGCACATTTTTTTCAGCAAAGCCATAACAGCTTCCCAAGCTCTAGGTTCATTTAGTAGTGAAGCCTGATATTACCACACTGACTTTATGAGACACTGAGGCTGAGCAGACTACAGTGATACCTCTCCTCTGTATACACTGTCTTTGCTACGAGAACGCTGTATTTAACATCAGTGACAATACTCGCTGTTTCTTAGAATTAAGATAATGAAAAATCAGTTCCCTGGGGCGGGGAGGGGAAAGCACCTCTTCAGTTTTCCTAGTTGCCCCTCAAAATACACACACCATCATGCACAAATAATTATGACAAGCACAAAAAAAAAAAAGAAGTCAGAAATACTATTTGATGTGCACACCCACCCTCTTTCACCCACAGGGAGCTTTAAGTCAGGTATTTTAAGCACTGAAAAACAGCATTAGTGTAGAATATGCCAGTACACTTGCTTAGCACAGGTGCGACACCAACACAGAAAGATTTTCCTCAATACACTGCCACATTATGGAGATGGAAGACAGATTATGATTCACAACGTGCAACACAGTGGCATTTCCAATGAAGGATATGAAAACCACAGTCAAATAAGACAGGCTTTCAAATTACATCTCAAAGGGACCGTGTTTCTGTTCTACAGCAAGGGAAAAAAAACTACATCTAAATATTCTTCAAATTCTAAACATGAGGGAAGAGAGGTGGGCATTCACCACCATGTTAATCAGTCTCTCCTTCTGTCACACAGATCCTTGAAAACACTGTCACCTTTTTGACACTTACACTAGGTTGGTTTATTTTTCTTTTCCCAGACCAAATCCATCATGAACACACCAGCATATTGAAAACTCACCTAATTCTGTTGGCTTCAACAGTTCATCCAGGGTCGTATAGAAGGGAAGTTTCACCAGTCGAACTTCAGGCTTCGCAACTTTGGGTGGCAACCTTCCCAGTCCGTTAAGGTACTTCCCATAGAGTGCAGGATAGTCAATATTAGTAGTGGAGATAGAAGTCCGAGCAACGGTGCTCCCACGGTCATATGATGAATGTATGGAGAGTGCCTCGGGAGACCGGTGCTGCTGTGGCTGAGGGTGCGCGACTTCAGAGCTCTTCTTAGCATAACGAGTCTCATAGAGCTCCTTAATTTTCTTGAAAACTTCAGGGCTGCAGTCAAATTGAACCAATTGCAATGCTCTGGTGACTAGTTCATGTTTAAGTCCGCTTTTACTCCTGCCAACAAAACCCAGCAACATCTGAAGATCTGAGACTCGGAAACTCATCACCATGTTCTAGGGGATAAAAAATTAAGAACATTCTTAAAGTTATAAAAGTTCAAAGTGTCATTTCTCACTATACTCTATAACTGGAATCCAAAATACTAAAAAAAAATTGCCTATAAGACAGACACCAAACTTTCTGTTCAAATCAGCTGTTATTCACCTGATTAGCATCCCATTTCCTAGCTACCTGTTTGAGCAAAGCAAATAGAGGAGACCATCAATTGATATATCACCAAAATCAGAGAAACACCACAATAATAATCAAATTAGTCAAAAATCATTTGTTGTAAATGCTAAGCATACTCAAGACAGGTTGACTGGAAGCAAGAGTGGCCACAAAGGAAAACGTCTCAAACAGCAGGCCCCCCCTCCAAAACAGCATGTCAACTCCTTTACCACAGAGGCTCAAAGCATCCAAACTTCCCAGGCAGTTTTGGGTAAGACAGCTATATTAAAAACTTAATCAAAAATGGTATTAGTGTAAGGCAAAGGAAGAAAGCAAACATGAACTGGAAGTCAGGTGATATTTAAGTGAACTGGGGCCACCAATCCTTTCGCACCGTGTTTCTGTACAGGCAAAAAACCCTCCAGAAACCTTTTGACATATACATGTGTTTCTTTAAAAACATACAATGTATTTTAGGCTATGGAAAGACGTTAAAAGACTATTAAAGAGAGAAATAAGTTTCCCTGAGAACAATGCCTCCAAATTCTATTTGGGTGCTTTGCCAAGTGCTCCCCCATGATCACTGCCAGCAACCGCCTTTGCTGTTACACTGGTATTACCAATTTCAGTGTTTCGATAAGCAGTAAAAAAGCACCTTCACCTTCAAAAATCTACTTTCTTGCTGCTGTGGAAACTCAGTTGGCCTGCAACTGTCAGCATATTCAGAGACCATACTACGCCATACAACAAATTTTCATCAGATTTAAGAACTAGAAATTAATTCTGTTAAAATTACTGCTACAGCTTGGTCAGACTAATGTTTCAGTTCTCTCTTATGACAAAGCAGCACTGTGAATGCACAAGATAAGCTTATCAAGTACGTATCTTTGAAAATTCAAGTTGCCCTGAAAATATATTTGATAGGTATTCATTCAGTATCCTTCCTGGTTTGTGGGAAACACAAGAATTCAAGAAGAAACCCAGCCACCTCACAGTAAAAAAAACAAAAAAAAACCCAAACCCAAAGAAGCAGAGATACAGCAGGTCTCTCTCCTCCCCAACCTATACCCCACTCTTGTCTAAGGATTAAATAAATAAATTTTTAAAAAAAGCATAAAAGTCGGTATTTCTGTGGAAATTAACAGTAGCCTTGTAATTTCCTGCAATAAAGCAGATACAGATTTTTTTATTTTTTTATTTTAAATTAAATTACTACCAACTCCAGAAACATTTAACAGCTGTTTTTGCATGTGTGGGAATTAGACTATAGAGAAAATGCCATTCTATTTTCTCCTTTTTTGTGAAATCTGTCATTTATTCTGGAAACTCAAAAGATGTTACACAAACACCCCTGGCTGTAGATAAGTTTTTGGTAGCTGTGATGTGTCCCAAACTACCTTTGATAAGAGAGGAAAAAAGGTAGATAACTTTAAAGAGGAAAGAAAGGATGTTTAATTGCTTGAAAGTCAGGATTCAAGAGATCTCAATTCCTATTGCTTCCTCACTAGATACCCATGCAATCTTTAAGAAATCTAGTTTCTGTGTCTCAGTATTCTTCAACTACAAAATGGAGAAGCGTATTGTCCCCACTGAGACACTTTGAGGATAAATAGCATATTTGCAAAGATAAACACATCAAGGCAGCGACGCACACCAACAGCATGGCACCGGGGAAATCACAGTAGTGCAGCAGACAGGCATTCCTGTGCTCCCTGCTCCTACACCACTGGTCACTTGAGACTGTCGGGGCCTAAAGCAGAGTTTGAGCTTGCAGTCTTCTGCAATTTACATTTTGAAGGATTTAAGATCCAGAAGGATGAGCAGATTTAAGCAATAACAGAAGAAAAAGCTTCAGACAAAAAAGAACGTCACTAAGGCTTGGACCTGCGTGATAATATGAGCAGTAGGGAGATCACCACTGAGATCGTTAACGCTAAAGTCTATTCCTCCCCCTGAGGAAGCCTGGCGTGCAGGTGGCACAGAGCCCATCAAACACCCGCTACGGGGGCAACCACGCTGCCTTGGAAGCGCATCTCCTCCTCCGGAGTCCTGGGCTCAGCTCAAAACACCGAGAGGGGCCCGAGAGCAAGGAAAGGCAGTGCCTCCTAAAACAAGCCTCTTCAAATCTTATTTGTGCAGCCATCCAGCCACATCATCACCAATGAGCTGATCTTGCAGGCACGAAACATTTCCCAGCTGCTGGCATTGCTCCATAAGCGCCCTCAGCACCAGCTTCCTTGCGATGTTGTTAGATGAAGCCCACTCAAGTGCTGCCAGCTGGTACTCTGCACTGCTGGGCACGACAGCGGGACACAGGGAAGTCCCAGCTCCCAGAGAGGTGCCAGCGAACAACGAAAAGGGGAGACCCCAGGCAGAGCAGGGGGCCCCTTCCCCCCCCCTCAAGGCACAAGATGCCTTGGAAGCCCCACGCAACCTCGGGCACGTTTGCTGCAAAGACCTTTCACTTCACCCCACCACGGAGGCCGCCCCCAGCCTCCCCGCCACGGAGAGCCGAGAGCTCTACCCCCGCACCGGGCACTGCCCGTCCCGCTGCCAACCCCCGCCACGGCGGGGCCGGGGTCACCCGAGCCCTCCCGCCGGGCCGAACAGCCCCGCTCCGCCAGCCGCGCCCCCCGGCTGGACACGGGCGAGCTGCCGGGCCCCGGGCACCAACGGCCGGGGCTCCGCGGGGAAGAGGCGAGGGCCCGGGGAGCAGGACAGGGAGCTCCGCTGGGCAGCGGGGGAGACACCTGCACTAATTAACCACTGGGAATTAACCGCGGGGTAAGCTGGAGCCCGGCGCGGCGGCCCGGGGGCAGGCGGGTCCCCGGAGCGGCGAGCCGGGCCGGGCCAGGCCCGACCATGACCCCGGGACCCAAAGGCCTCGCTCCAGCCCATCCCTCACCTGCCGGCGGCACTGCTTCTACCCCGAAGGTGTCGTGCCGAAGGGGAAGGGATAAAGGGAGGGGGAGAGGAGGAAGCGGGCGGGGAGGGAGGGCGAGATAACGCCGCTTACCCGAAAAAGTTTCGATGGCTTTCATGGCCCACTGCTCGTCGGGGCAGTCCACAAAGGCATAGCCGGACTTGACCAGGAACTGCCCGCTGAAGGAGATCTTGTGGTCGTTGAAGACTTTCTCCAAGTCGGCCGGAGTCACGTTCTCGTTTAGGTTCCCGATGTACAGCTTGTTCATGGTGGCGGCGGGGGGCGGCCGGGCAGCGGTGGCGGCGCG
>JAVJGJ010000047.1:48674805-48690888 GCA_035590215.1 Microhierax caerulescens | reverse complement strand
CTGAGATGTATTTCATTTGTGGTGACCTTTAGGATTTAATGTAATGAAAGCTCCTGGGTGGCAGAGTTGGGTTTGGGGCTATAGGGCAGGGAGAGGCTGTGGGGCAGGAAGAGGCTGTGAGGGATTGGGGGGGCTGGGATTTGGGGAATGTGGGACAGGGAGGAGCAGTGGGGGATCGGGATGGGGGGCTGTGGAGTTGGGGGCTATGGGGCAGGGAGGGGGTGTGGGGCAGGAGAGGGCTGTGAGGGATCAGGATGGGGGCATCAGGATGCTCCTGTCTGGGTCAGGGGTCCCTCTACCAGTCGGGTGTCACTGGGTGCAGTGCCAAGAGGTTTGGGGTTGAGCATGGCCCACAGCTGTGGGGCCCACAGCCATGGGGCCTGAGCAGCCACCACCCCTGTTCCTTCCTCTCTCCCCCCAGGGCATCACCACTGGAGCTGGGGTGGGCAGGGGGTTCCCATGGGCCTTGGGGCATGATGAGGCTGGGGGGAAGCCTCAGCCACCCCACGGCACAGCACGGCAAAGGGGCTGCACTGCTTTGGGGCTCCCTGCTGTGTCCCCCTGGGGGAAGCGGGTCCCTGTGCCACATCCTAGCCCCGCACTGTCACAGCACTCTGTGCCGCTGTTGACTGCAGCTCCTGGGGCATAAACCCCCTTTTCTGGTGCCGCAGGTGCTGATCGCCGGCTGCTCCCCGGCGTCCTCCTCCGCTCACAGGGTTGGAGCAGCTGCAGCTCCGCCAGGGCCCCGCAGCCATGTCCACCTTCCGGCAGGAGAGCGTGGAGGACTTCTATGAGATGGGAGAAGAGCTGGGCAGGTGAGTGACATCCCGCCACACTCTCTGGGGGGCTTCTATGGCTGCACCCCCTCCCCGAGCACTGGGCCAGCAGTTTCATCCAGCTGCTGCAGCTCCCCGCAGTATTCCCATGCCGGTGGCATCCCCTGTGCCACACCTGTGCTACCTGTAGGCAGTGGGGCCGTGGGCTGTGCTGAGAGCCAGGTACTTCTGGCAGCTATTTATTTAAAAAAGAAAAGGCATTAGTTAACATTAAGCTCACTTCTATATCTGGGCAGGCCTAGCAGCTCCCTGCGGAGCTCCTGTCCTGTCTGGGTTTGGCCAGGGCTGCTGGGCCTGTGATGGTGGCTTCCGGCCCTTCCCGGTCGCTGCAGCCTGGCTCTGCGCCTGCGGGACAGATGTGGGGGTGAATCACTGCATGCAGATGGGATTTAATCATCGATGCAAAGGCAGTGGCGGTGGGTGTGTGTGTGGGCTGGGTTTGGATCCTCCAGCGTTGCCTTGCCACACCAGCCCCATGCCGGCATGGCCGGGACTTGGGGTCTGCTACCACCATGGGTCCCTGGGGGTGCTCCTTCTCAGGCACTGGGAAGTAATTGTGCAGCAGAAACATTTTGGGTGGCTTTATCGTTATTTTTTTTAAAGTGGGCTTTCCAGGGCCTTGTTCCGGTTCTGCTTCCCCTTTGGGGCTGCGCTGTAGCTGTGGTCTGGTGTGAGCCTTGGGAATGGATGTGGTGTCTGGGGGTTGGATCTCACCTGGGCAAGGCTGGTCCCTGCCCTGGGGCCTGTGGGTGCCCACAGCCATGATCCAGGGGGTGTATAAAGGAGTCTTAGGTCCAGGCATGTGTGTATGCTGGTGACAGCAGGTGGTGACTGGGACCTCACATCACCACTTGCTGCTGGTGGGGATGGCCAATGGCCGGGGCAGTGGGGAGGGGACAGAGAAGTCTGGGGACAAGGGATGGATCCTGTCCCAGGGTGTTGAGGGTCACTTGGGCATTCTGGCAGAGGGGCCGTGGGTGGCTCAGCCAGGGTGGGGAGGGACAAGGATCAGCATCCTGCTGTAGCAGTGGTGCTGGTGTTGTCAGACCCTGGCCCCTTGAAGCACCTGTCAATGCCCAGAGCCCTGCTGCCCCCCGGCCCCTGACGCAAGCATGCTTTGAGCTGCCGGTTCCTCTTAGTTCAGGCATTTCCTCCCCACCTCAGCCCTTCCCCACTGGAGCTTTGTGGTCCCCCAAGGGCCACTGGGCTCCAGGGTTTGCTCCTGGGAGCAGCCTGGGGGCTCCTGGCTAGAAACAGGGACAATGGCACATCCCACCCACCAGG
The DNA here is from genome assembly GCA_035590215.1 of Microhierax caerulescens. Lineage (NCBI taxonomy): Eukaryota > Metazoa > Chordata > Aves > Falconiformes > Falconidae > Microhierax > Microhierax caerulescens. Next base: position 48,688,768 of record JAVJGJ010000047.1, on the reverse strand, counting down.
CAGTCACAGCAGCACCCAAACAGCCCAGGGAGGGTCAGCAGCTGCCACATCCCTGGGAGGAATATTTTTCCTCCATCCCGGGCAGTGCTGGGGTTTACTTGCCTGCTGTGGCAGTGCTAAGATGTGTAAACCCCAGGAATGTGCTGGGAACATGGGAGCTGCGTGTGGGAGGACCCTGATTCCTGACAGTGCTGGGGGAAACCATGTGTCCTCCTGTGCAGTGCAGTGTCCCTGCATGCAGCATCCCACATCCTCATGCTGGTGCTGGCCCCACTGCCAAGCACACGCTGGCACGTGTGATGTGGGAAATCCTCTCCTCACCTCCTCCCTGCATCCTCAGCGGCCAGTTTGCCATTGTACGAAAGTGCCGGGAGAGGAAAACGGGTCTGGAGTACGCAGCCAAATTCATCAAGAAGCGTCGGCTGTCATCCAGCCGTCGGGGCGTGAGCCGGGAGGAGATCGAGAGGGAGGTGGACATCCTGCGGGAGATCCAGCACCCCAACATCATCACGCTGCATGACATCTTTGAGAACAAGACAGATGTGGTGCTGATCCTGGAGCTGGTCTCAGGCGGCGAGCTCTTTGATTTCCTGGCTGAGAAGGAGTCCCTGACAGAGGAGGAGGCCACCCAGTTCCTCAAGCAGATCCTGGATGGGGTGCACTACCTGCACTCCAAGCGCATTGCCCACTTTGACTTGAAGGTGAGGTCTGGGAGGTGCAAACACCGTGTGCTTGGCAACTGGGGAGCAGGGACAAGCATCCAGGCTCCTGTGGAGTGGTGGGGCTGGCTCTGGGATCTCTCCCTACTTGAGGCGCGTGTCTTGTCCTCCGAGGAGAGGTGCCCAGGGCAGCACAGGGCTCCCACAGGTGAGTGTGTTGAGGTAAACACCAGCTCCTCTCCCATTGCAGCCGGAAAACATCATGCTGCTGGACAAGAACGTGCCAAACCCTCGCATCAAACTCATTGACTTCGGCATCGCCCACAAGATTGAAGCTGGGAATGAATTCAAGAATATATTTGGGACCCCAGAGTTTGTAGGTGAGTCCTGGCTGGTGGCATCCCTGTGGGGCTCCTCTGGGCTCCAAAAGTTTTGGCTTAATCCTGAGGAGATGCCCAAAGCCCTGCTGTGGCCAGCTGGGCAGCTGCTGGGATGTGTCCATGGGGGCAAGCTTCTTTCCCCCAGGCTAAGCCTGTTTTCTCCCCTCTTTCCTTCTAAAGCCCCAGAAATTGTGAACTACGAGCCCCTGGGGCTGGAGGCTGACATGTGGTGAGTGTGTCCCCTTCCAAGCACCTTCCAGTGGCACTAGTGACTGGTCCCCGGTACTGGGGTCATGCCGGCATATCTCCCCTCTTGCTGAAAGTGCAGGGAGAGGGGACTGACGGCACAATGCGGGGCTTCAGCCTCATCTTCCTCTCTCTTCCAGGAGCATCGGGGTCATCACTTACATCCTGTGAGTATATGGGGAGTCTGGGGGAGGTGGGATCTGCAGGGTGAGTGCCCCGCATTGGGCTGTTACCTTTTTGGGGTGTCATCCCACTCTTGCTGCAGGCTGAGCGGAGCATCCCCCTTCCTGGGGGAAACAAAACAAGAGACCCTGACCAACATATCCGCTGTCAACTACGACTTTGATGAGGAATATTTCAGCAACACCAGTGAGCTGGCCAAGGACTTCATCCGCCGCCTGCTCGTCAAGGACCCCAAGTGAGAGACGGGGAGTGCAGCTGGGGATTGGGAGAGGGTTGGTCCCTCCTACCTGACCTCCCTGCACAGGCAGACCCCCATCTCCTGCCTGCACTAGCATTTAGCTCTGTGCCTGCCTGCTGCCAGCCCAGAGGGCCTTTGCCCATCCCTGTTGTGCTGCTTGTTTATAAATCCCATTCATCTCCAAGTTTCCCTCCTGCCGCTTTTAACATTTGGTGTTGCGAAACTTCTGGAAACTAAAGTCGTTCCCCTAGGCATGGGGTGAATTCTGGGATCACCCTGAGGGTGCAGCAGCTCAGCCAAAAAGGAGGGAATGGGGTCTGGAAGGGGCCAAGGGCTGACCTGAGCACCCAGGGCCCTGGGCTGTGCCAGGAGCAGTGGTGTCATACGATCAGCCATTGGTCGGGAGGTTCCTGAGGGCTCTTCTTCGCTCCTGGGAGGCTGGCTGAGGGTGTGGGGGCTGGATGCAGCCTCTGTCTGGAGTGGCCCCTGAGTACAGGGGGTTTGTCTGGGCTCATCCGTGCCCCAAAGGTGATAGGATCTGAGCTGCTTTTCCAGGACTTTAACAGGGAAAGAGGCAGCAAAGCCTCTGCTCCTCAATCTCAGCCTCACTGTCTTTGCAGGAAGCGGATGACCATTGCTCAAAGCCTGGAACACCCTTGGATTAAGGTGAGAACTCAAAGAATTGGCACTTTTTGGGTGTCAAACATCCAAGAGGTTGTGGTTGGGTGTTGATGCACTGGCAGCTCTCCGCTGCTCTTCCAAGCCCCAGGTGGGGCTGGTTTGGTGCTGCTGGTGGCCGTGTTGCTGGGGGTGCTGAACCTGTCTGGGTTCTGCTGTCCCGGCTGCGCCCCACACCTGCGGCTGTCCCTCTCTGTAGGTGATCAAGAGGAGGAATGTCCGCAATGAAGACAACTGCAAGAAGCCTGAGCGCCGCCGGCTGAAGACCACACGTCTGAAGGAGTACACCATCAAGTCCCACTCCAGCATGCCGCCAAACAACACGTACATCAACTTTGAGCGCTTCTCCAAGGTCATGGAGGAGGTGGCTGCAGCTGAGGAGAGCCTGCGAGAGCTGGAGAGGAACAAGAAGTCCTTCCAGGAGGACATCGAGGCCCTGCTGTCCATCTATGAGGAGAAGGAGTCGTGGTACAAAGAAGAGAATGAGAGCATCAGCCAGGACCTCCGCCAGATCCGGCAGGAGCTGCAGAAGACAGAGGCCCTGAAGAAGCAGGCGCAGGAGGAGACCAAGAGCGTGGTGCAGGTGGCCAACAGCCTCAAGAGGCGTTACCGAAAGCTGGAGAACCACTATGAGGCGTTGGCCAAGCAAGTGGCTTCGGAGATGAAGTTTGTCCAGGAGCTGGTGTGGTCCATCGAGCGGGAGAAGCTGCAGAGCAGCGAGGGAGACGGCAGCATCCGCTAGCTGGGTCGGTGCTGGGGTCGGCTGCCCTGGGGCTGGGGTTGGGTCCTTCCCGATTCCCCCGGCTGACCCACAGCGGCAGGCAGCGCTGAAGGGGCCTTGGTGGCTCTGCCCCTTGCTCGCCCGAGGAGCCGGTCCACCGACAGCCTTCGGTAAATATCCCCAGGCTCTGCTGGGCTTATGGTGGCATGCTGGGGGCTTACGCCTCCCTGGAGACCCCCGCCTCAGGGGGCTAGAGTTGTGCTCGTCTGGGTTTTGGCTTCCTGCGTGCAGCTCTTGCTTGGCTTGCCATCCACGTGCTCCCCCTGCCTGCTCTTCCCCTCGCTGCCGCAGTGCTTGGGGACCACTTCTCCCTGTCCCACTTGCGGCCTGGGTCTCTGAGCTGCCACAGCACCCTGTCAGACGGGGGGTTTGGTGGGGAGACCCCTCCTCTAAACCCTGGCAGCAGCTCAGCATCTGCCACGTGCGAGCCATGACCAAGGACTGATTCCCATGTGGCCAAACATGCTGCAGCCCCATGGGTGACCCTGGCCCTCCCCCATTCCTGCTGGGGCATCACACCCCCCTGTTCCCTCCCCCAGCCCTCAGTCCCACCGGGTGCTCCCCCTTTTAACAAAATAAAAGTTTCCGTGCACCGGGGCGGCTGCCTTGGCTCCTGCAGTGGGAGGATGGGTGGTGGGAAGGGGATGAGAATGCACTGTGGGGTGACAGCTCCTCTGCTGTGCCCCCAGATGGTGTTTGCGCTCCTGTTCCAGAGTGATTTCCTTAATTTGGGAGGAGAAAAGCTTTTTTTTCTTTGGTCTTACCCAGCCCCAGTGTGGTTGAGGTCCCTGCAAGCTTGGAGGGGACTTGGGGGATAGGTTGCAGGGTGCCCCCAGCCCTTCTTGCCTCAGACCCTGTGAGAGGTCTGGGGGGCTCAGGAAAGGCTGAGGGATGGTTTTGGGAACTGGGGAAGGTCTATGGGATCTGGGGATTTCCCTGGGACTTGAGGAAGGCCCTTGGATGTGGGGAAGGTCCCAGGGTGTCTGTGGAGTTCCTACCCTTTTCCCCAAGGATCTCCCTTTTGCAGGGGACCAGCCAGATCCCATTTCACATGGGAACAGAGTGGATAAGGAATTGGCCTCAATATTATTGGGGCCAGGAAGGGCTGATGGGCTCTGCTATCACTAGCAAGCACAGGAGAGCAGCTGGTGGCTGGGGCTGGGGTCCATCCTGTGCTGGACCCTCACCCCTGGCCTCCTGGGGATGGAGACAGGGACGACAGGGTCCCAAACTGCCGCCTTCTCCAGAGCGTTTGCGAGAGTCCAGGACGGGGTTTTCTGCCTGGAGCACCACAAGTTTTCTGGCTGCCCATGTTCCTGTGGCCATGGGGCCAAAATCCAGCTGAATTTGATCTGGGGGAATCACCAGCCAAATCCCAGCAGATGGCAGGCGTCCCTCTGGCTCGCCAGCCCCCATGACAGCAAGGGCAGTGGTGGGTTTTCCTCCAGCTGAGCTCCGGGTGAGAGGATTTGCTCAATTTAAACTTTATTTGTCACTCCAGTGCTTCCCCTGCAACTCCTCAGGGGTCTGGGACAGCAGTGAGATGGACAGAGGGGATAGCAATGAGATGAACAGAGCCTGGACGTAGGGGATGTGCCCCGTGCTCCCGTCTGTGCCAGCCGTTGGGCAGCCCCCACTGCCTGCTGACGTCCCACGGGGTGTAGGTTTCATCCCAACCTGCAGGGCACGCGGGTCTGGGGATAATTTTAGTCTGCCCCATTTTTCCAGGCCATGGCACTTGGCATCCAGTGGTGACGGCGTGACTACCCGGCTGGTGGCAGCATCCCAGGGCAGAGCAGGATCTGTGCCACAGCCTCAGGGTGCAGCTCCTGTGGCTCACGAGGGCTCCAGACATGATGGGGGACACCAGAGCCTGGCTGGGGGGCTTGGGGCTGTTGTCCTCTCCCTGGGTGCTGCATCTTGGGATCTGGGGTTTGGGGAGAGGCTTTGGGGTGTGGGTTCTGCTGGAGTCCTGGGCATTTGATCTGTTCTTGCAGAGCTGATTCATCACCAGAGCCAGCGTGTGAAAGGATGTACGGAAATCCTATCGCAACAGTTGTTCCCGAGCTGTGCAAAGTTCACATAGTGCTAAGGCTTCCCAGATGCTCCTTGTGCTGTGGGTGTCTGTTTCACGCTCCTGCAAGGCTCTTGGAAGTTGCTGGCCATTCACCCCGGCTGGCACGGCCTTCTCCTCCTCCTCCTCCTTTTTAATAAGCAGAATTTGGGGTGGTTTTTGTTGCCGCTGCACTCAGGGTGACCTGCTTTAGAGGGTTTTAAATTGCAAAGTATTGGCTTGACTTCAGCAGGCTGCATCATGTACCATGTACAGCTGCAAAGAAGGGGGAAAATACCAGCCGCTCACCGCGGAGGAGGATTTACTGGGGAGAAAGTGTCTGGGAGGAAATACCGCAGGGACTCAGCTAACGTGGAACGCTGTAGGAGCTACAGTGGTGCTCAGAAACGAGGGGGTGTGCTGGTCCTCAGGGGATTTCAATGATTGGACACACTGGGATGTTCTGCCTTGGTTCCCCTCTCTGCAACAGGAGCTAATGCCACCCTGGGGTGTTTTATATTCTCTCTAGGCAGAGGTTATCAAAGTGCCTTTTTTGAGCTTCAGTTTTTGCTTCCTAGAGGCGAGTGCAATGTCTTTTCCCTTATATGTCTTCATGAAAGTAAAATGGTTTTGCCTGGCTTATCAGGTGAGGGCTAAACCTATCTGCTAACACTGGGGAAGCCCTGATGGAAATTATATGCCAGATCCCGCTGGGGAGCTGGGGCTGCTTTCTTCCTGCCAGCGAGCAGAGCTGCGGCTAATCTGCGGGAAATGCTCCATGTAACGATGTCAAATGGACTCCCAAGGTATCGGTGACAAGTCACAGCACGCTGTCCCTGGCCCAGGCGTTCCTCAGCTTTGCCATTGATGAGTGCCCGGCCGTGTAACAGTGTAATTATAGTTCTGTGGGTCTCTCCAGGCACGCACGGTGCTGCACGCAAGGCAATATGACTTTTTATAGCTTGTGGAAGTGTGGGTGATGCCATCAGTATTCATGTCTCGTTTCTGGCTGCGGTGTCCCTGTTCCGACCAGACAATTGGAAAATATCAGTGTAACACTAGGACAAAATGGTGGATCTGACTTCCTTCTGGCCGCTGCACCAGGCTGTTTGAAACAACCCCTGGAAATAGGCTTTCTGGTGGGTTTTTTGGGTGACTTTTTTTACTAATCTGTAGCAGCTGTTTTTCTGGAACAATGGTTCTAATTAAGGCATACCCAAAAATCTTCTGAAGTGAGCTGTGCTGACACCACAGCCAAGTTATTTTAGTGCCCAAAAGATCACCACTCATCCCGTGTGAGACGTTTTGTACTTTTAACATAGTCAACCTTTTATGCGTGGTGCGCTGCACGTGCTTTAGTACATCAGTTTGCTGGCACTGCCTATCTTTAGCCAGTGTATTTCGATAGCGAGTTGACAGATCTCGGCGTGCTCACCTAGCTCACTACACTATCTAACCTCAGTTACCAGGCACAGAGCGGTGGGGAGAGGTTATGATTAGCATGGAGCCAGGCACTAGCCAGGGGCAGCGTGGCAAGCAGGTTGTTGCTCTGGGTTGGTTTCATTTGGAGAAAAGGAGGCCAAGGGCCAAACTTGTTGCTCTCTGCAGCTTCCCGAGGATGGGATGTGGCGAGGGAGGTGCTGAGCTTTTCTCCCTGGGATCCAGGGAGACGCCAGGACACCTGGCAATGGCTCAGAGTTGCACCAGGGAGGTTCAGACTGGATATGAGGAAGCATTTTACCAAGAAGGTGCTCAGACACTGAGCAGGCTCCCTCAAGGTGGGCAATGCCCTGAGCCTCTCCGTGTTGTCAAGTTGGCCGATGCCCTTAATAACATGCTTAGCTTTTGGCCAGCCCTGAAGCGGTCGGGCGGTTGGCCAAGGTGATCGTTTAGGTCCCTTCCAGCTGACCTTGTCTAGTCTCATCTCTTCTACAGCCACAGTGAGCTGCTGTTCTCCCAGCACACGCGAGGGTGGACTTTGCCCCAGGTGCCTGGTGGCAGCACAGACCCACCCCAGCACACAGGGCAGAGATGACATTTTTTGTAGCACTCACTTGTGGCACTGCTCAGGCTTCCTGCGGGGTTGGCTGGGTGAAGGTCACCGCTTGGCTCAGGGGTGGAGGTTCTGCCAGAAAGCCTGGCAGAGAATAGTTGTGCTGTTCATAAAGGAGGAAACTCAGGCAGAACATTGTTCTCAAAGTATGTGATAAGCAGAAAATAAAGGTCTACCACTCAGCTTTAGCTTCAGGAACAATATCCCCATTCCTTTCTCAAGCATGTTTTCCTCCATGTTATGATTTATTTCAATATTCTGATTGTGTTTACTGAATTACTTTTGTGCAGTCTGGCTTGAAGTGGGAGGTGCCTTTACCTCACTGAAATACTGAGGAAAAGCTGATCAGCAGAGAAATCAGTAAAATTATTGCCACTGATATTTTATGTGGTTTTGCCAGAAAGGGAGGACATGGATTGTATAAGAAATCTGTGGACTCCCTATGAACTTACTGGGAGCGCTTTGAGAAGCAGAACCTCCTGTACCTGCCCTTCGGAGTCGCAGTGTGCTGGCTGGCACATTAACACAGGGTGCTGTCAGAGGCACGTAACCTGCTTGGGTGCAGGCTCCTCTGTGGGAGGTTGGGAAGGTCAGTTACATGGGTGCAAAGGACAGCTTTCCAGTCCTCAGAATGCTTTCACAGTGAAGAAAAGTCTATTAGTAAACAGACTCCACATGTACTCCAGGGGTTTGTTTCAAACAGACTAGGATGGCAGTTAGTACTAATGCCTGAAGAGTTCCCCAAGCTAGTGCAATTTTAATACGAGGCTGCTATTTCATTCCCTGAGAAGCCCCACTGATTTACCTTTGGGATTTTAAATTCACACACATAGCCATTTCCACCTCTTGAGGCACAGCTAGCTGGAGAATTTAGGACCAAATAGCATTCTTGTTTGGATCACAAAGCAGGAGAGGCTTCTGTCCAGGCTTTGCATCTTGGGACACTCATCTGCTAAGTGAGGCAGGCTGTGCTATCTTTGCGTGCTAATTTGTTTTGAGCATGAAGTGAGAAACACCACAAAGCTGAGACTGACATTAAACTGGTTTCATACCAGCACTTTAAAAATATCTGAAGTGCTGTTCACCTCCCATAACCACCCCTAAGGACCTCACTCTTGCTGGGGTGTATGAATGAGGTGCCCAGGCCAGTGTTAGCACTTAAACAAAAAGAGCAAAACACCAAAGGAGGTTTGAGGCTGCAAAGGTGTGAAGGCTGTTGTGTTTTTGGAGGAGTTTTGTGCCTATTTCTACTACAGTCAGTAAACGCAGTTGATGTATTAAAACAGGACCTCAAAAGAAAATCAGAAAAAAAAGATACTTTGATTTTTACTGAATTTAAGAGATGACATTACAAACAAGCCATTACATAAAGACTTAATATCTGCAGAAGCACATAAGCAGAAGAGTCAGTTGTTTTTCCAACACAGCTCTACTTGTTCCATTATAAAAATGCATTTTCAACTTATGTTTCATAAGCCAGTGGAATATAAAATAATAAAAAACACAAAACACCAAAACAATCCTGTCCATCACAGAGTTGTGAATAAGTTATCTTCATTTTTCAATTATATACAAAAGATACTTTCCAAAGGACAGTGTAAGAAGAGTTTACACAAATAAGATGCTCGTTCTGACTTCTAAGTACTATTTACATCATCCTGTACATGGGTCTTTCAGGTCTTCCGAGACCCTGAAAAGCAAGAAGGGAAGGTATAACTACACAAGCATAAGAGCAGGTTGCTTCCAGCAGTCACACCCTCAAGTTTCACCCCCTCAGAAGCAGGGACATCCTTACCTATAAGCAATTTAAAAGCTTGTTGTGAATATCTTCAAAGACTTGGTTATAAAGTTCATCTCTAGACTTCAGTCCATCCAAATAAACTGAAAGAAAAGGATGGAGTCAGGCTGTAGGTTTCTGATCAGAACAATATTTCTGTGGATTAATTTTAAAATATTTCAGACTATCAACCCAAAGGACAGCTTGTTAACTTGTTTTCCAACTGGAGAAACAGTCTGAAAAACCCGTGGCCCACAAAATCTCTTATCCTATTATAATATGTATTGTTTTGTGTTTTTTTTTTTCTACCCCTCCCAAAATTTTAGTATGAAACAAAAGGGGAAAAGTTCCTAGTTATAAAACGGCATGTATTTATCTGGACAAAGTAGGCCAGGATTACAGCTTAGCAGTAAAAATAGTGCCTTGCATCATTACAGCTAAATTTTCCTTGAATTAAATTACTGACTTCCTTAAAATCCACAGTACAATGCCAAAGGATTTGTATGTGGGGAGGCTTACCAACATCAACACCGCAGTCCTCCATTTCTTTCCTGTGTTTTAAGTACATGGGCCAGACGTGTCCGTCAAAGAGACCCGGTGGGTCAGGAACGGTGTAGTTCCGTGTACTGCAAACATCAACACAGAACATCAGGACTATTGGGATTGTGCTGCATCCTGCACTCTGCTAAAGCCTGAAGTTAAATACAACTAAGCAGCTGTCAGATTATATAGAAGCTCATTGTCATCATCCATCATTGGTCAGCATCATTGATACTGGTCTGTGTTTTACAACAAGTTTATTTAAGCACCCAAAGTGAATGCAGAAGCTACAGGTAGCTGATGGAGGCAAAGCAAGCAGTCTGAGGGTTTACTGACGCTCACGGGTGAAGCATGCGACAGCTCTGCTCCTTTTGTGCCAACGTGCTGACCTTCATAAAACCCAAAGGGGACTGCCAGATCTCAAGTTTCAGAAAATGCCATATGAAAGTTTTTCTCCACTTATATGTGACACCAATATATCCCATTAAGAGCAACATAAAGGTAGCCTGAAGGCTTGCCTCCAGTAGTCTATTGGAAGGATTAGACTTACATCAGAGGATCTTCTTACCTTCTCCTCCTTTTGCATTCATCGTATGGCACCGCCAGGTAGTAGCGTATGTCAAATAGGTCTATCAGTGGTCTAGGGTAGGGTAGAGAGAAAGAACACATCTATTTTTTTTTTCTGACACAGAAAAGTGTTAAATCACCTCAAAAGCCATAAAAATCTGCCTCTTATATTAGGGTCTATTGCAGACAATTGTAAGTGTTTTCATTGAGACAGAAGCTCAGGTACGGTAGGTTTGTTAGTAGCTATAAAACATGGAGAATGCTGTTTTCTGAAGATCTGAATGGTATGCCAGGTACTTTTCCCACCCAAATACCTGCTGCTAGTTACTGTGGAAGATCAGACACTAGGCTGGGAAGACCTGGTGTGGGAACAATGACTCTTTCTAGATCATTTCTAACTCTGTTTGCAGTAGACCAGTCTAAGTTGCAATTCATCAATCTGATATGAACTGACTTATCAAACTGTCTGGCCTGTTGTGCTGAAGCAAGCTGCCAAAACACGCATGGACACACACATCGGGTACAAGGCAGCTCACCAGCTCATGTTCTTTTCCAGACACGCAGGGAGTTTGCTCTACTGCAGCTCACTACGCTGCGCTATTAGGCTGAAGAAAATAAACCCAAAAAATCCTTGAAGCGGAACTAGTTTGAACATGGTGGGAGTGCCAGTGCTTAATATAGTATGAACTGAGCAAGCCCCAGGTCTGTGGATTAAATACTCCCTCTGGACTATGGAGAGGCTCCTGTTAATGACATGGAGTGGCTCAGAAGGATCAGTAACCTTCAGGGAAGATACCAAGGGTTACCTCCCTGGGGCCAGGCCAAGAACAGCCGGCAGTTTGCCAGCACAACCTCCAGCTGGCCATTCTTGGTATGGCTAGTCCGAGGCTGCCATTTTACATTCAGTTTGGAAAGCGGGGATGGTGCTGGCTTGTCTTGCGGTACAGCTTATAAACAGCTCTGGTTTTGCCAAGTGTCATGCACAGCTTGTTCTTTTGAGTTTTGTAAACAAAACTATAGTTTGGAGCCAAGAATCTTCTGCTCATTATGTTTATAGCATGCAATTTTCTTAAGTTTGTGTTTAGCCATTGGAAGTTTTCTCTCTTCACTGCTAGTCTGGTCTCCCCATCTTCCTGGCAAGCACTTTTTCCCCCATACAAAAAAAAAAAAAAAAAAATCTCAATCTTTGCTCCAACATACAATTAATTACTAAGCTCAATTTAGTTAGTGTTAAACAAGTACATGTATCACATGAGATATCTGTTCCTAAATTCCAGGAGAGATTCCAAGCAGTGAATGCAGAATGGATTATCTCCTTGTTCTCATCAACAACCTTTGCAGGTCAAAGCTTCGGCACCGTGGTGGGAGACCGGGAGGGAAGCCTGCACCTTCACCACTGGCTCAGTATTTCCAAGTTCTGGTCTAAAGCTTTCCATGCCCTAGAGTTCAAGGGTGCGGCCTAGATGAGAGCTTCCTTGAGAAAGTCACCTTGTGCACCTCACTTTTGACAGCATTTCCTGGTAAAATTTACATTTCACATGAGAAAAATTCCTCTGTGTGATACCTCAGAGCAAGACAGGAAGGGTATATTAGTAAAGAGGAGGTTTTAGCCCTGACACTACAGATCTAGTGTCCTTCCCTGGCAAACCATTAATAGTTCCCCAAACCTTACTTGTAATTATAAAGCAGGAAGCCTTCAATGACCAATATATGGATATCTTTGGAGGCTGGCTCTTTAGAGCCAGGCGTAACATTCACCCCATGGGAACGGGCAAACTTCACTGGGTTCTCAATCCATGCACGCACAGTGCTCACCATTGCCTCCATATCCAAGGAGTCCAACACTAGTTAGGAGAAAGGGGGTGGGTGGGGAAAAAGGTATACAATCAAATACCATCAACCACAGTGGCTTGAAATTATAAAATAGAATAAACTTGTAAAATTGAAATTACATAAATTTACTGTTAAATCTTTAATAATTAAAAAGAAATACTTAGGAAAAATATACATTACTGCATCCTATAGCGAACACTGCTCTTACCATCCCATTGTTTAAAGCCGTCTTCCCCGACTTCTATTTGATCTTGTGGCTGAAATATAGTGAGCAATAAAACATTGCTGCAAACTCAGCGTGATCAGTTACCTAAGATCCGATCACAACCTGGACGCTACTGCAATACACAACAAAGCAAGTGTTCACTTAATAAAACAATTACAGACCCTGTTTGGACTACATTAAAGTTCCCATCTTTCACCAACCCCAAGAACTTTGAAAAGTTTTCTTGGCCCAGTCAAGCCACTTTGGACAAAGAGTTCTAGGTTAATCGTTTGATAGGGTGTTATTAGCTAAAATACTATACAGGCCCCTGTTTATAAGTCAATGTATAAGAATTTAAAATGCAAATACAGTGTTAAGTAACTGCTAAGATTTCACATTCAAGAATAGCTATTTTAACTCCTAGCAGCTGTAAAAAAAACCAAAAAAACAGGTCAGCATAGCATGACTTCTGGTCACTAGCTTTACTTGCGCTAGCATCTGCCAGCTAAACCCACCACTGAGAAGTCACACACAATTTGTCCTCTACTTCAAGAGCTCAATCTGACCAAATCTGTGTGTGAAGTTTCTGGCAAAGAAGCCCTTCCAAATGGGCTCCCCGTTCTGTTCCATATGGCTTGTGCTCCTGCACAGGCAGGACAGACCAAGCAGGCAGCTGCCAGTGCTGGAGCACTCTGCACATGGGGGGACCCCCGACAACAGCAGGTTGGGGGACAACACACAGCCCACCTGAAGCATCTCTTGGACTTCCACGTACAGTGGGGTCCAGCTATGCTGTAATTGCTGCGAAGTGGCTGCATCCTACAAGGTTTAGTAACGGGGTTGTTGTGCAGCTGCTTCCCCTGCTGCTCCCTCAGAAGGGTCTTCAACATTCGTGATTAGTAATCTTTTAACTGGGTTTCGGATACAGAGCTGTCAGAACTCCCCAGTACAACTGTTTGCCTTTATTTAAAGCAGCATAGGGGTTGCTTAAATCCTGAAGTATTATTTAGAAGCAACATTTTTATTTAAATACAATAAGGAGGGAAAACCAATTATGGAGAAAGTTACTTGTGCAGAGTACAATAAATAATCTCTAGCTTAAATCAGTAGTTTGACCCAAATTTAGATCTGTTGTTAAAACTAAAGGGAGCCTTTAGAGAACAACCGTTCTGTGCTTGGCTGTGCCAAGCTCCGCTTCTGTAGAAGCTGGCAGATACCCACATTTGCAAAGGTCAGTATCTCCTTACCTGTCCAAAGCACTTAAAAAAAATTAAATACATATTTAAGAAAAAAAAATAATCAGAAAGTCTGCTGCTCCTAAGATGTCAAAATGTACTTGGAAAGCATGCACAAGTATGTAAAACTTCCAGGGGGGCCCACCACCGCTATCGCGACACGTACAAGCAGGGGTTAGCGTTTCAGGCGAGGGCAGGAGCTCCGCTTACCTTGAAGAAGTCATCCTGGTGGACCACGCAGCAGTTGGGGAGCGCCTTGATGATCCTGTTGGTCAGGGTGGTTTTGCCACCGTTGGTGACACTGCACGGGGAAGGCGAGACAGGCGGGAGAGCCGCGTTAGAGCCGCCGGGCCGCCCTGAGCGGACACGAACCGCCGCGGCGCCCCGCGTCCGGCCCGTTTGAATCTCCCGCTTCGCCGGCGCCGCGGCGCGCGCTGGCCGCCGATTGGCCGGGGACGCCCTTCGCCCCACCCCTTCCCCGCCACCGACTGGCTGGTCCCGGCGCGCGCGGGCTGGCGGGCTCGGTGGCGGCTCG
>JAVJGJ010000047.1:48650229-48674709 GCA_035590215.1 Microhierax caerulescens | reverse complement strand
CAGGCCGGGAGGCTGCGCGGCTCCGGGTCGCCCGCCACGGCACCCCCGGCGGGGCCTGCGGGGCCCGGCTGGCGCGGGGAGAGGTCTGAGGCGAGCTCTTGCCGCACCCGCTACCCTAAGGCGCCCCGGCTGGCCAGGAGGCACCTCCCGGCAGCGCGACCAGCCGCCCCGGGAAAGCCCGGCGGGTAAGACGCGGGTTTATAAAATGAGGTAGAAACGCGAGCAGCTCGCTCTTTCCTCAGGGCGTGACTCAGACCTCCCCGCACCTGCAAAGCCTGTTTTAATATAAAAGGCCTGACAAATCTTACTTTCCAAAAGGCGAGAGCTGTCAAGACTGCGCTTACTCCTAATTTTTTTATTCAAAGGCTGTAAAAAAAAAACCAAAACAAACTCACGCAGCCTTTAACCCGCGTTATTAACTCAAGGCCTTGCCCGGTGCCAGCGCTGCGAACCACCCGCAGCCGGCAGGGGAGCGCCAGGCTCCACCCGGCCCGGGCACACGGGCTGCCGCACTCTGCCGGGGAAAGCAGCCCTACAGTTCTAAATTATTACATAAAAATGGTTTCTTCCACATAGAAAAATTCTATACCAGCATCCCCGTTTTATTTGAATCAGGATTTCTTTCCTCTGTCTTTCAGAGCTTTTAAAAGCCTAACTTCATGCTCAAAATGTCCTTTTTCATAGTTGCAGCACACCATTTCATCAGACCTATATGCTTACTTGAAATGTGTTTTGGGTTTTTTTCTTTTTCAGTGTACTTCCTAATCCTCTCAGTTTTGTGTATGCCCCCCTGCAGAGCTCTCTAAGTAGCACAAAGAGCCAGCAAGTTGCATAATTTCTATATCTCATAATATTATTTTAATATCTTGTAATATTATTTTACCAGCAGATATATAACCTTCAAGTCATATATTGTGTCACACACAACAATTAAGCAGGAAGAGAAAGCAGTACATATACACAATATGAACAGGAACTTACCCTCCGATGCCGATGATGTATTTCATCTTTGCAGAGTTGCCTCCTTAGCGGGGATTTGGTAAGAAAAAAACACAGGCTTAGAAATGCTGCGGAACAAACCTACACCTGACTCTGCTCCCTCTGCTCCCCCTCCTCAGCTCTACCCTGCCTTACTCTTTCATTGAGGGAAAAGGCGCGTTTGACTCTAATTTATAGGGCCCCACTGCAGTGCCCTTCCCGCCCTCCCTGGCGGCTCCCCGCCCCGCTTGCTGATGGAAAAGCCCTGTGACTATCATGAGCCCAAGATGTCATATTTTTGAGCCGGGTTTAGCCAATCCTCACCCCGGTGGATGGGGTCATGCGCGTTGCCGCTGCACCTGTTTTGGCACCCCTCGCAGCCCCCCACTCCACTGCCTTGCCTATAAATAGCTTTTTGGCAAGCTTTTCCTTTGCCTAAATTAGTAATGGGGTAGGTGGAAATGTCACCCCTTTCCACAATTCCTTTGGGAGTGCTGGGGAAGGCACAGAGGTGTGTGAGGATATAATTAAGTGCTGGGATTTTTTTTCTCGAGGTCAGACAAGCTATGTCTTCACCTTCCTCTTAATTTTTCCCAATTCCTATTTGATTATTTGAAATGCATTCAGCTATGTTATAAGAAGGAATACTTTGTTTCTCTAAACCAATAGGGAAGGCAAGGGAACTAATTTATTTATTTATTTTTTTAACTCCTTTTAGTGAGGCTGTTCAGAGAAAGGAATATGCAGAGGCTGATGAATGAATCCATCTGGACCATTATCTTTTGAACCTTTCGGAGGAATTTTTTGAACAGCTTATTCTTTATACATAGATATAAAGTCATAAAATAATAGCTTATCCAGAGGGCCTCCTTCTCCACAGTTTACTCATATAAGGTAGCACTTTTTAAGGTAAGTTAACTCCAGCTGGACTGCTTCCTTGAATAAGTACCTCTTGGCAATGTGGAACCTGTGCTTTAATTTTAATTGTTTCAGATGCTTCTAAAATCAGGGCTGTCTTGAGAGATGTTAGATGAAGGTAGTTAGCAACAATTCTGAATGTTTTTTTCAGGTGAATGTGATGTGAAGTATATAGTACGTATTTTTAAATAGCATCTGCTCTAATAGGGCTTAAATCATCCAGACTATTGTATGCCTTTGTTCTTTTTATAAAATCAGTCTATGGAAGTATTTAAAGGCATACTTAAAGATTCTTTGTTATACAGTGGTTTGTAAAGTAATTGTAAAAAATTTAGTAGCACAATTATCTAGGTGTCTGGTGTCCTGTTCATTTTCTTTGCAGCTTTGGCATTTGCAGAGCTGATCCTTGCATCACGACCTTGTACTGCTGGATATGTGTGTGGTGTACGAGTGCTGGAGCAGGGCTTGCTCCCTGGTCAAAGGTGAAGGCAGAACCTGTTACAGTGGGGTGATTTCCACTGTGCTCTAAGTAGCAAACAGCCGCTGTTCCTATTCTAGCTTCCTTGCGGTGCCTCCATCATTTGGTTGCTGGCTACAAAGTATTGTCCCTTGAGCTTTTCAGCTGTTAGAGCATAAAATCCATATATCCAGAATTTAACCGTCAAAGATGTGAGGACAGCGTTTTTTGAAGGAATATTCCTAAAAATCGCTGCAGAGGGCAGGGTGGGGTGCAGCTCCAGCAGCATGGACTGTTGCTAATCCAGACTAGCGAGATGCACCTGGGAGCCTGCAGCTGCCTGGATGTGTGTGGGTACCTTTTGTGGAGCTTCCCCATATACAGCAGCTTTGGAGCTACCGAGGCAGGATGTTCCCTAGGGAGCATGATGTCTACAGAAGCCTACAGAATGTTCTGGCAGTTAATGGCATCTCTTTTGGCTCACGTGGTATCCTATGGCTTAATCATCTCATAACTTGTTAATATCCCAGTATTTTGTGGACACCTTTTCCTCAGTTTGGGTAATTGTTTGGCATCATGAAGTTTTATTCAGAAGGAAATAAATTGGTTTTAAGGAAGAGCCTGGTAAATTTATCAATGAGATTATAGCAAATGATCCTCTCCAGTTTATTATGCTGTCTTAATTCTGTGTGCTTAACAAATAGACCTCAGCCAGTGTTTCCACTGTAATTATTTATGGTCAATATTAGTACAATATTTGACTGTTCCTGGAGACAATCACTTGCAAATTATACTTTTATCATCATTTCCAAGGTAGCTATGTAAAATAATTGCTCTAGAGAAATTCAGAATTTGAGTTCTTGAATATGAAGGAGACATGACTCTCAGGGAAGTTAATTTCCAGCAGCTGCCCATCACTCCTGCTCCCATCACGGGGAGTCACCACATCAGCCTCTCAGCTGGTGCAAATTGTCATTTTGCACTGAAATGGAACAGTGCTAATTTACACCAACTGAAAATTTGACCTAAGATTAGCTCTCTGCTCCAAGATTTTATGCCATTTATTGTGTTTCTCTTCTGTCCATAAACTAGGAAGGTGTCTTAGTTAAGACAGCAAACAGTGGGTTACTTCAGTGTTTTACCACATTGGACCTTATGTACTAGGCAAAAACTGGGAGATTTGGAAGTTTTATGCAAGTTAGGAGGGGACACTGGTCTCTGCTACCTCTGTTCCAGTCCTCTGTGCACTGGAGTCATGCTAATCCAAATATTTTGGGAACATGCCATCCTTGAGGTGAGTGAAAATGATATTCTGCCCTGTTGGATTTACCAATATGAATGTGCTTCAGAAACAGAGGTTGGGGTTTTTGCATGGGAAAAATGAGTATTTGGCCTAAGATGTATCAAAAGAAGCAATACATTTCATGTATACTTAGCAAACAAAAACTAATTATGGCAGTAGCAGCAGCAGTTTTTTCTATTTGGCTGAGTTGTCTGAGATCAGTGAATTCCGGAACAGTGAAGTCCCATTATCTTTGTAAAGAATGTTAAAACTCTGTTTCTTCTGAAAACTGGAGGAATAAAGGACAGAAGGCACATTTTGTTGTCGGTTTGGGGGATTCCCTGCCCCTCCCCTCAAGCTCACAGTTGCAAATCTCATTCATTCAGCCTTCATGTAAAAGCTCTTTTTTTAAAACCTTTTCTTCATGGTCCCTCAGTGCTCCTGTGGATGTATCTGGCTTTTCCTGAGTTTGTTTTTAAGCTACTTGATGTGGTTTTTCGATCACCCATATTCATACTCATGCACCAAACATCTAGCAAAATAGTATTCACCCACATAGCTCAAATTCTCAGATTCCTGAATGGCCTCAGACTTGCTGTTCCTTTAGGCAGTGGCATGTGTCTGCCTGTATTTGGAGATCTCTGGCATTTCAGCTGTCTGCTTCCCTAAGAACAAAAAAGACCTCATGCAGAAAACTGTCTGAAATGAATGTGACAGTTACACTGACCAGCTACAACAAACTTTACCCAACTTTTAAAAATATGTCTATGCAAATGCTAAGTGTTCATAAATGCTTTTATTAGCAAGTTATGTTAGCCACATTTCTCAGTGAGTTATGTGTTGGTCATCTGAAACTTCCTTTTTTTGGGGCATGTTTATCCTGCAGATACGTTATCTACTTGACACTTTACTAATACAAATACCATTCATCAGCATGCTTCAATCAAAGATAGAAAATGTTCCCTCCCTTTATATTATTTTTAGAATGTTTACTAAAAGTTTAATATTAATCTTTGTTAAAACTAAGATAAATTTGGCAGAAGCCAGTCTGATATTCATGGAGCAGCCATGGTATCATTTCCCTGGGGCATTTTAGTTTCTGTGTGCCTGCTGTTGCAGAATATGACTCATTTATTCTAAAGCTTTAGTTCAGAATTTAAATCCTTCACTAATCATAAGACATTGTTTATGGTATGATGAAGGTTATGCCAAGGTTCCTTCCGATAGACCCCTGGGGGAGGGATCTGGATGAGACAGCATACCGATCAGTGAAGGGACAGGCAAAGGAATGAGAGCAATTTTCACTTGTGAATGTTTAAATTGTGGGTTTGTGTTTTCTTTCCAGATCATCATGTTAGTTGGGTTGCTAAGAGAGTCCTTCTCCAAGGCTTTGGAGGCTGCTCATCTCTTGACAATGCAAAACCAGTCATACCCGCTCTGGAGGGAGTTAGGCTTTTATTTCAAACAAAAATGAGGGAGAGAACATCATCACTGTGAACTGCCAGTGACTAGAACAGCTAATAGTAAGGAAAATCAGGCTAGTAGAATAACAAGCTTAAATAGTATAATGTTTAACTAGCTGACATCTTGTCACTGTGCTATGCAGACTGGCTCACAGCCAGGAGCTACCACCGTCATTGGTGATATTTTCTGCCACTGCTGCAGCTGATCCCATGGCTGCTGTTGGTGGCAGAGGGTCTGTAGTGCCAGAGGAGGCAGGAAGGCAGTGGCAGAGAGGTCACACTCTTGAGAATTTAGGCAAGATGGAATTGGGGAGAAGCAGCTGTGTGTGCAAGAAAACCACAGATGAAACTATTTCAGTATACCGTTACTTTGGGGACATGGGATTAACCTGGAAAAAATATTCCAGAGGGAAGGAGAAGCAATGGGGCCTGAATGAAGGTAAAAAAAGAAAGAAGGTAAGTGTAAAAGGAACAGGTTAAGAGGTGATCTGAAGTGAAGACTTTGAGGGAAGAGAAAACTGGAGCCCAAAGGCAGCTAGTTTATTGCTGCAGAAGTCCAATCAGAGATGGAGAAATTTTTCTATATGCTCCATTCCCAAGTGTCAGGCTCTGCAGTTGTTTCACTCCCCATGCTCCACTTCCCGAAGTGTGGCTGACTGGAGCCCTTTGGAGCTGTTGACCATGATGCCCCAAGAAAGGATCCTCCTTAGATTTCAGTCGCCTGTATAAGGATTTTTTTTCATGGGGTCAGTGGATATAGAGGCAAAAATGAGTAAGATATGCAAGAAATGCTTCTATTTTATATCTGTTTGGTGCCAGGTAACAACTGCAGTAATTCCAGGGGTAAATTTTTCAAAAGATGCCAGGCATTTCTAGTGTCATTTGACAGCTGGTGTATGTTTGTAGGTGTGTGACATTGTTAAATTAGTTAGTCCTGATCTGTGTGTTGCTATAAATTGTAATGTCAGTAGCAATGAATTAGAAGCATTTAAAAAAAGTAATAGAATCCCAGTTTTTGACACTCTGGTTTACATTCTAGGAGAGATAATGTCTAATCTTGCTCCCCACTCAACTGAATCTTGTGGCCAATGTAGAGTCTACTGATGGATGAAGGAGAGGAATTAAAAACTTTAAGGTAGTTTGGAAAATGAAGAAGAATGGAGAAAGAATAAAGTTTGAAATAAGTGTTCAAGCTTTTCACAGCAAGCAGGCAGTGAAGAAGCTGAGCTATAAGGCATGTTGTTAATGTGTGATGATTCACCTAGCACTCCAAAATATTCTGACAATTTTTCAGGTATGTTTGATAGACTCTTCAAAATCAGTCTGAATAGGTAATATACAGAACAACAGAGGGAAGTTTTCCTTTTCTTGCTCTTAAAAGCTCATCCTTGGCCATGCTGCTTCATTCTGAGCTTGGCAGGGCTAAGCCAGCTCTCAGATTTTGACGTTTCCCTGTGCTCTGCCCCTTGCTACCCTGGCGTCTATGAAATTCCCAGGCTACAATCCCCCCACTCCACCACATTCTATCCACCTGTTGGAGAAACTGTCTGTCCCAATGGGATTTCACAAGGGGAAACAGAGAAGCCTGTTGCGTTGGTATAACTGTTAAAAAGGAGTCTCAAGAGAGCAAAGAATTCAGCTGGGTTTGGTGAGAGGAGAAAGGCAGGCAACCACAGGCTTCCTCTTTTTATCTTTTGTGTGTTGTTTGACCCTACCATGCCACCTGTGTGGGGTACATTTCTGGGCAGGTTGTCTCTTTGAAACACTTCTACCAGTTCTAAATGTTTCCAAAGATTTTTCTGCATTCTCAGCATTCCTTCACAGCTTCTAACTGACCCTTCGTCACTGTTTCCACTTGCACTGTCCTGGTTCCTGCATGACTAGTTCCTGTGAGTGCTTCAGTGCAGCCCCTGTCAGGACATCATGCTGCACTTTAATTTCCTGTGTTGCTCGTACGGGACTCGGCGTATTCTGGGCTGCAGCCCTTCAGCTTCCGCCTTGAAAGCGTCTTGCCACAGAGTCTGCAGCAGGTAACTTGTCCTCGTGAGTTATCTTGGCTTCAATTTGGGTTATTTTGAGATCTGTTTTACAGAAACAGAGCATATCAGTTTTGAACCTCATACAGGATTTATATATAAAATATATACTCTAGTATACACTCTATTTTGATAACACTTAAGAAAAACCAGGGTGCTTCAGTGTGTTGTAGTTGCTTATCCTGATACAGTCCTGGGGTAAGAGACAGTTAAGCATGTGCAGCAGGGTGTGCAGGGCTAAGGCTTTGCATTTTAGAAAGGAAATGCTGTAAATAGAAGACAAGTTAATTTCTCTTCTTCCGTTCTTTGTGGTTCTCTCCTGTTTGATGCTGTTAATACCTGTGCTGCTACTCTTTTAGCCATGCTAAATATGTTCAGTGCTGTGGTAAGAACGGAGCCCATGCTGCCTTTTTGGGCTCCCCTCGTCTGCCTTGGCTAGAGGTAGCTGAAGAAAAGGACAAAACGCTCCCTTCCCTAGGAGTGACCCGCCTGCCTCAGTGGGCACCGTGACGTGGCTATGGGATCCACATTGGAGGGCGGAACAATTGCCTCCCGTTTCCTGGAATTGGTGTATTCTCAGGGGTACTCTTGTGTGTTTGATCTCATTTCAGGGGCACGGAGGTGCATCTGCCACAGCTTGCGAGACGCCAGGAGCGGCTCACAGACCACCTCTGCCCCCAAGAAGAGGGTAGTTCCAGTGACAGGGGAAGCTCATTTCTTACCTTTGCCCGAGTCAGCCTGAGGAAGGGGTTCATTCTGCTCAGCCACCTCCCAGTTCAGGGACTGGTGCCATATGGAGCTGGTGGTGGGACAGCTGGGCTGAGCCCTCCGGCCATACCTATTTCTGCCTATTGACACAGGCCATGACAATGACCACATGAACTGTGACTCTATGTGTAACTTGAAGATCTGGGGAGAGAGATCCTTGGCAGGGAGATGATCTTCACTGAATAAATTAAGTTGCTGTGGAGGCATTTTATATATAAATTTCATTCTCCTGGTAGATTTACTATGTGGCTGACATTTGTAAGACTAGTTTTGTTGGTAAGAGACAGACAGAAAAATGATACCTATCTTCTATTTTGCCCAAAACTTGTTACAGCCACACCATACACGGACTGGTTACTTTCATTACCAGTTTTATTTTGGTTTTTTGTTTTTGAAATAGGTTAAAACTTTGTCACACACACTGTGTTCATATTGAAATTTCCCATGCTGAGTGACTGCCTAAGGCTAATGGGTTTTGGTAAGTTTTTTCTAAAATAAGTTGAGTGCTTGATGTAATGAGTTTAGCAAAATTTCCCTGTTTTGATAATAGAGCTATACAATTCATTTATTTGTAGCTTGCTTTGGAAAAAAAATTCCACAAAATTAGACATACCCAGCAAGCCACATTAAAAGAATGTTAACATTGCAGAATTAACACATCTATGAGCTAGGTGCCCTGTGTAAAAGCACATTTTCCATTTATCATGTAATTAATGACTGTGTTGTAACACACAAATGGAAAGGGTTGATAGCTTTTAAAGTCTTAAAATGGATTTTAAGAAATGTTCCTTCAACTGGATTTTTGTGGATATGATCTTTTCAAAGAAGCTGTGTTTGGAATTTAGAACATAGTTCACGGTGGTAGAATTACTAATCATTAACCTTGATTTATTTGACTGCAGTATGAGGTACAAACAACAATCAGGGGAATAAAAATTTTTGGCATTTAAAGAATGAAAAAAATGTTAAAATTGAGTAATATGATGTGAGAAAACATCCTTTGATGTGAGGAATTATCCAGATATGTGAGACTGTGGGTTGTTTGGGGCAGGATGGGGGACACAGAGCAGGACAGAGTCAAGTTTATTTTGTTGCAGTGCTGCTTGCTTGCAATAACACAAAGAGTCACTGTCTTTACGTTGAGGCCCAGTCAATCTTAGCTCAAGTGCTCTCCCAATTAGTTTTTCTCAAATTATCTTCTGAGCATGTATAAGCAATATTTTCCAGTCCCTACCCATACATTCTCTTTTCCTTCCGTTCCAGGTACAAAGTCTTGTTCTTACAGCTCACATTTGAGCATCCTTAACTTTTACCTAGAGGCTGAGTTTTCTTTTGTGGCTGTTCTCTGATGGACTGAAAGAATAAAATACAACCAATCAAAAATGTATTTTAACTGGAATGTATTGGCTTTCTTTCCTGCTTCAAATCTCTTCTCAAAACTCAGCTCTTCATCTGGCATTCCC
Source organism: Microhierax caerulescens (assembly GCA_035590215.1). Taxonomy (NCBI): domain Eukaryota; kingdom Metazoa; phylum Chordata; class Aves; order Falconiformes; family Falconidae; genus Microhierax; species Microhierax caerulescens. Next base: position 48,665,344 of record JAVJGJ010000047.1, on the reverse strand, counting down.
TTGTTAATCTCCAGTCTTATATTACTCAGGGAAACTGACTGCTTTTGATCATATTAGATTGTTAAACAAAAGGTCAAGTAAACAAAAAGTCTCAAACATCCTGAGAAGTTAACCCAAGGTGACAAGTTGAATGATCAAAGTACTGAACTCCTGCGTCCTAAAAAAGGAGGAATGTTCCATCGCTTTCTCTCTTTTTTCACTTGCATTATCACTTTGTTTTCCTCCCCTAGGCTGTGATTCATTTAACTGGCAGTCTAAAAGATACGTGTGGAGTGCAAGGCTCGATATTTAGCTACATCTCTTACCAGCGGGGAGAGAGAGGCCTCACCACGGAGTGATTCATCCTATCCTAAGATAGGTGAAATCATCTCTTTTCATCAACTGTAGAGGGAACCTAAAACTCACTTAGACTCCATATCTAATTTTTAGATTGCTAAAATTAGGTGAGATGAAGCTCATCCTAAGGTTGTTGTTGAGGTTAGTTGTTTGGAGAATATTCTAATTGTCTTAAGCTGGGAATCTTGGTTTCTATCTGTGGCACATCATGATTAGCGGTGATGGCAAATGCATCAGAACAGCCTATGCCATAATTAGCACGTTATACTGCTTCATTGAGGAACCTCAGCCATTTCAAAGGGAAGAACAGTTGCATCGTGCACATGTAGGTGAAATGATTTCCACTTGGGTGACAGTTTAGTTCACAACTCTTGTGACAGAAGAGGTTTCAGTACTGAGAAGGAATGGCAAAATACTGACTTTTCATTCAAACTGCAAAAGTGAGGTCTAGGTGGAAAGTGATTTTATGTTTTGGAGGAAAGAGAAGCGTTTTTTCAACATTTTAAAATCACACAATATGTGTGCTGTTATAATTTTTTTTTCTGCCTTAAAATTAGAGCTGAGGGTGGAGTAAATGTAGGGTTCATGAAGACAGCATGCAATTTAGGTGGGTTTCAGGCACCTAATTTGAAGAAAATGAGTCATGAAAACTAACTGTGTGGCTGATGGAGAGTTTATAGTGTCTAAACTTTCATTAGAAAAATTTCCAGAAAATTTACCTGTCCTTCTCCTATTGATCTCTATCATAGGTGCTGCCATCTTGATTAAAAGGAATATATACATACCTGGATCACACGTCCAGTTGCGACAAGGGAAGTAAGTGTCTCAACTCTTACATCCACTGCAAGACCTTACCTGGTACTTTCAGAGCAGACCCGACCCACAGGATGAGCCGTGCACCCCTCCTAGAGTGCTGCAGCGGAGCTTTGCAGGCACCTACTTAAGAAAAAACGTAGCACTGGTAAATTAAGCGGTTTCAGAGCAATAAACAGTTTGCCTTTAACTTTCCCATTCTGCCAAAACCCCTCAAACCAACGATGTAATCTTAATATATTTACAAGATTGTGGGTTTTTTTGGGTGCCTCTCTTCTCTATCTTTTACACAGCAGCCAGTTGGCTGGTTTGTTTTTAAAATATCTCTTCTAGGAAATATTCTTAGCTTTTAAAGACTGCTAAATGAAATTAATAGAAAGTGGCAGTCAATCAAATAGAGGAATATAATGTGGCTAATGGAAAACTACAGACAAGGGTGATTAAAGGGTATGTTTTCTTTTGAGGAAGGATGTCTTGTCTTCTGATTGGGAACCTTTGTTGCTTTGGTAGGGTAGCAGCTAATCCCATTTCTTGTGGCATGGCGTAGTCATAACAGGGCGAGCTTTTGAACTGTGTCTGCTCGTTGGTTGCATTCTTTGTGCTTAGAGCTGGGGTTTGGCATGCCTCAACCAAGACTCCCCGTCTCCTTTTTTGACAGCATGGACCAGATTCCTTCATGATATACCACTGATGCTGGTGGCCCTTTGGTGCAAAGCCACGTGAAATATTTTAACATGTTTCATTCATAACCTAAAAACTTGTGCCTACATCAGAGGTGCTGCAAAATCAAGTAACTACAGGTTTTTATAGCACACTACCTGGCGTTAGCAGCATTCTGCTGTTACACACCTGGAGCAACAGCTTCCTACATTGTTATTGTCCCCACAGATTTAATATTTGAGATCTAGCATTGCTGTTCTTCTTCAAACTTTTGTGTATAAATTTAACAAAAAATTGGAGAATGAGTAGAAGAGCGTATTGTCGATACTACTATGTTTGGGGTAGGAGTTTTTTTATGAAAATAAAATCATAGCAAAAAATATGCTTTCATACATGCATACAGCAAAAGTGTAGCCCTTCAAATGTATACTCATTTAAACTAATATGCATTTCCTGAATGAGCTATTTCACAGTGTGAAAACAGTAATGCTTGTTATAGGATTAGACATGTATGTGTTCATACTTCCAATTAATTAACTGAAATATGTTAATAACCTATCTAAAACCCACTCAAATTAGACATCTCAGGCATTTTCCTGTAAATGTTTATTTGTAAGGGTTTGGGTTGGGGTTTTTGTGTGCATGTGTTTGTTTTTACAATGTAATTCCCAATCTTGTTATCAATGAGTATAAGATACGTAAAAATAATGTGAGATTAAAAAACCTGAAACAAGTGTGGTTCTGTACAGGTTGATAGAAATGCAAGGGAAGCAATTTTTCCATGACTCTTTTCTAAAGCATAACACTAAGGGAAACTTGGAAAGGTCATATGCCTTATTGGTAGAATGGAAGTTATTTTAGTAGAAACATTCTCAGATGTTCATTTTGCAGTATCATAATTGCCAGGGAGGACTTTGACTTGTTTTGTTCAAGGGAATAGCATCCAAACAAAAATTTTCCTTGTATTTTCCATATGGAGCCAAAATCTAAATAAAAGATACTGACAAAAAGAGGGGTATGCATTTTTTGCTTAGGGATTAGTCTCATTTTAATTGAATATCCACAGATTCTTATGGAATAATACAAAGCAAAAAGAATAATACATACTTTACAGCAATCTATGTCTTCTAGCATAAACGACCTAATTACAAACACTTTAGAAAAATGACAGTTCACACGTTTTTACATGTAGGTTTGGGTTAAAAGGACCCACTACAAAGGAAAAAGAAACTGAGATAATTATGTTATATTGTCATGGTGACTTTTTAAAATTCACTTTACCAGTAGCATGCTGTATTTTTGACTGCCAGTAGATATGGAAATAAAAAGAGAGAACATGTGCTTTTGTATTTATAGCTGTTTTGCTTGTACATTTCACCTGCTGTCAGGCCAATCTGAGCTTATTGTCACCTTAAATGTTTCAATAACATTTTTGTTTTTTCATCCCTAGATATGTAAAGTAGAGGATGTGTTGCTTCTAAAACCTTTACCACTTAGGTTTTCTCATACATGTGTATGCACATCTGTAAGCAAATAATCTTTGGAAAAAATAGATGGAAAAATTGCAATGAGGTATGCTCTAAATATCCACTCACATTTACACAGTACTGTACAGGAGAAATTGTGTTAATTATCCAACTTGAATATACAGCAGCATCTCAGTTTTATTTCCTGTGTCTTCCTTGGGAATCAAATTGACAACAGGTCAAGTCCTGTGACTACCTTAAAGAGATGGGAAGGTATGTCCTAGTCTGTCACCAACGGTACAGGAAGGGATCTGATTTTCCAGTTTGTGGGCTGATGCTGGATGAATATTGACATTCAGCCATTAGTTAGGCTGTGAGTAAGAACACTGTGATTTTTGTGAATATGCTATCATGGGTGTAAAAAATATTTTTCTGTAGCTAAAATGTGGCTATCTGTTGATTCACCATTAGAAAATATCATGAAAGGTAGAATCGGAGACCAGGAAAATTCTGTTTGTAACACCTGCTGTTTGACATAATACAGTGGCATTCATAAGTCAAAATATTTATCCTTCAGAGATGTTTTTATGAGACAGAAACAAGGCCTGGTGTACATTTGGAACATTGACCAGTATAGCAGTATTGCTAGAAGGATTTAGTTTATTTCATTTATTTTTTAAACATATGTATATATACTGGCAAAAGTTCTAATGTAAATGCACTTTTACTAGCAACTTTTTTTTTTTTCTTTTGCTGGTATAGCATATTTCTCTCATGAACTGCATCTCCAGTGGAAACGTAGAGCTTGGCTGGCAAACCCTTCCGCAGACAGGCTTTGAGGGCAGCTCTCTTTAAGGAACTGGCAAAGAAATTTGAACAATGGCTTCAGTCACCTCAGTTTTCTGTTTGGGCCATCGTCACTGCTTGACTTGTGTGTGAGGTAAGTCTTGGGTTTAAGTGGCTGGCTAACAGCTCCCCACCAAGGCCATTATCCCACGCAGGCAGCCTCTGAGAACCCCATCAGCTGGCCTGGAGAGCTACTGTCAATCTCTCGCCTGCACTGCAAGGTGGATCGAAATCTGTAACAATCTTCTAAAGATGAATGCAGCATGTTTGGTGCTGTGTTTATTGCAGCATGTAGGTCTGATTTTGTTTGAAGTCTGTGCAGGTCTATCAACATCAAACTTCGCTATTTCCTCCACATTTGGTAAAGGGATGCTGCCAACTTGATTGTTTCTGTGTTTCTGTCAAAGAATTTGTAGCTACTTTGGTTTCAAGTAGCATCTAAAATCACTGTCTGAAAGAAGTTAATGATACTTCTTTTCTGTTGCTGCTATAAAAATGCACTTTTTACATTTAGCTATAGTTTATCCATTATGGGTGGCAGGTTCTTTTCTATGTTGAAAAGACATACAGACATCCATCCATCCATTCAGGAACATAACATTTATACACTCATAAATTTTTTTAAAAATTAAAATATAGTGCATACTACTTAGAGTGCTCTATCAGAAAGTGCACTTTTTGAAAAACTGTTTCAAAGAAGTTACAAATTGACTTTCGTATTCAAAAAGATTACTTCCTAGCTTGAAATGAAATTGGTCATCTGTCCTTTTCACAGCTGAACTCTTAACCTTGCCCTGAAGGAATGACTTGAAAAATTATGGAGTTTCATCTTCAGGTCTGCTCATTCTGTAGTTTTTCTGAAAATGTAGACAGAGTGTCTTTTCTTTGGAAAAAAGCAAAATAACAAAACCAAACTCCACATTCTTCTGCTATGGTTACTGCTGAGGATCAAGAAGCTGTCTGCTTCTTCAGACCCCAAGACTGAACGTAATTGGGGTTTCTTATCTTCCATGTCCATGTGTTCCATAACAGCAGTGTTTTCCATGGTGTCGTAAACATTTTTTCACTGAAGTGTTTAGTAATTACAGATACATAAAAGGTTTCTGGAGCTGTACTTTTAAAACGTTACTAACGCTCTATCAGTTTTGTTCGTTATATAATTGTAAACTACCCTTTCAGTGTCCAACTGCATTGCATTCTTTTGTGGAAAGCATAGCAGATGATTCTTTATCTAAATGTGTAAAAACAGTGTCAAAAGAAAAGAAGGAAAATCTAGGTTTAAATATTATCAATGGGAGACAGTGAATTAACATACTTTTACACTACAGGGAGATCTGTGATTGTTTATAATCTGAGCTAAAATTAATTCGATCTGAAGAGTTCTTTCTTAATTTCAGCGGGTTCGTTTAGTCCATCTGACAGACCATGTGTGAAAAAGGACACCCAGTTTTGCAGATTGGGTTAACACATTAATGTTTGAAAATTTCTGACTGCTGCTTCTGTCTTGAAACAGATGTCTGCTGACTGTTGGGAAAGCTTAGGACAGAATGCCTTTTGCCGGGAGGTGGTACTTGGCGTAAAACCTAAACTCCAAAACCCCCCAAAATGCTGGTCAGAATTCACTTTGTCAATAACTGGTTCATAATTAAATTTCTAGAAAGTTATGAAGATTGATTTTTGCTTGGTGCTTATCATTAAGATGCCGGTGAGACAAAATCGGGCATCTTTACCATTCTCAGCTTCTAGGCTTAATGCTGTGGGTGCAGTGCTCTGTTCTTCATGCAAAGGTCTGTTCAGTAAATACATCTGTGACTGAAGTGCAGCAGAAAAACATTTATCAGATGAGAAGTAGGGTCAGAAAGCATATTTGTTGCTCCTTTGTAACATTCGGGAAAATAAAGATCTCATCTGTAGCAGCTTTATTCACTGAAAGGAAAAAAGAGAAACTTTATGTGTACGGTGGAGACATCCCTATCTTGAGGAAAATCTTGCTTTGCCAGAATTGTTCTCCAGGGGATTTCAGAGCAGAGTGAAGTGGTGGTAATTTCAAATAGCCACAGGTTGGGGTTGCCAGGCTTGAAATATTCCTTAAGTGGTGAAATATGCAGGCAATTCTTCATCTGCAGTTGGCTGCAAGGGGGTTTGCCTGACAGCATTTGAGAAAGGTTGTGTAAGCTGGCTCTGGTGAAATCAGGAGTTTCCAAATGATTTTGGCCAGATAGTTGTTTCTTAATTTTTCTTCCCTCTTTTGCTCACAGAACCCTCACGAGTGCAATACACAAAACACAAGAGTCTTGATATCACCTCTGCATCTCTTGGCTAACTGAGAAGCTGAACCCAGATACAGCATCCTGCCTCCACACCTGCAGCATTCTCTGCCTGGGTTTTTCCCCAGCAGGTATGTTTATAGATGAGGCCCTTGTTACTCAGGGATGGCAAGTAGGAAATGTCAAACATCTAGCAGCTTGTCTCCGCAATAGGAGGTATTAACAGTGAGTGATTGTCCGGTGTCATGAAATCAATACAAAGACAAGGCGTGAAAAACCTTCCTGTCCGTAAGGCTCCTTCTTAAAACCAGACCTTTTTGGTGTGTGTGCGTTGGTAGGAGAAGATGTGCATAAGAAGGTTCTGTGGAGGCTGCCATACAGATGGGACTCTCTTTCTGAGTTATCAGAGTGCCTTACAAACTGAGACAGAACAAATCAGGGAAAAACCATGGAATTTACTCATAGGAATGGTATGGCGTGAGTTAATCAAAGGAACTGGCAATGAATTAACTGAAGCAGTCAAGGCTGGAATAGGTGCCTAGACCAGTGGGCACTTGGTATTTTCAGGAAGAAACATACACCGGCAATAGAAAGGATGAAAATGCACTCTTTTCATGGCCTGTATTAGATATTCCCTGGGGCAATGGCTGTTGTAACGCCGGTATGTGCAGTTTAAAGCAAAATGTCTCAGTGCTGGCCAGCAGCAAGTTAGGGGAAGGGTTTATAATTTAAACAAAAAATATATCTCTTTCTGGGCTGGTGACTAATGGACTACAGGATGCTCTTAACTTACTGAGGGTAAATATGGTATCTATTTGCACTACTCAATAGCTCTCCACAGACCATTATTAAAACACACTGGAACCTGTCCTGAAAAGTGCTATTCTTGGCTTGCTTTGCTTTGTGGTTGTTGTTGGGTTTTTTTGTTTGGTTGTTTGTTTTTTTTTCTTAAAGTAAGATGTTTCCAAAAAGTTTAAAGGATTTGCATCTTGGAGACAGGGGAGGCAGGCTCCATGATCTTACAGAACTTGGAATAAGATGGCGACAAGGTCTTATACCAAAAGGTCATTTACGTAGGTGACTGCCAGGCTGCGTCATTCTTCTTCTCCATTCATTCCACTCCAATTCATGACATACTGGGAAGAAACAGAAAGACAGTTATTTTTAGAAAGCAAATTGTAGCAAAAATGTTATTCCCACTATATCAAAAAATACGTTTGGGTGTAATCCTCTACAAAAGGGTATCAAAAGCAAAGATAATGTCATTCATAGCTTTAATGGGCTTTCTTCTTTACTAAGGACTCTTCCTGAGTGCATGGGACCATGAAAAAGTTACTGCAGGGTAAAGGAAGGCAGTAAGAGCCCATGTGCACACCTTTACCACGTGGGCAAATGCCAGGTAAATTACAGAGGGACAGCTTTTCTCAAGTGCCTCCACAGCAGCTGCAGCTGTGAGCATTCCCTGCTTTGGGACTGCCTGCAGTGGCTGCAGCTGCTCCGCAGCGGGGTGAAGGTGCCCCCAGCTTCCCAGGTTTGCATCCCACTTCTGCAAAGCGGCTGATGCCTCTTCTGTGCTAGGTGAGTGGCACCGGGCTGAAGAGGTCCTGAGTCTAACCCAGTCTTGCCTTTCCCGTGAGTGGATTACAAATGCAATGAAATCTATCACATAGAGACAAACAAAGGAGTGAGGGGAAAATCAAACCTGGTTTCTTGATCCTCTGCTGGGGGCACAGGCCTGCTTGGAAGAGAACCATCAAAACAACAAGTGAGTCTCCACCACAAATGAACTACCCTCTCTTTTGGCCCTGAGGTCCCACTAGTTTCTCAGAACAGTTCAGACTCATCCAATGGACCTTGGCAATTTTGATCAAAGTTCCTTTTTCTCTGGGAAGAGAATAGCAGAAATATGCCCTGTTCCCCCTCAGGAGCTAGTTAGAATGAAAAGAGAGAGGCTATGTCACTCTGAAGCAGAGCCAAATTCAGGCCAAATTATCCTGGCATAGGATTTTGACACTGTCTTCCAAACCTCCTTAGAATTTTCCTCCCCATCTCATGTTACAGCCTCATATCTTGCCTTTACGCACACCCAAGATGCGCCTGACAGCAGAATTCAGCCCTCTGCATTGCACCGTCATGCAAATGCTACAACTGAATGTCAGGAGAATGTTCGCCAGTGCCTCTGGCTCTGGTCCATGACCAAACATGTTCTCTAGCTTTACAGAGGTCGAAAGCCACGTTGGGAACCCATTTGCATAGGTGAAGGTCAATAACATCACAGAAGTGATGGCACAGGGAGCAGGTATGGAGAGGAGAGGCTTTATTAGTCCCCAGACACCTTAGAAGTGTCCTCCTGGGTCCAAACATCACCTGAGAGGGCAAAGCCTGGCTCCCCAGGCAGTACTACCAAACAACAGGGCCATTCTCATCACCAAAGACAGTTTAAGATATTTTGTAAGGGAAGGATAAATAAAAAAAGCATAGCTACCTTTCCTTCTCAGCCATATCTTGTTTCTCTTCTGCCCTGTAAACACAAATTGCATTTGAAATCCATGATCTAGAGGCTAGCAGCTTGGAAGGGTGATGTACCTACGGACTTTCTGGGGAGACAGCTGGACCTCAGACAGGTTACTGGTCTGGTCAGAGGTGACTCTTAGCTTTCTGTCCCCACAATAACTGACACCTTGATAATCCCAGTGCTCTGGGGATGCCTCTGTTGGCCCCCGAGGGAGGCAGCTGGCTGATTTGGGCTGGTCAACTCGCTTTTCAGTAGCTAATTAACTGAATCCTCCTGAACCAGCATCTCCCATCCAGTTCAGCAGCACGAGGAGGAGCTGTTACAGCACAGCGCTCTTGTGCTGACCCAGCTGGTCCTGCCTCTGTCCGTGACTGCCTTTTGCTTTTAGCACAGCTGACTTATCACTCTTTATGGCCACCACTTCTAACCTACATCACCAGTGATGTAATGGGTCTAGAAAATGAAACACAACAAACTGTAAACTAATGGCCCTCTTTATGCCACTCCAGCAGAATGAAGTGGCTTTTAAAATAAGCACTAGCTCCCACTTTAAGGTCAGTTTGCACAGTCATAAGGGGAAAATGTGCCATTTTTATATAAAAGAGTGATTTCTGGTGACCTTTGCTGGCACATATGGTGCATGTTGAGGATGCGTGCACTCGTGGGGTTAGAAGCAATGGTTCTGTGGATAAATAACCTTTTAATCAAGCTTCTCCTCCCTCCTGCAGCTTTTGCTGATTTTGAGCAAAACTGTAGAAAGTAAGTGTAGGCTGTGTGGGATAGCATGGTAGGATGAACACAGAATTGACGGGTTATGACACAAATAATGATGAAAGAAAGCAAAAACATCCCAAGAAAATGATCCCACCCTTTACCTCTGCTGCCCATGCGCGCACACACCCCCCCCCCCCCCATAATTTTACCTTTCTTTTCTGGCCTTGATCCTCTCTTCTTCGTATCTGCAACAAACAGGAAACATTCTTTAAATGTTACCCAGTCAGGACTGTTCACTTTCAGTAAAGTGCAACGTTTGCTCTGAAGGTAACAGAAACTGCAACCTGGCACAGCGCACAGGTTCTTGCTTGGCACCAGTGTAGGAGTGAGCTAAGGCTTGTGCCCCAGGCTCTGTCTTTCTAGCACATGGGTTTTGACTCCACACAATATCCTGCTACAGAGGATTTCTGTCCTGCGCCTCCTCAGAGCTACACGTGCCCCCAGGGCCCCCCTGGTACTCACTGTAAGACGCAGTCTGGAATCTGCACATGCTCCATTGGTATTAGTTGCTCCAGTTCCTCCAGGCTGTGAACATACTGGATTTTATTGATAAACTTCACACTGGCAGAGGGAGAGAGAGACAGAGAGTGTGTGCTTGAGGTTTTGTTTTGCTGTTCTCTCCATAGGTAGTCAGAATTTTCCTGATGGAAACAGGGAGTTCTGCATGTCTGTAATCTGAGTGTACCCATCTCCTCCAGCGCTAATATGCTGATGACTAAAAATTGTGGTGAGATGCCACGTTACTGTACCTCCTTTGCTTTGACCCCCACCTCTCAATATCTGTAGGAGGAACCTACAAAGAACCACCATTCCTGCACATCCCAGTAAATCTTTACATGCTACCCACTGGGACAAACTTTGATCTGCATCCAGACCACCACAGTGTCTCCTAAAACCACCTCTGGGGTTATCCTTGGAAGTATCAGAGATATGTAGGACAAATGACGAACAGTCTCAGCTTGGTCACTACTGGTTAAAGGTGAGCTTAAGATCTGATTTGTAAGATTAAACTCCCACTCTAAAATAGCCAAGTTTGGGAACACAGAATATTTACCTGATGAAGGGTCTGGATATAGCCAGCACTGTCCGGATAAACCATGAAGGATGCACAATTATCAATGCTTTGAGGTTTTTACGCAACCTGTGGAAAAGCCAGGGGACAAAAAGTCAGATTCAAAGTAGCTTTTCTTAAACTCACCTGTAACGTATCAGGGTGCTAATCAGCAACTAATGATGCTCACCAGCCCCAGCTGGGTGGCTCCAGGCAAAAGCCCTGCCCATGGCCTTAGGAACCCTATTTAAGCTGAGACCTGGCAGGCTACAGGAGCACTGTTTTGCTTGGATGCTGTGTTAGCCTTGTCTCTGGGAAGGTGCTTGTGATGGAAGGAGGGAGAAGAGGAAACGAGGAGAGCGTGAAGTAAGTCAGAGAGCTGTCCTAGAGGAAGAAAGTACAGAGTTGGGGGAGTAAGGAAGGAGGGGTGACTGGGAAGGCTGAGAGGAAGCAGTTGGAGAGATGTAGGAGGAGGACTGGGAAGAATGAAGAGGCAACAACAACAGGATTCTCACCTTCTGTCTATCATCTGATAGCATTTCTTCAGCCAGCCAAGGCCTGGCATCCTCCTCCGGGGTGTTGCTCCGTTTAGGTACACAATCATGTAGTCCTCAGCCACCAGCAGCTCCAGGCTACTGATCACGTATCTGTTGGGTGGTGGTCAAAAGCAATGGGAACATGAGACTCAGAAAAGGTCTGTTGAGTTTTTTTCAAGTGCCTGTGTGTCATCCCAAAAGGCACCCAGGCCTTTTCTTTGTGGACTTTGGAATAGGTTTCAGATTCTTATGGCATCTCTGCAGAATGCCTTGGGGTATTTCTCAGGGATCACTGGTACTTGTTAGCATAGTGCGTACACTGATGGACATCCCTGTGCCCTTCTTCTGCCTAGCAGTAGTATCTACCAGCTGTTCAGCGTTGTATGCTTATGCTCTAGCCTGGTAGTGAGTCCATCACTGGCATAATTAACACTGAATGTTTGAATGCTTTGACTTATTGGACTTGGACACAAATGCTGTGGACAGTGTCTCACCCAGTGATGCTTGCTCTAGTCTACAGCTGCAGACTGGGTATGCTTGGCCTGGATTCAAACTATTTCCAGCTGAGGTTCCTGATGCAATGAATACATGGAAACTCTTTTCCCAGAGCCTGAGTTACCTTCCTTGCCCTCCTCCCCCTCGCAGACCTTGACCAGTCACTTACAGGAAGAGATTCTCCATGATGTAGTGGTAATCGGCCAGGTTACTGTCTGGGAGATAGCAGGCAGCAAAGACAATGATGGCATTGAGACCTTCTCCATAGTAACCTGGGAAATAAAGATACAGGCAGCATCAGTGACCTTTTCCAGGGGGAGATACAAGCGCTGAAGGAAAAACAGCAGCAAAGGTGTATTGTCAGCTTTGGGCCTGGGCTGGGTTTTGTGCCTCTGTTCAGCTCTAGGTAAGCGTTTGGTGCATTTGTCCTTCTTGTGGACCTTTTTCACAAGTAGATCTGCCTCTGATCCTGATTGTGGCTATAACATACACGTGAATTTCAGGGAAGGAATTTAAGTGTGCCAAAGCACGGAGCTGAGAGTTTTGCCCTGGGTGGTGGCTTGGCTTTGCTCAGGTTTCAGACAGGTCACTAACTCTGGACGCCTGGACCTTGTGCTGTGCCTGCAGGCAGCTCCGGCACTCTGCCACAGAGGGAGGAAGTGCCCACAGCCCCTTCATCGCTGGCGATGCTGCCCGCACCCAGGGCTGAGAGTCAGGATGTAGTCAGTCTTGCTCAGAGCCAGCATTATCTCTACTCTTGTTTATTGAAATGTTGCAATATGCTTTTTAGCACGAGTGGGGTGCTTTTGTGCTTAGCTTGCACAAAACGAACAGCAATTTTTCCCTAAAGACAATCATAGCAATCAGTCAATTCCCACCAGCTTAACAAAGATGGGCTGAAAGAAATCCACCGAGCCAGGATGAGGCCACCCTCTCCCTCACCTCCATGTGTCACCACTCTCATGTAGGGTTTGATCATCTGGAGGTCGATGCGGTGCTCCTGCTCTCCAATGATGACAGTCCTCCAGAGCCGCCCATTAGTAGCACTCCCATCTTCTGTCCCGCCATCCCCGAAGAGGTCTGCACTGTCCCCAGGCATGTTCTTGGCTGTGGCTACAGGAGTGTCATCTGGAAAAGGGACAAATATTTTTACCTTTAATATAACGTATGAAGAGGCTCTGCAAGAGCTTTGGTGCACAATAAGAGACATTGACAACCACAGGCTGAGGATCATCTGTTTCATCTGCAGCTTTGAGCTGTGTAAGTTTGTAGTTCTTAATAATCTTGCTCCATTGCCAAATTGTAATGGAAATAAGTTTAACATCTCACACTGCTTATAGTACCTGCAGTTGCACGTCAGGCACTGGACTTTTTGTTGGATCTTCCTTCAGATCCATCTACACTGGCTGAAGAGGGCATCACCTGTGCCACTTGTCTTCTGACCTGCTAGCAGAGCTGCTTGCATGAATCCTTCTTACCCTGAGCCAGTCAAAATCGGCCAGGTTAGCAAAGACTATGTTATTCAAGAAGTTTGAATGTTCACATGACAGCTCTGCTGGCTCTAGCAGGCAGCACCTTCCAGCCTGGGGGGTGGCCTAGCTGCAGCTGGAAGGGAATGTTTGTCTACAGCCTTGTGCCTTATCCTCAGTTAAGGCTAGTCTGATGTTTGCAAGTCCCTGAACTACTTCTGCCCATGCTATCCCTGGATCAAAGTGCTGAGACAGCTGGGGTCCTGGTGGGGCAGATGCTGTGTGGAAGATGGGGCTTGGCTGTGCTTTGCTGCTGGGAAAGTCAATCCTCAGCTGCTGATGGTGCGTGGTGTCAAAAGTGATTAAAATGAGGGTAAAAAAAGCTCCAGCCCCTGCAAACATTCACCAGCCTTTTACCTTCCCATTCCAGTTCATTGCCGTTCCCCAGGAATTCGAGGGAATCTGTCTCATCAGGTGTTTCGATATCATCCACATTAATGTCCAGGTCATCTGGTGTGTCCAGGAAGTCGTCAGAGAGAATGGAGCCTTCACTCTGGTCCAGGGAAATGTTGATTTCAGGTGCAACAAGAGTCTTCCGTTTCCGATGTGCACCATTAAAGTTTAATGTATTTGGGGGAGCTGGAGTTAAAAGGAAAATAGCTGACAGGTTGTCCTTGTCCTGTGTCCTTAGAACAAGACATGGTGCTTTCATTATGCATCTTTCAGACTGCGGTCCTGGAAGCTAAGGGTGGTGGGTCATAGCTGGGATGCACTGGGTGCCTGCAGGTATGGCTGGATTAAAGTGCCCACACTTCCAAGAGATACCCATGTCCTCCCCCAGCTTCTCGTGAAAGGTTAGCAAATTTAAATCTCTGCTGGTTTCCTCTCCCACATGGGAATTTTTGCAGATACTCCAAGGGAACTGGCTTTTGCCCTAACTGCAAGCTGCTGTTCCCATTGACTTGTTTTCCTTTGAAATCCTGATAAGGCAGGCTGTTACTTACAGGATGTATTCTCATCTTCTGTAGGGCTGCCCAGTGACTCCATCCCCGTCTCTTCTGGGAGAGGTCTGCAGGCAAGCCAAGATGCAGAGGTAAAAATGGAGGAGATAACAGGTGATGTTTAGGAGAAAGTCACTCCATGGCAGGCAGTGGAGAGAACTGGGGACATCAGGGAAAAACAGGCAACCCCATGTGCGCTCTGCCCTTTCCCTCTTACCTATGAGCTCAGCCTGAGCAGTACCCTCAGGTGACTTGCCCAAGACTTACCCAGCAGCTGGGCTTTCTTGCTGCAGTACTTGCAATCCCTGCTAACACCCAAACTATCCCTGCATTTGTCCTCTAGTACATCCCTCATGCTGCCATTCAGCCAAGAGGCTGGAAAATCCAGCCAGGGCCATGGGGACAAATCCTGTCCCCAGAAGAGCCTGATAACATACTCACTCTCTCCATATTATCCCCATTTTTATCTTTGCCAGAAGTTTGAGAGCAGTGCCAAGCTCTAGGGCTCCAGGGTACCAGGGAACATCTTCTGCAGTCAGTACTTTGCCTTTATGCCGGTTCCCTGCGCAGCGCAGGCAATGCAGCGGGCTGCCCAGCCAGTGCGAAGCTGGCTGTTCCCGAGCCCGGTGGGGGATGCTTTGATCCCAGCAGCAGCTGAGCTAGCAGCGGCTGCTTAGCACAAGAGCACTTTGCGCTCTCTGCCAATGGTTTTGTAAAGTGCATCTTGCTTCTGCCGCAGGCCCTGGCTGCAGCAGAGCACAACTTTATCCAGTGTGCCTGCTGCAGCTGCCTCCTGAGTCTGTAGTGACTTTGCCCTAAGGCAGTCGGTGGTCGAGGCAAGGGTCAAACCCGAAGTGAGAACCCAGAACTGTTACCCCATCCTCAC
>JAVJGJ010000047.1:48624529-48640660 GCA_035590215.1 Microhierax caerulescens | reverse complement strand
CTGTTCCCTGACCCCATCAGGGGTCTTTACGTGGGGATGACGACAAACCCAGACACTCTTCAAAAGCCCAGATGAGAAATATCCATAGGCTGTTCTCTTTCCCCTCCTTTTTGACAAGTTTGGGCATTTCCCGAATTTTCCCAAAGTCATTGGCATTTTTATTAAGGCTGTTGCATGGCAGTGACATGCCGATGGTGCCCAGCACACGCTGGGTGCTGGGGGTGCCCATTTTCAGTGCAAGAGGACGGTGGCCTCAAGCCTGTGGAGCTATTGAGGTGTAATGAGATGGGAAAGGAATGGGTGCCCTAATGAGCGCGATGCTCCAGCACACGCTAAAGCTCTTACGATATTTCAGACAATCCACATTGGCACGGGACGTTTTGAACTCTGGGGGAAGCTCCTCAGAGTTTACACCTTACTGGACACTGAGGATGCCGGCAGGAGGTGTCAGGTCCGCAGAAATGCGGCGTGTTCAGACCAGCTGCTCGCAGGACGGCTCCTCTGAAACGCCTGAGGTTTTCTGTGGTTTTCTCTTTTACAAACCTGCTTTCTGTTTTTCCTCCCTTACAGGTCAGGTAGAGGTTACAGGTTTTCTCTTCGTTTATGAGGGTAAGAAATGTGCATTTTATTTCAAACGCTCAGTTGCAAAAATCCCAGGACCTGGAGCTTGGGATTGCCACGAAGCTCTGCACGGCTGTCAGACTGGGCAGGGCTGGTGGTGCTGGTGTATCCCTGGGAATGCCCAGGGAGAGGATGCATGGCCAGGGTGTTTTCTTTGTGGGCTGGTGATAAACTCTAACACAATGAGGATGGGTGAGGCTGGAAGGTGCCTCTGGAGATGGTCTGATCCAACCGCCTGCTCCAAGCTGGAGCAGCCAGAGGGGGTTGCTCAGCACTTGGGGTTTGATTATCTCCGAGGACGAGACTCCACAACCATCTGCACCACCTGCTCCAGTGTCTGACCACCCTTACAGTAAAAAAAAACCCATAAATAATCCAATAACTGTCTTCTTTTTAAAGGGAGTTTCCTGTCCTTCAGCTCATGGCTCTTGCCTCTTGTCCATTTACTGGGCACCACTGAGAAAAGTCTGGCTCCAATCACTTTAAGCTAGCCTGGCTGAAATTAAGATGAAACATTTGTTTGTAGGGAAAATAAAAGTTATTTTTGTTCCTTTGAAATTATTTACAACTTGAAGCAAAGTTTGAAGTGAAAAAAAGAGAAAAGAGTATTTTGGGGATGAAAATCTGCAGGCTTTGTTTAAGATATGCTTGAAATTAAATGCTTTAACTTTTTATTACACTGTGACATTCTCCATTTGAAATTTGCCTGCCTTTAATTAGAAAAGCGGGGGACCGCAAGTGCCTTCAAACATGCATTTGAAAACAGAGAAACATTTTATTTTGGGGAGAACAAAATGTTTTCATTGTCTCCACTTAAGGGAAAAAAAGTGTTTTGCTGAGGAAAAATAGGAAGGTTTCATTCTGGGTTGACCTAAAGAGAAAAAATATTTCACTTTCTAATTTTTTAATTTTATCTTTAAAGGTTAAACCAAGTACTTGCACAGGTCTAAGCTTCACCTCTAGGAATCCAAGAAGAGAGGCTGGGGAAGGAGGGGCAGCGTTGGGATCTGGTAGGTCTTTGAAATGGGGGTTGGATCAAAGTTGTTCCCGTTGAATGACAGTGGTTGTTGTAGATCTGAATTCTCCTTCGCTTGGCACGGGGAGCGCTGGGATGTGTGTTGGGCAGCTCGGTCTCACTGTGGGCACGGTCACGCTCCACCTGACGCTGTCGAGCTCCGCTCGGTCTTGGCAGAGCTGGAGACTGTGGCACAAATGTGGAAACCCCTACGCGCTCTCCTTGCAGAGTCTGCCAGCTCCTCTTGGGAGGTTCATCTTCTCCAGTTGAGGTTTTTAGAAGGCAGCTGCTGCAAGTTCCCAGTGCGGGGGTGGCAGCGTTGAAAGTCATCACCAGCGAAAGCAGCAGCTTGGGCCCCAGTGTGGTGTAAGCTGGGCGCTGCGCTGCACCCCCCGCATCTCTGCCCATCCCTGTAGCATCAGGCCCTTTGCCTCAGGTGGGGGGGGACCAGGTACTGCTGAGGATTTGGTCCAAAGGGGTGGGACCTCTGGAGGACCAGAGGGTGCTGGGTGCAGCGGAGCCTCTGCCTATCCTCCTCGCTGCTGCCTCCGCCGCGCTGTTTTTTTTGTATTGTATTGGTATTGGTGCTGCTGCATGCTCTTGCAAAGGCCAGATCTGCACGAAATCCAGAGGCATGAGTGAGCGTGAATCCCAGGGGCTCCTGAGGGCATGAGAGCAGTATGGAGAAGGCAGAATCCATTTAAGTGGGCACCAGCTGCACTGGTAAAGTTATGCATCTCCCAGGAGATGAGGGAGGTAAGTGCCCAAATATTTCTGGAAACCAAAGGCATCATGATTCCCAACTGAGCCCGCGCTGGCAGCACCTTTCCTCCTCCCCTATGAAGCTGATGTCTTGGCCAATATTGCTGGGGTCAGCCTGGGAGTATGGGGGGGATCGGTGCTGCTGGGTCCCACCAGCCTCTGACCAGGGCAGTGGGGACATGCAGGGGGGTGAGCAGGGTGGCCAGCTCCTCCCTGGCTGCAGGTTCCCCATGGAAGGCAGCGCCTTGTCGCGGAGCTCAGCCGGGGCTGTGTGGGATGGGGCAGCACACGTCTGCTCCGAGGAGGCTGCCAGGTTATGGGGCCCCCAGGACTTGGCTGGAAGGAGCCCCTGCGTGGGCAGAGGCGGCTGTCAGGAATGCGTGGCCCCAACCCAGCATCACAGGGTTCGCTTACAGCCCCCTTGCTTTGTGTGGCTATTGAACATCTCCAGAGAGGCTCAGGGAGGCGAATCCAGCAGAGCCAGAGCTCCTCGGAGAGGTGGAGAGAGTTGCATGAGATATTTGTGGTGTAGCACAGAGAGGTCTGAGGGAGAGGCTGGCTTTTTCCTACACAAATCCTGGTCTATTTAAGGCATTTAATGAGGAGACGGTGCTTTTCTTTCTCAGGAGGAGGTTTGCATGGCTAAGCCATGAAGGCAAGCATCCTGTGGTCGCTTGCTCACCTGGTGGTTGGTCCTGGGAGGGTGGCACGCGGTCCTTGTGCAGGAGCCGAGAGCCTGGCTGCTGGAGCAGCCATCCCCGATGGAGAGGCACCTGCGGCTCCTGCCCCGTGCGGGAGCAGAGCCCAAAGCACTCCGGGCTGCTCCCTGCGCTCGGGCTGGGCTCGGGCTGCAGCTCCTTGCAAACCTGCCCGTGGCAAGGGAAATGGCGTGCGTGCCTGCGCCTCTGTGCCAGAGCCATCCCTGACGTCCCTGGGGACGGAGACGCTCGTTAGTCCTGTATAAACACTTGTCACGTCAGACTGGGCTTTGCGAGACAAGTTCATTTACGATGGGGATGGAGCCTGAGAAAGGGAGACCTTGACTGACAGGTTGGGTTAAACTCCCTGACAGGCTGAGGGCTTGTGGCTGCATCCCAAGGGACTCTTCAGGGCAGCAGCCCCTGGCCCAGCCCCCTCCCCAGGCTCTGCAGCAGGGCAAAGCCTCGCTGGCTGCAGTGCCCACCTCCTGCAGGCACCCCTCTCCCACCTCCTGCGCCAGGGAAATAACATCTTGGGGTGGAAAAGAGATACTGGAGAGGGAGGGCAGCAGGCGGGGGCTTCTTCAGTCCCCACGGCACGTTTGCAGCCTTAGATCAAGCCCATGGACAAAAGCATCTGGGAGAGATTATGGCCCTGACCTGGGGGCTGGTGTTTATGCCAAATGAAATGGCTCGTGATAAGAGGGCATCGCGTGGCCTGACCTGCTCTGCAGGGCTTGTTTACATCTCATAAACAGGAAAATTTCACCCACACCCTCCTCCCTGATGATTAGCAGCAAATCATCCCTCCTCTGATTGCCTGTTTGACTTCCCTGGGTACAAAAACAGGCAGAAAGGCGTAAACAGTGCTGTCCAGTGACCTGCCTTTTTGGTTTTTTTCCCCTTTTTTCTTTTTTCCCTGAACTGGGGCTGGCCATGGCGTGGGGAGTGGATTGTTTAGTGTCGAGGTAGCCATGGTGAAAAGCATCCTGGTCCTTGGCTGCATTCACACCTGCTTGGCCGGGTGGGACTTTCTTTGTTCAAGTGCAGCAGGATGCAGATTTTGGAAGTTCCTTGTTTTTTTAGCTTCTCCAGGATGACTCCAGCTCTTGTAGTCTTTGTTCATTTCCCAGTGCCTGGCTGGAGAGGGAGGCAGCATCTGATGGCCTGGGCAGCTGCTCAAAGGTTACGTGGTCTGAAGAACAGAGGATGTGATGCTGTCTGACCTCACCGACAGGCAGGAGAGTCCTCTCGAGCTGGAGGGAGCAATGTCAACAGACAGCGCTGGATCTTGCCCCATGACCTTGTCAAAGGAGCCTGTGGATACTAAAAAGTTTATGTGGGTTTGAGAGGAGACTGGGCAATTGCATGTAGGAGAAATTGCTGAGGGGTTACTAAGTACAGCTGGCTCAAGAGTTCCTCTCAGTTGGAAACAGCTGGAGACAGGGAGAGGACTTGGAGTAGTATCCTATACGTTTGCCTTGTTCTTACATGTCTCCGGGCATCCTCTTACGGGCGCTGTTAAAGGGAAGCTATGAGGGAAAGTGACCCCTTGGCCCAACCTGGTGGTCCCTGTGAGGACCCTGGCTCTTGTTTTTCATTTTCGGCTGCTTTGGCACCAGCTGCCTCTCCAGGGAGCTGATGCTGGACTCTGCTGCTGGCTGAGCTGTGGACCAGTGAGGCTGTTTTTCAGACCTGCTCTATAGATGGAAAGGAAGCCCAAGCTGTTTCCATCTCCACACTGAATGAGAAGGGAAGAAAGGCCTGATCCTGCTCAGGCGCAGGTGTGGGGGAAGGGAGTTGGGTGGCTGAGACTGACCCTTTCTCCATCCCACCCGCTTCCTCTTCCCAGCTCAGCCCCTTGTTGTCACTAATTTCTCTCCAAACTCATACTCTGACCTCCCCTCTCCCTACAGTGCCCTTGCTCTTCTGCTTGTCCCCTTCCCTTGGTCCCCTGCACCCTCCTCCTCCCCTGCTCTCACCCTCCGTATGAAACTGCTCCCAGCCTGCCAGCAAGCCTACAAAAAGCCGTCTCTACAGTTTGCCAGCTCATGGAGCGTCAAGGAAGGGAAATGGAAGCAAACAAGCAAATGGGCCATGAAAACCAACATCAGTCAAGAATGCAGCTCTCTGTAGCTGGCGACGGGCTAATACCTACAGCGAGACAGCCAGGAAGGTTTTTCTCCTCTGCTTTAAAATATAAGGTTGTGGATTTTTTTTTTTGGTGTGTAGGGGTTTTTTGGGGTTTTTGTTTGTTTTGGTTTTGTTGTTGTTGTTCTGCATTAAGTTCCACTTTCCACAGTCAGAACTGCTTAGCAGCAGAGGGGTGTCATGGGTCAGCAGCAGAGAAAACAGATCTTCTCTCTCATGCTTTTGGGGGAGGACAGAAGATAATTCAAATGGATTGACTGGTGGGATTCATGCAGAGGTTTAAAATCTGCTTAGAAATATCCCCCACCCCAAAGAAGCCACAAGTGATGGGTTGCAGGGTTTGCTCTGAGAAAGGCTTTGCCCTGCCCACCTCTCGGCTCCACTCCATTTCGAAGCAGGCGAGCTCTCCATCACCAGCTGTCTCGCAACAAAGCGGGCTGGTGGGATGGGGCAGATGTGGTCTGTGTTTTCATCTCGATGTAGTTTATCAGCGCCAGCCACGTGCCCACCCGGGGTTTGTATGGGTTAGCGGTGAGATAAACTCCACAGTGTCTCGGCTTGGCTGTCTCGCTGGGAGGTTTAGCTGGACATGAAAGCACAGCCCGTTCCACCATGGAGGAGGTGTGAAGACCTCACAGAAACCTGCTCAGTTGGGTTGAGGGGTCCTGCCTTGGGACCTCGCTCTGCTCCAGCTCCCTGTCGAGCCACGTTTAGCTGGGCTTGTCCCAGTACCCAGCATCACCGCCACCGAGGAGCTGCCTTCTCATTTCAGGTTGCATTTGATTGTGGGACAATTCCTTCCCCCACGTAGGGGAGAAAACATTGTGCCAACGTTTCTCCTTAGCTTCATTGACTTTTGTCCCTGCCTGGAAAGGAACTGATGGGAATGAAGGCATTTGGATAGGGGGTACCAGGGAATTCACCCTGGCTGGAGTCACAGGGGCATGGCCTTGTCCCAACCCTCCCAGAACAGTGGCTTTGGAGAAGTCATTGATGCTGTTTATTTTTTGGAGGCTTGAGATTGGGATGGTGTGGCTTGAATGCCTACCATGGGAGAGGGATCAGCCAGTGCATTGGAGAGGAGCTGGAATGGGGGAGGCTGTGGGTGTTTCCAGGTCTGTGCCTGGATTTTTGACCGTGATGAGGAGCGGCTGATGATGTGAACTACTCGAAACCACCTGGTGCAAAGTGAATGCTTTCCCTTAAAAAGATGCTTAAACTATTGATTTTAGACAGAGCCCATACAGAAGGTGGTTTGCTCTTGTGTTTTATTGTCTAGTAATAAACATTTATTATTGCTGCTACTCACGAGTGAGTGCCTCAGCACAGCAAGTCTTCAAGTGGTGACAGGAGCATGATAAATTTTGCTACCAGTTCATGCCCTAATCGGTGGAGGACATTCCTTGCTTTGGGATTCCCAGGCTGTTGACAGCTGACATCTAGGTACAGGCTGCCCCAGTGAAACACCCTGTGACCTTGACATTGATGTGTGAAGGGTTAATAAGGGCTTTGCTCTGCCTCCCTGTTCACATTTGCTGATTAATTCCAGCCAGGTGTCTATGGTTCAGGTCTTAAAACAACAATTGCTGAAGTGTCTGGGAACACTTAGTTAGGCTTCACTCTGCAATTCCAAGTATGGATAAATATTTGCACCTCTGTGGCTGTAAGACACCTTTGAGATATGAAGGCAATTACTGTAGGAGTTCTTTACAAGAGAAAAAGACTGATTTCCTGGGGAGCAGCGGTGGTTCAGAGGCAGACAGGACTTGCGGGCTCTTTTTGCACCTCTCTCTGGGTGGTCTTGGGAAAAAGGTCACGGGGCAGCCGGTTTTGGGTGCTGGAGGGGTTGTCGTCCTACAGCCCCACTCGGGGAATTCAAACATGCTCCTACTGATTTTTGGCTTTACAGTTTCTGGGCCATGGTTGCTCCCAGTGATCCATTTTACATGGGAGAATGAGGAGGAGAAATGCAGGATGCAGAAGCATGTGCAAAGCCCCTTCCTTGAGATACCCTGAGGAAAGACCCTGCATGGCTCAGCGATCCTGGAAAATATGTTTCATTTTGGTGAGTTCCTATTCCACCTAGGTGTAATTTAATAGCCG
The DNA here is from genome assembly GCA_035590215.1 of Microhierax caerulescens. Taxonomy (NCBI): domain Eukaryota; kingdom Metazoa; phylum Chordata; class Aves; order Falconiformes; family Falconidae; genus Microhierax; species Microhierax caerulescens. The sequence goes on along the minus strand of JAVJGJ010000047.1, from coordinate 48,633,310 downwards.
TAGTGTTCTGCCGCTTCCCATTGAAGGAGCTGATAGTTTTCAGCTGTGTCTTTAGGGGGACACAGCCCCGTGACACTGGGTTTCTGGCTTCCAGCAGAGTGCCATGCTGTGACATGTGCAGGGGTGGCAGAAAATGATAGTGTGCTTTGTGGTGAGGGCAATTTGGCTTACCTGGGCCTCCCTGCGTGCCAGACTCCAAGGAGCCACCTGCTCTTCCAAATGTGTTTATTGTGGCCCTGCCGATGCAGCTCTGATCCTTTTCCTTTTTTTTTTTTTTTTTTATTTTTACTTTTTTCTGGGTTTGGATCTGAAAATTGTATGGGAGACTTGTGGACCTAAGCCACAACTCACTCTGGCCAGCGATGCATGTAACCCTCCTGAGCTGGCGTGTGGCAAACTAAAACTTGCCCCAGGTGTTGTCATTGACTCGATCCAGAGACATGTACGGGCTACAGGATCCTGATTATTTGGCCAAACAAACAGCCCCTCAAGAGAGCTCTTCCCTCCGGTGTGTGATGAAGCCGCTTTGTACCTTGCTCTCCGTACCGCGGGGGAGTCTGTGGTGTATTAAAGCTATTGTAATAACTTCACAGGCGTTTCCGCATTCAAGTGATCATAATAATGCCCATAAAGTACGCCCCAGTGTGAAGTTTTTATGAATTATTTGACTTAAAGTGAGAGGAGGGGAGGTGGGAAGAAAGAAGAAAAGACCTGGGCTGAGTTAATAGCTCTGGAAGAACCATAAATTTAGAGGAATCATATTGCAGTGGGCTATTCTGTGCGCGTAGTAAAAAGAACATTTATGGCTTTGGTGTGTAAATTTGGTTTGTATGGTTTTGAAGCAAAGACCTCTGAAATAACTTCTAACTTTTCTCCTTTCATTTTAATATTGCCTTGAAAAGAAATACCAGACACTTTGGTGTTGTGCACGAAGGCAAGTGAGGAACGAGGTGGGAGCACAGTTAATTCAGCACCTTGTCCTTGACTGCAGGGCTGAGGCAGGTGAGGAGGGTGAGAAGGATGCTCGGGGGCCCTGAGGGAGATGCTCAGCCCTGGGCTGCCTTCCTCTGAGCCCGCGCTGGGGTTTGGTAGCCACATGTCTCCCATTCGCTGCTGTGGCAATAAATATACGTGATCCCAAATCCCTTGTTAGTAATCATCTTGTCTGGAGGCGTTTCTGGATGCTGTTCACACGCTGCAATAAGGCAGACGGCTGTGAGATTTGTCTTCCCTCATTTTCCAACCTGAGGGTGATGCTTTTATAGGGAAATGAAGGGAAGGGAGCCAGAGGGTACCCAAGAAGCAGGCATCCCAGCCACACACTGGTCAGTGCCAGGCCTGTATTTACCCTGGAGCGGAAAGAAGGCAGATTCTGCCCTTAGCAAACTGGGAGGAAAGCTCTCACCAGTGCTATGTTAAAGGTTGGGCTCAGGGTCCTTAAAGGTCTTTTCCAACCTAGGCGACTCCACCATTCCAAGATCCCTAGGTGGTGTTCGCAAGTGATGGGGAAGCATTTACACCTCTGATCACCTTCTGCCTGAGGGATGGGGTGGGCAAAGCGGAGCTGATTTAGGATGTGGCTCTCTGGGATGCCACGGGCAGTCCTTGGTGCTGGATGTCAGAGATGACCTGCTCCAGTGCATCCTGCCCACTGCTGCACCTTCCCTGAGTCCCTGGAGCCAGGGTGGACTGGAGCTGCCAGGAAAGACGTCTGATTCAAGCTGCAGGAATGCAGACACTATTGCTCCCTGGGTTTTGGGTTTTTTTTCACTCCTTTGCTACAAAGATCAAGCGGAGCGACCTGAAGCGAAGCCCTGGCTCGTAAATCCTCAACATTGCCAGGACCCGGAGGGTTTTCTTCCCTCTGTCAAACTGAGTAATCAAATCCCCTCAAACACGTTTTTAATTGGGTATCTGAAGGCTGTAACGTTCCCTCTGGGACATCTGCAGTGTGCTTGCAGAGGCAGCAGGGAGACGCTGGCTCCCATTCCCTGGTGCGAGTGACGCCAAGCAGCAGCCGGGGCTTCTCCAGCCTGGAAGCACTTAGGGCTCCGGGTGGCTGCTGGAGCCGTGGCACCCACATGGGAGCAATTTGGGAGATGCCTGCGAAGCGCTGCAGCCCTGGCTCTGCTCCCCCAGCGCTGGAGCCAGCGGGGCAGCTGTGGGGTGGGGGGTGCTGCCTCCCTCCCCGCTAAATCATCGCAGGTGGGGAGCGAGGGATGGCTGAACGGTGCTGAGATTGTGCTAGAAACGGTGGGGCTTCCAACGAGGCTGCTCAAATAAATTACCTGGGCACGGAGGCACGTTTGTCTCCTTGCTTTGCACTTTTGAGTTGCCCAGGCTATGAACTCAAAGGGAAGGGCACACAACGTGGATATTCCCTTGTGGCACCCTGGCTGCCCCCGCCCAGCCAGCCCCTTCCCTGCCCTGCTCCCCTCAGCAGCTCCTTAGCTGGGGCAGAGCCAGGTGGAAAGATGGTGGAAGAGACACATGGGGTGTGGAGAGAGGGAGGAGATGCTCTTGTCTTGGTCTCCAGCAGATGAACTTTGCTGGGAGCCCTGCAGCACTTGGTTTCTATCTCGGCCAAGATGGTTATCATTAATTGTACTAACTCTAGTCGTTCCTGACATCCACAGAAATGCCTGATCCTGTTTTGGAGCGACCTACATTCTTGGCCTCTCTACATCCCGCTTTCCCTGGGAATTTTCCCCTTCAGACAACTGGGTGGGCTGTGTTAGAAATGCGTGTTACTGTCACAAGCCAACGGGGAGGTTCTGCTGGGTACAGGATGCTGCAATGGGAGCCCATGGTGGGGGTGCTGGGGGCTGCTGGGACTTGGTGCTGGCACTGCAGGCTGGAGGTGAACCTGACAGGGTGCTGCCCTGGCTTCTCAGCCACCAGCTGAGCCCAGCAATGGTGTGTCCTGTCCTTCTGTGGATGTTGGCCCTCCAGGTAGGGGTGTAATGGTGCTGGATTTGGAGGTAGAGGTTACATCACTGGTTTAGGTCATGGGGGAAATTGGGAGAAAGGGAGAAATGGGTAAAGAGGTGGATGTGGTTTGGATGGGAAGGCTGTTCCCCCTGCATGGGCTGCTTTGTTGAGAAAAATGTTGGGAAAATGGCATTGAGACCTGAGGATGTCCCCATCCCTGGGTCTCCCCGGTTCCCTGCCAAGAGCCAGAGGGTGCTGCAAAGCGGTGCTGACAGCAGCTCTTCTCTGCAAGCCTGACATCTCCAGTCTGTCTGTAAGGGGACAGAAAGCAACCCTAAACCTTAACAAAATTAATAGGCTGGGAGAGAAGATCCTTGTCCATTCCCATTTCCCTAATAGGAAATATTGAAGTGCTGAAAACCCCCACTATGGCCATTTCATGTGCAGGAGCTGCGGGTTCCCGTGCAAGCCTGGGAGGTTTTCTCACTGTAACACTGACTCCTGATGGGTTTCCCTGCTGGGAGGCAGAAAAATCTTAACTGAAACACCTCAGTTCCTGGGAGGCTGGAATATGGGTGTTGGCTTGGGCTTGTTTTCCATGGCAAGGCATTTTTCCATGGGCAACCTGCATTTCCAAAGTGTTTCTGGTGCAGCCGGGATGCAAAGGAGAGTAAATCGAAGGGCAGTTGATAACTAGAGGGTCATTTTCTGATGGACACTGGCTGGAATCAGATCTGTAATGAGCCCTTGGCTGGTTTTGGAGAGGCGCTGAACCCAGTGCTCCCTGCTCAGTCCCTCGGCTGGGCGAGCCTGGATGGAAAGTTCACTTCTCAGACCTGTAAATTTAAACAGCTCAGGAGGCAGCTGGGGTCTAATCCAAAACAGTAGGATGGCGTGAAATATCCTCCCAGAGGGCTTTCCTGCTGGGCTGGATGCAGATCTGAGGCATTTTGCACAGGGCAGGCTGCCGGCAGTGGATGGGGCGCCAGGATCCCGCATTTTGGGGGATCAGGGGGTTGTTTGTAGGGCCCTGCTCAGATGGCGAGTGGTTCCCTTCTGCAGCTGCCCTGCAGGACGCCGGGCACCAGCGGGGCTTGGGGCTCCTCGCATCCCCAGGAGCCTCCTTTGCTGCTCACCGGCACCATAAGCCTGGAGAAGGATGTGCTGCCTGGATTGGATTTTGGGAGGGGATGTGACAAGGTAATTGGGAAAATGCTGTTTGCTCCCCGTGTCCCTTGTTGTGTCCCTTTGGTACGCATGCTTCCAGGTCTTTGAGCAAGCGAGGCACTGAGGTTGGCACGCATCCTGCACTGTGCTGGGGCCAGCCTGAGGAAGGGGGGACGTTAATGCAAGCCCCATCCACTGAACCAAGAGCACATGAATACCTGTCTCTGTCCCCTGCAGGCTGGATTAATGGCTCTTTCCTTTTTATCCTTGTAGTGAAGAGTTATGCCCCCTGCATTTGTTCCAGAGCAGCATCCTGGTTCAGACCCTCTCCCTGGGGGAGCCCTATGCAGTAGCACTGGTGTACCCTGGAAATACCATGATGGGATGGAGCTGTGAAATGGCAGATGTCACCGTGCATTGGTGGCACACGAGGATGTTGCTCCCAGGGGCTGTGAAGAGCCACTTGAGCAGAGAAACGCAGGTTAAACAAGCCAAAAGCCTACGGCACCCCCGGAGTACTTGGTGAGCCCCGGCACGTGGGGCTGGTTCCTGGCCCCCTTCGGACTCATTGCTGCTAGGGGATATCAGGGCCCCCCTTGTGGGAGTCCCAGCCAAGATTTTCAGCCCTGCCTATGGATTTGGGGAGCTTTGAGGGGTGAAGCAAGGCTTGCATTTCAGGGGAGCAGGGAACCAGTGGGAATGGGGCTCCTGGGCACATCCCTGGGGTAGGTGGGTACCGGCAGGAGCTGTCTCTCAGTAGCACAACTATATATTCTCTTAACTAGTGTCTTTATCTGCTGACCTGGCCTCCCAGAGACCTTCTCGCTTTAGGTTTTAAAGGACCTTGTGGTGATGTGTGGCCAGTGGTAGAGACAGACGGGATTTGGTAGAATTAACCTGTTGTCCAAGCCCTTGACTGAACCATGACCTTGAGAACAAGCTACCAGGGCCCGCTGGCATGGACGACTCGAGCCGGAGGGTGTCTGTGAGAGCAGGGACAGGTGATGGCAATGGGAATCAAGTTAGATTATGGACCAGATCATTTTTAAATCCTTGTTGGGATCTGGTGCCACGGAACAGATTAAACCTTGCACTGAATATGTGGATTTTTGATAAAGCAAAGCTAGACCCCCCGTGGCTGTGATCCTACATGGCTTCATTAATGAGAAGAACCAAAATTAACACTGAGCAAGGAGATTTTTCATTGCTGCTGTTGGATAAAGTTCAGCTCGGAGGACTTTTTAACCTTAAAACAGACGTCTTCAGGTCTGGCCTAAATTATGCCTCCACAGGCTGTCATTATATCATAAAAGGAGCAGGTAATTTTAACATTTTTGAACAATTGCCCAGATTAAGTTTGCTAAAGAAGAAACCTCTGTGAGTGTTCATGGACGCATAGAGGAAACCAGGACTGGAATGCTTTGATTTATGAGTGGGGCTGGGGATGCCCGGGAATGAGCAGGTCCTTGGACAGCTTACACAGGGGAGCAGGAGGCTTGAAAGACCTGCTTGAAATGCTTTGTGGTCTGAGGATTTCGCTGCTGTACTGATTCATCTCCGATTATCAAACAGAGCACGAATTCCTTCCTGATGACACGCGAGTGAGTGTGTTACTGGAGAAGCCAGCTGATGAATTCAGGGTGAGAGGGATATGGCAGAGGGTCCTTCGGTCTTCGGGGGAGGGCTGAGCGCCTCTGGTTGCTGCTCTGACTCACGGAGGCTTCTGCAGCCTGCAGAGCTTGTGATGCTCTTTCATGCTCGCTGGAGATGTGGCCGCTGAACCAGAAGGCATTTTTAAGCGGGAAAACAGCATCCTTGTCCATGGGCTGGTGACGCATTTTGCAAAATAGCCACGTTCCCCAAACTGGAAAAGAAAACCCCCAAACCAGCCCCAAATAACAGCACATTGTGAAGACAGGGCTGTTTGTAACTATTCATTCTTCAACATTTTTAAAGGGGGGTGGGGAACGAAAAAGGAGACATTATGTGCTGTCTTCTGCTCCAAGTTACCCACGCTTTTGTCCCCCAGTAAAACCTGACTCCCCGAGGGCCTGAGCCGGCATAGCCCATGCCCAGAAGCAGCGGGTGCCAGTAGCAGAAGCATCTTGGCCCCGTTTTGGGAGCGCACACGGCAGCGGAGGCTGTGCAGCATGAGTCCTGGGATGGTGCTGGGACCTCACTCTGCTGCCGCTGACGTCAGGCGGGAGTGCCCGGGGAGCTGGCTGGAGCAGAGTTAGAAACACCCTTTGCTGGTGCAAATTAGGTTAGAATACGGTCCCAGGAGGAAGGGGGAATTCATTAAAAAGCCACCACATGTGGAGTGAGGTTATAACTGATTTTGAGCGACTGCAGCTGACAATCTGAAAATATATTTTCCCCTCCAAAGAGTTTTTATTCTTTCAGCTCTGCCTTGCTGCAGCCTTCAAACACTACAGATGTATGTGCAGGCGATGGTTGGGCGTTGGCATGAGCTTTCCCCAGTAGCGGTACAGAGCAGACCAAGGCACTATCGATGATAGTAAGCTATTTGAAGAAAGATGCTGCTTTTCCATTGCTCAGGTCTTCGCACTCGTTCCTGCTCAGTGGGAAGGAAGGGGGCATTTTGCAGTAATGATTTCTTTTCCTTCTAGTTTTATGCTGCTCTGTTGTTGATTTTTTGAGGAATAGCCCAAGCAAAAAGCACCCCAGCTCTTAGCAGGCAACATAAATTCAGCTCCTGGAGCTGCAGGAACCCCCTTTGGGGATGCTCCTCAGATGCAGATGGACAGGTAAGCCCTCGCAGTTTAACGTCACATTGCTAAATTTAACACTGTGCATGTCCTTGACCCGTCTGAGTGATGGGGTTTAGCATAACCCTGCTCTCAGCTCAGGAAAGCCACAGCCTTTACGCGTGCTTAGCTGGGTGAAGGAGCCTGTCGTGCCCTGATGATGTTTGTGGGTGCCTGAGCACACACCCCCCAGCACTGAGTTACTCTTTGTTTGCTTTAATCCCTGCAAAGCCAGGTGCCACAACTGCATCAAAACTGCTTTAAATCTGGGTGACAGTGTCACCCCTGCAAGGATTTTTTAAGCTTGGGTACCACTGCGCAGCCCTCCCCAAAGGGAGAGCCCAGCTTGGAGCACAAGATCCTTCCCCGAGCACCCTGGAGAGCTGTGTCCTAAACCTGCTCCGCTCTCCCATCCCTTCTGCCCTCCTTTCCAGGGACAGGGGGTCCTCCTCCCTCCCCTGGATGAAAAACCTGCTTTCGTGGTGGCTATTGGCTTCCATTGTTGTAAGGGTTATAAAATACTTCCACTGAAATCCACGTGGGAGGGAGGACACCAAACCAACCCAAACAAACCCATAGCAATGCCCCCTTTCCCCCCGCTGGTGCTGGGGGGGGGACTTCCCAGCAGGATGGACTCCCCTTGCTGTGATGTAGGACCCGTCTCCCTGGGAAGCTCTCATTGAGCCAAGCAAGAGCACAGATCCTGCACTGCCATTGTTATTCTGCAAAACAGCTGCTAATTTCTGCTTAATCCCTTTCCAAACAGATAGGCTTAAAGCAGAAAAGCTTGGTTTTACGCCAGCCCATGCAAGAAGCTGTCCTGAATCATCTCTCTGGGCAGACGGACTCTTGTGGGGCTTGTAAAATACTTGAGCACCTTCTTGGCAGAGTCGCAGTGAATAAGAGTGAGTAAAAAAAATTGGCCTGGCCTCCTGGGGAAGGGGTGGCTCCTGGCCCAGCTCCTTCCCAGCAGTGCTGCGGCAGCCTGGGGGAAAAGGACTTGCAGCTGAATTGGGGGTAAAAAAAAATAATAATCCTCAATATTTAGATGGATGAAGTAAGGGAAAAATGCTTCTGTGAAGAGAACGGCCCCAAAGGGTGTTTCTGTGCACGGGGACATCACATGTGTGTGTTCCCACTGCTGGTCGAGGTATCCAGTGGCCGGACCCAGCCTGGGCTCTCCTCTGAACATGAGCTGGGAGAGAGCAGCCAAGATGAGACGGGGATGGACTGCAAGGCAGCGTGGCCTCTAGGAGCTGATGGAGGAGGAGAGCATCCTAAACATGCCAGTGCTGGCTTGGGTGGCTGCCAGTGCAGGGCTGGGAGAAGGAGGGCTGGTGAGCTGCCGGCATCGCAGGTAGGATTTCAGACATGAGGTCTGGGGAAGCACACAGGTACTCGTGCAACCAGTACACGTGTGTGCACCATGGGCAGCACACGTGTGCCTCAAACACAGCTGCCAACGCACACCCACCTGTACGCCCACAACGCAGCCCCTGCGGGCACAGGCTGCCCGGCTCATCCCTGCCTGGTCCCACTTGTGTTTTCTTCCCCCTCCCTCTGCATGGCTGCACCTCATGGATGTGACCGTGTGTTTTGACTGGGCTGGGAGCTGCCCCAGTCCTGCCAAGCCCCTGCCTCTGGTCCAGCCTTTGGAGGGGAGCTGGAGGGTCCTGCAGGGGAAAATTTGGAGGGAATGGGACTGGAAGGCATTTCTGGTGGTGGGAGTGTTGGCTGGAGGAGGGGAACCACAGGTAGGTCTTTTCTTACTTCCAGCTCCAGCAGAATCTGGGCATCACTGGTGCTGTGCTGCCATGGGAGGGCAGAGGGTCGTGGTACACCCCTGCCACGAGGGTCATCCAGCCCCCAGGAACTGGTGTCGCCCTTCAGAAATTCCTCTCCCACAGTCCTGCCG
>JAVJGJ010000047.1:48607071-48624447 GCA_035590215.1 Microhierax caerulescens | reverse complement strand
ACCAGTGCTGGGTTTTCAAGCTAATGGAAAGGAAGTAACAGCAGTGGCTGGGGCCAAATGCTGTGGTGTGCACAGCCCTCTGCCCTGGCTGGAAACTCCTGCCTTTTGCCCTCAATCCATCTGTAATTATTTCTTTTTATTCTGTACAAAAGCAGTTCCCAAATGAGCTCATAAAGCAGTGGCAGCCACTCTGGAGAATGCCAAAAGCATCTGAAAAATCAGTAGTGTGTGTGCACAGAGCTAGAATAATCTTTCCTGCCAATCCTCGGTGGCATGGGAAGGGATGATGGGCGGCTGGCAAGGCATGGGGCAGCTCACCCCATGCCACCTACGCTGGGGAAGGCAATAAACTGTCACGCTGGCCAATGGCTTGGTGGTCAGGAAGTGCAGGAGGATGCTCGGGTCAGCTGTAGAGCAGGGAGGTTCCTGCCAGAGCTCCCCAGGGTGAACCCGGGGCTGCCTTTGCCTGGCAAACACTTGACACCGCGCAGAGGGGATGCTGGTGCATCCAGGATGTTTCCATAACTCAGACCCAACACAGGCACCAAAAATAAGATAAGACAAAAATAATTCCAAATAAAGCTCGCCTCTTAAAAGCAATAAATAACCTTGAGCAGATGCTGTCTTGCTTTTAATCCAATTATCTATCAGCAGGCCTACGCACTGCTGGGAGGAAAAGCACACCAACCCCATCTTGCTGGGAAAGGGGGCTTCAGCTTCTTCCAGTTTTGGGGCTCCCACCTGGCCCCCAAACCAGCAGAGCTCTCCAGAAATGTGACATCCATGTGTGGCACAGGTGAGCTCTCTGCCCAAGGGACACACTGCAGCCTGAGGGCACTGCCTATCACCTGCCTTCTGCATTGCTCAAAGCGCTCGGAGGGTGAGATTTTGCTCTAAAACACAAGATCTTGGATCCCTCTTCCCCATGGCTGCCACAGCAGTGCCTTCAGGAGTTCTGTGCTGCAGCTTCATGGCGAGAAGCCTCCAGCAGCCCAGCATGCTCATTTTACAGCCCCCTTCCCTGCCCAGAGGATTGCAGGGCTTTGCATCCCAGTTGGGGTGCAACTAACGGGATGCTCAGCCTTTGGGGTACCCCGAAGGCAGAGCCAGCTGGACCCTCTGTGCCCGACCAGGAGAAACCTCTGGGAAGGTGACCGAGCAGAGCCGGCTTTGCTCTCCTTGGCCGCCCACCCCTGCAGACCTACGGTGAGAGGCTGGGATGGGCTCAGGAGGCAACTTCTCCAGCAGTTGGTGGCCACTCTTGGGCCTCAGGTCTCAGCAGCCCCGGCTGGCAGTGAGAACGCAGATGGAGGGCGAGCCATGTCCGCTCGCTGTGACGGCAGTAAAAGTATTTCTGGAGGAGCGCCCTCGCCAGAGTAAATTGTTGGCAACCATGTGCTAATTCTCTTTTCATAAACAAAGCGAAGGAGATAAAAGCAGCAGCCTCAGCTGCCTCCGCCTTCTCCCTCTAGCACAGCGCCTTGCGCCCTTGCGCACCCAGTCCCGCATCTGGAGCTCATTGGGGGCAGCTGCTGGGAGGACGGGGATGGGAACCAGCTGAGCCTCCTTCCACGCTGCCGCCGGGTCCAAGCATGGTCCTTGGGAGGGAGCGTGCAAACAGGGCCCCGCTCGGGCTGGGAAGTGTGGTTCAGATCGACAGGGGCAGTGGAAGCACTGAAAAGCCGGGTGGTTTGGTCCATCTGTGAGCAGAAAAGCGAGCTGGCCACCGTGTGCCTTGAACGGTCAAACCAGCTTCAGCCTTCCCCTTGGCCATCCACCCCTCCCAACCAGCAGCGGCCGGACTCTGGGAAAATGTGCTGCCCTTAGAGCTTGCCTGTTCCTTTGAATTTTGTCCCATCCCTGGCACAACCCTGAGCTGGGCAGTGCAAGATGTTTCCCTCGGGCTCTGCAAAGAGGGCAGCATCTTGGGAGCAGGCACCTCGAGCTTGAGCTTCAGGAAGTTGTCACTGGAAGGGCTGGTTCGAACCCTTTTCTGCAGTCAAGGCTCGCTGCAGATGGGTTTCTCAATGCAGAAAGTTTTTAGTGGGCCGAGGAGAAAAAGCCCTACGTGGCCACGATGCAAATGTTTGCATTTTCCATTTGCAAGAGGAACATTTTCCATTTTGGGGTTGGAATTGCCTTCTGTTTAGAAACTTGAGGACAGCATAGTACAATGCAAAAATAAACACCAGAACAGCCCAATTTGCTGCAGCGCAAGATGAAACATTTTGAAATAAATGAAACGGAGCCCCCTGGCTGGCCCCAAATGAGATCTCAGGAAGTGGGATGGTCACCTTGGCTGATCCTTGGCTCTACCGAAGCCTTCCCAGGGCATATCTCAGCGGAGCCTGCTGCTGGTTTGGGGCAGGATTTTGGAGGCTGAGCCCAGAGTGCTCACCTGGAGTTACCCTGGACTTGTCAAGCCTGTAGAGAAACGGTGTTTTAATCAGTCCTGGATATAGCAGATGGCAGCTGTGAGCTGTCTCAGCACAGGAGTGTGCCTGTCCAGCCCCAGCTCCCCAAATCGCTCCTGTTCCATTGGGGTTTGCTTTGTGCTTTCCTGACAAACCCTTGCCGGGGTGCTGGTTTTCATTAGCTGGAGGAGGGCGGTTCGCTGCCTCGTTGGCTCTTCCATGTCCGCCCCATCCTTAGGGAAGGCTCAAGGAATTAACTTGAGTCAAACGTGCTCGGGGAACTCCAAAATGGTCCCCTCTGCAAGAGTCACATTCTGGAGCGGTGTTTCCTCTGTTACTCTTTGCAATCTGAGACCTGTGGTCTTTGAACTGCACCTTTATTTGTTTATCTAGGTTTCCTCTGAAACCAGAGATGTGTTGCTAACATGGTCTTCATTATAATTATATTAGTTACATTTCCAGCTACTTGTCTATTATGTTTTCCCCTTCTAGACCCTTCCCTTGCCTTTTCTTGGAAAAAAATAGATGCTGTGCATACAGGGGGTCACTGCCCAAATCTGCTTTCTTCTGGCAACCAAACTGTGCAGCTGGAGACCTGGACCAGCTGCAAGCAGCCGTCTCTGGGGTGCAGCTCAGCCCTTCCAAAGGATGCTTTGTGAGGGTGTGACCAGTGTCTGGTAAGACCCAATCTTCCTCTTCTCGGTTTTGGGTCATTATCTCACACTTGGGGGCCCATGACTTGTCTTTGCAGCCCCCAGGATGCGGGGGTCCTGTCAGCACAGTGGCTGTAGCTGAGCCACCGGCTGTGCAGGGGCTCGGGGAGCCGATGGGAGCTGTGCGTGCTGTGGTGGAGGACGTGGCAATTGCTGTTGGAGGTAACCTCTGTCTCACCTGCTCCCCCGACGAATGGGAGCACCCACCCATCAGCCCATATTAGGTACCTGCACCTACATTTGAACCTGAGCTTTGCCAGACCTAAAGGGAATGATGCATTTTTGCCTCCTGCTCCCATGCTAAATGATTTCCACAGCCCTTGGCCACTTTTTAAACTTTTTTTTTTGGTGGAGACCCACAGCAGACAACTGACAAATCACCCTTAATCCACCTGAACTGCTAAATCTCTTGGTAATCCCTGCCCAGCACTGCTCCGACGCTGCTCCCCTACAACAGACCTTCTTGGTACCATTAATCAGTGTCTTTGACTCCTGGGTGCCTCATGATACGTGTCTGTGCAGGGAAACCCTCTCATTTATAAAACTTGGGGACCTCCCACAGTTTCCCATTCCCTGTGACCCCAGCAAGGGGGTCAGTGCACAGAATAAACTGGTTGAGAGTAAAGGTCTTAATATTTATATGGAAAGCCATTAGCACGCAATATCTTATCTACCTTCTGTTTTGAAGTGGGGCGATGGCGGGGCGATGGCAGGGCTACGGGTAGCATTGGAGCTGCCTCCGAAATGCCCTGAAATCTCTGTTTTGTCATCCACTCTCGTGGCTGGGTTGTATAGCACGTTCTTAATGTTGTGGGATGAGAGCAGTGGGTGCAGAAGGTTTTCAGAGAGGAAAAAATAATTAAAAAAAGAGCTTAGATCCTCACCTGCTGAATTTTGAAGCCAGACAAAAGCTCCCAGATCTACCTTGATACCTCCTGGGAGGGTGTGTTTCAGCCAGCTGGTCCCTGTGAGGATGATGTCCTTCCAGGCCCAGCTGGAGGATGAAATGGTCTTTCCTGGTCTTAAAAAGTATAAACCTATGAAATAGCTGTTGTCTTGTGAGCTCCCCTGAGCCTTCCCCAGATGTTGAGCATAGCTTTGAACACAGAGGTGGTCAAATCTAGTTTTCTCTAGAGGAACCTGTGTTGGATGAAAAAAAAAAAAAGGCAGGGAAGAAGTGAAGATGAAAGTGAAGATATAGCAATAGTGAGATTCCTGCAGGACTTCTTACATGGGAGGAGAGGTGGTGACACCCTGGGAAGGCAGGCACAGGGACACAGGGGAGCACAGGTATGTGGATGCTGGGTAAGGAAAGTATCAAACTGCAATACCGTTGCAGACTGCATTTCTTTAGGAAATGTGGCAAACAGCAAACCAGAGCCAAACTAAAGAGTGAGGCAGTGGGATTCCAAATTTGCTCATGATTTTATTCATAACATCTTCGGCAAGAACCCTCTGCTCCCAGGCTGCTGTGCAGCTGTGGATGGAAGTTCGTAGCATCCTTTTATTCAAGTACGTATCCTCATACGATGCTGGGATTCCAGGTTGGCTGGGAATCGAGATGGAAGCATAGGAATAAAGAAACTCGTTGGAAGCAGGGAAGCTTTGGCAGTGGGCAGCCGGCTGACCTGCCATCAGCAGATCCGTGGTAGCGTTCAGCACGTAGATCCTGGGCACTTGGTAGATGCTGGGTGTGGACTGAGGAGAGCAGGGCTGGAGCAGCTGTTGGGGCTCCACGAACCTTAACAAATCTCACAGCAGTTGTCACTTAGTTCAAAAGCCATCAGGGATATCCAGGCACAGGCTGGAAAAGTCTTCAAGGGCAGGGAGAAGTTGACCTCACCACCTAGTTCTGCGAGGCCGATCAAAGCGAATTCCTGGAGCCAAGAGTATGGTTGCTCCCTCTTTCCTCTCCTCTCTCCAAGCCCGGCATGGGACGGGTTCATGTGAGATGGAAGAAATATTTCTAAACCAGAAAGCTCCCTGTTGGCAGCATTCAGATTGCAAGTGTGCTGGGAGTGATCGCTGTTAAAATCGAGCCCTCCCTCACCCACCAGGGATTTTCCTACGTTCCCATGTGGCTTTTGCACTGCTTAAGTGTCCAGGTCTGTCTGTGTGGACTGTTTGTACCAAGATGGATTTCGGAGGTGGTGTTAACTGTCTGCAGTTGCTGAAATCCTACCCTGACGCCATCACATGCTGATTACTAAATGCTGAGAAATGTAGGATCTTGGCTCTTGACCTGGGAAAGATGCTTGATGGTTTCAAGGAATGGGCAGGACGGGGACAGCTCGGGGGGAGCAGCACACCATGTGTTGGGCTGCTACTGAATCAGGGAAGGGAGCGTAAATTGTCACAGAGAACACGTTTTTTTGCTGAATTTACAGATACACTTGGGCATGCTGGAGACACATAGCATCTCTGATTCCCAAATAACTTGATTCCTCCCCAGAAGAATGCTGGAGCCCTTCAGTGCTGTGTGTGAATGTAGCCCGGGCAAGTGGGGACATTAGCACTGGCATCTTCCTGGCATGGTTCAGCTCTGGGTGCAGCACAATTGCTGAATTGCTGGTTTGTTTGTTTGGCTTTTTTTTTTTTACCTCTGGAAGGAAATATCACATTCTTGAGAATACAAACTGCTGACAACCTTCCTGCACCACTCCCTGCCATTCTCCTGGAGGCTGGAGCTGGTGGGGAGCAGCAGTGGGGCTGCCTGGTCTGGGATCCCCCAAGGAGTCAGACCCATGCCAAAAGGTAGTGTTGCCCTCCGGGAGGAGCTGTGGTCCTGGCAAATGTACAGGGCTGGTGATATAATACAGATAGAATAAAACCATGGGGCAGTCTGGGCAGTGACAGTAGAAATGAGGTCTGACCCACCCAGGGAGGCAGATGGCTCAGGGGGTGCAGGGTCTGGGGACTGCTGGTGTTCAGGGCTGGTCACCAACCCCACTCTCCCATCCCAGTCTCCCTGCTGACATTGAAGGGCTCTGGATCAGGCATTGCTGAATTTGTTCTTGGTGGCTGTATCTTCTGCTCTGCTGTTACTGGGCTATGCCATGAGATGGGTCTAGTCTAGAAGATCAGAAATGCCAGTACTGGATGCCAACCAGGGTGCGTGGTTATACGAAGAGGTACAAACAACATGCTCGGCATCTTAGACCTGTTGCACATTTGGGGCTTGGGTCCTTCCTACCACCCTGATCCTCCTCCCTTATATTGGAAACCCTGTAAGAAATTTGGCAGGGTGAGAGCTGTTATTGACACCTTTCATGTCTGTGCAGACAAAAAGGCTGAGGGTAATGAAGCATCAACAGTTGTCATGTTTGGACAAGACCTACCCATCCTACCCACTGAGGCTCAGCTGCATGTTTACCACTGGGTCCATGCTGGTATTTGCCTATTGATGGTCATCTCCCAAAACATCTTTGTTCCTGGAAAGCCTCAACAAAATGTTCTGCAAGAGATGAGCAGGGAGCTGTTGGAGACCGCAGCTGTGAGTGCTCTGGGCAGAGCATCCTGGTAAGTCTTCACAAAGGAATTCTGCATTCCTCCCACCGCTTTGCCCTGCTCTTACTCTTTGCAGTCTGCCCAAAGCAATTGGCGCAGGGAAATGTAGTGCTGTTCCCTTGTAGACTCCGCAGAAGCTTTTCAAAGGAATTGGAGGTACATAGAGACCTTTTTCCAGTTAATTTTAATGCAAACATTGAATGCCTTCATACTAAGCAGAGATATATTGCTGATGGGGCTGTGAGACATGTGCCCTGTCCTCTTGGAGTCTGTGGCTTTTCATGGGACAAGGTATCTGGTTAGATAAATGTTTCCAAGAACTCACTCCTCAGCTCTAGCTCTGGACTATGCATTTTCCTCACATGCTGAATATACAACAGGAAACTACGCGGAGCCAGGGTGCAGGTCTAAACACCATCCCATTATCATCTGTACTGCACACACCTTGTCACAATTTTAGCCCATGCCAAATAGCGCCCTTCAAACAGCACCTAGACAAGGTCCAAGTAGACCCCAAGGCAGAGACCATTCCCAGCAAAAAGCCTGGATGCAGCTGCAGTTGACCGGGAAGCAGCGGGGGTGGGAGTCAAGCTGGGTCACTTGGCCTCAGGGACAAAAACCAGCCCCAGGCCCATTTATTTAGTAATGGCGATGAATCCAGTGCGTTTGCAAATCCATCGTTGTGGACTATCTACATTTGGTGACCTCTTGGAAGGTAGATGGTCTCAGCTGTTCACCTGCTAGCATCGCTGGGTGAGCGATGCTTGACCCATTGGCACGGGGAGGTCAGCCCCTGCATTTCCCTGTGCTCAGCTGGGTGAGAGCTCAGCATCCAAAGCTCCGCCGCCACTTGCTGGGTCAGCAAGGGCAGTCACCAGGAAGCTTCTCCAAAACACAGCATTATTTGTCTTCAGATGTAGGGATTACTGAGACTATTCATCATATAACAATAACTCTTCATGTCAACCAGGTTTGGTCCTGCCAAGTCTATTACCTGAACAACCTCTTTGTTCCGCCCGTGATACAATCTCCCTTCACCTTCTGGATGTCACGTGTGCCGCTCAGAACAATTCTCAATCCACAGCTTTGTGACTGTTTTCCATGGCTTCCCCACACTTCCTCATTTGTTTCATTTACATTAATTACTCCTGCTGAGCTTAAGTTCCTTTCAGTCCTGGTTTTCAGGGGTACAAAGGCCTTGAATTTTCCATCTGCCTGAAGCCTCTTACCTGGTGCTCCAGGATCCTTCCACTGAGAGCTTCCCATGGTGCTGGGAAACTCAAATCTTTCTCCTCTACAGCCTCAAGTAAAAAATTGCAGCTGGGGACATCTGGGCATGCAGTGTCTTCATTTGTGCTGCTGGTTGCAGAGCTCACGGACCCTCAGCAAGAAAGCCAGCTAACACCTGAACTTCATGACTGCCTCTACCCTTGTAGGATGAGTCATTCTCCTGAGGCTGGGCTGAGCCCAGCGTGGCTGGACCATATTCTTGCTAGAGGAATCTTTTTGCCACCAAGGAGTGGTCACATGCAGTCCACCTGTAGGGAATGGATGCTTGCCCTGGTGACTCTCAAACCACACCTGGGTCATGGCTGGAACAGCGTTAGCTGGATCATGCCAAAGCTGGGCCATTCCAAATTTCAGCCTTTAGGTGACTTAAATGGAGAACCTGTGCCCTTGTGTTGTTTAAGTTACTAGTATAGGTGTAGCCTACACCACGGGGAAAGGGTAAGAAGTCACTGTTTCTCAAGTTTTTCTAGGCAGAGCAGTATAATGGCTGGTACCTTCTCAGGCACAGGTGAGGAGCTGTGAGACCTCAGGCTTCCTGGGTCATCCAGGGGTGAGAAAACCATGAGTTATGGCCCCCATCCCTCATGCCAAGGTGTATTTTTCGCTCTCACCTGTGCTGGAGTGTTCCCAGGTCTGAAGGAGGTGTGTGGACACACTCCAGGTGAACTCCTAGCTCTGTCCCAGGAAACACACCTCTGCTGTATGTATGGAAATGTAAAATCTTCCACCCCTTATTGTCCATTTGCATTCCTCTTGCCCACCCAAAAGACTCCAAACCTGTGTGAAAACTGTGAATTTAATTCCAGACCAACAACCCATATTTACAACTGAATATATTTAAGCCTGATAATAGCACATAATGGCTTTTTTATACCCCAGCCAAGTGCAGCCAAGCTTGAGGCAAGATCAATTCACTCTGGCCATGGCAAACAAACAACCTCTCCAAGTCCACAGACCGTGATGTACAATGCCTATTCACCTGGGCTGGAGTTGTTCCAAAGCATGGTCTGCAGTGCTAGACACAGGAGGGATTCCCCCAGTCTTGCCCAAGTGCTCCTCTGCCCTGAAGGGCATGGTGATTGCTGAAGTCACCGGTCCCAAGATGTGCCTGAGATCCTGGAAAGGTGACGAGGACATGGAGCCTGGCGTGGGGATGGAGGCAGCTGTGCCATGAACCCCATTAGCTGGCAGCGGGGCTTGCAGACCCGATTCCTACACCTCCGTTCCAGGCCAGCTTCGCTCATCCTTCCCAAAGAGAGCTGTCCTCCTGCGACAGAAGGTGGAGAAGAAAGCACATCACCAGCAAATCCTGTGGGTGGAGACCAGCAAAGGAAGCAGACCAGTGCATGTGCAGAGGTGTTTTCAATGGTAAGGTATGCTTTAACCACAAGCATTATTTGTAAATTCCTTAATTTGTCAGAGGAATCCATCCTGGCTTTATTACAGCTTTTATTATTGGTTGACATGTTTCTGGTGGTAGCGACTGGCATATGCAGCTTAAGGCGCCGAGGAACACCTGGAACGCGCTGCCAATCCCTCCCTGCATCTGCACTCGTCTTTTTTCTCCTCTTTTCCTGGCTGTATCATCCACTTCGTTGCTCACCTTCATGACACACTTTTTCACCAGGACCAAGCCCAGAGGTGAGCTGCAACAGTCCTTTGCTTTTTTTAATAGTTATGGGAGGAGGAACTCAGCATGGGCTGCGAGAGAGAGGCACTGAGTACAGGAGGGACAGGGGTCTGCAGCCATCTGGTTTCACATCCGATTTCAGGGGGGCATTGCTTCTCTCTCTATTTTCTTATCATGTCTGTTGCTGGTGTAGGTACTGCTGAGGTACAAGATAAGAGGTGACAGGTGCTGCACCCACCAGCTTTTGCTGGAAATGGTGTTGTTTTGGGGGATCTACCTGTAAGACCACAGTGGAGTGCAGGCAGGTGCCATAGGGGTTTCCTTATCCTTATGTCAATGTTGGCATGCAATGAAGACTGTCTGGTTAGACAGCTCTGATTGCTGCAAAAGCAGTGAGACCTGAGCTTTGGGACACAGGTGGCAGCCCCACGTGCGTAGAGACCACAGCAAGTGGATCTGTAGAAATGACGGGGTGTTGCAGACCTGAAAGACCATGACTATTACCCAGTACAGAGGATGCTGGTGATAAAAACGCTGCTGGTGGTGCTGTGACAGAGACCATCAGAAGCTGGAGCGGGGGTGGTCATACAGGTGCTAGCTGTGCTGAGGAGAATGTGGCTGCTGTTCACAGGACACTGAAGCAAAAGACACAGTGACAAACAAGGCCATTTATTAGTACAGATAAGCTGTTTTAAAATGTTCAATGAGATCATCAACTGAAAGACAAAGAAACACATATGGCACTTGCCTGCACTCCACCATGGTCTCACAGGTAGCTGTAAGATCCCCCAAAACAAGGTCTTACAGGTAGCTGCAAGACCCCATCTGACCCTTCTGTGTGACACTGACATCAAAACCCAGTTTGTGATTCATGGGGACATTAGCCATTCTTCTACTTTGTGTCATCTTTTTGGGGATCCCCTTGGGGTTTTTCCTTGTTGTGCCCACACAGATGTTCTTCTGAAGTTGACGTGTTGTTCTAGTTCTTCATCTTTGCAGACAGTGCTGCCTGTCTGTTGCAGCCCCATGAAAGGCCCAAAGGCTCAGCCCCGGTGCTCTGCCACCCTGCTGGGCTGGGCTTGGGGGCAGGGGCTCATTGATGCACAGGATTTGTGCTTGGGGACCCCTTGGTGGCTTCTTTGGAGGGGTCTGTTGCTCCTGGGCATGCTCTGACTTCTCCATGTCTCCCATTTTTTTGTACCCATCTGCCCTGCTGAAGTTTCTGCCCGCCCCAGACATGGTAAAGTGGGGGACCCCAGCCTGGCCATTTTGTGCCTGGGTTTTTGTGGCTATATGTTTTTGGTATCTGTAGCTTTATAAATATATATATATGAATAGATGTTTATATATTTATATAGAAGAATATATAAAACAGTTTATCTATATCAAAATAAAATAAAAAAAAGTATGGGTGTTTGTACATCCTTTACAAATACTTCTATATATTGTATAGAAGTATAAAATATACATTTATATACTACATACAGTATATAAATGTCTATATTTTTATACAGGAGCATTTCTTGGCCCAAAGAAGGCAGGCAGCCAATCACAGGGCTGTTTCTTAGTCCAAAGGAAGCAGGCAGCCAATCGCAGGGCTGCCTGGGAACACGTAGGGCAATGACACTGTCAAAAGTGGTGGCCTGCCATAGGGGGGACATGGGGGTCCTTTTCTGAGGTACTTCAGGCCACACCAGCAGCCAGTCCTGCCGGCCAGTCACAGGGCTGCCACGTGGGTATGATGGTGTCAAGAGGTGGCTGTTAGCCAATCACAGAGCAGTATGCTGTCTGAAAAAGTGAGCAACTGCCCTCCATGCAATAGTGGCGCCACATCCTAAAATGGTGGTCAAAACAAAATGGCAGCCCCAGGTAGGTAGAGGAAAGGCCTTCTGTGTCTGGGTAAACCAGAAGGCTTGGCTGCCTCTGCCAGCCAATCACAACAGAGCACATGACCGGAAGGGGGGGAGTGGCTTTTGGGCCCAAAGGCTGCTGGGAAGGTGCTGGGATTTCTGGCGGGGCGGTCGGTGGGCAGCTGTCCCTGGGCGCTGCTGGCGCTTCGGCCTGTCCTGCACCCCAAGGGCCTGAGGAGCCTGCGGTGGGCAGGGGGATGCGCGGCCCAGTGGGGACAGGCTGTGGGCAGTGGTGGAGGGACACCCGGCTGCTGTGGAAGGGCGGCTGTGCCCTGTGGGTGGGTGAGTGTCTGTGTAAGTGCCTGGTGCACAGTGTGCTGAAGGCCACCCTTGTGGCTGCAGGGGTTGGCTGGAGGTACAAGGACTGCAGGTCTTCACGCCGTCCCCGAGCCCCTGCGTGTACCTCGCTGCCATCGGTGTGCCCAGAGCCACCTCCCTGCCGGGGCCCCTGCGCACCCGGCACTCATTGTCCTGTCTGTGGTGTTTGCAGATCCGTTCGTGGAGCCTGCAGAAGGGAAGATGACCTCCTGCAGGAAACTCTTCACCTTCCTCCTCTTCAGCTTCATCTTCAGCTCCTGTCTCTTTGTTTTAATTCGTCAGTTCAGGACTTTGGAGCTAGAGCATTACAGCCCCAGTCCCACTGCACAACTGGCCCATGCTGGAAACACCAGCACCCCACTGAAGGGGGAGCACAGGCTGACCATCCTGCTGTGGAAGTGGCCTTTTGGGTACCACTTTAACTTCATAAACTGCTCACAGCTCTATGGCACCCCGGACTGCCACTTCACTGTCAACCACAGCTGGTCCCAAAAGGCAGATGTGGTGATTATGCACCACAGGGATGTGTGCAGCAACGCGGAGGGGCTGGCCCAGCTCCCCAGAGTCCCATCCCAGCGTTGGATCTGGTTCAACCTGGAGTCCCCAAGTCACTCTCCAAACTTAAGCACCATGGACAACCTCTTCAACCTGACCATGTCTTACCGGAGAGACTCGGACATCTTCACTCCTTATGGCGAGCTGCAGCTCCTTGGCCAGCCCCAACCCCTCAACATCCCACCCAAAACCAAGCTGGTGGCCTGGGTAGTCAGCAACTGGAGGGCAGGCTCCCACCGGGTGAAGTACTACCAGGAGCTGAAGAAACACATCGCTGTGGATGTCTATGGGCAGCATCACTTGCCCCTGCCTTGGGACAAGCTCCTTCCCACTGTGTCCCAGTACAACTTCTACCTGGCTTTTGAGAACTCGCAGCATGAAGACTACATCACTGAGAAGCTCTGGAGGAATGCCTTGTCATCTGGCACCGTCCCTGTTGTGCTGGGGCCTCCTCGAGAAAACTACGAGCGCTTCTTGCCCCCTGACTCCTTCATCCATGTTGATGACTTTGCCAGTGCTGGGGACCTGGCGCGGTACCTGTGGGAGCTGAGCAGGGATGCCAAGAGATACCGGCGCTACTTCCAGTGGCGCAAGTGGTTGAAACCTGTGGTGGGGGCAGGCTGGGCTCTGCATGTCTGCAGAGCTTGTCACTTCTTGCAGACTACAGAGGCCAGGTACCAGGTTGTGCCCAATCTGTCTGAGTGGTTTGTGTAACTGCTGTTTGCTCAGCTCTCTGCTCCACTGCAATCTTTTTGACTTTGCTGGTGAGCTGCAGTTTCACAGGATGATTGAACTTGATGGAAATGGAGGGACAAGAGGAGCTTTGAACTGGACAAGGACAAAGAAGCTATTAGGTGGTTGTACGTCTTTGTCTTACTGGACAATAGACTGTCAGATAGAGCAGTACACTGGGTTTTTTGCTGATCTATTAGTTACCTGAACAAATTGTTATGCTGGCTACAACTTGGTCTTTGGAGAATTCACCTTCAGTCTCAGCAAACAATCCTGGATCAGCTCCACAGGCTGGAGAGCCAAAGCAAGTGGCCAAGAGGGGGAGGTGAAATACCAATACCTATCATAAAACTCTTTCAAGGACTGTGTACCGTGCAAAGCAGTGGCTTGAAGGGGTAACCACCCCACGAGGCTGCCTGCTGCTGCAGGAGGAACTGGCTGCGCTCCCCTCTCCCAGCCCCGCTGCCCCAGTCCTGCCCTTGCTCTGCCTCGGGCTCTCCCTGACTGCCTTTGGGGTGCTGCATCAGGATGCTAAATGGGCAGAAAGCAGCTCAATTTATTTTACAAAGCTGGTTTTTTTTTGACAAATTAGCAAGTCCGTGTGGGTTTGAGGAGGGGGTCTGAGTGCAGGTAAGGTGTGGGGTGACAAGGATGCCCCTGAAAGAAGCATATGTTTTAGTGCCTGCAGCACCCTGTGGCAAGGAGATGCTCAGGACCAGCACGTGATGAGCCACCTCCTCCCCTGTGCCTCAAACCGCAAATTCTGACATTGGCTGATGCCTCTGGACCATGTGTTTGGATAACAGTGAATAACTGGCCTTTACTGGGCTTCCCGCTGCTGTTCAAGTCCTATCACCAGCGACTGGTTCCTTTCCAGGTGGTGGAGCCCCATTGCATGGAGTCAGTGGACACAGCTGTGCCCTTCCAGGCTCCCTGCCAATGCCACTGGACATTCAGTTTGTTTTCCTGACTGCTACTGATCCCTGAGCTGAGCTTTTCAAAGGTCTGTCCTGACCCCAGGATGTTTCCATGATGAAAATCAGCTCAGAGTCCAGCAATGCATACAGAGATGCAATTGTTTTCTCCATCATCAGCATTTAGCAAACATTTCCAAATAATTCCTTCTGCATTTCCTCCCGCAGTCATTCTGTAGAAGGACCATCAGCAAGACCTTGCCTTTGGCATTGTAAATCCTTTATTTTCATTAGCAACCTTTGTTTTTTCTCTGCTTTGCAGATTGGTTGAATACATTGATCAACACAAGCCTAAGAACAAATCCTTCCCTCTGAAATCTGAACCTTTATCCCTCCCATCTTTTTCCTGTCCTCCTGAAAGTACCTGTCTGGATGAGACCTTCCTGAGGCTGCTTAGTTTCTTGAAGAGCCTTTGCTGGACCTTAGCAAACCCCTTTGGAAATTCAGGTAGAAAAACACGCCATGCCTGCCTTAGCCACGTGCTCGCTGGCTGCTTCCAAGACCAGTAAGTTGGTGAGGCATGGTGTTTTATTGCTAATAATTGTCCAAGCTTCTGCCGCTGCTGTGTCCGCCTGCAGAGAGACACATCTCTCCTCCTTTAGCATGTAGCTCCTGGGATGTCATCCTGGTGCTCTTCCCATCTTCAGAGCCAGTTCAGTTCAGAGCAGCTGGAGAAACTGAAAACTTTAACGTTACTGATTGAGATGATATGGATGTGGGTAAGGGGTAAATAATATTCTGCAGGTGAGTGCTGTGAACATTCTCTTGCTATGAATGGGTGGCACTGGGGAGGTGGGATGGATGGTCACTTGTTTTGCTGCTCCTGGGAAGATGATGCCTGTCCCTGGGCTAAATCCTTCCACCTCAAGACTTCCATTGGGAAAACTTCAGCTTTGAGCATTGGCCTCCAGAGCTGCCTTTTGCTGATGTTGCCAACAAAACTGTTTCCAAAACAGAGTGGTTAATTAAACTGAGCAGCAATGGAGCACCACATGTCGGGGCACAAAGTCCAGCTGCTTGGAAAGGGTGTTTCAAATTTCCAGGAGCTGCTAGAGACAACCCATGCTGCATGCATGAACACAGCCATGAGGAGCTTGCTCCTGGCTTTGGCCAACATCTTAAAAAGCCTTCCCAGGAAGAAACCACAGCGTAAAGCCCCATGAACATGTTCAGTTCACCTGAAATATTTTTCTTTAGCCTGATGTACTGCAGGGAAGGGGAGTTCCTGGAGGTGGCAATGTAGGGTGTGTTGGGGCAGGGCCGCTGTCTCCAGGGGGTTTAGATGTCTCTTGCAGCAGTGGGTAGCTGTGGATATGCGGCTCCTTTGGCCAACAGAATTCCAAGTATACAAGGTGGCATTCACCAGGTGCAGAGCAAGCGGCTGTGCCTGGGCAGGGAGCCCAGTTTTGGTCCCTCTAGAGATGTGGTGATGATGTTCGTGGAGAACACCACGTGCATTAAATAAATATCTTGGTAAACAGGCAATTCAGTTCCACCTTGGATCTCATTCCTTTGAGCCACCTGCAGGCTCACACTGGGGAAGCAAATGCTTGTGAACAGGAACTTCAATCCACACACCCCCCCAAGATCTGTTTTTGTGTAGCCCCTGGACCTGTAATTTGATGTGGCCTCAAGATTGCCCATGTTCCTCTGGAGGGAAACACACCCTGGGGTCTCTGAAACTCTCCATAATATGCATACTAGCAACAAGTAAGTATTAGCAACAGCATGTTATCAAAGCAGATTGAGTGGCAAATTACAATGCAGCAATGTCATTAAGAAGGTTTAATTAGTTTGGCTCTTTTGCCTGCCTTTGAGTATGGGAGCACATATAGTATATATACATGTGCAGTGCAGTTCATGTACCTCATGCTCTTAACTTCAGCCTCATAGGTAAGAAAGAAAATCTCTTGTTTCTGAGGAAGGCACTAGATTAGATATCAAAAAGGAGAGAGAATTTACTCCTGAGATGACTGAGCCTTTTGTCATCCAGGAACAACGCTGCTGCCGCAGCCAAGCAAGGAAGGAGACGTGGCCAGGCACAGACAGAGCTTTTGCTGCTCTACAAGCTTTCCTTCTGCCCAGCTGTGAATGGCTGCAGGTTACACTTACAGCTGCCTCGGTCTGTCCAGCAATCAATATTTCCATCCAGCAGGAAACATCAGGCAGTAGCAGAATTTTGGGGAGCCCACCCAGATGGGCAGTATGAAGCTTTAGGCCCTCGCTCAGGTTGGTTTGCAGAGGAGCTCAGGGCGAGGAGAGAATGCTGCACCATGGGCAGCTGAAGGTTTGCACCAGTTCAAAGAGTGACAGGATGAATTCCCAGAAGGAAACTTCACTAAGAACCTTTCAGTGGTAAAAGGTTCCCCCACCCATTGGTCTAGGACATGCCCAAGTGTCGCAGCACTCTCCACACTATCAAGCTGCAACAAGATCTTTTACCATCTCATACTGGCACACTCTTCACACAGTCCTTCTGCTGCCTTCTCCTCATCTCACCTCCTCACTCAGGGCATGCTCTCTCTCCTCTTGCTTCTTCCTTGTCTCATCTGCTTCTTCCTCTCCTGCTCTCTTCACTGGCTCTCAACCCCTTCACAGAACCAGCCACAGCTGCACCTTATCTACATCGGCCAACTGGACACCCCTGAAGCCAGCCCACAGCTGTACATTGTCAATGCTAATTAACCCAGCTTTGTTCCTCTACACCCAAGTTGCAAAAAAACTGGGGGGAAAATTAAGCTGTTCCAAAGTCCACATGAGGAAGGCTTGAAGCATGGTCAGAGCCCCGAGCTGAGGTGCTGTGCCATGCAGGTGGGCCCCAGCAGAGATGGCACTGGTGACATTTTCTGGAAATGCTGTGCTTTGGGGACGAAGCACTCGGGGAGCGAGGAAAGGCCGATTTGCACCATTGCGCTGTTTTCTCTTGCCAGCCTCCCAAGCCCAATTCCCTTTGCTTCCAAGACCTGGAGACATTTAACACCTATTAAAAAGAGATGAGTCCTGTAGATTTTTGGACTCTTTTAACTGGGGGGTGGCAGCACCAGGGTGATGGGCTCTCTCCTTTTGCCCTTGAGCATGGGGTTATTTTGGCAGCTCAAGGCCAGCCAGGCTCGTCAGCCTCATCCCTCTCCTGGGTCCAAGGGCTATTTGGGGACCTGGGTGAGCCTTGGGGGGAACATCAGGGTCTTGCTGACCCTGAGGCCAGCCAGCCTTCGAGGGTGCAGGAGCCAAAGCAAAATAAATATAATTTAATGAAAAAAAACACATCCCCCATAGTTACATTCAGAGCACTGTTTATGTTAGCAATGAGGCAATTAATAACTTGCAGCAGAA
>JAVJGJ010000047.1:48553800-48589362 GCA_035590215.1 Microhierax caerulescens | reverse complement strand
CCCCTGCCACAGAGCGTGCCTGGCCCGAGCCTGTGGGGTTCTGTGAGGTGGTGGGACCCGTGGGGTGGGCAGCAGCAATGGGTGCTGCTGCTCTTCTCTCTGAAATGCGGAGGGTTCATCTTGATGCACCTGGCTGCTCTGCAAAGCAGCGTTGCATGACACCCTCCTGCTCTGCAACCCACAGAAGGCAACAGTTGTCCTGCCAAAAACCCAGTAGCTGCTAAACAAACAATTTAATGCGAAACAGCCTCAATGGAGCAGGAGCAAACGTGCCCAAGAAAGCGTCGAAGCCATTACAGAGCCACAGAAAAAGCACATGACGTTGTGAAGGCTTTGCAGAGCGCTCAGGAAGCACAGCCTGGTACAATTTGCATCTTTTGTTTTAACTAACATTTTCCTAATGACATGTGTAATATGGTCGGTGATATGTAGCTTCCATCTCTCCTGCAGCGTTTGCTAAAAGCCCAGATGTCATCCTGTCCGGTCGCAGCGTCTGCAGTCCCCGCACCTCCCCCCTGTACCTGGCAGGGCTGGGACCAGCACCTTCTGCCTAAAATCAGGAGGAACGAAACCCAGAGTGTGACTGGGAGCCTCTGGCTTGTGGAGGAGGTTTGGGAGTTGCTCATAGTTGGCTTGGCTGCCTCCTGCTGACCAGTCAAGCTACCCTGGATCCCCCTCCCCCCGTTTGATGCACCCCCCCACTGATGCTTTGCAGGGTGGCTGTGAGCAGAGCCTGCAAATTTCCCTTTGCTCTTCCAGCGTTTCCTCCTTGCAGCTACAAAAGGAGCCTGAGCAGGCTGCACATCTGGGTACCTGCAAAGGATGCCCACCTTGGGCATCTCGCAGAGATGTGCCAGGACAAGGAGGGATGCTCATAATAAAACTGTTGCCTGTAGCTGCACGGACTGGAAAGCTTTCAGTGCTGCCTTTTAGCTGCGTGAGCAGGGGGCAGGTGACAGGCACAGGGAATGGATGTGCAACCACCCAGTTCTGGCCTTGCAGCAGCCAAGCTCTACCTTATCTCCGTGGGGAAATGAAGCCAGACTTCATATCCACCATGCACTTGGCCTTCCATCCTGCTGTGTGTCCCCTAGAAGGTGAGAAAGGACCTCAGGTGTCTCCTGATCAAAGCTGGCCCCGGTGTGGTGGCCTTATGGAGTCAGGGGCTGTGGTGAAGCAACCTGCCTACAGTGACCCAGGTGAACCAGGGGCAACTCAGAGCCCCGAAGGGCAGTGCCTGCCCCGCACCACGCACCTTCCCAGGACAGACCCAGGACGCACCGCGCAGTTTCCCTGAGCAGACCTTCACGCAGGAGGGAGGGAGGCACAGGCAGGAGCAGCACCCGGCTGGTCTGCCCACTGCAAAGGGTAGAGACTTGCGAAAGAGGCAGCAATCCCCCAAAATGAGAGATTTGGCAGATAAGAATGGCTGAGCAAGCCTGTTCCCAGGTTTAGGGCCAAAACCAGCTGCCACCAGATACCACAGGCACTTTGTCCTGGTCCCTTGTGGCATTTACAGCCTGGCTGGAGAACAGATACCAGGCACTGTGCCCCATCTCGGATGTCTTCCCTATGCAGCATCTTCAAAGAGCCACAAACAGCCCTGGATTCCCACATCATTTGACCCAGGGAGGGATGCGCGGCGGGTATCTCTCAGAACCTTGCTCACCTCATTGATCCATTGGGAGATGAGTTCAGAGACATGATCTATATCAAGAAGAGATGTGAAGCACTAGGATGGAGTGGAAAATTTGAACTGGTCAGAAAATGCATGGTACATAATGTCACACACAAAACCTACTATGAACAAGTGTTCGTAAACACTGAGGGGAAAAATCTAAGAAATTAAGTCATTTTAAATGTCAAATAGCCTATGGACCCCACATTCGGACATGACAGATGAACAAAAACATAGACATTAGAAATTCCTGAAAACTAACAAAGGAACAATGATTAATATCTCTCTGTTCCAGGGCAATCACATTATATACACACAAAGGAGTCATAAAAATTCCTGGATGACGGAACAAAATCCTTACAGAGCTCCACAGATAAAATACAACCATACTGGAAGGAGCTGGAAATGTCCAGGGAAGGAGCGTGCCTGGGGCTGGCTCCTATATATCATGCTGGATAAAACACCTTCCCTAGAGGATGCAACTGCAAGATTATAACTGGTGAAAGTGCTGGTGAACACAAGTGCCATGTTTCCAGCTTGAGGCGAGACAAATCCTTCCTGCTGACAGCAGCGGCTCCCCTTGTGCCTGCTGCAAACAGCCACGCACAAGATGAGCCGGGCATTGCCCCTGTGTAAAACCCGAGCACGCGTGGCAAAGGAACTGAGGATGCAGATGCATCGGTGGTGGCATAAGCAAGGATGGTGCAGAAGATGGCAGAAAGGGAACAGGTAAAGAGGTCAGCATCCTGGCCCTGCTATAGCTAATTTCAAACTCCTGCTAAGCCCCAAGCACCGGAGCTGAGCATTTAGGAATGCAAGAAAATGAAGGGATAAAGTCAAATCATTTTGGTCCAAGAGAGAGGCTTCTTTCTTCATTTAACAGAAAGATATTCCAAACCAAAACCACAAAGAAAATATCATTAGAAGAGGCCGGAGTGTTGCTTCATGACTGTTCGTTGGCTTTTTGTGGGATGTTTTTCATCAAAACCGGCTGTGTAGTCTGCAAAATTAATTAAGGAGGGTGCTGAGCAGTGCCAGGGGCAGAGGGGAGTTTAGGGGCTGTCCCCATGGGCCACAGACCCCGTATGAGGAAAACAGTCCCTCTGAGAGCAGCAAACACCCACCTCGGCTCTGCAGTGATGATCCCCCACAACAGGCAGCCACAGAGATCAGGCTCCCAGCACCTCTGGGTCCACTGCACCCTCTGCGCATCCTCGCCGGCTGCATCCCGAGTAATCCCGTCCTCACTGGAGGCTGCAGCCCAGCTCCCAGCCTGCTCGTAATTTGCTCCCTGCTGCTCAGCAGCCCAGAGTGGTGAACCCGGCCAACGGGGATGTCATTCCCTTCTCCTAATGGGCCGTGAAACTTCAGCACGCTCAGGATACTCAGAGCCCTGTCTGGGAAAAGATACAGAAAAAATGTGGGACTTGGGGCAAAGTGGTGCGAAATGGCTTGGGAAATGGCAAAACACATCAAGGCGAGAGAGGTGAAATGGGAATGCCGGGGCACCGGTCTCACCCACAGCGCAGGGGACTGGCCACAGCTGCCGGGGTCCCTGCTCCCTGGTAGGTCCCTGGGCGCAGCCGTGTCCCCATCTGTCCCTGGCAGGCGATGGCAGCAGCCGTGCCTCGCGCCTTCCCCATCCCAGTCCCCCAACTTCCCGGCCAGGAGAGGTGTGCTGGGCGAGAGCCATGGCAACTCTTACACAGAGTGTCAACAAAAATCAGCAAAATAATGACTTTCTCATTGAAATCTCTGGGGAGGGAAAAAGGCTTCAGGCCAGATCTGCCTGCCATAAAACAGGCTTTAAAATTTTTCAGCGGATGCTGAAGCAGAGCTAAGGCGAGAGCCTGCTCCAGCTCAGCCACATCCCAGCCTGCTGGGAGTAAGAGCTGGGGAGCCACGGGCTGTCCAGTCCTCCCACAGTGCCAGGAGAAATGGCACAGATGCCATGGTTGCACCAGTCCCTGCAAACGAGCATCCCACCCCAGAAGCATCGGCCTAAGAATGGATGGATCTCGGATACTGGCCTGGAGAGGGACACCTTGGATTAATCCTATTTTTTTGTTTGGCACACCTCTTGAAAAACTATTTTATTTTAAATGCAAATCCAATGGTTTCCAAAACAATACTTCCTTTTTTTTTTTTTTTTAAATGGAAAAAATCAGCTAGAATACCATTTTCTGGGCTGGGTATGAAACGCTTCTCCTGCGCAGGCTGTCAGGGACTGTCCTCCACCTTCCCTGCAAGCAAAACCAACCCTTCCGCCTCGCTGCTCAGCAGGGACCCAATTACACATATGAAGCTGACCCGGCCAAAACGCAGCCCAGAAGAGTTTGACACAAAGTTGGGAACCTGCCAAGAAATTCCTAATTGAAAGTGGTGACTGCAATGTCTATCCGTGGGGTCTCCGCCTGGTGAACCCTCCTCTGTCACCGTGAGTTACGAGCGCGCTCTGGTTTGAAATGAGGCAGAGTAAATCTAATCATATTTTTATGAGCCCCTTTTCCTCTTGCATGGGCTGAGCTCTGGGCACATGCTGCGCAGCAGAAGAGCGGTGGCTTTGCCTTTTCCATCTCCGTCTCCTTTCTTTGAGTAACGTGCCAGAATATTAACAGATTAAAAGTTCAAGCTGTAATAAACCGCATCCCCAAAAGTGAGTTGCAGTGCAGGCAGGCAAAAGAACAGAGGTGCTTTCCAGCAGTACGGACTCTGCGACGTGTCCCTCACCTTCTCCCCATAGCATGCTCCCGATGGGATGCTTGGGAGGGACCGGGCTACGGAGCTGTGGGGGACACAAGCCATGCGGGTCACCGGGATTGAAGTAAGAAGAGAAGCGCTGCGACATCGCTGGTGTCCCAGGGGGTCTGTCTCGGTGCCTGGCAGCAGGGCTGTCCCACACACCTGCATTTCTCCCTCCTCCACTTGAACCTGGACTGCCTCGACCACCGCCGAGCCACAGCGGGCAGCCCCCAGCAATTCCCCAAGGTCCCCGGGACCTTGCCCAGGGCTCCGCTCCGGAGCAATAACGAGCCACTGTAAAGCATCCTGCCTGCTGCGGAGCTATCTCCAAAGAGTTGTTTCACACCTCCTCGGGCGTGAAGGTCACGGACCAGATGTTCCCCATCAGCAGACAGATCCTAGTACTTTTTACACCGGATTTAAGCCCTGCAGTCAAATCGCCTTCATTTTCTCAGAGGCAAGCGATACTTGTTCTTGGAGCAGTATTTGGCTGGGAAGGGGATGAATACTGATGCACAAGGAGCGCGATCCTTGGGATACAGAGCAGATCCTGCCTTCCCAAGGTCTCTTCCAAAATAACTGCTGGCAGCCAGAGGTGCCTGGCTCTGGAAAAGCACGCTGTCATCCGGGATGCCGATCTGACCGGCTGGCTCGCCTCAGGGTACCAGGTACCGCAAGCAAACTCATGTTGCCGCCCACCCTGGCAGAGCAGGGATGCTCAGAGGTTCAGCAGCCAGCACTGCTGCCGGGGAGCTGAGCTTTTACGATGCCACAAGAAATGGCCCAGCTGCACGTGGGCTTTTTGTTGGAGTTCCCCCACCAGGAACAGTCCTTGTTCTGTCACTGGCCACCCACAGGTGCCCTAGGGATCTGGTCTTCCAGCTTCATCCCTGGTGCTGGACCCACAGCAAGAGGGAGAGGGGCAGGTCTGTGAGCTGCAGGCATGTCCAGGGGAGAGAAATGGCTTTAGATAATTTCCCTTCAGACGCCAGCAGGACACCCCTTTGGGAGCTTTGAGCTGCAGCCCTCAGCCTCATAGACCCATCTGTAGTCAGGGGTTTGAGGGCTGCAAGCCGACCACCGTGGAGCAGAATTCAGTCTGCAACAGGATCAGTGCTGGCAGCGCAGGGAGCAGCGTAAGGACATTGTCCTGGCACTGCCCAGGGAAAGCAGAGGAGGGGCCGCTCGCGCAGGAGGATTTATCTAATACCTTCAGTGCTGTCGAACACAATAGCCTAATCTCTACGACACGTGCCCTCCAAGGAGGACTGCATTAGTATCGCTCACCAGTCTAATGAGAAACATGTCAAAAAGCAGTTCTGAGCCTGAGCCTCACCCAGGGCAGCCGAACCAGCCCAGGAGGGGGTTTGGGTCCTGCTGCCTCCACTCTACATAGAAATAACCCAAGTCCTGATCAGACAGCCTGGTCACTGACTGCGAGACAAATGCTAGAGAGGAGGGATCCATTACAGAGAGCCTGAGAAGTTGCTCTGGGATTGTATCTCCTTACAAAGAAACCCCATTCCAAAGCTGCTGCCTTGTGCGTGCTTGTGCAGAACCCGTGCTGCTGCTGAACGCCAAAGCAGGCAGCTGCTGCCAGCTCCCGACTGGCCATTTAGAAAGAGGTGACTGGGCTCCTTGGGGGAAAGTCACATTTTTTTGAGAATCATAGACTGGGGAGAGGTCCCATTCACTGGAAACGGTGACCAGGAGCCACAGTGCTGGCGTGCGGCTGGCGGCAGGAGGGAGCTTGGTCTGGAGCAGGTGCCATGCAGGGCGCTCTCACACAGGTTAGGAAGGACAGAGCATCACAGCAACGTGCTCCAGTGTTCAGGTCCTGCCACAGTGCAGACCAATGCTTCTGCTGCACAATTGCTTTTGCCAAGTACCTGCAACATCCCTTGCGCTGGCAGCTACCTCTGTACTGCCCTCAGTCCTGCTCGGGCTTGGAGCAAAGTGACACGGTGTGTTGGGGGAGCTCGGATTGGGAGCTGCTGGTCCAGGGAGACTCAGCATCCATCCATGTCCTTACTATAGATCCTCGTGGGGATCCTTGTGGCTCAGCCCTGGCAGCTTGTTGGACCACATCCATGCTCCAGCGCTAAGAGAAGGTGCTGGGGAATTTGTTTAATTCCTCCTGGCAAAGCAGCATGTGAAGGACTCACCCGCCCCTGGGTGCTGGTGGCTGTGCCTGGGAGGGCTCAGCCCAGGAGCACTGCTCACTGCTCCCTCTCCGTTCCATTCCAGCCAGGTATCATCCTTCCCAAGGTGCGTAGCTGGTCTCAGCATGGGGCCATCCCGCGTTATGGACCCGCTGTGCAACTCCAGCTCCAGCTGAGGGTTTGCAGCTGGAGCCGCCTGCACAGTTCAGCTTCCGACTCTGCTGCTGGGGCAGAGGGGGTGACTTCAAAGCTGTTCTGCCTTTTATAAAATCCCCTACCACGGAAATGGGGATGCCTGGAATTTACAGATGCCTGGCAGGTTTGCAAATAAAAAGTTCAGATCGGCAGGCTGCTTTGGGGAGGGGGTGGTTTAAGTATTGATAATATGGTGACATATGGAAGCATCAGCTTAGAGCAGAGCCTTGCGCTGCATGCACGGAGGCAGGCTTTGTCCCACAGAGATGCGAAGCAGCCAGAGAGAAGAGCCTCTTGCATCGGGGCGAAGGCAAAACCCAGCCTTTGGGCTGAACTGAGCCATGTCCTGGCTGTGGCACTTGGAGAAGCCATGAGGGTCAGCTCTGAAACAGGGGCTGGAGGGGAGGCAGAGGCAGTGGCTTGTGGCAGGTCTCCAGCAGCTGAGTTGCAGGTATTTTAAAAAACCCTCAAGCATAAATGCAATGCTGGGAGATCCTGCCTGCCCTTAGGGCTGCACCCCTGCTCCTAGTCAACAGCAACGCAAAATACAACAGATTTGCTTAAATCCCCACACAGACCACAGCCAAAGCATCCTGCCCCCAGGACAAACACAGCAGGAGCCTGTTATCTCCCTTCCTGAACGTGCCTCTGTTCCCAGCAGAGCCTGCCCCAGGGCCCATGCACCCCAAGATGCAGCCAGCCCTCCTTCCTGATGCTGTTGCGCCCACAAGTCTGCCCTGTTCCGCTTCCAGCCATCGCTGCTGGTGCGGGGAGCTGGGCTTGCTGGTGCTGTACCAGGGACAGAGAAGCATCCCAAGGGTCATCTTCAGAGGGCAAATCTCCACTGACTGTAGAAAGGTCTCTGGACATGATGCATTTTAAAATACATATTTCTGTTAAAAAAGATGCACCCAGAAAGGCAATTGAACCAGCAGGGAAAGCTATTTACTCCAAATCTATACTCCAAAAAAGGGATTTCAGATTCAGCCTTTCCTAGCCCTCTGGGCTGGTGTCTACCTCCTTGTCCATGGAGCACGCTGGTCCTGCCAGACAAGCCCTGCACACCAGCTCCACAACCAATAAATCCTCTTCTGCATTAAACATTGCAGTTCTCAATTAATTAAATGAGCACAACCACCACAGTCCCCTCAGCAATTAGAGAAGTGGCTGGGTAATTAGATGGAATGTTAATTTAATTTCCATGAGGGAGAAAGAAAAAGGAAGAAAGGAAAAGAAGAAGGAGCAAATGGGATTACATTTGACGAGAGGGAAATTAAAAGTCACTTAATCATAGAGCAATTAAAGTTCCCCAAACTATGTAGCTAGAAAAAACCCAACCCTAGGACATGACCACCAGCATATATTGTGTGTGATGTTCACCCCGGTGGAATACCAGCTGAAGGCCCGTGTGTGCATGGATTTGTGTAACACCCACCCTGGCTTAGCCTTGCCTTTCCCCTTCGTTAGGGACCCCGGAGAATGCTATTGCCTTGCAAACAATGGCCTCATCCTGGCCCTACCTCCAGATAATGCTCTTATCAGCCTTCCTCAGCTAAGTAAGATCAGTCATCCTCTGCCAGGAGAAATAGAAATGCAAGGCAGCAACTCCCCACAGGCCTCTGTGCTGAAGGGAAACCAAGGCTGGTGGTCCAGGGCTTGGACAGGGAGGGTCAGCCCCACTGTGCGCAGCTCCAGGGCTGGGGACCACCCGACAGCGGCACCAGGCTGCGAGCAGCTGCACCCTGCATGGCACATGCCCTCCCAGCAGACTGTCTCCTCTCTGCACTTTTTTTACATGTTTCTGATGTAAACATTGCTTTCCAGCTGCTGGGAGCATCAATAGGTACCAGGTTTCACCTGGGACCCTTCTGACAGACCATGGGTGGTCCCACAGCAAGCAATGCCCAGGGCCCACCGAGGGTTTCCTAGAAGGATTGGAGGCTGAAGTGGAAAATCCCTCCTTGGGCATAAGATGTGGACAAGACGTTCAGCATCAAACCTGCCAGGGGGCTGACAGCCCCCGTGAGGTCTGGCATCATCAGAGGGGCTGGAGGACCCCTGCCCGTGCCTTTCCCTGTCCTGACCTGCCTTTCAGGGAGCACAGCCACGGTGGGGTACACATTCCCCAGCTCCTCTGTGCTCAGCAAGAAGCAGGGGTGGGCACCAGGCTCTTGGGCACGATGAAGCTGCCTCAATTCAGCTCTCAGTGGCCTCCTGCCTTATCCCAGCCTGCGGCAAGGTTTGGAGATAAAGATAGGTTTTGTTCAGTTTAATTAGAGCTGGCATGGCAGAGCTTCTTGCTGCCAAGGGCTGACAGGCAGATTAATTAATCCGCTCACCGTTGTCACTCGGAGACAGCTCCTCAGCAGCAAAGTGGGGGGAACCCTGGAGAGGAGCAGAGAGCCTCAGCAGCACAGAAAAGCCAGTGGGGAGAGGGGATGGAGGGAGATGTTTTCTCCCTGTTGATGCTTTTCCCTGCACAGGGTTCAAACCTCCTCCTGCCCAGGCATCTCCCCAGAGCGACACTGACCTCCTGTGAAAGCCAGAACTCCTGAGCAATGGAGCTGAAGGTCTCACAGCCTCCAGCACGAAACCATTGGGACTGTGGCAGGGGCTTTGCAGAGGGTGGGACAGGGAGTTCATGCCCCCGTGGACCTTGAGGAAGCAGCAGATGGTTTGCTAACACTAGAAGTCTGATTTTTGTTACAGAAAGACGTGTGAAATAAGGCAGAGCAGAAGGCTCATGCAAACGCCGTGCCTCCAGCTGGTGTGCAGCCACCGGGCTGCAAATGCCCGTGCTAATTCCAGTACCCACAACTCACTGGCTTTTAATTACGATGTGGTGCATTCACAACAATCTGGGAGGAAAAAAACCTGTTTTCCACCACACAGCTGTGTCTGAAATGTTATTTGAAGGCTGGAAGCAATCACAGCAGGGAGTGAGTGGAGGTGTAACAAGCTCAGAGCACCAGAATGTCACTGGGGGACCAGTTGGATGTTCCCAGCTCCGCTGCCATGTCACAGGCAGGTACCTACACCCTGCCCTTGCACAGGGCTGGCTGCTTCCCACCTCCAGCTGCCGGCCTCACGTGTCGATGGAGGCAGGCGTGCAGGCAGGTGGGGAGAATCATGGGCTGCGGCAGGTATGGACTTGTTTGGGAGAAAAGAGCAGGAGGAGAGCTGGAATTGAGTCCTTGGGAAGGCTCAGGGGGAACGACTGTGGTCACTCATGCTCAGGAAGATAAGGGGAAACTGGGGTGGATGAAGAGGAACTGAGTCAAAAGAAACAGAGCATCCAGCTTGCAGGCAAGGACTATGGGAGCTGGCTTGTTTATCCTGGGAAACCAAGAAGCAAGGAGGTGGGATGGAACACAGAAAGCACCCTTGCAGGCAGAGGAGACTGCAGAGGTGGAGGCGATTTAGGGTGAACATTTGCTCTGATGTAAAGGGGCACTAACTGCCTGCCCATAAACCTGCAGAACAGCTCCCGATGCTTAGGGAGACAGAAACAGCTTTGCTAGGCAAAAGTGCAGATGCTTTGAGGTAAGGCCACGTGAGACACGAACCCCGCACAAGGGCCCTTTCCCCTCCACAGGTCCCTCCGTGCATCCCACCATAGGCAGCCTGGCCCCACCGTGCTCCCCGCGGCAGTACCTGCACCCCGGCTGTCCCACCACCGCCAGCGTTCCCTAGCTTCGCTCCAGCCTTTCTCCTGGCCTCCGGCACAGCATTGCCCCAGCCTGGCTAGAAAAAAAAACAGGTTTAGGAAGACAGAAGAGCAGCATCTCCATCCAGCAAGCCCTGCCACATCCCCCTCCATGGGGTCACATCCCCCTCCGGCAGCTCAGGAGCTCCCCTAACTCCCTCCCTGTCCCCCATCATCAGACAGCCTCCTTCTGCTCCCCAGATCTCTCCCTGCAGATCCCTTCCCCACCTCAGCATCCTGGGGGCAGCTAGAGCCAGACCTCTGCCCCTGCCCTTCCAGGTCTCTTATCCCCCACATCCAGGTCCACAAGTCCTGCCTGGACTTCATGTTAACCCCCACGATGCCACGGGGGCATCAGAAAAGCTCATGGCAAATGTCTCTGGAGGAGGGAATTGTTTTACGCTCCTCGCAGTCACTCCTGAAATGCAGCTTTGCTGGGCGCTGCCCACATTTAAAGCACACAAATAAAATCAGGGATGAAGCACAAGCGCCAACACAGTGCCAGGCGTGAGACAGCCAGTACTTACACTATTAAGAATAAACGAGTGCATAAGCCGCATCTCTCTCTAAGGTATGAAGGTCTGGCCTTCGTCAGCGAGGGCACACTGCGGGAGGGGAGGCTTGGGCAGGCGCCAGGCTGGGCTGCTCCACCTGGCTCCCTGCAGGCTGCAGGCGAGAGGCCAAGTCCCATCCCGCGTCCCTCGGTGATGCCCTGCCTTCTGAGTGGGCAGCGTTGCCGGACCATCCCTGGGAACCTCGCAGGAGAAGGGCAGAGATGGCTCGCTGCACGGCTGGTTTCATGGGATGAGAAACTTCCACCAGCAGGCTCAGAGATCCCCCCAGCAGATCCACTTGATCCAAATAACCCCAGCAAGGCTTAGCGGAAAAGTGCCCTCCTCCTGCAAAATACACACAGCGACACTTTATTTCCCAATGCCCCATCTCCCCAGGCTGCTCTCGTGTCACCCCAGCTTGCCTGGAGCAGAACACCCTAAAATTCAGCATTTGCTCCAAGTCTATTCCCTCTTCTGCGAGCCCCGGGGAACGTACACGATCTGCTCTGGGGGTTTTGCAGAGGTTGCATAAGCCCTACATGCCTCCGGGTTGCCGCTGCCCTTTATTGTTTATTTGCTTAGCAGTAATTATAGCAGCGTAATTATAATCAGCACTCGTTTACATAAAGCGTCACTTTGCTGGGCTTCTAGGCCCCCCTGCTCTCCAAGCCACGTGCCAAGAGAAACGCACATGACACAAGGTCCAGGGAAATGGAAAATAGGAGAGGAGGGAGAAGGCCCCCCCCAGCCAACTTGGCCCACGTTTCCCTCTGGATGAGACACTGGATGGGAAAGCTGGGAGCACTGTGGTGTTTACACGCGCTGTCAAGGGAAAGGGTACATCTATGCTGCACCTTTTAGTTGTGAATTAATAGGCAGCCAGCTCCATCACAGCAATTAATGGGGCTGTACAGACTGGCAGGGCACTGCTCCCAGCCATGCTCCTTGCGACCCATAAAAACCAAACACATTTATGTGGAATCAAGCATTGGGACAGGGACAAAACTCACCTTTTCAAGTGTGGGCAGCATCTAGAGGCGTCAACTAAGGACAGGAATTTTTTTAAAAAAAAACATCAAAAGTCCAGAGACAAGCTCATCCTGAGTTTTCTTCCATCCCTGCAGCAAGCTGACTTGGCTTTACTCCTGAGAAATCAAAGAGAAGTCTGTATGTATTAGGTTGATTTCCAAAACAGTTCCCATCTGAGCTTTTTAAATAAGATACAGGTTTTCAAGTAAGCCCAGTACAGGGCTGCTGAAGACAGGAGCAAGGGGGGAAAAAATAACCCACCTTTTCATCCACAAAAACCGTGGATGAAAATATTTGCATTTTCTTCCTCTGTGCTTTCAAGGCTTGGTTTAAAAAAAAAAATATATATATATATATAAGCAGCCTTTTCATTCAGAGAAGCTGCTTCTCTGGGTCTTTAGGGGAAAAAAAATTCTAAAAGTTGATCGATCTCTTAAAAAACTCAATAGGTGAGAATAAAGCTGGTAACTAAAAGATTTTAATTTTAAAATAAGGTGTTTTGATAGACATTTGGGGAGCTCCTGTTGAAAAGCAGCTGTATTTGGAGCTTTTATACTGCTGCTATATGCATCCTTATCCTAGTCAATTCTTGTCCTCACCTCTTCAGATAAACTAATCTGAGGGTTTTGGCAGATCTATGAAGGTTAGGAGCACGTGGACGCTGGGGATGGATGGTGTGGCATCAACACACCTGCACGCCGTCGTGTGCCGGGACAGGAGCACCAGCTCCCTCGGCAGAGCCGGGCTCTCCAGCAGCCCCAGCTGCATCTCCTGGCTGTTTTTCCAGACAAGTTTGCGTGAGCCCAGACACTGCATGTGCTGGGGTTACACTGGTCAAAGTGAAAAAGGATTCAGTCCCTTTGCCACGCTGTAAGTACAGTCCGAGCCTGCCCGTCCTGGAGAGCCCACTGCCCTGTTCTGCCTGGAGCTGAACTGTCCCCACAGTTTGTGTCTGGTTTAATCATTATCATTATGATTACTGGGGAGCAATGAAGCCCACTGTCTTCGGTCCTCTTTTTCCCCGCTTTCCAGGACTCCCAGATTTTTCAAGTGTTTCCTCACTGTTAATTGCAAGTTACTCAGGGCCCACACGCCTTCCAGCATCACCTCCTCATCCCAGCCCTGCTCAGCACGGGGCAGGTGGGAGGCTGCGGAGGGCACTGGTGGTGGCACTGCCCTCCATCCTGCCCTGCCTCCACCGCTTTGGCAGCGAGCTCAACCCCCCCCCCCAGCACACAGAACCGAAACAGCAACAGGTCCTTGCTGCCACCAAACCCTTCCGCTGGATCCCAGGAGCTCTTTGGCTTTCCTACTTCAGCAGCCAGGGACCGGGGGTACTATTTTTCCCAGGGCTTTTCTTGGGATTTACAAGGATGAACAAGGCAGGAAGAGCCGGTCCCAAGGGAGAGGATGTCTGTGATTGCGTGCCTCAGGAGAGCACTTGTCTGGGCTTCCCGGCCACTCAGCCCGTGGTCTCCGGGATCTGTTCTCTGTTCGGAGCGGTGATGACAAGCTTTGCCTTGCTCCCGGCAGCCACATTGGTAAGGGGTATTCACCCCGAGGCTGGTCATGGGAGACAAGGATGGTTTGCCTAGAAGTCACAGCATCTGTGTTCTAAGGGAAGACGTTCCCAAATTCCATTTCTTCTTCCTCTCCAGAAACATCTTCTATGCTGCGGGAGATGCCCTTCCTGGCCAATAGCCCATGCATTGCTGATCTGCTCAGCACACCTCTAAAGATGGACCAGCACCCAGCCAGATGGCTGAGTCCAACAGGAGTTACTGGATAGCTGCCAGAGATCATGGAATAATCCTTTTTTTCTTATAAGCTGTCTACATTGCAGAGATGTTATAAATCACTCAGAGGCAGCTGGTCTGTGGGTGAGGCAGACTTGGAGGGTGGATGAGGTGCCTACAGATGGGATGCAGAAAGCAACCACGCATGATGAGCCACTCCAAGGTTTTGGTTTCATCAATTATGAGTCAGTCTCAAGGAAGCATTTGGGAAATAAACCAGCAGAGCTCATCGTTCCTGCAATTCCTAGGTACCAAAACCAGTCAAGAGGGCACCAGTGGCAGCAAATCAGAGCTTTTACTGGTTTGTAAAAGGGCTTGAGTAAGGCAAGGCTAGAAAGCAAGGACACCTCCCACAAAAGCCTTGCAGTCCCCAGACACCTTGGGGATTTTAATGTCCCAAGTGCCACCAGCAGCTGTGAAGCAGCAGGTAGGTTTTTCTATTTGGTGAATTTTGTTCCCTCCTGCAGCACTCACTGGCTCCCTGGGGCTATATGCCAAAAATATGCAGGGTTAATGAGTTAAATTATTTCATCCCAACCCACAGGCAGCAGCCTCAACCCAAGGCATGGTGAGACCCAAGATTTTCCTGTGCCCACTAGGTCTGGAGTGTCCCAGTGTTGTGGTTTAACCCCAGCAATGACTAAGCATAAGGCAGCTGCTCACTCACTCTCCCCTGCAGAGGGATGGGGAGGAGATTCAGGGAAAAGGTGAAATTTGTGGGTTGAGATAAGAACAATTTAATAATTAAACTATAACAACAATTACAGTGAAATGGAAAGGCAGGGAGGGAGGAATAAAATCCAAAAGGGAATTTAAAAAAACCCCAACAAACAAGTGATGCACAGTGCAGTTGCTCACCACCCGCTGACCGATGCCCCGCCAGCCCCTGAGCCGCAATCAACAGGGCCTGGCCAACCCCCCCCAGTTTATATCCTCGGCATGGTGTCCTGTGGTATGGAATAGCCCTTTGGCTAGTTTGGGTTGTGTCCCCTCCCAATTTCTTGTGCTCCTCCAGCCTTCGCACTGGCAGGGCCCGAGAAACTGAAAAGTCCTTCACTTAGTATAAACATTACCTAGCAACAGCTAAAAACATCAGTGTGTTATCAACATTATTTTCATATTAGATCCAAAACAGCATTGTACCAGCTACTGAGAAGAAAATTAACTCTATCCCAGATGAAACCAGGATGCCCAGGCAGGGGGACGCAGCAAGGATGCCTGGGCCGGACAGCCCACTCCCCCCCACCATCCCTTGGTCAGTCTCTTGCTTTCATTAGCACTGATCGTTCCTTCGGGCTTGGAGCCAGAGCGAAATCTCATCTCCGGAGGATACATTTTTAGACAGTTTACAGAATCTGGCTTCCTGCTTTTAAATATCTTGGGTTCTTTTGTTTCCCGTCACCTGGAAAGTAGGTGTGAGAAAAGACAGTGTCCCCAAGTGACTCTACGGGCAATCTTGCCAGGAGCGAGCAACCCCTGTGGCTTTGGAAGGAGCCAGAAGCAAAGTAACCTGAAGGCACCCAGGGATGCTGACCGGACCTGCAACCACCCCGGGCACCACTATCGCCTCCTGCTTCCCCAATTCTATGGTGGGGTACGACCTTCTGCCCCGCACGGTGTATGGACAGGACACACAGGACCACCATCAGAGTGGAGGAGTTGAGACACAAAACAAAACCATGGAAGGACCCACCAGTGTCAGCCCTGAGACTCCATCGTGGTTCCTCATCACACCCCAGATGGGCCAATAGGGCCAGAACCACGGTTGAGGTGCTGTGTCAGTCCCCAGCATATTTCTGCCGTGTTTCTTCTCACCAGGCAAGCCCGGGCCAGGCGTGACACAAAGCGTGCTCTGTCTCGCACATCCTCTTGGAGCCAGGCACACGCTGGCGCA
The DNA here is from genome assembly GCA_035590215.1 of Microhierax caerulescens. NCBI lineage: Eukaryota > Metazoa > Chordata > Aves > Falconiformes > Falconidae > Microhierax > Microhierax caerulescens. Next base: position 48,573,606 of record JAVJGJ010000047.1, on the reverse strand, counting down.
GCCACCCACCACAGGAAGCTGCTGGCAGGGGGGACTTGGCTACCTCGAGGCAGGAGTCAAAGGGATTTTGCCATGTCTAGACTTCTCTTCACAGCTGCTGGCTTAGAGAAGCTTTGGAGATGACACCGTCCCTGGACCATCCCATTCATTCCTTTCTTCAGAACTGCAGCAAGTGGTTTTCTCAATGGCAATTTTACATCAAATGATGTTTGCTGGAGCAGGGGAAAAAAAATAAAGTTTTTTTTTTTAAAAAACCCACAGAAACACTATAAAACACTCTAGAAAATTGCGCTTATTCTCCTTTGAGTGGAAGCTGGCTGTCAGCAGCTCGGCACTCATTTGATCTCCAACCCTGAGCTTGGAAATCCACTCCAGGCTGGTGAACAGCCCCTGCGGCCAGGCAGTACAGGTGCTCTCCAGGTGAGCACAGCCCAGCCCGGGGTGCTAAACCCCAGCTCTGCCCCCACCAGCCCCAGGCCCCCAAAAGGCATGGGGAGGATGCCCCTCTCTATGCAGCGGGGTCGTGGGGTGAGCCGAGATTTCCTGGAGCTGCTTGAATAAGGGAAGCAAAGTGGTGAGAAGGCACCAGTGGCTGTGCCAGCTCAGTGACCAGGGGAGATACAAACAAAGCAGTAAGTCATCTCTCTTCAGCCACAGCTCCCATGCCATAAAGGATTAAATGTGGGCTAAACCCAAAGACAACATTCTCATGCCTTGGGAGCAAAGGTACTCAGGAGCTAAGGTACCCAGGAGCTCTGCGCCCTGCAGCTTTGTGTGGAGGTGCCTGAGCATCTCCACTTGGTGGGATACCCTTGGGCCAACAGCACAGAGCATGAGGCAGTGGATCCCCTTGCCGGGACCCCCAGCACAACCTATGCAAGGGGCCAGAGACACCCCTTGCCCTGAGCCACAGAGACCACATCCTGGCTTTTTGTTCTCAAAAGAGAGTGTGCAGGCAATTGGGTGCCAGCCACAAGAGTTCGTGCTGGTGCCTACTTCCTCCCTTGGCACGCAGCGGTGCCGGGCGCCTCTGGCCAATTCTTTGCTTGTGTAAACAGCCCAAGTAACGAAGATAAATGAGGCTGAGTGGCAGGGGAGGGCAGCACATCGGCTGCCAGCCAGCCCTTCCCTGTGAATCAGGGCACGCTGCAGGGCTCTGAGGCCACTCTTTTGGTTAGTGGCTATACAGCATCCCACGAGGTGCTTTACGAGATGCCTTGGACTGGTTCCTCCAGATCACCAACCGCTTGTTTTAAGAGTTTGAGCAGGGGGGGTGGGGTTTAAGGTGATTTTTCAGGCTGGCAAAATCATGAAGAAACACATCTCCACGTAAAATAACTCAGTGAAGAAAAAAAAAGTTCCCCTATGTTGCAACCATTCCTCAGGCATTTCACAGACCCAACCTCAGGCACACACGCTCATAACCATGCCAAGATTTCCCATGGCTCTGACAGGAGGGGGTTCAAAGCCTGTTCTCACCCAGCAGAAGGTTCTGGGTCATGCCAGGTGCCCCCAACACAGGGCTCAGCCCACAGGTGAGCACCGCTGCTACCTCCATGGTGCTTACCCAAGAAGGCTGACATCTCCTCAGTCCATGTTGGCAGTCAGAGAAAGCCAACCACTGCGGTGATGCCGATGCTTCCTACCGACGCAGAGCCTTAACTTGCTGCCCCAGCCCCAGGGTCTGTGTCTGAGCTGCATCTTCCAAGGGATACAAGAGGTTAATATTAAAAAACCCTGTCCTGAGCCATGCTAATACCACGCAGAACAGAGCACCCCTGCCAAGAAGCTTATCTGAGGCTCTTTGTGAACAAAGTGAACCCTGGAAGGTGGTAAGGCTCAGTGACAGGGAGCAGGGATGCAAGCCAAGATCTCTGCCTCTGGCCAGAGGAGAAATTTCCATCTTAGAGAGGAGCCACCCCGTTCTGATAACCCCACTGTTCCCACCACAGTGAGGGACCTTGCAGGGGCCAGGGACCCTGCTCCCTGGGGGCTGCTGGCGTGGCTCAGCTCTGTCACAGTAGCATCTCACAGCTCTGACTGCATGGATGGACACCTCAGCTAAAAAGCATCCTTAAGGGATGCAGCACAGGGCAGGCGTCCCTCCACGGCATCTCTGCATTTCTGCTGGCTCCTGCACCTTCTAAATTGGGACTGAAAAGAGCCGCCTCACCCAGTTGTTAACTACTGCAGCAACACGGTGTTTAGTGCCTCTCTGCCTTGCAAGCCGTAGGTTCAAGCTCCTGCAGAAGCCGGGTATCACAGCAGATAGATACAATGAGCCTTTCACAGCCCTTAAAACCTCTGGAAATAAATTTGTATGAGCTGTATGTCTAATGAACATGTGGGAAAATCTCAGAGCAGCCAGAATTTCACAGAGGCCCTGACTCGAACTTTCTGCTTCCCAAATCCTCCCGAGGCAGCATGGATTGGGAATGGAAAGAGAATGACTCCAAGCAAGCACTCTTTCCATCCCAATGCCCAGCCGGGTTTATAAAAAATCAGCTGTGACTGAGCACAGCCTGTCTATAACACTGTGTTTATTTTTAATCGGGTAAATTGGTGGCTCAAAATTGAGTCTGGCCCCACCAGTTCCTGGAAATTTAATCCACATATCACTTCTCTGGAGCTACCGTGCAGCAGCTAAGTGACCCTGGACTTAGAGCCCTCTCTGTGCAGCTGCAAGGCAGCCGCACTTGGCCTGTGATTTACAGCGCTTTGCAGCTGGAAAACCTGCTGCAGCCCCAGGCAAGCTCGGTGGGCAAAACATAAGGGAAACCCTCTGCTATTTCAGCTAGGGAAAAGCCATGCCAGGTAAGAACACAGGGGATGGGCCACCAGGCTGGACTAGAGATGTGAGGGCAGCTGCATCCTGCTGCTTCACATGTAGACAACCCAAGTAGAGTGCTGCACTAGCCCTCCTGTGAGCTCCAGGTGCACACTGAGCTGCTCCCAGTGTCTCCTCCACTCCAGGGCACTGGAACTCACTGTCCGACGTTTGCTTTACTCTCTAGTATCCATGTAGGAGACTCATGAAATGTTTCTTGCTCCCTGGGGCACAAGAGGAAGAACAGGTCTGTCAGTTCCCGGAGAGATGCCAACATATAGGAGCTGGTGTGTAAAGATCCTGATTAGACTTGGCAGGCAGCACGAGCAAAACTTCCTCTCACCCTCATGCACCCCGCCGTCAGCAGAGCTCTCCTGCTGATCCTCTGGAGTGGCAACAGGGTTTAATCTCCATGGAGATGGGTCTAATACAAGTCTGTGATCTGCCACAGGTGGTGGCTTGGCTACTTACAGTTCGTGATGAGCCAAACTACCTTTTTCCTTCTGTTCTCCATCCTTTTTGGCAGCCACCCTGGAGTGTGGCAGCCTGGATGCCAGGACAGGGCTTGGGGACTGCAAGTACTCTCAGAGGCTCCAGCCTGTGTGGACAAGAAGGGCAGAAGCAAAGCCCTGGGTGCAGCTGGGGGGAAGCCAGGACCTGGCTGCTCACACATCTGCAGTCAGTATTTGGCCTTCTTGGAAACACCATGTGCAGGCAAGATGGGGTAATGCTGAAGCTGAAAGGTGCTCCTGAGCCTGCAGCTGGGAGACACTCCCCAAATCTCACTGCAGCTCCTGGAGTGGTGCTTGGCTTTCTCAAAGGATTTGCCATTAGCAACAGATTTATCTTGGGTTTTACTTTCCTTCCTTTGCAAAAAGCCTGTTTGGACAATGCATGGCAACATCCTTGCTTAGTACAGATGAGGATTAAAGTGAGCAGATGCTTGTTTGCTTGCACTAGCTGGGGAATTGGACCTAAAACATTCAACAGAGTGAGTTTGTCTTTTCCCAGCTGGAGACTTCCCTCTGCGTGTTTTGAAGCTCTCTGTAGCCCAGCAGGCCTCCAGTACACATAACCCAGCTCCCCAGCGTGTGGTCCTCCAAGCACCGGTAGCCTGCAAGGCTGCAAAAAAGCACCTGTGCATTGGACCTTATAGAAAGAGACCCAATGAGGCTACATCACATACACGTGTAGCTGGCACATCACTCTACGAGCAAAAGGGCATCCTTTGGCACATAATAAACCTTATATAAAGTGATAAACCAATGCAGCACAACATACAGATTTTGGAGCTGCGGATGGACAGAGAGATGACAGTATGCTGAGGGCCAGGAGATTCAGAGCTGAACCATTCGGATGCTGCAGGGTGAGTTGCTTTTCCCATTAGCTGCAGATGTTTCATTGCCAAAGCTGGTTGATTCTTACAGAATCAGAGTTGAAGGGGTTAGTCTTGGCATCCTCAAAATCAGTTGTCATTGCAGAAGACTCCCAAGAACCCAATCTCACTGTGCTGGCTGCTGGCTAGCACCCACCTGCTCTTGCTACCTGGAGCCAGTAAAGGGGGAGCAAGGCAGCCAAGTAGGCAGGAGGGTCTTCTGCCTGTGAGGTTTCCCTCCCTCTCATTCTTGGGGTGTCAACAGGACAAACCAGGATGGCTGAAGAATTTTGTTAAGAGAAGAAAAAGCATAAATAAGTAATGGAAAGGGCTGTAATGGATGGACTCTAATTTAGATTCTCAGAGAAACCTGTTGTTTCTGGGATTATTCCCTCTCCCCTTCCCAAAGGAGACAATTAAAGGAGCTGAACACTTCAGTGTTGCTTCTCAAGGTGATAGCAGATTATCCGGCTTTCTTACTCATCATGAGCTCTCGCTCCAAGGACTGACAGAGCTGTTGCTCTCTCAGACCCACACTAAAAGACAGCCTTGCAGAATGCCTGGGCACAAGGACACAGACACCAGCCTCTTTCCTGGGACCATTATTGCAAGACTTGCATGCAGAGCGGAGCCCCACAACACCTGACCTCCAGAATTGCCCCAGGTCGTCTTTACTCAAGGGCTATGTATACTTTTAGCTGCACACTCTGCTCACACTCACTCTGGCTCCCACATATGTAGCCAGGGTGGTGTAAATACATCTTGGCACACCCAGGAATGAAGCAGGAGAGGGGAATATTAGCGCCACGATGAGAAAAACAACACCCACCACCAAGCAGAACCCAGTGGAGAATCTGAGTGTCTGCTGGAGGCTGCAGGAGGTCTGAGCTCACTGCCTCCTCACCCCATCTCACAGATACCAATGAGCTTGATCCAGACCCCTCATGCCAGAGAAGAATCACTGCAGGTGAAAGGGACCCAGTTCCAGCCCTGCATGGGACAGACCACTCACTGGTTTCCAGTGGCCAAGGCACCTCTCCTGCATAGGTGACTGGGAAGCTGAGAAGAGGGACAGGCACAGTCTCTGTCCTCCATGATACACCAGTCCACTGAGAACCACCTGTGCTCCTGGGAGCAAAGACAAGGCAGGGATGGTGCCTTCCCATTCCCACCGCAGCTGGCTCCAGGCCAGAGCACAGGGACCTGTGGCCATCCCGGTGCCAGGCCAGCCCTTGCATGGCAGCATGGAAGCTTCACAGACCCACGCTAGTTGTGCCTAAACCACGGCAGTCCAGGTTTCTCTGGCTGAGCCTCCCTCACAGGAAGCACTGACGGGCTAATGGTTGTGCCTGAACGTATTAACCAAATTACTTGCTGCTCTCTCAGTTTTCCTGGAGCCTCAGCCAGACCCCAAGACTATTTATCTTGGCTTTGAACCCTCCGCCCCTCACTGCGCAGCATGAGCACACAACCGCAGAGATTTGTTAATAGAAACCAAAGCAGAAATCACCACCAAGGCTTGCAGGCAAGGGGCCTGTCCTATTACGACAGCTCAGAGCCTTGCTAATTGGTGTCACGAACAGCATCTGCCGGGGTTTCCGGACCTGCTGCTCAGAGGGATCAGGCAGGGGCAGCAGGGTCTCAGCACTCTGTCACCTCCAGCCCTGTGGCCACTTCCCCACTTCTGCCTTGCAGCCCTGTGGCAATGGGATTGCAGCCAGCCTGGCCCTTGGAGACCTCCTTGCCTGTGCCCAGTCCTGCCCAGGGATTCTCCCATAGTCTGCTTTCATTTCATGGCATGATGGTCCCAACTAAGCTCAAGGTCACAGCATGCAAGGTGCTGAACACCCATCCACCTGGTGAAAGATGGGTCCGCCTTCTCCTCTTGTCAAAAAAGGTAAGAATTGAGAGAGCACAGACCTCCTGTTTGTCAAAGTCAGGAGCAAACCTCAGCCCTCCTGGGCCTTACAGTGGAGTGACTGCAGAGCAACTGGAGTAAGGTCTCCCCCCATCACTGTCAAACAGCAAACCTCAGGGCTCCAGGAACACTGTTTCTCCAGAAGTTCCCCAAAAGTTAGTCCAGCCTGATTTCAAGCAGCTCAAACACAGGTTCCCTGACTCCCTTTAAGAGACTCTAAGGCCACGTCTACAGGGTGGATTTTATACTGTTTTTCCTCATCCACTTGGACTTCAACCCGGCTGAGACCATCTGGTGTCAATGGCTCTGCAGAGATTCCTGTTTCAGTTGAAACAAGATCTGAGGTTTGCTCAGCCTCTACCATACACCGAGGCTGCAGCAGTTTAAACAATAAACCAGGTCAGGATTACATTGCACAGTGATCCCTGAGCCCAAGCTTTTATCCATGAGAGCCTCATGTTGGTCATGTAGACCATGGGGACTGGGAGCAGACTTTGCAGTGGTTCCCCCTGTTGAGGGTTGGACCTTTGTCACCCTGCCAAAATCACAGGCTACTTGCATAAAGGACAGACCTCTCCCGAGCTCAGTGTTCCCTCACCAGTCTCCTGTCCTTCTTCCACATCCAGAAGCTACTACAAATGTAACATGTCAACATCTCAGCAGGTTTCTGGAGCATGCAGCAGCCCAGCCAAGGGGCAGAGCTGTTACCTGAGCAGCTCAAGAGCAGCCAGGTGACCTGCAGCCAGGGCCTCTGTGCAAATCTGTGCATCCAGGGCCGATTTCCTAGCAGAGGGGCAAGGATCTAGCATTCATTCCCCATGAGTGAATGAAATCTGCCTTGAATTTAAATGCAATAATCTCAGCCCAACCCTACAAACCACAATTGAAACTTCGCAGTGAAAGCCAGTGTGTTTTGAATAACACATCGCTAGAGGTTTCCCAGTTCATAACACTCCCAAGCCAGTGCAAAATGCACAAGGATCCATGAGAGAGAAACACTGGCTAAGTGGAAGCGCTGCTGGGACTGTTTCTTATTTACAGTCAGGCTGCAGTCACTGCAGAGCAGGGCTGGAAGCATCTGCATCATTTTTATCATCTCCAAGGACAACAGCAGAGCTCCTCAGCAGGTGAAAATTGCCAGAGGTCAGTTCTGCGGGAGATTCCCTATTTACCCCACACTGAGGACTCTGTTTTATCGCTAGGACAGAAATGTCTGCCTTATTGCTATCTGTCCAGCTAGAATTGCCCATCCATAACAGCAAACAGTTCAGTGATGACCTGAGTGTTACTGAAGAACTAACAATCTCCACAGAGATCCTTATTGATTCCAGTCATTCCTACCTGTTCTGAGACCAGAGTCACGGGGCTGTCACCCAAGTTCAATGTTCCTCTCATTTACGCACAGCACAAGAGATGATTTTAAGCAGCATGGTGATGGTGATGTACCTCTCAGCCAGGTTCTGGTGGTAGTGAGGAAATCTGAGACTGGAAAACTTTCTCCCACTTCCAATTAGTGGGGATAAATCTTTCCTTGAATCTTCTTGCATCCTGAAATCCTGTGCCTGGACAGAAACAAATTAAGCGTGTTACGTTTTAGGCAATGGGCAAAGAGAACACACAAAGGGAAGCAGACAGGTCTGCAAACAGGCAAAGGGCTGGCAAGCACTGCACAGCTCACGAGACTCTGTGATGGCCGGACTCAGCCCAGCACCCTGGCAAATGCCTCCGAGCTGACTGAAAGCACAGCAACGTTGGCTCCATTACGGTTTGGATTACGTTAGCCACACTAGAGGTCCTACTGCTGCTCTGGGGTTGTGAACGAGATGGTTTTTCTCCCATAAACTGAACCGCTACACCAAGGCCAAAGTCCCATAGTGTGCTGGAGGTGTCTCCAAAGCCTTGTGCTGGTTAGTACCTGGTCTTGGGCATCCCTCTGACCCCTGGTTAAACTGGCTGAGCCCTGCTCTCCCCCAGGAATACTGCCTTCTTCCACATATTTGTCACTATCCAACAGGGACATAAGCTGGTTTCCTTCACCCTGCAACTCTCACAAATTAGGTCATTTTATTTCCTGAGCAAGACAGTGGCCAAAGCCCCCCAGAAGCTCACAAACGCCAATTTAATTAAAATTTTGTATTCAAAATATAAGTCACAGCTAATATCTGGCATGAAATACTCAAAAGAGAATGTGCAGATCCCAGTCCTGAGCAACAAAATAGAAGCAGATTTCCTTTTAGTCTATACACACACACACATATATATATATGTTTATATATACATTCATATAGACAGAGAGCAAGAGAGCTTTTGCAAACCTGTTTGGGATTCATAGATGTACTGAAGTCACAAACCAGTAGGCACTCATTGTAAAATTTCACTTCAGCAATTTTCAGAACAGTGAAGTGCTTTTAGAAGACAAAAAGGGAAGACCCCAGCATTTGCTGGCACCACCAGGGAGGATAGGCAAGGACATCAATCTTCATTCTCATTAGCGCTGAAAAAAATGTCTAACTGCATTTATGATGGTAAGCAGCATCTCAGAAGTTACGGCTTGCTTCCTTGATAATAAATCTAACATCACAATCTAACGTATCTTGGATGTTTTGCTTTTCTGAGCTGTGCTTAACAGCTATTTTTGTAAGGCCAGACTTGGTTAATCTAAACAGAGGTGCCTCCATGGAGTTTCACTTGCTGCAGACAGGGCTGAAAAGCAGATTTCAACACCCTAAACTGGTGTAAGAAAGGAGTAAATCAATACAGGGTGGCAAACGGGGTGTAAAGGAGAAGAGGATTAGCTCTGCAGACAGGGAGGGACATGCATAGAGCAAAAGCAATCAACCACTAACAGGGTACCAAGCTGCTTTTTTTTTCAGTGAAATGACTTCTGATGGGCAACAGAGCAAGGGATGCTGGAGCCAGGTCCTGGTAACAGCTTGTGGGGCATGGCAGTACCAGTGCCACATGGCAGTACTTGCACCACAAGTGCTCTCCCACGCCAGCAAGGGGCTGTTTCACATGTTGCTGTGAGCTGTGCTGGGGCAGCTTTGCTTCCAGCCCTGGGGATAGCTGCTAGCATGCTATGCCCCTCAGCTCATTAAACATATGAAATTTCTGGCTGAAAAAAAATTAATAATAATAGTCAGGGCTGTTTCTAACCTTGGGTGGCTTTGCTTTCTGCTTTTGCCATTCTCTTCTTAACGACTCCCAGAGCTAAGATGCCAAGAGAAGGATTGATATCCAGACTTGCTCGTTCAGGGATACTGGGGTGATTTTTTTATTGGAGCCAGGAGTAAAGATTTCTATTTTTCCAAGACCAGGGAAAGCATGTTCAGGCTGATAAATATCTGTCAGCAAAAACCATTAGCTGATTAAATAAACTGCAAGGGGAAAATAAAAGACAGAAAAGCCCTGTCATTCCCAGTGCAGCAGCTCAATGGCCTTTTCCTCCATGCAGGATTTCTAATAGATTTCTTAGAGTGTTTTCTGCAGGTCTGTACATGTGTTGGTCTATTAAAGGGATGGATGATCAGAACTTGTCTAAAATGAACCTCATTCTCAGGAATTACAATTAGGTAGCTGCCCAGCATCAGCTGCTTCTTTTGCTTCTTCCTAGCACCAAGTATGGGCTCACCTCTGCTGCAAAGCCTGCATCAGGGACTGCCAGCATCCTCTCCAGCATAGGTACCAGTCAGGGTAGGGAGACCTTACAGCCAAACATCATGCAGAGCCCCAGGAATCTTTGCTTCTAGCAGTAAGTACATCACTCTTCTGTGCCTCCCTCTCTGCAAAACAAAAATGATTCCAACTCTGACCAAATAATTATTTAAGCCCCATGATGGAGGGTCCCCTTTAGCCGGTCCCTGCGGGCAACTGAAGCTTTTAGAAGCATGCTGTAGGTCTCATGAGTTTTAGTGCCAATCTCAAAGCCTCAGGTCCTGAAGTGATCACACACCTCTAGGTGAAACTTATGCACTCTTGGGGTCAACGAGAAAAACCTCAGAAACATCACCACAAAAGCCCTAGAACTAAAAAGCAATGAAAAAGGATGCTCATTATTTCCTCTAACCTGCTTGGGTTTCAATACAACATAGTAGTTTATGACAGATCAGGGACAGGTAGTGGTTTATCACTTTGAAATAACTGGGGTCAGCAATACTGCAATGGGAAATGCCAGTCTACAGTCTCCTCTCTGCATAGTTGGCAGCAGTGAAAAATGATTTACTGCAGCAAAGGTTTATATCTAATCCTCTCTGTAATCTCTTACTCTAAGAAACTTCAGGATACTGCGGGTGGGAAGCAGGCTCAACCTTAATCTCTGGACTTGCATGAGAGCAACAGGTCACAACAGGCCTTACCCTCTATTGCTGAGCATCTGAGCTCACACGGGATTACGCCTGGACTGGGACTCTGTACAGGCACACAAGACACAGAGCAGCAAAAGCACTGGGAAGGAGAAGGATGGATGTGAAGCCTGACTCGGCTCCTCCTGCCTTCCCAGATGTGGCTGGAGAACCAGCACAGCCCCACCATGCCACATTCAATGAGAAGAGCCAGGCATGTCATAAAACAGAAAACTAATTGCCCCCAAATGTCTCATTAAGGCCACAAGAAAATCCTTACAGGGTCAGGAAAGCACTTGTGGAAAGCACCAGGTCACACTGCCAAAACTTCCCCAAGGCTACAAACAAGCCTACAGCTTGGTGACACCTGAGCACAGGACCATGAACCCATGGCTCATGCCAGGAGCCCGGCAAGCAGGACCAACCTCTCATCAAGCAAAGCAGCAGCTCTGCCTGCTTCTTGGTGGGAATATACTTACTTTTACAGAGGAGGAGGATCACAGATCTTAGGGTAGCCTGAGCTGCCCCTGCTGCCTTTTGCACTGCTGAAAGCAGGGCAGCTATTACAACAGGAGAGGTACAAGACCACCCTCTGGCTACTGGCATCGTTTTAACAGCTTACCACGCCTGCATGCCCAAACTCTGCTAAAGCTGCTGTCACCAAAGCCAGGCTTCTCAATATCCCCCATGCCCGTGACACTAGGCAGGTTTCACTTCCACCCAATTAGTCCTGCTAAACCAGAGGCAGCGGTGCCCCTGAAGCAGCCGTTATCCCACAGGACAACGGCCTCATGTCCCATCCGGGTGGCAGGAAGCTTTGGGGCGACTGAGGTAATGTTGCTCATAGAGGCTGCTCCATCTGCAACTCGTCCTGTGCCAGAACAGCAGCAGGGAGATAAGGAGTCTCAAAGGTCTCATGGAAAACTCCGACAAGCAATCTATTTTGAGCTGGCCTGGCTCGCTTTTCCTGCCGGCCGCTGTCCCCACTTCTTGTGCACAAGCATGGGATGAGCTGGACCTTGAGTCTCTGGAGGACAGGACAGGGGAGCAAGCTGTCCCCATCGATGGGAGGAGAGCAAAGGCGGCAGCAGCAGTGGCCTCTGACATGCGTGGGAACAAGCATCCAGAGCTGGTGAGCATTGCAGCTTTCACCTGCACTGCAGGCTGCTTCGAGTCCCATGTTCCCACTGGAGTGACCCTGGCCTGACGGGAAGGACCTGAAGTGATGTGGAGTCTTGGTCTCCATCTGCAGAATTATTTCAGTTCAGATGCTTTTGCCTGGGGAGAGGGAGGAGGACTAAGTCACAGGCAGGAAAATTTCAGCAGTCAGGAAATTTCAGCTCCGGGTGTACTTCTCTGGAGATGAGCAAACAGGCCTGAGCTCACTCTGCCCACACTCCACCTTGGTGGCACAGATGCTGTCATCCAGAGTCCATCCAGGGCAAAAGCAGAGCTGTTCTCACCCACCTGGACCTGCTTGGGTCCCACCACAGCACCATGACCAAGGAGGGTTTTGCTGCATTGAGCCACCCCATCAGCTCCCCACCCTGGCCCCTGCCTCACCATTTGTGTGCTCTATGCTCCCTGCCCTTTGGCTGGCTTCCCTCATGCTGCGTCCCTGGCTCCTTACAGTGCCAGCCCTGGGCTGGTCCAGCTCCGCTGGTTCAGCTCCGTGGCTCCTTCCCTCCCCTCTGCAAGCCCCGACTAGAGGACATGGGTTTGCTTCCCCAGCACCAGACTCTGACTCGCTGACTCAGTCTCAGACCAAAGCATCCCACATCCTCATCCCACTTGTCTTCTGCTCACCATACACTTGCTCTCCAATTGCTTCAGTCCCCACTGGCACAAGAACATCAGCTTTGCTTGCCTTGTTTGGACACAAAATGTGGCCTGAAGATTCAGTGCACTAAAAAATAAAAAATAATCCTGGTCCAGGAGCGCTTGGAGGGGAACAGAGCTGGGATGCAGCCAGCACTGGTTCCTCACCACACCCTTGCAAAGATGGGAACCGGGACGTTTGTGCTTTAGAGCAGACCAGCCTATTTTGGGAAGAGACGAAGGGAAACCATGACAAAAGCTGATATGGAAAAGTGGATACCAACCAAGCTGATGACATTTACTTGGTGCTAGGGAGATAAGCCCAGTGCCAGCACGTGCCAGCCAGCATCAACTCAGCAGCTTTCAAAGCAGGTGGGGATGCTCTGAGCACCAGTGGAGCGAGGGGATGCCTGTACCATCCATCCAGCCCACCCTGGGTATGGCCTGGGCACCATGTGGATGAGAGAGATCTTGCTCAAGGCTGCTCCTGCCTTGGGAGGCCCATGAGAGAGGCAAAAACGCCTGCTGCTGACTCCAGAGAAAGCAATTTTTAAGGGATGAGAAAGAGGAGGGCTTTCTGACTGAACTGCTGCAACGTCTGGGAACAGGGTTCCTGGGATATGGGAACTATGCAGCAGACAGCTGGGGACAGGGACTGTGATTCATCCTGGATACTTCGGAAGCAGAGAAAGGGCACAGGGAGCCAAGGCGGTTAAGTAGGGATATAAGAAGGAGAATAAGCAATGGGCCCAAGGCTTTGCAAACTATAAACACTGTGATGGAGGAGCTTTGTATTCAAAATAAGCAAAGGCAAATTAAAGGCGGGAATCAGGGGAAGAGAAAGACAGCAGGGAGGAAAGAGACTGAGCAGAAATCTGTGACCAATGCCAGGTAAAGAGAAAGCTCTTTCCAGGTTCTTGCGGAAACACAGGGGACACGGAAACCTGAAAGTGTGGGGAGAAATTAGTGAAGGACAGCAGAGCTGGTGTCAAAAAGAGAGGTCCCCAGTGGAGTCCCGAAATGCTTTTCAGTGCTTCCAAGCAGAACAGAAAGAACTGGTGTAAAGACAGACAGGGACAAGGGCTATGCCCCAGGAGCCACTTTGAGAAGCTGGGTCTCGACTCCTGGCTGGGTTTGTGTCGAAGCTCAGCTGAAACGCAGCACTGTCACATGAAATTACTCAGCGTTCACATCCACCACAAAGTCCTTGCCATGCTAATCCCAGCAGGCACAGAGGAAGGACATCATTCACCCCTTCCCACCTTCTTACAGGCTCATGAACCCAAGCGAAGCAGGACACAGAGCAGCCCTGCAGGGAAAGGACCCTACGGCCCTCTCCTGCTTGTAGAGTACAAGCCAGTTTTGTGTCAGCGGTCACACTAGAACCAGGCTGCTGAGGCAAAATTCCCAAAACCACAACACGTGCTGACGGGTGGCTCTGTGCTGAACAGGGAGACTTGCTCCTTGCCTCCAGGAAGACAACAAGGCTGCCTACAAGCCCCACTGTAAGCACATACTCCCCTTCAGCCTATGAGGATGAGAAAAAAGAAGGATGCATAGAGAGGCACCAGCTTGTCCAGTATTCAGGACAAAGGTCACTCATGGTATTGCTCCAGGTGCAGAGAAACCTGCTCCCACAAGACCTGTCTTCCACTCCCTCGGCAACCTCAGGCATGTTAGATGGCTCAGAGAAGTTTCCAAACTTCACATCCTTACTCCCATACCAATTTGCCTCTCCTCCAGATCCCAGCTCCATCCTGAGCCCTCTACACAGTGACTAATACATTCACCTCTTGGGGGAGAAGAACACGAATAACGTTAAGTGGCTTCTTTAGAAGCAGGAGGCACCAGCAATTCTTTGCAGCACTGTGAAGCCTGGGAAAGTTTCATCCAGCCAAGATGCTAATCAGCGCTACAGCAAACTGCTGAGTCAGGGAAACAGAAGCACAGGATTGATTTGCAGAAAGCAAAGTGCCAGATGCCTTCACATATGCTCCACTTTCACCCAGCTCAACAGGTTTCATGACTGCTGTGACACATTCCTCTGGGGTCCCTGAGCTCTGGCACCATCCCATGGCAGCCTCATTCCCCCAGGGCCTGGGTCCATCCAGTCAGCCCCCTAAGTTCTCCGCAAGTCTTCGTGATGGACCTGTATTGATCTGCCTCCACACTTCGGTTTCTATCTCCATTTATCAGGCATTTGCGTTCTTTTAATCCCACCTCTGCCCTCCCCAAAGTAATGAGATAAGAGGCAGGCTGGAAAGGCTGATAAAAGGGAACTGAACAAATCCATTAATGCTGTTTCTGTGCCAGGAATTACAAACCCCAGCCCTTGTTAATTATGCTTGCCAGCCAGAGTCCCAAGACAGCAAAGCCAAAGAAGAAAGTCAGGCTCACTAATAACCTGTCCTGAGAAAAAAGGAACACCTAGAAGACCAGGACTCTGGTTCTTGTGCTGTATGTGACATTGATTTGTTGTCTGGGCAGAGAGGTAGGTCAAAGCAGGGTGCTCAAACCCAAGCAGCTACAGCATCAGTTCCATGGAAGCCTAAACCAGTGCAACTGCTGGCTGCCCCAGCCCTGCCCTCTTGGCTGGACGGCCGCCCTGGCCCACACACTCATCACACCCTGTGCCGAACCATTTCAGCAAGCTAAACCGGCAAAACAATTCACTTTGGCTTCCGTGCAGTTCAGCAGAGCCTTTATTCCAAAAAGGATTTATTCTGCAGAGCCTGCATGGACCTGCTGACCTGTTCAATGATAACATGGTACATGCATAAGGGTATGAGCCTTGGCCAGGAGGTGATGGCGATGAACAACAGCCGAAAGACACAGGATCTGAAGTGCATGTGAAGAATATGTGGAGACCCTACCAGTACTGAGCTACCACATGTCCACTCATGAAGGACCACAACTGTGAGCCTGCAATATATTTCAATATCCCTGAAATAAAAACAAACAAACAAAAAAAACCCAAACCAAAACAAAAACCCCACAAAACCACCAAAACAACAAACCAACTTAACCACCAAATCACAGGAAGAGTCAGATTCAGGACATCTTGTATCTTGTCAGGGTACAAAATCAGAGAGTGGAGGACAACCTACCAGGTCAACTGGAATATGTTTTAATTGTAACCTTTGGAAAAAAAGTTCCTTGTATAAAATAGAGATTAATGAATATTTCAGAAGACACAGTTGTGTTAGCCTAACCCCTTCCTTCCACATTTTCCTTGGCATGTGGCCTAATGGATGTGTCTATGTAAAAACCAACAAAACCTAATAAAATAAATAAATCAATACACTCATCCAACCAACACTCTCTCTGAAAGATTCTGATTCTATTTTAATTTATATCTTCTAAAAATCAAATCCTTTCTCATTAAAAATAAACCATAGCCACTTCAGGGAAAAACATTATAAGACTTCTCCATGATCTCCCAGTTTATGGGAGACAGAGGCAGGAATCCAGGTCACTGGTCAGGACTGCACACAGCACAGAAGAGCACAAACCATCAGCGAGTACCTGATTTCATCCTGAACCCCAAGGTTGTTATCATCTGGGGCTTCTCTCCCTTTTAAGCAGATATTTGGGCTCCTGATGTTTGTTGGTCCAGCAACTGGGGTCTTGCAATCCACCCTGGAGGCAGCGCCAGCACTGCGGAAGAGGCTGTTAGTTTTCTTTCCTGGAAGCGATGCCCGTTGACAAGGTGCTCCATCTTCCTCTCAGCTCCCACTTGAGCAGTCCAAAGGGTCATTAGGAAATGGACCTAATTATGTTTAATGGATGGAGACTGGGGACTATTACTCATCTCTGTGCAGCAGACAGACCATAAAGGATACTTCATAGAAGAATTAGACTGCAAATGCTGCAACTGCACAGCACATACCCAGCTGGACACCACATTCCCAGAACCTCTACTGTTCCCAAGGCTTCAAATCCTGAGCAAAAGGCCAGGGAGCAGGGAGGGAAAATACCAAATTAGTGTCCTGACACCCACAATGAGACCAAAATGAGAATATGCTAGGATAATTTAGTTTCAGTTCTGCTGGCTGCAGGCAGATTAGCTCAGACCCCAGAACACACTATATTCAAGCAATACCTGCGAAGGAAATATTCCTGTCCTGGGAAAGGGGGGGGGAAATAAATAGGATCAGCCAGACCAGTTCCTCACTGTTTTCTGCAATCACACAAATATTTGCATTACTGCAAAGGAGAGAACAGTACACAGCAGTGGAGGCACGGGAAAATACGTTCAAGGAAATTGATGCTTTTAACCAGCCTAGAGGGGAAGGCAGGCATGCGAAGCAGTCCTTACCCAGTCTGCAATCAAGAAAATCACCTTCCTGCTCTAGCTCTCCCGCACGAGATCATCTGGGAGCAAGACCCTCCGGGCAAACAAGGACTGAGCTCCTCCCTGTCAAATATGCTTCTGTCTTGCCATTTGCCTTGTGGCAGGTATCACAGCCCCTGTTAAACACCATCCCACTTAACCATCCATCAGCACTTACTGGGCCTTATCGCATCTTAATCCGCTGTCATCCCATCTTTCACAGGAAAAACGGGATGAAGCTGCAGCAAAGCCTGAGGAGTGAAATAAAGGCGCCTTCTGCAACCCATCCCCATGGCAAGATTGCACACCAGGGTGGCCCCAGGAAGCTGAAGCACACAACAAAGCTGCTCAGCGCAGCCGCAGGGTGATGCTCGTCCCAGCCAGGACCTGCCAGGGTACCCTGCACTGAGCCGTAGCACCCTCAGCACCCACTCCTCCCAGGCTCTCGCAGGCTCATAACCCCCTCTCGTGGCAAATGCACAGCCCGCTGCTCCCTGACCCCACACAGGAAAGACTTTTCCAGCACTGGATCCCGCTCCAGATTTCTAGGGCCCTTTAGAGGCTCTGCCGATGAAGCACATGAATATTGATGATTTGCAGAGATGCAGCAGAAAAAGCAGCTGCAGAGAGACAGACTCTCCAGAGCCAAGTTCATTAAACGCTGCCTGGTGCGGAACACTGCGTGGCACAGGAGAAAGGAGAGAGAAACACGGAGCTTTTGTGGGGAGAAATTGATCAAACTTTTCAATAGCCCTTAGGGGACCACCATCCTACCTTTAACCAGGAAAGGGCACCCCATTCCTTAAATTAAAGCTTTGGAAAAATCCTCACCCGTTCTTAAAACTGCATGACTCTATGGAAGAGTTTTACAGCTGGACAGACATGCATCACTTGAGTGCTTGTGTTAGCAATCCTGCCTTGTAGGACAACACCAGCACAAACAGGCTCTGGCTACCTATCCCTGACTCACCTCAGGTTGGCTTTCAGGGATTTATTTGAAGGAAGGTTATATTCTTAGTGCTTCCATAGAGCTGTTTGCACATTTTAATATGGAACCTGTCTTCTTGGGCTTTGCTGAGAGCAGGGGCTATACTGGGTATAGGAGAAGCCCTTATGGATTGATGTCCTATAGCTCCTGTATCTCTCCACACGCATCAATAATCACAGCTCCTTCCTGTACCTGTTGTAACCCCACGCTGCAGTAATGCCAGATCTCACACATGCATACACCCTTCCAACATACACGCTCCCCCCAGGTAGCGGTACCCTTCCCTGCCATGCCCTCCATCACCCTGTACCTGCTCTCCGCCTTGCCACGCAGGATCTGGGGTACACTGCAGCTGGCTTCGGAGCTGTATGTGCCCACTGGCTGCTGAGCTCCCACCCTGTCAGCTAGCCAACTGCCTGAGACCTCCCTTAGAGGTGGCACAAATTTGGGTACCAAACCAAGCTGCCCATCCCTATGAAACTTTTAGGAATTCAATGCTTTTGAGACATTTCCTCCCTGCCAACACTGCTGAGATTAGCTAAGGGATTTGACTGTTGTTAGCAGGGAGGAGGCTGCAGGGCGAGGGAGCACACATAGCGATACAGAGATGCAATCTCATGTCAGTATTAAGCCAGCCTAGAAAGCAAGTCTATTAATCCCTGCTGTGAAGGGATACAGGGGTAGTGGGGGAGAAACAAATGGGAAGGAAGTTTTCCAGTTCAGGAAGGGGAGTGTCAAGGCTCATTGCAAACACTGCAGTCTCTTCGCTTCCCCACCAGTACAGCGAGTTCTGGTAGCTCATCTCACGTTCAGGCTCCAAGACCCCAGCCAAAGCCCGCTTGCTTTCTTCTGGACTTTTCACACCCCAGGCATTGCCAAGGTCTACTTGGACAAAGCTAATGGCTGCTCTCAGTGCTGCTATTCCGTCACCCTCCAAGAGCAGGAGCAGAGCTGCCAGCAGCTGTTTGAGTGCAGCAAAAAGCCAGAAAGGATGGTTTGTCCTGTATAAGCACCCTAAAGCTCACACACGATATTTATTAGAACTGCTAAACCAAAGTTGGTTCGCTCTCTCTCCTTGTGTTGTAGGAAAGAAGAGTGAAATGACATCTTTCCATCTCAAAAACAATTAAAATTTTCTGGGGACAATGCTGCCTGTTCCCTTGTCTCTTTTCCTACTCATTTGCATGGGAGTATGTCCACAGTATAAGCACAGCTGCCTCTTGTGAAAGGGCTGAGCTAGCCTTTAAGTCACAGTGATACGGGCCAAGCGCATACTCTGCAGCTGAGCTGGATGCCAGCGACCAGCACAGGAACGCTGCAGTCACTGTGCCAGCATGATCCCCCCAGGCACCTCCGAGCAGCCTGGAGTGGCACAGCTATGCAGGGCACAGAAATGAAACCGCCTGGCTACAAATCCCTTAGGACAAAGGGGACTCCCCATCAGCTGGGCAAGGTCCTTGGTACACCAGTATCTCGCATTGAAGGCAAGCAAGGGCAACCACCTCCAATACTTTTTTTTTTTTTTTTTTTTTTTTTTAAGGCATCTGGTGAGTCTTCCAGAACAAAGACAGGATAAAAAACTGGCACACCATCATACTGGGAGGCAGGGGAAAACTGGGGATGGTTCTAATTTTGCAAAACCTCATCAGCCACTGCAGCATAGGCTGCTCCAAGTTTAGATGACATTGCATCAGTCCTCTCCACCTTTTAGTCAGGAGGAGGAAGGAATAAAGAAATACATCTACCCTAGTTACAAAAAAATCAGATGTTAAGAAAGGCTTTGGATAAAGCTAGCACTGAGATTTTATTGTCCAAAACTAAATGAAACTGCAGGCTTTTTTCCTTGTAAAGCCCTATTTCTAGCAGGATGTTGAAGAGGACAGTGAAGGAAATTGCATGAGCGACCCACCCTGTTTATCTTTAGCAGTATCTGTTTGTCCCACTGTTAAAGGCTCAACCACCAACTCATATGCAGAAGGGACTGGGAGAAAGGAGATTCAAATAACCTCCTTCATTCAGATGCCTCACAAAGAAAAGCGAGCAAAAAGGGACAAAAGGATGATAAGAAACAACTGGCTCCAAAATTCAACATAAGGGAGCTCTAAAAACGACTGTGATTTTAGACAGTGCTGCAGAACCCTCCTTCTGAGGCTTAGGGCACAAGCATGAGGAGAGAGATGAGGCTCTGCCACCTCTCCACTATTGCT
>JAVJGJ010000047.1:48529228-48541141 GCA_035590215.1 Microhierax caerulescens | reverse complement strand
GGGCCACCCACCAGCTTTGCCCTGGCTGCAGGGGAGCGATGTCAGCCTGCACCCTGTGAGGCTCCCAGTGCTAGAACACGAACCTAAACCCACCCGACAAGGGACACATTGTCCTGAGGACAAACACGAGGCAAGAGCAGGGCTGAGCCCCCATGCACTCACAGCCCAGCAGCCACATACCCATTGAAGCTCTCGAAGAAATCCTCCTGGCTGAGCAGGGAGAGCGAGCGGCTCCGTGGTGAAAGGAGATGCAGCACCGGGAAGGAATTTCTTTGTACTGGCACTGGGGTGCTGCAGCTGGGCTGGGAACTGAGCCCTAAGGCCACCCCAGAGCTACATGAGGAGGTCATCCTTCATCTAGGACATATACAGATGAGAAGGACAGCACTAAGAAGCTTCCTGACCACAACCAGCCCCAGGGAAGAGCCCTGCTCTGGGCTGCAGCCCTCAGGGATGGAGGTTTGCTGTGCCCTTACCTGCTTGGCAGTGCTGGGAAGGGTAGGAAGTCCTGGCACTACATCCTCAAGACCTGCAGGCAGCAGACCCCAACCCTCACCACCTCCAAACTAAAGCTCCTAAGAAAGAAAGTGAAAAGCAAGAAAGAAAAAACCCCTGGAGCAAGCAGGCTGCTGGTTTATAAGAGCAGCCACCCAGGAGTCCCAGCAGGCAGTCAGGGACCTGCCCTGAGACCCACCGGGCTCCAGGTGAAACCTGTCAGTGGGTTAAATGGCCCCAGCTGAGCCCTGGGAGCAGTCGGGCTCCTCCTGTATCCACTGCAGAGCCAGGCTGGGCATGCAGCACCGGCACCAGCACCAGCACCGGCACCGGCACCAGCACCAGCACCACCACTGGTACCCAGTGGTAACCAGAGGGGTAGTGATCTGCTGCTATGAGGCTGAGGCACCTCAGTCCGTGCCTCAGTTTCCCTGTTTTGTGCAGGGACAGTAACTGTTGCATGGAGGTGGATGGAGGGTTTGCTCCAGGGTTTCCTTTGGGCTCTTGGCGCTGCTAGAGTGACGGGCAAATGTCCTTTCTGAAGATACACCCCCACCCACCCCCCCGAACCCACTGAGAGGGAGCAGAAGAGCCCCAGGAGTGGGTTAAGCCCCGGGCACCATCACAGGGGGTGATGCTGTGGGGCAGGATGGCCCATAGTTTCAGTGCGAGGTGTGGAAGGGCTGGGCTGAAACGTGTCCCAGTTGCCTGAGCCCCACATTGGGCAGCAGCAGGGGGACAACATGGGGGTGAGGACGTGGCTGTCAAGGCAGCGAGGGGCTCAGGCAGGTGGGGGGGCTCTGGGTGATGCCAGCGGCCGGGGGGCTGTGGAGGTGGCTGAGAACCAGAGCTGCCACCTGGAAGGGTTGATGCCGGGGAGCCCAACCCCGCTGCCCCTCAGCCCGTCTGTCCAGGCACGGGGTTTAGCTGATGTTTGTGCTCTGTGGCCACAAGGACCAGCCAGGGGCTCGTCACACGCCCACCCCGTGCCCTCAGCCCCCCCACTGGCAGCATCTCGAGTGGGAGCCAGCTGGAAGCTCATCCCTCTGGGACATGTCACAGGGAGCGGCAATGCCAACCCCCTTCTGGGATGTGGCACCCCCCTGCTTTCCCTGGGGTTGCTGTGCTTGGTGTCACACCCCTGCCACCCCCATGTCCCCTGCCACCTCCCAGCTTTCTCTGCTGCTTGGGGACTGCGGTGGGATGGTGGCTGGAAGAGAAAGTCCTGGGATGAGAAAAGTGGCCAACAGCCACCCAGCAGGGAAATGGGGACAGCCACCGTCCCTGATGGGTGATGGCACTTGGTGGCAGGTGACAATGAGGACACCACTCACCTGAATCTGTGGTGGGAGGCAGATCCACCACCAGTCAGGATGCTACAGGGATTAACCCCCCCCAGCGCTCCCTTCCGAGCTGTCTCTCGCCTGGAGTCCCGCGTGCTGCCGGTGCTGCAGAGCCCCCTGTGCCCACGCCTGGGTGCTCCGTCCCTGGTTTCCCCCATCCTCCACGGGGGTCCCATCCCCGAGCCTAGCAGCCCCCCAGCTTGCCAGCCCACCCCCCAGCGATGCTCACACCACCTCCGCGGGGATTTGCCCACCAAGGAGGGGCGCTGGAGCTAGAGGCAAGTCGGAGCAGGGGGGCGGGGGGGGGGTGGTGTGTTTTAACGGGAGCATTTTCTCCCCGCTTGCAGCCAGGTACGCGTAGGGTCAGGAGGTGCTGCTCGGCTCCCCCGGGGGAATTAACGCCCCTGTTCCAGCCCCGAGATTCGGTGTCTGAAGTAAGATGCTCAGGCTGGTCCAGTCATCACCCCAAGACCCATAATCCAGAGGGGGTGTGAAGCAAGCAGGGATGCAGGGGGAGAGGCTGAGGCTCTTCCCCATCCCAAGGGGTTGGAGCAGGAGTGAGCTGTTACTCGTCACACCCCTGTCTCACTGCTCCCGACCTCCGCAATCATGGAATTAGGAAACGCTTCTTATGGCCCTGTGCTTAGCAGCAGCCTGATCCTTCAGCCTCTTCCCCCCCTCCCGTGACCTCTGGGGTACTGGGCTTGCTACCCCCACAGACCAGCCGCTTTCATGGTGCATCTGCCTTCCTGCAGGTGCTGGATCCCTGGCCAAAACTGCTTTAATTCGAGTGTCCTGGGCAGATCCTGCATCTGCCCCTGCCGCTGCAAGGCTGCAGCGTCTGCCCGACATCTCCTTTCCATGATTAAAGAAGAAATGGGACCACAACAATTATTGTACAGGCCTGAGCATTTGATACAAGTTTATTGCTATTCAGGTTTAGCTGGGAATTTTGTGCATGTTGGGTTTAGGTGGTTATCCAGACTCCTTGCACAGCGCTGCAGAGCTCCAGAGCATCTCATTTGCACGTCCGTGGTGAGCAGAAGGTGGCTGGGTCCGGTCAGTAGTGGCTGCAAAGAAGAGCCAATGCACCAGCTGAAGTTCA
Organism: Microhierax caerulescens; assembly: GCA_035590215.1. NCBI lineage: Eukaryota > Metazoa > Chordata > Aves > Falconiformes > Falconidae > Microhierax > Microhierax caerulescens. Next base: position 48,538,198 of record JAVJGJ010000047.1, on the reverse strand, counting down.
TATCACACTCAGTGGGAGCAGGGGAGTTTAAGACTTGGTTGCTCAGTTGTTTTTTTAGACCATCTTATCTCATTAGCAGGATCTGACGGGCGGACTCTGACCCAAGGAGTATTCTTTGTCGTTATTTACAGATAAATCCGGCTTTCTCACTTGTCTCCTGCTACTTCAATATGAGACATTTACAGACAAACATCACCCTGACAGACAACAGCACAGGACAGTAAGAGGGAAAGATGTGTCACTATACACACTTTCTTTTTACTTTCCATTAGCAATATGTTTTGAAGTGTCACAGCTACCTTAGTACCATTTGGAATGAGTAAATAATATATTTGGATAGAATATACTCTGATAGGCAAATGTACACGAGACCCCTGGAAAGCTCACATCAAATACTGTATCATTAGAAATAATAATAATAAAAGCTATTTATGACACGGCCTTTATTCACAGAAAGATTTACCCCGGGGCTTTGCTTTTGCAGTTTGGCTTGGTGACGGATTGCACCCCCCTCCTCTGCCCTGTAGCCCACCTCAGCCCACACCCCACCAGACAGGGAAGGGGAGAACAAAGCCCGGCCGAGGCAGCAGCTCCCCCAGCTCAGCCCCACGGGAGCCACCACCGCGACGATGCTGCAGGAGAAGGCGAAGCGACACAGCAAGGGGAAATGCCCCCGTGGTGTCAGGCGTACGCGGGGCCGTGACAGTCCCCTGCTGCTACATGGGATGGGCTGTTCCATCAGCGCCCGAGCTCGCCGGCTCGCCCGGAGCGGGGGGGAAGCAGGCACGCTGGCCCACCCTAAGGCACTGCAGTCGCACACCCTTGCCCATGCTCTGGACGCAGCCCCGCGGGCAGCTGGACCCTACCTTCCACATTTTAGCAGGACATCAAGCGAGAATTTTACAAAACCCAGGACATGGGACCAGTTCCCCTCTGCCTGGGTACCCTGGCGAGGATGGGGACTGCCCGTGGGATTGCCCATGGGCATCGGAGCGCAGGGGGCAATGAACACACTTTGTGACCGGCTGCCGCTTCCTCGGAGTCCTTTGGTATCTTGAGCTGGCCTGACAGCGTCCCAGGAGCATTCGCGGAGCAGCGATGAAATGCCAAGCTGGGGAGACACAGGAGCAGGTGGGAATGTGTGTCCCGTAGTCCCAGGGCACATATGTGCCAGTCCCAGGCCAGGCTCCGCCGGGACCCGATGGATGTGCAGCCTGGAGCCCCCTCCCCAGGCAGGTACAACAGACAGACTGTCCTGTGCTCCTGGAACACGTGATTTGGCAAAGTCAGAGCCAGGACAGCTTGTCTTGAAAGGCTGGAGGAGAAGGGTCAGATATTTTTCCTTCTTCTTGGGCACTGACTGGTTCAAGTTTGTATCACAGTGAAGTCTGAGAAGTGGGGAAGAAACCCAAACCACCTTCCCTGAAAGAGAAAGCCTTGTTTGCCCGCCTCGCTCGGGCCGGGGAGGACAGCCTCTCCCAGGCAGGCACGTCTGATCCGCTGCTGACCGTGGTGGCTCCCATCGCTCGGAAGCAACTTTGGACCTTCTCCCTCCAGCCAGCAGCCACGCTGGAGGAAAGCAAGCGGCCAAGCCAGCCCCATCCCACTGCCCACCCGGGCTCACCCCCAGAGCTCATCCCCACACACAAGTAAACATAAAGAGAAACTAAGAGGCACTAATAACGCAGATACGGGGAGACTCAGGCTTGCGACCGCCAAACCTGGCTCCGGATGTCCTCGTCCAGCTGCACAAAAGCCGAGTCCCTGTTTCAGATCTCCTGCAGCGAGTAGCCAGGGTCGCTGCGCTCTCGTTTCACCAGTGGTTCCCCCATGTGCCGGGCATCTGTGTCCACCTCGCTGCCCAAGTCACTAATGTCATCTGCAAAGGACAGGTCTCGGCATGAGAGTGGCGACTGGAGGGGAAAAGGTTCTTTTTCCCAACAGAGTGGGGTGGAAGAGCCAGCACGAGGTTCCCCCTCCCACAAGGATTCAACCCTGACCCAGCAGGACTTCCCCTGAGGGAAAGGAGGTACCTTTGTCCAGCAGTGTTGGGGACAGGGATGTGAGGTCACCAAACTGAAAGAAAAAGGAGTTACAAGGTAAGTGAGGCTTACTGGAGATCCAAAGTGCCAGACCTGCAAGTTGGCATTTATTTCCAAGCAATTCTAACAATTGCTTAATTAGTTAATTGCTAACAATAAGCTTAAGCTCTCTGGTGAAACCACAAGCATCAGCAGTGCCGGTGGTGAGGAACAGAAAGCAAAACCAACCACATGTTTTGGGGGAAAAGTCTGTCGCTGTCATTTAAACCTCTGGGCAAACACCACACGCAACAATCCAGGGCAGGACCGAGCTATGGAACAAAGGGAGAAATTTTTCCATCTCCCAAGTCATGACCAAGCACTGCCACAGACCAAAGGATGGTGCCTTTTCTCCAGCCCTCTGCACCTGTCGGGCAACTGCTCGGACATGCCAGCTATCCACCTCTCATGGGACTCGACCATCACTCCGCCTCTCCACAACTCTCTGCAAAGCCTTTGCAGTCATGTCAGCGCAGCGCTTTCGCTTGCAAGGCCACAGTGCCAACCGTAACCAGAGAGCTGGGGACCTATTTGGTTCGGGAGATGAGTTGTCATCCTCTGTGACGAGGTCTGAAACACTAAATTGCTATAACAATAACGCTGAAAAGTCACGCAGAGGTGGGCAGCAGAAGGAGCTGAGGAGAGCGGGAGTTATAAAATAAGCAATGGAAATGGAAGGACGCGATTCATCCTCTTTTGCTGGGGAGAATCAGCCTCCTCCTGGAGAACAGAAATATTGCAAGCGTTTAATGAAGGAAAGGCAAAACCTGAAGGATGAAGACCTACCCTCCCACAGCCAGGTTTTGCCTTAGCAATAGCATCGATAAAATATTGCGAGGGGAGCGGGAAGGACCTCGCAGCACTGCTGACCTGATGCAACAGCATGGGGCTAATGGAGGTGGGGGGGGGAAGGGAAAGCACAAGGCATGCAGCTGATTTGTCTGGCTGCCCTGCATGAGTTCCATGGAAGGAAGAAAACAGCACAAGATTCAAGAGGCAAATGAGATCAGGTTTAATCTAACAGTGGTTTCTATATTGCTGTCACAGGTTGATCAGCGGTTTTCAAATCTGTCATTTCAGCGTGAAAAACTGGAAGTGGCTTCAGCTGGGCAGGAAAGGACCTGCCTACGAGGCAGGCACCAGATTTACTGTCTCATTTAGTTTAAAAAAAAAAAACCCAAACCCTCACAAACAACCCAAACCACCCATCATTTCTCTTCTTCAAGTCAAAAACGGAGAGAGCGGCTGACTGTGCACGTGACTCCGCAGCACACAGAGGCCTGAAGAAGTTCAGTGAACGGTACCGCTGAAAGTTGCAGGGAAATAAACTTTTGGACCTTTTTTTTTGCTCGGTTGACTTTTTGTGTTTGATGGGACTTTGCTCTGGCAAGAACCCCCAAGTCAGGGCTGGTACCCACAGGTTGTGCAGGTAAGTGGGGAGATCCCGTTCCTCCCTCCCCCAGGCCTCCAAAGCCCAGCTGATGCTCAACCACCCCCAAACCCACCAGCTCAGGAATTAGTGAGCCCGGATGGAAGATGCTCAAGGAGCTGGATCTTTGTGCCAGGCACTCAAAACAACCCAGTAGATCCTTCAGCAAAGATGGTGATAAAAGCATGTTCAGGACACAGTGTGGTCTGTGAACCAGCCATGCCTCTTTCAGCGCTGCTCAGTTGGGGTTTGTTTCTAGGGAATAAACAATTCTCACCTCTCCCATCACAGCAATCGGTGTCTCCCCTGTTGCCTGGGCAACACGATGCTCTACCAGATAAAACATGTATTCATCATAGAGCAGGCGAATCAGGTGGAAGGAGCCAAAGCTGGCAGCACTGCGCAAGGTGAGGTCACGGATCACCATGGAGCTGGAAAATGGCCGGGAAACAAAGTATTTGGGTTGAGTTTTACACTTGCATCACGGCTGATGTGAGTTCTTGACCCTGAAGGTGCTGTGGGACACAGTGCTCTGTTTCTAACCCTAACCCAAGAATCAAAGTTGACAGAGCATCCTATCCCCATCCCAAAAGGATACAGGAGACATAACACTCCCTTCTGGACCAGGGCAGAGCAACAGTTAACTGGAGTTGCACAGGAGTAGAGAACTTGTCTTTTCAAGGAGCTATTTACATGCCCTAAGCCCGATGCAGAAATACCTCCAAAACGAGAAAGAGAACGTACCTATAGAAAGACCATTTCAGCAGGAACTGCCTGGCTGCCTTGGGGAAGCTGGGACTGCCCTCGTGATGCTTCAGCACTTGGGTAACAACATTATCCAGCCAACTGGCCCACTGGTCCAGAGAGCTCTGCTGCTGCAGGGTGAGCTTGAAATCCTGCTCCAGCTTCTGCACCACGCTTTCCTCGCACTGGCACACCCACGAGGCTTGCTCCTGCTCGGGAAGAAGGGTTGACAGTTACTCACGCCAAGCCTGCGTGGTTGTTGCATCCCGATCCAGGAATTCAACTTCATTTCTAGCAGACAAGGACTCCAAACCAGCTCTGAACCGTGTCTCCTCCGATCCGTCCAGACCACAGGGCAATATTAACATTGGAACTATATTACTGTTGGAAGCACTACTTCTTACACAAGTTCCTTAGTACCTTCTCCACTATTCACAGTGAGATGGCAAACTTACCTGGGAAAGTAACACTAAAACCACTGAATTGTTCATTTAATCCCTTTTGATTATGGGAAATACGACGCTGGTTACCAGCAGACAGTATTGAGTCCCAGTTCTGGACAACACGACCTAAGAAAAGACACCGCGAGTTACCTGCACGTTGGCGAAGTCGACCCGATTGAGGTCGCTGAGCATCTGGTTGATCTGGGAAGTGTTCTGCAGCACGGCACGGGCGGCCTGAGCCAGGTGGTTCAGGGACGTGTATCTCCGTAACGTCTGGGCAAAGGCACTCACTACCCCGACCTGCAACACAGCACACAGGGCAGCGCGAGCAGGACACCACGGAGCGGGATGGCAACCTCTCCTCGACGCCGAGCTCAAGCAGACGGTGCACATGGGCTGGGGTAAGCCGCACCGTCCCACCGGCGCCGCTCGCCAAAGCACACACCAGCACTCCCGAGCTGCACTTCCGCAGCATCTGTTGCATCTTGCAAACCAGCCTCTGGCATCTTGCAAGCCAGCCTCTGCATTTCTTTCTCTTTAAACTAACAAGTTTCCACACTCTGCTTCCAGCAGAGACCAGCGAGGTGAGAACTGGCTGCAAGCTTTAGGAGAGCAGCAGCAGGACGAGCGTTGGGTTCAGTCTCTGCAATGCCGCTCCGTCCCTGAGGCGTCCCGTGCTTTCCAGGACAGCCTCGTTCCAGTGCAGAGATTTTCTTCCACAAAGCTTTAAGTGCACTTTCAGGACACAGGGACGGTTCTAATGGACAAGGCATCATCAGCTGCTGGTACAAGGGAACTGCCCTGCCTGTCCTCCCACTCTTTGCTGATTTTGGTTCATAACACTGTGCTAGTCTGGAGTACAAGTGGCCAAACCCTAGGAGTGATTTCCAGTTGCTGTGGAAAGCTGTAACAGGCACACAGCACACACTCAGCGCATCTCCCCAACCTGCAACACCCTCCCTCCGCTTACCTTGGTCTGGACAATCTCGGGGGGAAATTCACTCATTGCGTTCATCAGCCAGCCTTCCAAACTCTTGGCAAAATTACGAATCGCCTGTGTAAGCGTGCCTGCAAAGAAGTCTGCGGAGTTAGAAAGGCTCTATATCATCTTTGGAGACCACTTTCTAGCTGAGGGCTGCTGCGGAGGCACAGCCTCTGATCAGGTTAGCTGTGATCTGGCTTTAGCATCCAGGACATCAGCTGGCTCCCGAGATGCACTCCCGGCTGTTCTTATTCTCTAAAGTTGTTACTCAAACTTTTCTTCTTAGACTTATTGCTATTCTTATTTTATTCTTTCTTATCCTTTTCTTATTCGTGGTCCTTCTGAGCATTTTCCAAATGCTGATGTGTGCTCTTTACAGACACACCAGCCCCAGCATATAGTCTGATCAGAGCAGCTCAGAGGGACATGGCTTTCCAGTACTGCTCAGCCCGGTCAAGGGTTGAGCTGAGACCTCGGTGAGACCAACATATGCACTTCACTGAGGAGCCAAAATCAGGGAGGAACCCTTCAATATCCCACCACTAACCTCCCAAACGAAAGTTGACCCTGAATTTCCAGGAGGTGTGGCAGGGGACAGGATGGTCCTACGTAAAGAAAGATACTATCTCCAAGGAGACACCTCACCAGGATTAGTTGTGCTTACTTGTGCATCGGGCCTGTGCTTTTACCTCGACTCCTAGCCAAAGTCAGGAGATGTGATATGCAATAAACCAGATTTTAAAAGGAATTTCCAGGGGCCACAAAGTACCGTTGACAGAAAGCAACGCTGCAGCAGGAATATTGCTGTTGCCATAAGACTTTAGCTTGTATTCAAAACAAAAACCTCTAAATCAGGTTTTACAATGGCAATCTTTGTGACAAACGGGAGCCAGACCGGGTGAGTCACGGATCGCTGTCTGTCAGACACGGCATCCCGTGACTCAGCCCAGCGTGGAGCAGGATGGAGCAGGAGTCAGGACCACCCGTGCCCTCCTGAGCACGCTGCAGGATACTCACTGGGCACTGGCCTGAGCACGTCTGGGATGAGAATCTCCACCAGGGCCTGGTACAAGATGTGATCACAGCTTCTCATCCATTTGAGAATGGGTTCGTATTTGCACAGAGTGATCAGCTTATCTTTTGGGAGGATCCCTTCATGTTCTTCTTCGCTGCAGGAGGAGGAGGGGGAGGGAGGCAGTGTAAGCAGCAGGTTTGCATTCAGTGCATTCACCCTTCCTCTTGATTTCTAACCCCAGTTTTCATCAGAAAAAAAGCCATTCATGTTGCTTTCAAAAGGAAACCTCTGACAGTTTGTACAAGTCTCGTCTGACTCTGCAAGCACCTCTCCATCCATGAGGTCAGAGCGCTGACCACAGTTTTCCCTCACACCCGCATCTCCCAGTGCCTGCCCTGCCTGCCTTCGCTTCTTCCATCTTTAGCTCTTCGCACACTTGTCTTCATGCGTACGTGGGAATTGTGCTCCAGTACAGTTATTTCAGCAAGCAAAGGCTTAGCTGGTTCCTCCTTACAGATGCAGCTGTTTCTTTCACTGCTCTCCCCTCTGTTCTAAACCTCCTAGCTGCACCAGTGGAGGACAAAAAACCAGTTTGCAGCTCATGTTTGAGCAGATTAGCCAGTATTAACAGATACTACAAATGGTTTCAAGGTGTTTAACACCTTCAGAGGCTGAATGCTTTCAGAAGGGAAAGATGTGGAGTTTTGATGAGAACAGAGCTACTGTCCCTAACTGAATGAGGTCAATCATGCCTGCATTGTTTTCACTTTATAGAGGTATGGAAGCTTTTTCCACATGATTAAGGCATAAGATATTTGGCTAAAGAGCAAGCAGGGAGGACTGAAGCCTTAATGTGCTGCCAGAGCATCAAAGCGGAGCTGCTTGGACACTACGCTGGGAACTGGCCGTTTGGAAGGGCCTTTGCCCAAGCGTTCCATCAGGCTCATTAAAGCCAAGCCTTGGACATACTATAAGGAGGTATTTATCGCCTCTGCCTGAGCAGTTTTACTAAGTGAACTCCACAGGCATACTCACATGGAGAAACTGGCCATCAAGTACCTAAACCTTCTGTTAAGTGGAACCATATTCTGCATTTTATCATGCTTGCAGTTTGCCACTCTGATAATATTCTGGGTTTATATTTATTTATATTTATAAAATTTACATTTTATATTTTATATATATGGTTTTATATAAAGCAGGGGGAGGGAGTGCTTTATTTACCTGTCTCGATTATTAGCAGTGGTACTGGAGCACACAGCCTTAGCAAGAGAGGCTGGTTTAGACTGAGCCCAGCAGAAACGCTGCATCCAGCGTCCAAGTGAGCCTCTTTGTACCTGGCACAGCCCTCTCTGGTGCTGCAATATGCCTTTGGGGATATACCCTTAAGTAAAAGATTCTGAAACAATCAAACACAGCTACAGTGATTCTTTGTGGGAATGGGAAAATATCCATTGGGTAGCATCTACTGAGGACAACAGGGCTGTAATTCTATAGATTTTTATGGGGTATTTGCTTATATACTCAAACTTTTACTGTTTTTCTTCTGAATATAAAATGACCGCACTGGAAATCCTTATCTTATCAGTAGAGGTGGACAATACAGGCTTTTAATACAAATTTTAAGAAGAAACTTTTGCCTTCTCCATTTTCTCTGTTTTCACTTACTTCCATTTCCTCGGCAGCAGACTACCAACACATAAAGGATGAAGAAAAGGCAACAACAAGTCGGGCAGGAGTACAAAGATGTGAGGAGCTTTGTTTCCCACTACCTGCCTCAAAACGAGGCAATTAAAAGATCTGGGTCACCAGCCAAGAAGCGAGTTAGCCCAGATGTGATAGAACCAGAGAATCATTTAGAATGGAAAAGACTTAAGATCATCAAGTCCCACTGTAAACCCAGTGCTGCCAAGGCCACCACTAAACCATGGCCCTAAGCACCATGTCCACACATCTTTTAAATACCCCCAGGGATGGGGACTCAACCACTTCCCTGTGCAGCCTGTTCCAGCGCTTCATAACCCTTTTGGTGAGGAAGTTCTTCCCAATATCCAACCTAAACCTCCCCTGCTGCAACATGAGGCTGTTTCCTCATGTCCTGTCACTTGTTCCTTGGGAGAAGAGACCGGCCCCCCTGCCCACAGCCTCCTTTCAGGGAGCTGCAGAGAGTGAGAAGGTCCCCCCTGAGCCTCCTTTTCTTCAGGCTGACCCCCCCCCAGCTCCCCCAGCTGCTCCCCATCAGACTGGTGCCCCAGCCCCTTGCCCAGCTCTGGACA
>JAVJGJ010000047.1:48496344-48521071 GCA_035590215.1 Microhierax caerulescens | reverse complement strand
CGCCCCCCCCCCCCCCCAGCTCCTTATCCATCCCCAACAAAAGTGGACCCCAGTGGTTATGACATAAAAGACCAGCAACAGCTCAGGTTTTAGGCAGTCCACATCTGTACTAATTTTGGCCTATCCCCTGTATTTAAAAGATTAATGATTAAGAAGGTTCTCTTTTTTTTAACCATTTATTTATCCTATGGAAGATACTGAATGTGGATCAGCTATTTATTTTCTAAACCTATTCTAATTCCAAGTCTTTAAAAAAATGTATACATATATATAAAAGTTGCAAGTTTCTATGGAAAATTCATCTATAGGTAAAACCTTCTCATTTAAATGTGATCCTGGACATTTTTACTCTAATCCCAGATATTTCTAGAATATTCCCTTCATCTTCCAGCTTTCTTTTTCTGCAAGTGTCTTTTTACATTCCTTTAAAACACCACAGAGTTTCACAATATGAACTCCCACTGTTGAATTACAAATCTATTACAAAACACACAGAAGAGCTTAAAAATCTGTTAGAGTATAAATAATTTTCAAAACTTGATTTTTGCTCTTCCTGCATTAGTAATAACAAACCAGGCACTTTAAACGAGAACATTAAAGAGTCTTTCCATTTGTATCCCTTATTGTTTACTGTTTGAATTTTGCTTAGTGGTGACAATGACACAATACTCTACAGTTTAATTTCTGGGTTTACTGTGAGCAGGATCCAATAAAATCACTACTCAGCCGTATGCTGCTTTGTTTGTTATAGGCACTACAGGGGAGCATTTCAATTTCATTTCTACTTTAACTTTATTTCTACTGACTGTTTGTTTTGATTTTTAAAAGAATAACCTTTAGCGAAAAACCTTGGCTTTGTTCTATTCAAGGATTTTTTTAAGCTTTTTAAGGATAGAAAAAGCGATACCTGGGGCTGTCTGGGAAAAGAAAAAAAACTTTTTTTTTTTTCTGAAGGTCCAGGTTTGGAGAGGTTTTCTTATGAGCATTTCTATGAAAAAGAAACCGATGAAGACAGACATCTGTGGTTCCTAAGTCCCCGCTCAGTCCAGCTCAGGGTCAGGATGGACCCCAGGGCCCCCCGCGAGCACCCTGAGCTCAGCAACGGGGAGGAACGCTTCCCTCGCACCTGCAGCTCCCTGCTCAGCCCCACTGATCTTTTGCAATTCAAGTTTTATCAGAACTTCGGTATTTTCTTGAAAAGTCTCTTTTCTAACAAGTGCCCATCAGCTCTGGTCCAGTGCGTAGCTGCGCCCTGAGCCCCCTGCATCCCTCCACATGCTCCAGCACCGCCTGCCCTTCGCTGAGCAGGAGCTTCATCCTTCATTAGGGCATTACATTCCTCCCCCGGCCAAGGGAGAATTATTCCCTTTAACAAGTTTTCTACTTCACTCTTCAGTCTCATTTTGGATGTTTCCACCTAAACACCATTTGGGCGTAAGATCTTTTCCTCAGGGGAAAAACTCCCTCAGCACCTACCTAAGAGCCATTCAAACACAGGGAAGAAGTCCAATGGGCTTTTAGGGGTTTATTTGGTTTTTTGTTTGTTTTACAGTGAGGAAAAAATCCACCTCCCTCCTACTCCTATGAGCACTGTGCACATCTAGGAGCTGCAGAGCCTTAGGCAGTTTCTAGCATCCAGCTCCCTCTTACGTGCCTAGCTTTAGGCACTCGTGTACAAAAACTGCAGTAATTTTCCTCAAATTTCTTTGCATCGTCTGCAAGATCATAATTGGCAAAGATGTAATCCTCTGGCCCAGAGTCTCTGGAGTACCCTTGTGAGCAGGGCTTCTTCAATAACAGTAATAGATTGACATGATTTCATTAAAAACATCATGTGTCGCTGGGGTATTAACATTAGCTTAGGCTTCCAAATTTGATCTTTCAAGTGCACTTAAATAACCTCTCAGAGACTTTTTGAAGCTAAATTGAGTTATCAAGTGTGGCTCCACTTCACATTGACTGTGTTTAAACAGCATTACATAAAAAAAATTCCCTCTTGACTGAGATACCTTTAGGGTTTCTTTGGTTTTATTTTTGAAATCAAAGATTCCTGGCACGCAATATCTGCAGATGGCAACAAAATAAACCATTATCCCAATAACTCACAGATTTGAAAAATGTGAGATTTAAAATGAGAGAACAGTTAATGAAAAACTCTGCAACCTCAAAAGTCACAACTAATAGCGCAATTAGCACAAACTCACAACTTCCCCAGCTACTCGCTCTTGTCAAGCTCATCTGTGACAATACCGTGTGTCAGTCACACAAGCACTGGGGACAGGTAATCCCCTGTCTGGTTTGTTGTTTTGGTTGGTTTTTTTCACATAAAGAGGTGGGAACTGAAACGCCCTGGAGAGAAGGATGCCCTGTGATGCAGCACGTGCCGGGGAGCCGTGCAAAGCGGTTTGGTGTCACACTCTCCAGGCTGCCCCACATGCCTCTGGCACTCTCCAGTCTCCAGCCGGTGGATGCCCCATCCCTGGAGACATTCAAGGTCAGGCTGGATGGGGCTCTGAGCATCCTAATGCCATTGAAGATGTCCCTGCCCATGGCAGGGCGTTGCATTAGCTGGCCTTTGAAGGTCCCTTCCAACCCAAAGCATCTGATGATGGGTCTGTGGAATGACTCCAGCCTCCTACTCACACCGGGGCTCACTTCCAAGGGAGGTCAGGTCCCTCGGGCCAGTCAAAGCCCCAGAACCCCCCCAGGCAGAGGCTGAGCACCCTCCCTGGGCATCATCCAGATGACTGACCATCCTCCAGAAAGAGATTGCCTGATCTGGGTCTGCAACGTGCTGCATTTACTACAGACGCTGCTCGTCCCATCACCTCCTCGTTGCTCCCACATACCCACAGACATCGCTCCGTGCTCCCGGAAGGCAGGGCAAGGACACTGGAGGGTCACAGGGCAGCAAGGGCTCCACAAGGTTCCTTGGCTCAGGCTCTGCGCCTTGGCAGAGGGAATTACCCACCCCAGCCCTGGGGCTGCCCAGGGCAGCAGGTTGCTTGTGCCTGGACCAACATCTTAAGCAGAGAGGAGAGGAGAGCTGATGTGTACACACATGCTTAGGAAGTAGTCTATTTGCTTTAAGCCTTAGGCCAAACGATGAGCTGTGACCTCAGAAAAGAGACATTAAGTTCTTCACTTCTACCCTGCAAGCGGGGAAGATGTGATCAGAGGCTGAATTGGGCCCCAACTCCATCCTGCACAGCCTGTGGTCAGATGAAATCTCTTTCCTGTCTTCGCTTTCTTTCCTCTGCGCTTTGCCCACTTTTTGTCAAATCTCTTTCAATACCACACCACGACCCACCCTGTTCCGCTTCTGCACTCAGATGAACAAGAAAAATTCTAGAAGGGGCATTATCCTTAGCCAAATCCACATGGCACTGGGGGCACAGCACGGGTGCACGCACACAGCCACCGCCTGGGATGGAAAGGATGCACGGAGATGCTCAGAACAGGAACTACCAGCCTGATTCTGCAGGTTTGTGTTTCCCCAGCTACAACCAGGAACCTTCAATTTCTAGAGGCTGAAATAAGGATTAAGGTTGTCCAGGAGCCCTGGCTTGGAGTTCGACAACAGCTTAAGAGAATCAGATCCTTAGGTTTAATGCTCCTTTAACTTTCTCAGGCCATTCGTCTAGGGTGAAGAGGGCACAGATTTTTTTTACAGAACCTAAGAATGACAACAGATCTGCCCCCAAATACAAAGCAAAAGGAAATCTGTTAGAATCCAGAAGTACCACTTTGTGCACTGTGATTTATCAGTGCAGAACATGCTTCAGCCTAATCCAAAGCACAATGAAGTCAAGGCAAGCCCAATGACTTCAAGAGGACTTGAATTAGACCCTTCAAATCTCACACAAGCATGTGCTTGCCGTTAATCATGACTGCATGGGAGCCGTAAACCATGATGCAGAAGGCCCAGTAGAATAGTGGGAACTTCACACAAAGCAGAGACATTGTTGGCAGAGTGAGAAGAGAGAGGGCTAGCAAACGGATTTAGCATAGCATTGTAACAGTAATGGTCTCCCTGAAGCACAGAAAGAGGCAATCAAGGCATTCACAGGAGCAGGCTTTTGGTACACACTATCTAAGGGATACCTGTCAGGATTCACGCCAAGTTACTGCTGTAAAATTGCAAATTATTTTCCAGCCATCTTTCAATTCCAGTGAAAGGAAAGAACTTCCTCAAATGTGTTTATCTAATTGCCAGCAATTTCCATTGCAAGGCAGACAAAATAAATAAACACAGCGCAGAGGCAGTTAACAGAATCCAGAGCATCTCATAAACAAGCATTAACATCACGGCACTTTTTGCAGCTTCTTGTTTCTTGGGAATGGGCTGCTTTGGGCAGCACAGCTGAATCCCAGACTGCTCTGAGTGGCTCGTGCTGCTGAATACACCGAAGGGCTACAAATAATGCTCCTACCAAAGCAGGAAAAAGGTTGTAAATTCCGATTGTAACTTACATGGCTGTTGAGCAAACTGCTTTTGTGTGATGTAATCCCTTCAGTTTTTTGTAGGTTTTCAATCGCCATTTCAAGCTAAAGAAAATGTGCACAGGGGAAAAAAAAAAGAAAAAAAAGAAAAAGAAAGGAAATCAGATAGTTAGCAACAGCCAGGTTTATTATTTCTTTATTAATATTTGAATGATTAATGCTTTATATCAACAGGCTTGTGAAAAAGAGGCAAACAGATGAGGCACAGTCCTTATGGGATGAAGCTGCAGACATTATTGTACGGCATGCAGACTAACACAGCAAGAATCCCTGTTAGGGTGAAAGAGCAAGACCAGGGGGCTTTTGATCTTCCACTATATACATTGCCCATTTATGAAAGAGAAGCAGTTTCCCTTCTCCTTTCCCCCTCATATTAGCCCCAGCCACCACCAGACATACGCTGCAGCAATCAAAGGAGATTTGCTCCAGAGAAAGTGCATTTACCCAGACCTTTCAATGAAAACTGGAAGTAATGGCTGGTTATTATTAGTTCTTCACATTTTTGACAAAAAACTAATGGCAACTAAATAAAACGGGCACGAGGAGGGTTGACACACAATGCACATGCTGGAATGAATGAGAGCTCTCCGCTACTGGAGGGAAGTGCAAAGGGACTCTGAAGGAAGAAGATGGGTTTCAATTAAGCGAGCTTCTGCCCACAAAGGCAGGCTGGCCCATCTTGACGCTACCCACGCTCCTTTCCAGTCACCCCAGAGCTGCTGCAAGCAGAGCCGTGGTGAGGCAGTCTGGCCCCTGGAGCCCCCTTGCCTCCCTCCTGTCCAGCTTCTGTTCTACACCCAGCCCAGCCACGGCTGCTGCCTTGTGCCCGGACCCTCCCCTAGACCCCTCTTGTCTCCTTTCTGCTGCTGGGGCTCCCCTGGCCATCTGACGAACTAAACTACTCAGCCGATAGCTGCTGGTCCCAGAGCTCTGGTACTCCTGAGCACAAGCTTTTGGCAAGTGAGGAAGAGGAGAGGAAAAACCCCAACCAAGCAACAACCCCCCACGATAAGGTACTGGCAGAGGCAGAACCTGCTGTTTCTCTCCAGTAGATGTTCTCAAACCCCTGTTCTCCGGGACCTGCTAGTGCAGGCAGGACAAGGCAGCACAAAACAGCCAGCAATACTTGCAGTCAGCAGCTGTCTCTACATCTGCCCTCACTGCACATGCATGGTCCTGCGCTCATCTGTAGCACATGAACAAAGCATCTGCACCACGGCCAGTCAATGGCCTCCACACTCAGTTTGCACTGACTCATAGCAGGCTGAAGATAAAAGGTTGAGATAAAACCAGCCATTTACAAAACCAAGCGCTGTCAGAAAGGTGGGAGAACAGAACAAATCAGATACAACTTTTGAAACAACGTTCAAAACGCCAAGACACAGTCTGTGCCATATCCCTGTCTGAATGTGACACACTGTCCAGGCACCTCCAGCACATGCTCCTAGGTTTCCATCCAAAAGTGCCATCCCTTCTCAAGAAGTTATCACCGAATTCAAACAAGGGTCAGCCTAAGACTGTGTGTCAGTGGGGTTTTTTTTTTGAGAAAACTGTGATGTACCACGAGGAACCAAAGCCCGATTGCTGATGCAGCCTTCAGGAAATGAGTCAGTGTTGGAGGGAGACACCATTTCCTTCCTCTGTTCAAGGAGCAAGCAGTGCCCGCTTGAGCAACGCCTCTTGAGCAAGCACAGAAACACCGCCTGTCCTTTGGGCATTTTGGTAGGCATCCCACACAAACGGGCAACTTGCATCTGCAGAGGAAAATATTACAGGGGAGAGACTCAAAGCTTTTCAACAGCCCTGTGCAAAGGTGAGGAGCTCTCAGGACCCACTTACGGGAGGTCTCAAGGATTTCCTCTCTTGGCACAGCCTAATTTAGGCTATACAAACCCTATAATTAAACGAAGATTAATAGTGCTCCATTGGCCTAGACACTGAATGGGACTGCTTCACGTGCTGTTTCAGCCCATTCGATGGAGCGGAGCATCATTATTCGAGCAGACATGGCAGGCAGGCGTCTTTAAATATTTGAAGATTTCATTTTAGTGTACATACAGCCTTTACCAAACATCCCTCAACGTTCTGAGGCAGCTTTTACACCACTGCTAATTCTGAATCGCTGCCTTGTTCCCAGTCTCCTCTGAAGATACTTCCCTCACTTCCAAGGTCCCAGTGCCGTCTCTGCCCCGGGTGCTCAGCACCCTCCAAGCCCTCCCCGCTCCCTGCAGCTGCCTCTCACGCTGCCAAGCCCTCGCACTGCTGGCCACTGACATCCATGCAAACTCCACAGCTTCCTTGGCTGCATCTAGACGAGCTGCATTTTTCTTTCTCTCCACAAAGCTCTTAATCCTGCCCCAAATACATTTAGCCAGGACGACAGCCTCTCCAGCCCCTTTAACACCAGCCTTTCCTATGCTCTTTTAAGCAAGACATTGCAACGAAAAACAGTGTTCCTATCCACTGATTTCGTTTAGTCATTGCTCTCCTGAAGCCTTCCACTATCTGTCCACCCATTATTATGCAGTTATCAATGCAGTTATCACGGCTCTGCTCTATCCCACTGAAGGAACTGAAAGCCACACATAGACACTCCCTACACTGTCTTCCATGAGCTATTTCACCCTCTTGAGCCTCTCCACAACAGCCCCAGACATTTTATGCTGCAATACCTCAGAAAGTTCATTCCTACATACAACAGAGTATATTTATTTCAGATGCATTTTCATAAAGGTCACTTCCTATATTCTTTTTTGCTGAACAGCTTTCTCTCATGTGATAGACAGCTACAAACTGTTCATGGGACACTTCTATTGACACATGGCTTTTTACATTGTGCCCATCAGCATGGACATTAAAAAACCCCAAACCCCAACTAACAATAACAACAAAAAACCCAACCAAAACCCAAGAGTAGTATTGTGCAGCTATACAAGATGCAGTCCCATGCAGGTGACCAGATCAGCACCTACCTCCTTCAAAATATCAAGCCTGAGCAAAAATCAGAAGACAGTCCAATGCTAGCTTTTAAATATGAACAGTTAAAACGTGCACACACAATTGTCGCACAAGAAACAGACTCCAGGTAATCCAATATATCTGCCATTCTCTCTTCTACCCAAAGCTAAGGATTTTTCCCCTACTCCCACCTAAGACAGAGCACGTTTACTCCAGGATCAAAAGGCAACTTTTCAAGGCACAAAGACTCAAAAACCATGGAGCTGATATTCTAAAACTCAATGGGGAAAAAAAAGCACAACCTAACTGGCCAGATTTTCCTGAGTACTCCGTAGTGAATGACTCCTGGTTTTCTCCCTGGGTGGTGCTGTTCACATTTTTACAATCTGGCCACATACACTGAATTACACCTTACATCAGTAATTATGTTTACATACAAATACATAAACACACACAAGTCAGTCTGGACAGGAAGGTGAGCAATGTCCCAGAAAATGAGCCCCAACCCACTCCTGGCAGCAGCTGCTACTACGGGCTGGTAGCTTCTCAGATAAAAGCCCTGGTAGCTACTAGCTGCAGAAAAGCTGTTTTGTGTTAATAGTTGTATCGCTCCCCCCCTCCCTCGAGTCCCACATAGCTGTACAGCTGTGCTCCTAGCAAGCTGGCACCTCAACTGACAGGTGGAGGAACATGATTAAAAAAAAAATTAAGAGCTTTAAAACATTTCTGTTTGATCAGTGTTATCCCTAAAATACATTTTCTGTAGCATATGGCATGGACAGAATACACAATGGTGTAGGAGATATATACAAAGAATTCTCGATCACTGTGCATTTGGCATGACCAGCTTGACATACCTAATTATTTGTCAATTATTCATGTGCCAATTATTCATGGTGTTAATAAAGGATTTTTCATGTCTCTTTATAATTAAATATATATATTGCTTTATTTTTGATAAGCCAAGCCCCATGTTCAGATGTTACACTTATTAGAAAATATAAATGCTGACAATTCTTTTGTGTTGAAAAGCCAAAACGTTTTGCTTGGGTGAAAAAAACCCTAAAAACCTCGAGAATTTTCTCTTATCTCCATGCTGCATAATTTCAGTGATCCACTCAGAAAGCCTGACAAGCCTCTGCCCACCAGCAAGAGACACGTTCCAAACTCCCGTTGAAAAGTATCTGTGGTACACCAGTGTCTATTCTCTCCCTTGCATTTGCATGGCATGTTATACAGACATATACACAGCGATAAGGGCAGGAAGTTTTATTTTCTGAAGGCTTTTCAGTTCCCTTGGAATAATTCCTGGCCCCCGAGCTGCAACATCTGCAGGGCTACATACCGTTGCTGGTGAGGAGCGTGAAGTATGTGACAGAGAATGTCTAGTGTTTTCCATCCCCCCATGAATGAGACAGGCTCCCGAGCCGGAGAGGATCGAACTTCCCCCAATGTCCATGGTGATGCCCACCATGTTGTGAGAGGGAATGGCTGTAGGAGAGGATGCCGCTGTAGTCACCTGAGCTCCACCTCCCTGCGGTTCGAAATAGGATGCTGCGCTGCTGGGGGCGTAAATCTGAGCGTCGGGGTTGTAGGAGTAGGTGGCTCGTCTGTCAAAGGAACGATAAGGTCAGGAGGTGGAGAGAAGCTTGCAGATAGAAGATATCTGGACCACCTTTGGAAAACAACTCAGCACCACTGTCAGTGGGATTTGCTCCACTGAAATTGAACCCTGGGCTATAAAAGTCAGCCCTGGAGCGAAGGGCCACAGCCACCACGCAGCACGGAGCCCAGGAGCATCTCCGCAGCCACTGCAAGCAACCTCGGAGCAGAAGGCTGAGAGCACCCCAGAGAGCAGCAAGGACATCAGGGCCAAAGCAGGGGCACAGCAGACAGGAGGAAGAAGAAACTTTACAAAAGCCCCTTTTTCCTCTAGCAGTTGTGCTCCAGGCTCCTAAAGCCACTGCACCTCACCACTCAACAGGCTGGGCAGAGGGGAACACCCGACCCTCTCATGTAGCAGGATTCCCTGGAGAACAGTCCCTCCATGAGGACACCACCACCTCCAAGGCTGCAGTCTTGCAGGAACTACCCCCCTACACACACCACAGCGTGTGGGACAGTTGTTCCTCCTCTTCCTCCCTTTAAGGGCAGGCAGAGCCCATGGCAGCGCTGGGCTGGAAGGGGCCGGGGAGGACCGAAGGGTTCAGCCTGGCTGGGGGGAACGGGGCTCTGCTGCAGCCAACAAGAGACTCTTACATGGTTCCGTTGGTATAAACAGCTTCTCCTCCTTCCACATACTGGACCTGGGATGGATACACGTGCTGCACAGCTTGCACCTGAAACGAGCATCACCAACTCAAGTTACGGATTGCCTAGGAACAGTGGGAGAAATCACATATTACACCCTGAAACGGCTTTCAACCTTACCTTGACATTTAGACTTTCTTTTTAAAAGAAAAATCAAAAGAAAACAAAAAGCCCACATGCTTAGGAATCCCAAAGGACATATTTATTTTAAAAGGTCAAATTAAAATAAATAAATAAGCAGTTGCTCCATGAGCAGTGGAAACAATGGAGCTGGGTTTCCTCTGCACACGCGTCTCGGGGCTGGTTCTCTGCTGACTAATAAGGGTGAGATCATGCTGCAGCCTTTCCTTCAGAGAGGAGGTTAGCAGTGTCCGTCTGCACCCCAGCCCCCTTCTTCATCGGTCTGGGAGGGATGTGGTTGCCCTCTGTCAAGTTTTTTTTTTTTGTTTTGGTTTGCATTTTTTTTTTTTCCGAAACCCAGCAACCAAATTAAAAATCGCTAGAGGAAAAAGTCAAGAGTCAGACTCCCTGTCCACATGAAGCAGCACCACACATACCTGGTTTCTTAGCAAACAAGGACTGCAAAAGGCAAAGTTCAGATAAATAAAAACACTTGCATGGCTCTGTCACCTAACCTTTCTATGAAGCCACACACAGTCAGTACATCTATTTGTATAATTAAATTCCCAAACACTTTGCCTCTAAGAAAATCTTTACAGAGGAGGACTGCTTTTAAATGGCAGTTAAAAGGATCCATCAAATCTTCAAATGTATGGAAGACAACTGCTACAGTAAGGGTTCTTTCTAAACTTTAAATATCTTGAGAGTTTCTTCTGCCGTCGGTCTAAGAAAGGAAGAGAGATGGAGAAAGCTGCTCTCACGGTGACCTCCAGTTCTCTAACCGCACACAAAATTAAGAGCACGGATTTATCTAAGCAGCTATCTGGCACAGTTTCAAATGTCGTGTGGGACATGAGGTCCTGTCGACACGGGGGTCCCTGCGTGGTGTCCCACCCCAGAGATATTACCTGTTGCGGAACCTGCTGAACTCTGGGAACAGAGATTTGCTGCATCTGCGCTCCTTTGGGAGCGGAGCCTGCTGCTTGGACCAAAACCCTCTGAAAGAAGAAGATACAGTAGCACACACTTACTTTCGGTCTGCAATACAGGTGAGTGAAGTATCCTCTTGCAAATTTTCGTGGAAAGCCTGCCTGCTACTCTAGCGGCCACGGTACCCCTTACCTAGCATCCCTGCGGTCCCCAACCTTGCAGTGTAACCTGCATCAGACACCAGCCTGAACACAGCACCCCCAACTTGGGAAAAGCTGGATCCACGATTTCTGACATGGATCATCTTTAAGTCTCCACATGAGGAAATACCAGCTCGCAGCTGATTGATGGGAGGCGCTCAACCTGCAGTTCAGTCACAGCTAAACAAGAATCACTCCTCACACATTCACATTTTCCTCCTACGGCTGCAAAGTCTCTTCTCTGTACCAAACCATGTTCTGCAACCTGCAACAAGAAATCGCACCCTCCAGGGTGCCACACAGCCCTTACGGTTTCTACCACCACCCAAAGCTCAGATGGTTCTGCATCTCCCCTCAGTGCCACCAAGGGCATAGAAACACATCATGCTGCCTTGCGGTGCTCACTCTGTCCTCTGCCTCTGCACCGTTGTTTCCGTCGTCCCCCTGCTGTGTTACGCTCGCCATTCAGTTTGAGGTTGGCCACACATCTCATAGAGTGCCCAGCACCTTGCAGATCCAGCAAAACAAGCGTGGGGTTGTGATGGGGTGGATGGAAAGAAATGATTCAGCGAGGCCCGTGGGAACAGAGCCAAATATCAGGATGGCCTTTTAAACCGATGAGGACCTTCTCCAAGGTGATGGTCATCCTCGGTGGCTTGCGCCTTTAAAAATACCCAGCAGTTGAGCCAACAGGGCCAAAAGCTGAAAAACAACCCCATATGAATCTAGAAGAGACCCTGACAATTGCTAGCTACCTTATACATATATATTTCTGATTTTTAGCCCTCTGACATGCTCCCAATATGCCCTTTGTAACCAGCCAGAAATTCTGCTCTAGCAGAATTACAGGACTATGGTAATTGCCCAGATTTCTGCATCACCAGTCCCCAGGTTGACCTTCAGCAAGTCTAGAATATGTTGGAGATCCTGCAGCTGAGCTAGCGGTGAGGACATGTACATGGGTGCCGGCCATCACTTTGCCCATTTTGTCCCCACGAGGCTGTAACCAGTGCACGACGGGAACAACATGAGCCCTTTTTCAAATCAGGCCTTGGCGATGCCACCTGCACCAAATTCTCAACAAGACCCTTTCCTTTCTCCCACTTTTTACCCATGTTCCATCATTGCCTTTCCCAAAGAACACGTCTCCTCCTTTGGCACAGCTGCCCAACTCAGTGTCATTTGTCACTGCCTGCCTGGGTGACAAAAAATAAATGAATCATCCCCAACCTGTAAGATGAGGCCATCCTGTTCATACAGCCTTCGCTCACACTGAAAGGTAGACCAGTGATCAACAATGCCAAAGGCTTCAGCCTCACAGCAGTCATGCTGCCAGTAGCTCATTCCTAGTATTTTCTTTGTCCCGATGGTGAGAAGGGAAGGCTCTGGATGCTCCTCCTCTTCAGCAACCTTCCACGATCCTCTGGGTCTTCCTTAATCCATGGAGTTCCACTCGACACTCCGTGTCATGATGACAGCACCGGCAAAGGCTGTACGGGTAACTTCATAATCCAAACCCGATGGGTTTTCTAAACTTCTTTAATGTGTTGTCACAGCCAAACTCACACTAATGACTGACGATCCCTAGGACACTTGACACTATCGATCAGTGGTATCCACATCGTTACAATATCAACAGAAACGTCACCCAGAGAAGTGGAAGACAAGAAGGTTGAGAGATGACAGCGAGCTGGCCAGCCACGCACCCAGTCATAAATGTGAATGTCCACGTCTCCTGGTGAATCAAATGCTCCTACCAATTCACAATTTTTAATTGTTCCTTTCCGTCAGCATCCAATGGCAGCTACTTCTGCTCACTTGGGAGTTAGAGAAGGGTGTAGCTCAGTTGTACCCACCCATCCTCTTATCCTTCCAGCTTCCTGCAACAGAAACTTCTTTTGATAGTTCCCCAAAAGGCATAAAAAGGAACAAGTTTCACTTAACCCTTCCCGTTTTGCACTAGGTAGTTTTCATTCATCAGCTGAAGCTATCATTTCTCCCCTATCCAGAGACCTCCCAAGTGGCTCATATCCACGTATATGAATCGTGAATTTCCCCTCCTCGATTTAAAAAGTCAGGATCCACCTACCAAAGGAAGAGACCAGCATGTGGCTCCTCCACCCTCTCCCTGCCCCCCTTCTCTGTTAAGCCTGGTGCCTTATTTGCAGAGACACCTTTAAGGACTGTTACATTTTCTCCTGCTTTTGTTGACACATCAAATAATGACAACAGGATATTATACTGAAGCAAACACCAAACCAGCACAAAGTGACTTCCTAAGGTAGCCAAGTTAAAATCTAAATCCCATGGTTTAAATCTTCCATATTCATCGGGCTAACACATGAAATATCTATGGCCTTTATCAACACAAAGTCCAGCAACAGGTCCAATCCACTACCTCAACAAGCCGAGTAAAATCCTCTCCTGCATACAAAAACCTGGGATTAAAATACATCTGCCAGTAAAGCAGGTCTCTTCTCCATGGAAACAGCATTCCCAGCTGTGCATACGTTACCTGCTGCGACGCTGGCACTGGCTGCACAACTGGAGCTTGGGCTGATGCAGAACTGTGAAGTGCCACAGATGCTGCTGAGTCTGATCCACCCTCTGAACTCTGCATGCTCACTGCTGGGGAGAGGAGAGCAGAGGGGAGATCAGCCAGGGGAAGCACAGCACACACCGCAGCAAACGCCCAAGGAACCCGCTTCTAGAAGGAACAAAATCCCAGTGGAAGATCAAGGGGAAGTGCTAGGAAGGAAGGTAGCCACCTTCCTACACAGAGGACTCTTTTTAGTCTTGGAGCTAATTTTAATACAGTATTATATTAAGAAAAAAGAAAGTTGCACAATTGTTCCACAGAAAGGAGAGGGAAGGAACAGAAAATGCACTTCTAAATATAACCGAAAAGTAGTGTTGGAAAATTATTGTGTCATAGTGAGGATCACTTCAGATCTGGAAGAGTAAGAAGAGCATATTTTAAAAATAATTTTTTCTCCCCCTCTGCCTTTACCATGTTTAACTACTGCAAAAAAGAATTTTAATCAGGTCTAAGTACATGCCTGGAACTTAGCTAATGCTTTCATTTGGAAAGCGGTGCGGTCAATTAGGGTTTATAATCACAACTGATAATCAAACATGAACAGCAGAAGAACAGTGATTCACCATCATTTAAAAACCCCTGAAACGCCCCTGCCCTCCCATCCGTGCCCTTGCTCCAGATGCCACCAGGGTCCCCAACCAGACACACGTCATCGCCCACCGGTCCTGCTCCGCGCTGCAGCCCTGTGGGAGCTGTGCCCTCAGCATCTTCAGGTCACCCAGGTCCCACTGTCCCAGCACTCACCCAGCACTGCTCAGGCACCTTGGGAAGCATTCCCAAGGGTGATGTGGGAATGTCCTGGGGATGGGGAGATGGCACAAGAGCAGGGCTGAGCGCCCACCCTGCACACAGGCTCTCCATCCCCTGGGACTCCTCGCTCCCCCATGGCACTGCTCTGGCATCCCGTGCCCCAGGGACACCCAGGGTTGCTGCGACGGTGCTTCCTGACAGCAGACAATGTCATTTTGGGGTTTTTGATGTAATGTGGAGGGGTGGGAGAGCCTTTTTTTCTCAGTTTCTTGTGAAAGTTCCTCTTCAAAGGACTTTTTCTAGGAGGGTTTCTGCTGTCACTTCAAAAACATCCAATTCTGAGCAGTGTCATTTCTCCTTTCTCAGCCTCTCTGCCAAGTGCAACGCAGCCTCCAAATCATGGCATGAAATCTCATGTCTTATTTCTCTTCCCCATCCAATATTTAAACTTCTTCCTCAACTTTGTGCAAGTTAAGAGGCAAAAGGAAAGGAGAATCCCAAGGACACTGCATCCTGCTCATTTGACAGCTCTTTGTGGTAAAAAGAAAGACAAGGGGGGAGGTGAAGTTACAAGTTACCTGGTTATTCTCCTTCAGCCACAGAAAACCCCCCAAATATTTAGCTTCTTCACAAAAAAAGTTTTTAAAAGTTTTTCCCAGTCAGTGCTGACCCCATATTCCCATGTTACCCCTTAGCAAATTACAACAATTACTCTCCCGACTTCCCTGAAACCCCACAGCTTGCAAGTAATTTTCTCTTTCACGTCATCTTTCTCGCATCCAGGAAAGTGTAGCCACAGAACCCACATAGTCGCTGCTCCAAACACAGCTACTAGATTAATTTAACAAGCCAGAGACAAGGCAAAGAAATTTAGTCACTTTTTATTTATCACTACCCATGTCCCTTTGTAGCCCTCCGACCTGCCTGTCACACACGCACAACCCCCTTCCTTGCAGCTCCACTATATAAAGGCGGCACCTGCTTCTCCCCATCACTGCCGCTGCGTGGGTTTTAGCCAAAACCTCTCCACGTGAAGACACCAGTTGCAACAGCGCTGGGGTATCATGGAAATAACAGTTCTCACAGTAAATTAATGAAAGAGCCTGCCGTCCGTCCCTGCCCAAAATTATTTGTGACTAAGCACTTGGCCAGCACTGTTGGCAGAGGAGGTAGGTTTACAAAGCTCACGTGAAGATCCTCAGGTAAAAGAGAGACGTCGCTTTTAGTGCAGATATTCTCCTGACTTTTGCAAGGGTGTTTTATTGTCTGTCATTTGTGCCCAGACCTCCCGTTCACACTTCCTAGGGTTTTGCGAGTGGAAAAATATAGCATGGTGTGGTTAAAGAAGAAAGGTGGGTAAATTGCCAAATATATTTTAAAGATCTATTTGAGAACAGTTCTGGCAGGGTCAGCTCTTGGCATTTCAGTTCTACAGAAAGGTCTCCTTCCAAGTGCAGTTATAATCAGAAAAGGACACCCAGAAGAGATGCCATCTGAAAATTGCCACCTACTCATCTCTGCTGAAAAATTTTGTCTTCTGGTTTCCCTCAGTGACCGAAAGAGACCAGAGAGAGGCAGGCAGGGTGGAAGATGAATTGTCTGCTGCCTAAATAAATCATCAACATTATTTTCGGATTTGTTACAAAACACAGGCTCTGTTAACGATGACAACCAAGCCAGACACAAAGACTCCGATGAACTGTGCAGCTGGTACTTCCAGACAAGGTAGACAGACACAGAAGTACTGGACCGCCAAGGCACATGTACAAGACCTCTTATTATTTTGTTTATTCGTGAAACATCCTGGATAAAGAATAATTCATTTCCCATTAAAGCCATCCTGTGCTTCCTGAGAATTGGAGAGACAGATACGTGCGTGCCATCTGCTAATATTAATTTGCACCGATGAAAAGCTGGCAACAGAATTCCTACACTCCGAGAAACCGCTGCAAGGTGTTACAGGGCTCTGCCGATGCCCCAGGAGCACAGCTACCGAGTGAGCCGGCAGCCAAGCCAAGGCACCAGGGGATGGATAAAGCATCGGCTTTCAAGGAGGAGAGGGAACGCGACATCCCAAGTCTTGCTCTTTCCTCTTCTCGGCAGTTGTGTGTGCAGAGCACCCTGGTAGCTCCGTAAGGAACGCTGGCGGCTGGAGCGCCGGCACGGCTCTCTGTTCTGCCGCATCCCTAAAGCAAATGCCCATGAAAGGCCTCGCCGCTCTCCTTTCACCTCATTTTTCACCTCCTACTGGGGCAAAAGCTGTACAGTGTTCTTGATCACCCTAACAGAGACTCCGGTGGCTCCACAGCGAGCCCTCCTGCTCCGCAAAACCTACGATTTGGTGCCTTCCCCCTAGACCTGGCCTGAGGACAAGAGGCTCGTGCCAGCCCCCCGCGCCTGGCAGGGGGACAACCGCAGCGCTCTGGCAGCAGGAGTGACCCACAGAAGCCATCAAAAGGTGTCTCGTGGCTCCTGACGGCCAGCGAAAGCCTGACAGCTTGGCAGCCACCCTGGTACCAAGGAGTTTGCACAAACTCATTAGCTAATTAGTCAACAAAGCCACTGGTGGGGAGAGAATCAGCAGCCACAGGACTCTCTCAGCTCCAGGGCTCCTCACCAGGTTAAGGAGAGCAAAAAGGCAAGGCGGCTGTGATGGCAGGGGAACGAGCAGGCAGGACCTGACTGTGCGTAAGGAATAAAAACGTGGTGAGAAGGGGCTTACTCAAGCCATCGGCGGTTCAGGCAGAGACAAGTTTAAAATTCTGGTTGCACAAGACGGCCGGTGACATCACGTGCAGCGTCACCACCGTGGAAGGCATTGCAGAAATCTGGATTCCAGATTGCATCATCACTGAATGAATCAGGCCGATAACAAGGCTGGTGCCTCTGGAAACCTTCTGTTTACACACAGCCGCCTCGGTATCCAAGCAAACAGCGGTGACAGGAAAGGAAATACAGAAAAAACTAGTAACTTCTGGGTGCTATTTCTGGTTCTGCCACCAGCTTTGCTCCGTGACCTTCAACTGGATGCTTCCCTTTCCCCATGCTTCAATTTTCCCACTCCTAAAAAAGCCACAACGCTCCCTTAGGTGAGGGATTTTTTCAGCACTGGTCTCAGAGGGCTGTCAAAAGTCTGAATGCATTTGAGAAAGACAAGTAGTAATATTACAGGGGTTGATAAAAACTCCAACTGTCACCCTTTCATTCACAAGCCACTTGCCTTCATGTAAATAGCCTTGCCTTTGTTAATCTCTCCTGCCTAAAGCAGCTCCAAAATGCTGGGAAAACAGAGATAAGAGGAGCATTTCAAAATATTTTCCACATTCAAATTTGCAGAAAGAGGAGAGGGGGAGAAAAGGAGGGGGCAGCAGAAAAAATATCACATAGCTTCCTCCTGCGAGGTGCCTGCGAGTGCCCAGAAGGGAAAGCAGCAGCATCCTCTGCAACTTTCCCAAACTCCTGAAATGAGTGTGGGGAAGGAGAGGGGCTGATACAAGAGCCCCTCAGCAGCGGGAAGGGTGCCATCCCTGGGTGCTCCGTCCGTACTGCAGCCCACGGGCTCTGCCGTCCAGGAGATGAGGAGGAACTGCAAGTATTTTTCCACAGAATGCTTTAATATAAACGATCAGCTCCCAAACACTCCAAACAAAACCAGTTCGGAGCTAAACGCAGAGCTCTCAGACGTCTAATAACTGCTGCTGATCAGAGCCAGAGCAGGGAGTCTGCCCCAGGGAAATATTTGGTTTATTTCTCTTCGGTGCTCTGGTCCTCAATCCGCAGGACACATCAGAACGAGCAGCGATCCCAGGCGGCTCTGAGACTTCAAATAAAAGAGGATTTAAGCCCCTGCCTTCCTCAGGCCCTGGGTCGCTTCTGCAGTAATTGCAACCGACCTGCTTGGTGGTTTTATGCTAGAAGAACTTCACTAGAAGTATATTCACGTCACCATTTGAAGCCCAATCTAACTTGCCCCCCTCACCACCACCACCACCATATTTTAATTTTTTAAGAGCAGCCTTACATAAATCAGGGGTGGAACTGGCACAGCCTTGGCTCTTACACGGTGTTTAGGTCCTGTATTTACCTATCTTTGTTTTCTGAAGGTGAAAATGTAAAACATATTAGTTACCCTAGAAGAGAACCAGTGAATGCCTTTTTTTAATCCAGAATAATCATATAATCATACCAGTGTTGCTTTCAAAACACTAAAATTGCTACTGTTCCAATGAACCACTTGCTCACTTGAAGTCAAAACATATCATGAACTTTTTTATTTCATTTGCTCTTCAAAGCTTACTTGGTCATCCTTTAAACTTTTTCAATTCCTTTATTTTATCCTTCTTTTCTGGTAGAACTTTTGAAATAGGATATAGTACTGGTACGTAACTGAGGGAAAGAAAAATATCTTGGATGAGGCTTTTGTTGTTGTTTTTAAAACCAGTCAATTATTCTACCTCTGGGACAAAGTTTCTCACAGGTACTTATATTTAAGCTTCCCAGTAAACCTTGGTGGGTGTTATTACCCCTTCTTGGTAAGTAATTCCACTGCCTCTCCATCTGCCATTTGTAAATGGGCTTAACAACTTCTTCTCAAAGGGGTTTTAAACGTCGGGCATAAAAATCCACCAGGAAAATGACTGCCTTGAAGTATAGAACCCAACACTGAATCAGATTTTGGATGACTGAAGGATGTACTTCATGGCTTTCATTTCAAATTAAGATATAAAGGTGGAAAAAGTTTATTTTTTCCATGTGAACCTGCTATAATTACGCTTGCCTTTTTATTTCTGATGCCGTGTGTTCTTCAAACAGGAAGCAAATGCCAACTGCATTAGCTCTCCAGCTAAAACGAGGTATCCTGGATTTTTAATCGCCTGCACACGTTGTCAGAAACATCCCATAACATGAACTGACGATAAATCTGAAGCTAGAATACGTACAGTCATGGGGACGTTACATCAAGACATATAGGGTGGATACACCAGAACCGCAGGAAACCTCCGGAGCTGGATACGATTGCTAATGGCATTTTATAGGAAACTTTACCCTAAATTAATGCAGTAGGTAACCTTTGTACATCTTTAATATTATCATGAGTTAACGAGATTTAGTATAGCCAACAGCCAGGGTGCTCAGCTGGGCACAGTTAGTGCTCCAAGTTTTCTTTCTGTTCAACAGATCTCAGGCTGACTGGGGGGTAAAATAGCCAGGGAATCACATACAGTCACATTTCCATATGCAAATTCATGATACAGCTATGATTTTTTTATATAAATCTCCTGATATCTGGTATCTTACTGAAAATAATGGAAAGGTTGTAGTTTAATTAAAAAAAAAAAAAAATCTTTCTCATCCATCACATTGACATGCTAGGATCAAAATTCAAACCCAGGTTTCTGCTTTTTTTTTCCTTTTGTTTGGTTTTGTGCATTTTTTGCATACTTTGAAAGGAAGGCTTATATTTAAAAATAGTTATTTGGTTTCTGGAACTTTTATTCAGGTTTAGTTGGCTTGGAGCTCAGATAAATAGAAAAACCAGAACAGAAATAACTGAATTCAGAAGAAATAAAAATGCTATTGAACCATCACATTCTATATGGGCTCTAAATGGTATTTTCTCCCCTGACCATACAAAAAGGAACTAGGGCTTTTACATTTAATAGATTCACTACTGAGAACCCTCAACACTCTCAAAAGTGACTGAAAATAATAAAAGGAATGCAGGGAATACCAGATTCTAGCTCTCTTTTCTAGCAGATGCACGCTATCCATCAACTTCATCCACTACGCTCTATGCCACATTTATTTTACTAAAGAAAAACTTCCCAAATATTTTCCGTTTCATTCAACATTTTTGGCTTAGTCTCTATTTAACAATTTGCCCTGAAAAGGCATTAGCTGTGTTTTAACCAGAGCATAGAAAGGAAGTGTTTCTTTCTTTGGAAGAAGAAACTTCTTTATTTGATGTGAATGAAAATGCAACCGAGTGAATTATGCTGCCTTAGAGCAGAACTGAAGCAAATACTTGTCTCCAACCCAGCTTGCCTCCTGCCTCCACACGCATCCTTTATCCCCACTGCGCCTGTCTCCAAAGCATGGTATCTCCAAGAAAAAACAAGCATTGCCTTGAAATTACAATCGGGAAAATACTAATATTTTTTTTTTTCCTTTGCCCAAAAGACTCGGAAGTGGAGGAGCACAGGAGCCGGCACTTGCAGCACAAGGCTCTGAAGCAAGACCAAGGGCCAAGTACGCCCTCAGCTTTGCACCCTCTGGAAAAACACGATTCCAGCTCACCCATGCGTGAAAGCAAAAGAAATTCTTCCCTTTCGGATGGCTGAGCCAAAGTGAACCTGCTCTGCCAGCATCCCTGTTCAGGAGTTATCTTTTCCTTCATACCATACAGGAGATGCTCTCAAACCTTGTCCAAAAAGTTGTACAACTGGTCCCAGCGATATTAGCTTGACTTGGGAAAGCTGCACCATCCCCTGGGGTTTTAACCGCTCTCAAAACACTGGAAGAAGAGCCTGCTGTTCTGACTTCCAGAGGGAGCCAGGAAACACCGGAGCAGGTCAAGACTGGACAGAGCCTTGACACATCAAAACTTGGACATCCGCACCAAAGCCCCTCGTCCCACACCGAGGCAGCCCATAACACCTGCGACCACGCGACACCGAGCCGCCACACAGAGCCACAGAGCCCGGGACGCTGCAGGATGGTGCTGGCATCCCCGCCAACAGCACCAAGCCCTCCTGTGGCCCTGTGTGCTGAGGGCTGCAGCAGCGCTCACCCTTCCAAACCCTCCTCCACCAGCATCCCTGGGCAGCAGAGGATGGGGAGAGGCTGGCGCCATCGCTGAGCGGTATGAACGGCCCTCGTCCCCAGTGCAGCTGGGAGCGAGCTCTGCCAGGCTCACAGAGCTGGCACTAAAGCGTGTCCTGAACCTCGTGTCACAATCTTTAGCCTTTTCATAAGCGGTGATAAGTGGAGGGGATGGAAGGGGGAAGCAAACACGACAAGGAACTTGGTAACAGGCTGATTCTGGAGAGGCTGCTCATTGCATCGCTTCAAAATGTTATAAACAGAGAAGGCACCAGACCCTTCCACTGATTAGGTTAAATTAATTTAAAACAGAAGCAAATGCTGCTTGTCTAAGAGATCCAGTTACCTGGAAACACAGATAAACCCAAAACACAAGCTTCAAGGGCAGCAGGCAGTATAGCTGGGTGGTGGCTTTTTTTTTTCTTTTTTCAGAAACCTGGTCCTCATGGAAAAATACAAATTTGGAAATGGCTTTTATTAGCAAGTTAATAATATACTGCAATACAAATATACACTCAGTCTTTAATTAGATTTCACAAAGTAATATATACACACACACACACACACACACATAACTGTTGTGTAACAGCGGTTCACTAATCTTTGCTGTTTCTTTAAAAGTAACTTTCAGGGAGGCAGAAGAGAGCGAGGAATGTATCTGTGCTGGCTGGATAACCAGGAGTTTCCTTAAGAGCCAGCTGAGACCGAATCGCTGAAGCCCTCGTGCTGTGCACTGCTGGCAGCTCTCTGTGGACAAATCCCATGTGCATGGGTCTCAGACCTGAACATGGGCAAAGTAACGTTGTGAATCTCTCTCCTGTACAAAAACCTGCCCTAATTTCTTCCTGGGTTAATAATACAGACGCTTTCCAAGTGTCAAAAGCCAGGACTGGATTCCATCGGATCCGAATGCATTCCTTCTGGTGCTCAGAAATGCAACCGATTTACAGCCGCGCTGCATTTCACCCTCAGCCTCCCAACAGATGTACCTGCACAAGTCCTGCCTGTCTGCTCTTCAGAAAAAGTCCCAACAGCTTCCAGAATTTTTAGCCTAGCATGACCCTACTAACATGCACTTGAAACTCCCTGCTTCTTTCCTATTAACTAGCTAAAATCTTGACTTCAGAAAAGCTTTGCTACAATGATGGCAAATAACGCTGCCCAAGAAACAGAAGATGGGCATCAGCTGAGCCGCCAGAAAGCTTTCAGGTCTGGGAGGAGGAATTAAAAGTCACATGCTACACTGTACACCATGTCCGGGCCCTTCAGATACCGGCTGTAACACACACATTGATGCTATCTGATGAAAGCAAGCACAAGTTCTGGGCTCAAATTAATAATTTGCCCATATTTTTAGTATGTGCACTGCAAGGGTTTCCCAGGGCTGTGATTCAGTACGGTGCATCAAGCAAAAATCTGGCACAAGAGTATTTCAAAGGTTTCTACTCTAGGACCAATCTCAAAGTTTCAGTCATCAATCAAACCACATCTGGTTACTTGACCCCTGTGGTCTGCAGCTCTGCTTCTGCACGCTCCCAGGAGGATGCCAGGTACCTGGGTACAACCAACCCTCCCTCAGCGGAGCTGGGCTCCTTTTGGAACACGGAACTGCAAACTTGGGTACCCAACTGCGTTTTTGCAAGACCCTCTTCTATAGCTTGTCCTGTGGCAGAAAACTATGGAATAAGTCACTTATTTCAAATTAATTCCAAGAGATCAGCTTAATCGAAACCTGTACATTCATCAGCATTCACTTTTTACTTGTTTAGGCTAGACAATCCTTTCCGTGGCCTTAAGGCTAGCCAGCCTTTTGACAATTTAAGTGTGAAGTCGGAGATGTGCTGCAGCTTTTCATTTTGATGTGGGGCGGCAGCAGCAGCTGTTTCCATCATGCCTATCCAGCGAACAGCACATACAGACGTAACCGCTGCCAACATGGCCCAGTACATTGTTATTGATTTATATAGCACCATCCACAAGCACTGCGGTGCTTAACCAAGTTAAGTAGAACAAGCCACAAGCATAAACTGTGGCCTTGCGGAGAAGAGACAACTTTGTCTCAGAATTTACAGCACCGGTGCTCCCGTGGTCTCTGGGAGAGATTCCACCATGGGGTGGACTGAAGCAGGGCAGGAGGGGATAAACAAGTGGTCACGGGTGTTACTGTGCTGTGGGTTTGTACCGGTGAGTTTGAGAAGGAGAGTTGGAGCAAGGAGAGAAACAAGTGGTCGCTTCTCCCCTCTGAAAGGCAGATAGTGCCTAGGCAGGAGGAGGATGAGGAGGAGGATGATGATGAGGAGGCCTGGCTTGCTTTCTCCTAACACTAAGGGCAGGTTTCTCTGTCTCTCTCAAGTACCTGCATGAGCTCTGACCCCACTGTCCTGCCTGCACACAAGATGCTCCTCCAGGCTGTGCTAATTTGGTCCACTCCTGGGGAGCATCGCCCTGAGCAGGGACTGGTGTTACTGGGGAGGAGCCACCACGGAGGTCTGGGTGGTTCATCATAGAAAATGGAGTCTTGCCCTTTATGTGATGGTGCCACACCAGAACATCCTGCAAACTTTCCCTGTGACAGTCTGGGATCTGCTTATCGATGATTCTGCTCCTACACATGCAGTAGAACTGCCTCGAGTCCAAAACGTGTTGCCTACGCGCATTTGCAAGTGGCTGATCAGTCACAGGCTGGCATGGGGGGGGTGTCCCACAACCAAATTCACTGCTGTTCTCCATCACAGCACCCAATGCACTGCTACCAATGAGGAGGGGGAACGAGACGCTGGGTTTTTTCCCTGTGGAAATTTAAGGTTCATACAGCTATTAGTGACTGGCACCATGGCACCACAGGCTCCGGAACTAAACAAGACCCCAAACAGAAGACATAAACTATCTAGAGACGTGCAATTCTTCCTGGAAAGGCAAAGAAATGAGAAGGCTGCCCTAGAAACGCAGTTTTGGAATACATATTTGAATATTCTGCACTTGTGGAAAGGCACTGCTGTATTTTTGGTCAGGACAGTACTAGGACAGACCATATTCTAGATGAACAGGAGAGAAATGCTTGTAACAACTGTACGCTGCTCTAAGAGGTCTCACTCTCCCGAAGAAAGAGAATTGACTGTTACCAAACTAGAATTAACTGAGTTGTATCTTTTATCCAGGCAATAAATTCCTGTGGGCAGTACTTTTGGTGGCTTTCCGACAGACAGCTCAGCCCACAAAACTTTCTGTCTTTAGTCTGGCTGGAGAGGGGTTCAGATGACACCCAGAAACCACGTTATTTCCTCCATCCCGAAGCGGGCAAGGCAAAGCTGCAGTTGTAAAAGCTCACCCTCCAGCACCGTGCTGACAGGTCAGGACCGTGCTCAGAGTCTAAGCCCAGCGGGAAAGATTTAATTCCTTTTGCATCACCAACTAACAGGCAGGGGGAGTTGTCTTTACTCCCCAGCCGGAGGCTGCTTTGGGGGGGGGGGGGGCAGGGGGGACCCCACACTGAACACCCCGGAACCCCCAGCGCAGCCAAAACGCGGTGCCAGGC
>JAVJGJ010000047.1:48478113-48493706 GCA_035590215.1 Microhierax caerulescens | reverse complement strand
GGTTTTAAGGTTTCAGTTCCTGGAGCCCTGTTACTCCCACAGAGCTGTGTGCAACATGAAAAAGGGTTTTCAGCTTTCCAGCTTTTACTGAATAAGGAAAAAGAAGAACCCAATTTCAGAAAATCACTGTTAAACGAGTCAGCCTTCCTTATTTTTATCTCCTAGTGGGTTTTAATCCAACCTTATACTTTGGGGAATTTCTGGCCCCAAGGGGGAGGGAGCAGTTTATGTGCAATCATATAGCAGCTCAACCCCACCCCACCCCTTTTTTTGTTTTTCCAAAGTATCTTTTTACTTTTGCTTTCCAAAAAATGAAATGTACATCCACTTCTTGCGAGAACGAGAGCAAAGTTAGAAGCGTTAAGTGTGACTGCAGGAGCTATTTCCAGTCTACACCGCATTTACTGCATGTGCTGAGCAGTATATTGAAGAGGCCGTGAAATGCTAATGATCTCCAGACTGCTAGAGATACAGTCCTAAATAGAAGGGAAAAGTCTCTTTTGAGAGATTTTTTGCCCATTCCATCTCCAGAAACCATACAAAACTTTAACACCTCCCTTTGGCTAAAGCTTTCCAAGTTCCACTCGAAAAACTGCAAAGGAAAAACAGATGGGGGTGGGGGAGTGGACCAGACTAAAATACCCATTAGTGGTAAATTCCACCATCTCCTCCCCCTCCCGAAAAAGCGGACTGCATGGGTCAGATTCCACTAGCAAACCAAGAAACCAGCTCCAGCCACCAACACTCAGCCCATTTTACTCTCTTGCTCGTCTAACTGGCTGCTAGGCAACCCCAGCAGCATCGCTGCTCATATGTATTAAGTATTAACTATTATTTGATTCCTTCCCCCTTTCCTACAAAAAGGCAGCAACCTCAAGTCACAGCAGTTCTTTTCCCAAAAGTGAACGCTGGCTAAACTAAGCTGGCAACGGAGTGAAAGCCCAGTAAGGGTTGAATATGCCGGGTGTAGCTATAGGATGCTCTCGATGCATGCAGGCACCGCGGGATGCAGAGGATTTCCATCCACCAGCATTAGCCACCTACCCCAAATGTCCTCCCGAGGGGCTGCAGGGCTCATTTTTTGGTACATCAGGAGATGCAGCTACTCAGGGTCAAACCCTGGAGGTAATGCCTCTGCGCTGCCTATGCAGGGAGGCCAAAATCCTGATTTCAGTGCCCAGAGTGAAGCAATGCAAAGCCGCCAGCGCTGCTGCTGCTGCAGCCTGCCCTCAAACGGTGGGGCATCCTTTTGGAGCTGGGAACTCTCCTGTGACAATACAGCCCTGATTTCACCAGGACAAGACACAAAGCTGTAGAGCAGGGCTGGGGGACAGCAGAAAGGTGGCTGTTGCCCTGGGAAAGGCAAGCGCTAGGACAGAATTTGAGAGACTACACAGCGCGTGAGGCTCCTGCTCCTCTCCCTCTGCTGAGCCGCTTTTGCAAGTCGCAGCCCCACACAGCCAACAGCAACTCTTCCAGCGATTTCAGCAAACATTCTGCCTGAAGGAACAAAAATCAAAATTGGGATAGGACAAAAGAAAGCAGCAGCTGCTTGTGTTTAAAAATGGCTGAGAGAATCCAGCTCAGCAAAGACAGTCAGCGACATAATCAGCTCTGCTTGAGAGCCTGGTCCTAAACTTTGGTGACACTCCTGTATCCAAAATAATTACCAAAGTGCTGTTAAGGACAGTAAGGCCTCAGGACAACAAATTTTTCACACGCAGGCCGACTCCAAAGGCAGGAGAAGGAAGGGCTGCACACCCCTGCCCTGGGAGGAAAGGCTGCTGCCAGGCAGAGCACAGCACTCCTCCAGCCCTGTGACATTTTTGAGTAATTACAAAACCTTAAGATCCATTATAATGTTAATTTGCTGGCTAGTTGTTGTGCAGAAGTGTAATTAGATGTTGTGTAGCTATGATGCAGGCTGGGAGGAATGCTAAGAATGCCTCCACTTGCAAACTGAGCAACAAGCAGAAGACCAGGAGCTGGAGCAGAGAGGAGCATCCACACACCACTAGAACCTGGGAAGGAGAACCAGAGTGGGTCCTGGTGTCAGAAGGTCCTGGTTTCAGACCCCCTGCAGATGCAGCAGGCTCCACTACCGCCAAAACACAATGGCAATGTTCAGCCAAGACACCAGCAAGCAAGGAGAAGGTCAGACCTGCTTTGCTTTAAGTCTTTACACATCCCTCCTCTATCTGTGCATCAGATCAGGGACTAGAAGGGTACCACTCTGCATATTTGCCTCAACTGAGAGCATCCTATTGATATATGTCACCAGCTTAATTCAAGTTTCCAGGCTAAATGTCTTCTCTAATACAGATCAGCCAGAAAATGTTTTGTTTTTCAAGTTATGAGACATTTCCTGGGTTGGGGCTGCACTCAAGCAACAACAGTGGACTACAGCTGAGGATGACAAAACCTTTTAAAATTAAAACAAATCTCTTTATACACAATGACTCTGCCCATTTCACAATTAAGAGAAGTAATAATGGTGGGGTTTGGTTTGATTTTTTTTTTTAACATTAATGTCACAGCACATTTGGAACCAGATTCAGACAAAATTTCATTTCTGAAACATACCTATTAAAAGGACTTACAGAATTGATACAGTTTTTCCTCCACAAAATAAACTGATTAAATGCAAACTAAATTGGAGTCCCTAAAGCTTTGTAACAGTAAACTTCATGTAGCAGTTCTGTAATTTGCAGGTGGAGATACAGGAGAGTATTGATTTGCAGTCCAACACAAGTACCTAGTTACTCTGCAAAATAATATTTTTAAGCTATCAGTAGTATCTAAATTATTCAGGGATGGAAAAAACAAATCCATCTCCTCTAGAAAGGAAAGACACAAGCTGCTGAGAACAAAGTAACTATCCTCCCAAGGCCAAATGATCAGCAAAAGCAAATACTAGTAGGAAAGTGCAGCACCATTAGCAAAGAGAAAAGTTTTCTAGGAATACTCGTGCAGTCAAAAAATGTTTAGCATCAGAGCATGTTTTATGTGACACAGCACTTTCCAAAGGAGCAGAAAAGGGCGAGTGAGAAGCAGTACCCTAACCATCATCATCTTCTCCAGGCTCAAGACAGTGAATTGACCTGACAAAGTGAGTGACCACCAGGCTCAGCGGCTGGGACTCCTGCTTTTTTGGGGATTTTTTTATTTTTTTTTTTTCTTTTTCCCCATAGATATTTCAAATGGCAGCAGCCTGTCACACTTGTTCGGTCAGGCAGAGTTTCAATGGTGAGAAATTCCTCAGGTGGGGCGGAGGGCATCTCTTGTGCCACTGCATCACCAAAACAGCCCACACTGGCTCTCATGTTCATCTCACTGCGATAACCCGCATGCTCTCAGTCCCTCATCAGTAAGAGTTGCAGAGATTTTAATTTTTAATTCACATGAATGTGACGGCGGTAACGGGGAAGGAATCAGGGCTCTTCTGCCAGGTTCCTGGAGGAAGGTGGAACTCCCTTGGCTGCCCAGATGTTTGCAAATCCACACAAAGAGCCCAATCAACACTGCAAGGATTAACAAAACTTGTTAGTGTTATAAACAACGTCAATCTCCCTCACGGTGACACCACAAACGACTTAGAAAAAAACAAGTCTTCCTGGAACAAGGAAGGAGGCGCAGGGACGTTGTCCAAGCTGTAGCACCTGGACATCCTTGTGTCCAGGAGCAGCACCTAAATGCTGCGGGTTTAAGCATCCTCCAGAACTGCCTGAAGCATCCACCCATCCTGGTTTTCACACAAATTACAGTGCAAGAAATAAATGCTGAATTGCTCTGAACCATCAGCAGCGACTTTCCCCCCTTATTCTGCTTCGAGGAACAATGAAGAATTGTCATTACAGGAAGCAGGGGAAGATCAGTCTGAGACATTAAGAGCCAGAGCCTGCTCCTCCGTGTGGGCTGTGAAGCTTTCAATGGATTTTTCCATAAGAGAGATTGCACGGGTGTCTTGATTAAACCACCTCAAACTGCTTCTCCTGTCTGAGCTTCAAAAGCAGCTTCAAAAGCATCAGAGGAATCAGTTAGTATTCATATCTTCCCATAGCACTGCAGATTCTCTATTTTTTTTTTGTTTTAAATTATGAATTGTTTAGCTATCGACCCATTACTGCTCTCTCTTCATTTCCTTTTCATTGACTGAATTGCATAAATCTGTCTTTTAAAAGAAAGTTGGAAGACCCAATCGAACACTAACCTCACCATCCCATAGGTTAAATCCCCTGTTTGCAGCATTCTTGCCCAAATAGACAAAAGAGTAAAAAAAAGAAACATTTGTGAAGGGGAGAGAGCTTTAATCATGGATGGGTTTTGGCACTGTCAAACAAAACATCAGTTTATTCTGTTACTCGAAGTATTGGGACTGGGGTTTCTACAACATCCAGACTTGACCCTTTTCCTACTCCCTGACTCACAGGTCTCATGGGCTATGGTCTGTAGGTATTTATGAGCCAAGCATGCTTCAAACAACTCCAAGCATTTCAGAAAAAGCCAGTACCTCTGGAGAGCCTCAGTTCAGCAGGTAGCCAGTAAAGACTGTCGCACTGCCAATTTTGAAAGCAGAATGATTAGCTCTCTTAAAAAACAGTTAAACTTTTCAGTGGCTCCTTTATTTACCCAGAAGAGATACAGGTGGGGAATAGGGGGAAGTGTTTCCTCGGTGCAACCAGATGGAATGCCAAATCCAGACAGGGAGCTAACGGGAAGATGTCAAAACATGCTTCCCATTAACGTAATAGCAGAAAACACAACTGGTTTAAAATACTATATACAAACAATTACTGTTCTGCTAACAGACCCTTTGCCAATACAAGGGATTTTATAACCACAGCAAGTTTAAATCAACAGCAACAGAGTTGTAAGTCAGCAATATGGTATTTTATTTTGAAATATGTGCTCAGGATGCTACCTGACATCAGACTTCAGTCAAAATAAACTTTAGCAAATTATATGTTAAATGATACCATCTGCCTGTTTAAAAAAAAGAAATCCACTTTTTTGCCTTTAATCCTGAATTTCCAGTTCAATCTTCCAAAACAGAAGGGTCAGTTTCTGTTCTCATTTAGCACTTTGTAAATCAAAAGTGAATGGGTTTAGTTCAGTGCTATAGGTCAGAGGAGTACAATCAAGAAATTAACAGCAGTTTTAAACAAAAAAACCCAAACAAGTACGACATTAATTTTCTTAGTGGAGAAGTTCTACTTTTTGCAGATGGAGGGAGAAAAAGAAAACGCCATCATCTCCTTCTCTGCATCTGCACTTAGGTTGCCCAGGCAAAAAGCACTCCACTAGAAATATTGCACATTGTTCAGCTGAGCATTCACATAATGTTTTTTCTCCCACAATCACTATATGCCAAAAAAGTCAGCCAGCTCTCCCTCCAACCAAAACGAAGCTACAGAGGGATCTTTCAAAGATACAATTCAAGAAATGGACTCAAAGGAGTACTACAAGCAATTTATATTAAGTCCACAAGAGACCTTGCTGTCTCGAGGAAAGAGGCAGTTACAGCAATGATGCCAGAAGCCATTTGCAAAGGGGGGCGTGTGTGTGTGCGTGTGTGTGTGTGTGTGTGTGTGTGTTAGAAGAATGGTGTTTGCAGCCTTTATCTCCAGTTCCACAAGTGCATGCACACGTGTGTCCAAGGCAGAATGCCGTTTGTGCTTCTGCAGTGGGAAAACAGCCACTGGTGTTATAAACTCATAAAACGCTAACAGTACAGAGATTAGTTTACCTTCCAAAATAGGTTTTCAATGCGCTATTGTCTCAATAGAATAATACTGCCAACTCGCTGTACCCAGCTGAGTAAGATTTCTGGGGGTAGAGAGGGGGCAGACTTTTAAAATTAAAATCCCCTCTTATTACATTATTGGACCATAAGATTGCATACCTTCTTCAACTGATCAGTGTATGCTACTGCTGATTTGGGGGGAAACGTGGATTCCAGGGAACAGGCAGGAGCTCAACCCTCATCTTAAATTTCTGAGGCAAGAAAATTAGTGAATTTTTTATAAACCTGATAGAGAAAAAGGTATAAAAATCCTTGCAGAGAGGCCACAGGCTGTCAGTTCTTACCAACGTTCAATTCACCTCTAGCCTAGGATGGCTGTAAGCCAGAAGTGTAAAGTAGAAATTCACCCCTAGACTATTTACTTTTCTCCAGCAGAAATACTGCATGACGTTCTGGCTAATCCTGTAATTCAATCCTCATATATGAAGAAAGCAGTTAGAAATCAGGAGATGCATTCAAAATGTTCACCACGGAACATTTTGTTGCCCAACATTGAAATACAAGTTCAACCAAGTAGCTGCCAAAATGAAAGCTATCACAAAAATTCCGTAATGGTAGACTAATAAGAGACTCATCACCAAAGCATTAAGTAATTCTTTGGGGAACACGAATAAGAACTGCAATGTGTGATGTATTAATGTAGTTATTTGGTGGCAGTTAAGACAACAAAGCTTGAGTTTAAAGGACGAGGTTAGAACACTGCTGGAAAAATTCAATCCATGACATAAATTGTCTTTCGAAATGTGCAAAGAGAGGGAGTGTCACCCAAATCACCCTGTGTTTCTCATCAGGTGCTGCTAACAGAGCAACACACAAGTTTAGCTTGTCTACAGTTCATCTTCCCAAAGATTTTTGTTGCAAAAATCACTTTTTGAGAGCACTCTACAAGCGTGTTCATTTAAACTGTAAAACAGCCTGGAGAATGATACTGGAGTCACTGCAGGAAGAAATGCCCCAATCATTCTTTTCCCCTAAAGGATTTCTTTAATGAAATAATTTCTCCGGGGGTCAGTCTGCCGTTTTCCCTCTCTCTGTTTTTTTTTAGGACCAAAACATGGCTCTGAGCACGGTCTCTGCATCTCCACCAGCAAGCACGCTGCACAATTGCCAGCAGAAGGGAGAGCAAACAGGGGGGGTAACATCCTCCGAGTCAGTGCTTCTCCCGGGGGACTGTCCCCAAGCACACCCAGGGGAGCAGAGGGAAGCAGCCACAGCACCGGGGGCTGCTCTTAGGAGGACACAGAGCAGCCACAGGAGCAGCCACAGCCATGCAGCGTGCGTCCCTGTTCTCAGCATCCTGAGGGTCAAAGGCAAGTGCCTCTGCACCCAGTGTCCTCAGAGGGCACGAAGATGCCTGTGTGATTTTGCTCAGTGAGTAAAGCAGCACTAACGTGAGGATTGCAAAGCACTTCACAAATACTAATCCTCACAAGCTTACCTATCTCAACTTTCTGGCTCCGGGCAAAGGCAGGTATTGAATTTTTCCCTAACAGAAAATGGAAATGAAAGCACAAAGCAAATAAAGCTCGGTTTCCCAGACAGGCTGAGAAGTACCAACGTATGTGGGTTCTGGATCAGAAAAAGATGGGACTTGCGAGATCAGAGACTAATGTACGCCTCAGAGCAGTCCCATGGGAGGGTCTATGGTGGCACAGAAACTCCAGCGAGGACAGGGTCTGGCAGCCATGAGGTGCATCAGAAATGTGGAATAAAGATGGTTCAGCGTGGTGTACTCTTGGAACTACACTCTTTTATAATGTACATATATTTAGATATACAGGTATATTTTCATACTTATGTGTGTACAGGTATCTAAAAAATAAAATATACGTGTATCTCCACATACACAGATATAGCCCCAGGGTCTGCATAAACATACAGAGAGATGTTATTGTGATGGACACACCCTCAGATGTCTTGATATTAAAATGTCTCCTTTCAGTCCCCACCAAGGAAGTGATGACTAGTATTTTTTACAACTGAGATAGGGAGACAGAGCTTGCATAGTACCTGTGGAGCTAAACACAAAACAGGTTGCCCTACAGGGGAGCAGTGGGGGACTTTAAAATTCCTGAGCATTACAGTAAGGTGGATCATGATTTTTTGAGCAATTGCATCCATGAGAAAGATGCAGAAAAGTACCCAGTCCACAGTTTGCATTTAGGTCAGACTTACCCTGCAATCCACCACCCGGCTCGGCTGTAATCCACCATGACAATAGATACAGTGGAATAAACAGAAAGGCACTGCCTGGCCCATACTTGCATTCGCTCTGTCCTCACACCGCGTTAAGAACTGGAATACTGGCTCCCAAAAATCAACTCCAAAAATTAGGTGTTTGTAGCTTATCAAGCACCAACGTGATAGCTCACCTCCTGCATTTCCTCCGCAAAGGCAGAGAAGGGTGCCTGCTCTCATGGAAGTTGATACTTAGAAAGGTTACATATCTTAAATAGCCTAAAGATCCTTTACTTGAAGGGTTATGTATCTCAAATAGCCTAAAGATCCTTTACTTGAAGGTGCGTCGGGCTCTTCCCTAGTAACGACAAGCTGTGGCGACAGCTCTTCCCAACAGTACGGGGATGACGCAGCAGCAGCTGATGAGGCATCACACTGGAATGTCTTGGATGGGGACTGCAGAGGAGGTTTCTGTGATGGATAAACCACGAGTAACAAACCCCCATCCTTGTGTCAGCCTTGGCTCTGCCTCTCCCGTGAAGCCACTGTGAGCACCCTGGGGCAGAGACTGAGCCCCACTGCACCCAGGATAATGTGCTGTCGGGGTGTGCTGGGGCTTCCTGGTGCTCTAACAGCTCAAACATCTGTGGGTTTTAACAGATACTACATAATCGGTCTAAAAGAAGCTATTTCTGCTACTGCCTCTACCTCAAGAAAGTTTAAATAATGAACTGACTCAAAACTTCAGTAGCCAGGCAAACCTCCAGCATCACATAATTTATTAAATGCTAAAGAAATGTTGACTGCACTTTTTAGCTAAAAACAAGGGGGGGGGGGGTGGTTGTTGTTTTGTTGTTTGTTTGGGTTTTTTTTTTTTTATGTTCTGAGCAGCATCTAGATTGAGAAGAATGAGAACCTGGAAAACAGCAAGAATCAAAAAAGCACTTTTACTGCTCCAGTATGATTTGAAGCATGAATTATCTGGCTTACAACTCCTTATCTTGCACAATTACCTCTAATGGTTGCAGCATACAAGACAATACTCTGAAATTTAAATACGCCCATTTATTAGCACAGCAAGCGGCAGTTCTAACCACCTAAGTGCTTCCTGCTGCCAGTGGCTCCCATCTGGTGAATATTGTCTGATCCCCGTGTTGGGAGCAATCTTATCTTACAGTACAGTACCATAGTCAATGCTATTCCTTGAAGGAAAACACCAACAGATGTCCTGGCTAAGGCAGGAGTAGGAACAACCTGAGCTTTCACAATGCCCAGCTCAAGTCAGCCTCAGCAAGGGAATGCCACTGAGCTGGTGCCTAAAACACCAAGGGTGAATCTTGGATTTATGGTTCGGAGGACAGGTAATTAATGTAGAAAAATCTGTGTTCCGAGTTCAAACAACTGTGGAGGACAGGCAGCCTGCAGGCAAGCCCCAGTTTCTTCAAGGTTTTAAGGACCAGGGTGGAAGATATTTCAATTTCCTGGTGGGTGCAAGTCTACTGAACAATGGTGCACATCCATCATACTAAAAAGAATAAATACTTGCTAGGAAGAAGGAAGCTCTGAAGATGAGTTTGGTGACCAGAAGCCATTGTTTCTCTTTATTATCTGTAGCTATTAAAGAAAAATTTCCTCCCATGGCTGGCTATTTAAGTCCATGACCATTTGAAAATATCTGCATTTCATCTTCTTTCATCTGAAAGAAGGGGGGGTGATTCTAAGGAAGAAATTCTCACTGTGAGGGGGGTGAGGCTGGCACAGGGTGCCCAGAGCAGCTGTGGATGCCCCATCCCTGGAAGTGTTAAGGTCAGGCTGGATGGCACTCTGAGCAACCTGGTCTAGTGCAAGGTGTCCCTGCCCATGGCAGGGGGTTGGAACTGGATGATTTTTAATGTCCCTTCCAATACAATCCGTTCTGTGATCCTTTGGAGAGAGGAAGGGGTGGGGGTTGAAAGAGCACGTAAAATATTTTGTTTAAATGCAAGGACTGAAGATAAATTAGACAGAACTAGTTCATGCGCACTTACGCACATCTACCCCCACATTTCACAGCCCAGAGGTGGATTTCAAGTTGTTTTTTTGACTGTACCATCCAAGACAGCTCGGGGGAGGAGAAAGGAGGGGAAAGGGATCCTTGCCCAGGCCAGGGAGGTGACAGCACTGACAGTGTACCTACAACACAGGAGAGGTTGGTCTTATCTCAGAACTGCTTCCTCCCAGCTTTCTGCAAGCTTTATCTTATCAGAGGCGACGTGCAAATTCCCTTTACTGCCCAAACAACAACACAGCCTGGCTAAAAGAAAACGCTAGACTACTGCGTGCCTGCAGAAAGGCCCCAGATCTGGCTGAACTAACCGGAATATCCAGCTCTGTGCCTTGCTTCCCATGAGCATCCCCTAGCTGCATGGAGACAGGCCATTTGTCCACCTAATCCCAGATCTCCAGGTACCTCCTTTTGCTTCCCTTCTCCAGCCGCAGCCTGGGTTGCCGCAGACCAGAAAGGTTTGGGGGAGCAGCGAAGAACAAGCAGGCTGTCCCGTGGGAAGCAGCGATACCCTGCTGGGTAAGGACAGGCTGCCTTCTCCACCCTTCCCAGCAAAGCCCTGCTTTGTCCAGGTGGAGACTCGGTTCTGCCCTTGGACACAGGTGAAACCCTCTCCCCACCATGGCCAGAAGGCAATGGGGAGGGGAATACCATTTGTGTTCGGAGCTACTGTCCCTGTGCCTTTTTAGCCAGTCCCACAGCCTCACTTACCCAGTGAAGGGTACTTAATCAATTGTCTAATTGTGAAATTGTCTGTTACCAGCCAGTAAAGCCTTCTGAACCTGTCCTAAGCACAAGAAGCACTAACCCAACCCACACATCATCAAGCACTGGCTCAGCTCAGGATCAGATCTTGGAGGAATCCAGGCAGGGAACAGAAAAA
This sequence comes from Microhierax caerulescens, assembly GCA_035590215.1. Taxonomy (NCBI): domain Eukaryota; kingdom Metazoa; phylum Chordata; class Aves; order Falconiformes; family Falconidae; genus Microhierax; species Microhierax caerulescens. The sequence goes on along the minus strand of JAVJGJ010000047.1, from coordinate 48,482,798 downwards.
TGCCTTTTCACACAAACTGATTAGAGCTCCCCTATGCCGGCATCTAGTCCTGCAAGCAACAAAACGGGAAATTCTCCACGCAAAACCTATCATCAGATGCACCATGCTCTGAGCACCAAGGCCGTACCACTCTAGAAGACATATGCATCCACCATGAATAGCCTTTCCAAATCAAGTGAGCAGAGTAACTCCAACCTCGTTGCACTGAGGCCATCACTGCATCGCAGTGTAGGGCTGCAGGGATGTCTATTCAAGATAATAAAAAATAAACGCTCAGGACTGGAAGCAGGTCTCCTGCTCAAAACTTGGAGCTTGCCGCCATGTACCACAGTACAACACAAATCCTTTCCTATGAGGGCAGCTGAGCAGGCAACGTTTTGGAAACCCTGACCCGCGCTGCAAATTTCTCACGGCAGAACAGCCTCAGCTGGCAAAGGCGCAGAAAGGAAACACACTCCTTCGGCACCATGCGTGGTAGCAAAATTTACAGCACAGATGCAGCAAGCAACAGAAAAGTGCTTTTGTCAGCTCAGCCTGGGCTGCCCCAAAGGCAGGACAACTTCTGAAGAGCATGGAGATGCTGCTACAGGCATCTCAGGCACAGCAGAACCCACAGAAGCCTTCTTTGCTCCTGCTTTCACCTTGCTCCCGGTTGTGTCCTGCATTTTCTTTATAAGAACTAGAGACTTGTAAAAACTAGAGATGCCCTAAAGTCTCCTGAGCATGAAGCTGCTCTGCCACAGAAGACAAGGACGTGTCTCAAACTGCTGGACATCATCATAGCCTACACACAGGTACCTGCTGTCATTTGTCCTTACACACATATGTTCCTGCACATAAAGCTGGAAAAGAAGCACCTCAAACAGAAAAAAAAAGATTTGTGGAGACTGGATAGTCATAATATGCATCAGTGAACCCAGTGATGCATCAGTGAGGAATATAGCTGCAGTCAATGCAATTATTACTTCCTTCAGCTTCTTGCTAGAGACATTGAAGATTTCCTTCAACACAGTAATTATTTGTGACAAGAAAACAAAGAATCTGGGGGGGGGTTGTATTTGCTTTTATATCAAGTCATCATTGGCATAACATTCTGTGGCCTCCGTTCCTTTGAAAGCAACTGCAACGGTCAACTTAATCTCTTGCAAAGCTTCAGCGCTACAACACATTTGTACTCTTGCTGAGACTTCTTTGGAATTTATGAAACTCAGGAAGAGAAATTCTTAATAGAAATCTAATTTAGGAAAAAAACCAAGCTTATCAATTGCCTCTAAATTACTTTTCAGACACCTTCATTTGGCATTTGTACAGCTCTGAACTCTTGTGTAATACCAGATCAACAAAACAAAACAATTGATAACAGTTCTGGTTGGGAAGACTTGCCTCTGTTGCAATTTAAAATATACCTTGTAAATGCAATGCTGGAGAGATACTGCCTAACCCACCAGTGTCCCAAGCAAGGAGGAATATCGTCGGCAGATTTTTGCATTCATTGACATGAAAACACACGCCTATTCCTGAATTCACCTGATTTGTTAAAACGGTATAATTTAAACTTTTCTAGTCCTGGTTTAGCTGGGTGAAAAGCAGACTTAGCCATCTTTCATAAAAACATGACCCAAAGCTGAAGGTGGGTTTGTGGGTTGTGTCACATGTGTGTGTGTCCCCCCCCAACAGAGACAGTTTGTGTACTGATGTGCCCCAAAATAATTTCCTCTATGCTTTCTGGGTTAAGAAAAGTGATTGTCTGTAGGTAATGCCCAGTACGAAAGGATTCCTCTTTGTTCAGCCTATTAAGACGTACATGGCTGGTGCTGCAGAAATGTTTTGTCATCTATTTATGTATTTACAGCATAATTAGTTCATATGTTACTTAGATGGAAACAGCCTAACGTGAAAAAGCCAACACATTCTTAGACAATAAGGTGGATTTGTGAATGTTTGAATGCAGGAACGAAGAAGTGCCAGTCCAAATAAGACAAAATACCGAGTCTCAGAGCACAGATTACAGAAAGAAACCTCGCATATGTTTCAAATATCAGGAACATAATCCGGGCTCACCATGCGCCGACACGGGGAGGAGAGGCGCTCCTCGCCACAGCACCCACGGCAAGCCCTGGCACGCTGGTCTGGGCAGCGCTTTGCTCCAGCTGGCCGGCAGCCAGACGTTAACTGCGCTGGCATTTGTTTTGAGGGAGGGAAAGAAGGGAAAACTGGGTTTAAATATAACTCGGCAGCCTCCAGCAGAAACTTTGGCTGAGAAGCCGAGTGGTAAGAGACGCTTGTTGAATCAGCACTGCCCTCCCTGCGCTGTGACTCTGCACACCGAGGACGCTTTTAGCTCTAGAGTACTAAAACTGAACAAGGAAAATATGCTAGAATACATTAAAACAGCTATGTTTACAGGCCTGTATTAAAAGCGAAAACATGTTGTGATTAAACGGAACAGCTGTCAATGCTCTGAGGTGTTACAAGCATGAGACTATTTAAAGACAATGACTGGCGCCGTCTATTTTGCTGCGATCGAGCTAGGAAAAGCTACAGTTATTAACCGCTGACTGAGGCTTTGCATTCATGGCAGCCCTGAAGGAGTTTTGTGACAGGCAGGGTAACAAGTACAGAGGTGACTTTTAGTGGCAATGAATTCCCTTAGCTGGAGAATTTACCCCAACAAATGGCCCAGACACGCGACATCAACATCCTCGGAGGTGCTGGCTGCTCAGGTCTTCAGTGATTACGCCCTTAAGTTACCATCTCACGTTAACACACACAGAAGTATACAGAAAGTGTATTTCTTACGCATATAACACGCGACTTAGCAGCGACTCTCTCTACACCATGCTCAGCCTTAAGTCTTGAGATGGGCGACCCTGTCCCTCCCCCCACTCCTGCTGCAGGGACTCAATGGGACACACAGTGCTGAGCCTCCCGATTAAGACTGGCCTCTATTTATACGCCAAACCTACAAATTTATTTGCCAAACCTTCAAAATGCTTTGAGAGCGCGGGTCTGACGCGAAGGGAGAATCTGCTGTGTCGGGCCATGGTCGCAGCACTCAGTGCGCTGCCTGCATGTCTTGTACCCCCTCTGGTTGCTGCAGCGCTGTGTTGGGATTTCCCACCTGCTCGGACCCTTCCACAGCAAAGGGAGCTGGTACGAAGGGCCCCAGGACAGGGACACGGTACTGTGAGAGGAATTCATGAGATGCAAATGGCACAGCAGGGAAATGCAAAGCAGGGACTGTCCTGGGAGTCCCATGTGAAGGCTGAGGGACCTGGCTCCTGCATTCCTCTGTGGCAGTGGATGCTCTCATCACCAGCCACCAATGCACACATTCGGCTCATTCCTGGGTTTGCAGAAAACAGGCGGGGACAAGGCAATTCCAGCTATCAGCCCCTCAGGGACAAAGCAGTTCCAGCCATCAACCCCTCACTCGCTTTTGGATCCTGTAGTTACCCGAGAACCCAGATTCCATTTAAAAAGATGAGTATTTCCCAACCTCACCTTATGGGGAACAGCTTTGAGAACATGTACTTAAAACAAAAAACACCCGAGCGTGCCCACATCTGTATACGCCGTAAGGCAAATGCAAAGCACCTCACAACATTTAAATAAATTTCACGTCCCTTGGGACAGCAATACTGAGCAGTAAAGAATCAGCTGGATGTGTAGTTTTTTGGGTTTTGGGTTGTTTTTTTTTTCCCAAAACCATGAACTAAGATTTTCAAAATGAAACAACGAGCACCCAATGTCAGAGCTACTGTATCCCAGTCCCCATGGCAGATATCCAACACCCCACAAGTGTGGGCTTTTTTCCTCACCTGACTTCAGCCATCTAGAAGTCAAAGCTTTGCCCATCCCAAGCTCCCACAAAAGGTACCTCCAGAGGCTGATTCAACCCATCCTGAAACAGGTAAGCACGAGGGCCTTCCAAGACACCTTGCCGTCTGTAGATTGACTTCCACTAGACACGTAACTTTAAAATCAAACCTGAGATAAGACTGAATTAATCTTAAACTGACTGAAGAAAACTCACACCAAAAAAAGTCAAACAGCAAGAGGCAAAAAGGGATGCCCAGTCTTTGGGCACTAAAGGTTTGTATTTTGAGACTGATTTTTTTTTTTTTCTTTTTTAAGCCGGCAATACTCTCTGTTCTTAAGTGATTTGTAACAGAGATAGAGAGTTGAAAAGTTTGGGCAGCAGCAGACAAAAAAAGCCTCAACTATCAAATGAATCTGAAGCTGAGCGTGGTCAGTTTAAGGATATTCCAAGCGCAAAACCATAAAGGAGATGTAATAAAGTTCTTATTTATTCCCCTGCTGGCTTCTTTCAATAGCAAAACCAAAATAAAGACTTCAGAACAGTATCTAAGTAAAAAGAATGGAAAGATTTAATCAGGCTGCAGGAACTCACGCTTGAAATAGGCACATGCACAAACTCCTCCTGGAAGAGGGGCCGAGCCGGGTTCACAACACGCTTTATTCAAAACGAGCAGGAGAACCAAGTCGGGAATAGACGGCGGACGCTTAAAAATAGTTCTGATCGCGACTCGCGCCCGCTCCTAAGCCCGACAGGAGCAAGCGCCGGGGCTCAGCGCTCGGGGAGCGGGGGATGAGCCGGCGCTGAAGACCCCCCCGCCCCCCGCCCGCGGCCCCGGGGCAGCGCGGCCGGCACCGGCGCCGGC
>JAVJGJ010000047.1:48443090-48466705 GCA_035590215.1 Microhierax caerulescens | reverse complement strand
AGAGGAAAAAAAGGGGGGGGAAGAGGAAAAAAAGGGGGGGGAAGAGGAAAAAAAGGAGAAAAAAAAAAAGACAAAAGCGGGAAAATGCCAAACCCCGGCCAAGGCCGGGCAGAAGGGGGCTGTTTCACCTGGGGCACAACCTTTAATTATATCGTTTAGGCCAAGTTCCCGCGGCGCTGAGGCGCTCCCTCCCGCTCCGCCGGGGGTTTAGCGCCGCCGGAGCGCTTGCAGGAGCCGGTGCCGCTCGGCCCAGCCGCTGACGCGCGCGCCCGGGGGCCGCGGTCGAACAGGCCCGAGCCAGAGCGGCGACCTCGGGAGCCTCGCGGGGCCGTTTCTAACGTGCCGTCCGTTGATTTAACTCTTCTCCGGGCGCTACCTCCGCACAGCCGCGGCGGCGCTGCCCCGGGCCCGTTCCTCAGGACCCTTTGTAGGGGGCGGCGGGAGGGGGAGGGGCCTTGCCGCCTTCCGACAGCCGCTTCACCCAATGGCGCGACAGCGCGGGGCGCCGGGAGGCGGGAGGACACGCCCTTTCTGGACAGTGGCCCCGCCCACCGGAGCACCTTAAAGGGGCCACGTGTGGCCACGCGCGGCAGCAGCCCGCGTGGGGACAGGGGTGTCATCGCGCTCCCGCCGGCTCCTGAGGTAATGCGCGCGGGGCTCCGCGTCCCACGGGGTGGCGGGGGAAGCTCCGGTCCCACGGTCCCTCGTGGCACGGGAAATGCGTGGGAAACGACAGGATGTCCCGGGTGGGCTGCAGGGCTGGGGCGGGTGTTGAGCCCACGCGTGAGCCTGCCCGTCCCGGGGGTCTCACTCCTTCGCTGTGAGATCAGCCCGCGGCTGCTGGGCCGGCAGCTCCTTTCACGAGTGGGGTGGCCTGGCCAGGGGGGCCAGAATAGCTTTGAGGTTTTGGTTCCACAAGCCCACGGTTTGGCCCATCTGGGGCCCGTGGTGCTGTGAGGGGAACCTTGCTGTGAGGGGGTCCCGTGCTGTGAGGGGGGCCCATGGCACTGTGAGGGGGTGAGGGGGGCTGTGCTGTGAGGTGGGGGGTGCACTGTGAGGGGAGCCATGCTCTGAGGGGAGCCCATGGCCCTTTGAGGGGATGATGGGGGCTGTGCTGTGAGGGGCTAAGGGGGCTGCACTGTGAGGGGATCCCGTGCTATGAGGGGGGCCCATGGCACTGTGAGGGGGGCTGCACTGTGAGGGGAGCCATACTGTCACAGGGTGAGGGGGTTCCATGGTGCTGTGAGGGGGTGATGGGGGCGGTGCTGTGAGGTGGGGGGCACACTGTGAGGGGAGCCATGCTGTGAGAGGGAGCGGGGTGCACTGCGAGGGGAGCCATGCTGTGAGGGGCTGAGGGGGCCTGTGCTGTGGGCTGGGGCTGGTGGGCCATCGCAGGGCTGCCATCCCCCAGTCCCACCCAGAGCAGTTGGTGAAACACCGTTGAGGCCATCAGGGATGCACCAGTACCGGCTCCAAGCCTGGCTGGGCTTGGCGTGATGAGGACCTGGTGGTGTGAAAGCTGGCAGAAACACGTGTGATGTGTCTTGGAAAAATCTGTCCCTGTGCTTTCTTACTTGGCGTGAGGGGGTTTCCCGCCCAGATGGCATAGTAAAATGAACAGCAGTTTAGGCAACTTAAACCAGCCTCCTGGTGAGTCACGTTGCTGGGGAATTCACCTAAAATATCCCGGTGTCCTGGAGAAGCAATCTGCGTAAAATTTAGAATGGCGAGTTGCACAGTGGCTGGTGTGGCTGAGGAAATACGTGATGATGGTGGCCCCAGCCCTCGGTGGCTGCCTGTGCCGGTGCCGTCTCGTGTGGGCAAGCCCCAGGTGCCGCTGACAGTGACATTCTGTGGCAGTTTCGTTCCACCAAAGCTCAGCTTAGAAGGAGCTGCCATGGAGTCAAACGTCTGCCTGCTGTTGTGTCAATCATTCAAGATCCTTGGCGTGATACCATCTTTATAATGGAGCTTGGAGCTGTTTTTCCTCGTGTGCCCTCTGCTCCTGCGTCAGGAGGGCATCAGGCAATTTCCCATAACAGCTGTAGGCTGACCCACGGTCAGTGGTACTGCTGAGGAGAAAACCTTTAGGGCTTAGCAAATTTTTGTCACTGCCCTTTTTAAAAATGGAATTTATCTAAAAGAGGAAGAGGAGGTTGCTCAGCTACCGTTTCCTCAATTAATTAATCTTTAAAGAAAACAAAGGAATGAAAAGGCCAAGTTTCAGTTTTGATGGAAATGTGGACAGGCAGTAAGATAACATGGCAATCTCCTAAAACTGATCTGCACATGATAAAAATGGACCAGGTCAGCCGTGGTGTCTTTACCAATAACAAGAAATCAGCAACAGGAAGCAAAGTGGTCTGTGCAGGAAAATTTGAAGATGGCTGATGAACTATGCGGGAATTTGAATTTGAACCAGTATTTTTGAAAGTCTCTGTGTGTTTTAAGTGAATGCATGTTCAGAGCCCATTATAAATGAAACCTTCGCTCCTGTCCCGTTGACCCTCACGAGTTTACACGTAGTCAAGCTTTTAAATTGTTTTGCCGGTGAAACTCTGCAGCAGTTTCAATGAAGTCATTCACTAACTTCCAGTTCTTCCAGGACACAGCACTCCCTCCAAGCAAAAGATTCTTTGTATTTAAATTACTTAAGTTGTCACACAGATTTAATTAAAAGGGAGATTTCTTTCAGCAGGTTTTTGTTTGGGTGCATGTTCCTCATGTTCCTAAACATCTGTGGTACATCACGGTGTGTTAACTCCTCTGGAAACAGCATGGGGAAGGTGAGGATCATTTGTGATCTTGACCACCCCCAGTGAGCTACTGGGAGTGTTAAGCCTGGCTCTGGTGAGCATGTGTGTGTTCTCCAGCGGCTGGTGTAGCAGAGCTGGAGAACTAACTCGGCATCAGCGGAGGAAGGGGCAAGCGGCAGTGCTTAGCCAAGCCAGTGAGAGTATATATATGCACAAATTTTTGTTTGTAACCAATATTTGTTATATAAAATGCATGGCTGACTTGGGATTCCTGTGGCCTGCGCTCACAACGAAACTTGCACAACCAGGTTGCGCTTCAGCTCTCTTTCATGGTCCAGGTGTACCTGGGCACTCCAGAAGTTCTGCGTCTGCTTATGCGGGGAGGTGCAACTGCTCTCCAGGTGCTGAGGGCCATGTGGCATTAATATCTAGATTCTCCTAGAGGAACCCATCCCCCGGGATGTGATAGTGACAGTGATGTCCTGCTGTGTCCCACTGGACTTTGCAGTTGTGCAGCCTCGTGTCCTTGATCTTTGTGCCATACCTGGTGTGCCCACACTTGGAAACCAAGCACCCATCAGCAGGGGACCCTGCGTCAGGGTTGTGCCCCTGTACAGGGGGTCATGGTGAAGAGCACGTACGCAGTGCAGCGAGGGAAGAATGGCAGATATGGTCACTGCTGTGAAGCACATTTTCCTCTTGAGTGTCTGGGGACACACACCAAAACCAGCAATGGGTTTTCAGCCAACCTCTGCCACCCAGGAGCTTGCTGGGTTGTCCTCCAAGACAGCTGGCATGAGGACATCTCCGTCCTTCCACTTGAAACTTTCTTGCTGCATTAAAGAGCAGATGGCAAGAGAAACACTGTAATTAGTGCAGAGAGAAAAGCTTCCTTCAGGGATGCAGGGGAGCCTTAAACTCCTCCTTGTGGGGCGCTGGGAAGGCACGTGGGTACAGTACTGTGAAAGGGGGTCAGGCCTGATGGCAGCTGCTGTGGTCTCGCCTTGCACCTGGGTCTGTCTTTGAGCAAGAGGGGTGGTGGTGGTGGCACCTCCAGCGGGCACCGTGCAGTCTGGTAACCACCATGCTCTCCAAGGTGTGGGTTTGAGTTCCTCCAGGCTGGGGAGGGAGCGTAACCCAGGTTTCACAAGTCTGGGTGGCAGCTCCTAGGACTGGGTGCTCTGTAGAGCTAATGCCCCTTTTCTTACAGCTGTCTTACAAAAAAAAAAAACAAACCCCACAAAAAAAACCCCAAAAAAACAAAAAACCCCAAACCCAAACCAAAAAACAAACCAAAAAACCCACCTCAAAATAAACTGCTCTGGTGTTTTAGTGTGGAATGGGGTGTTGGATGATGTCTGCCATTTATCTTGGAGCTTCAGAGATGGGATTTTATGAGGCATCCCTTTCTCAGCTGCTTGTGAATTAAACTATTTTTTGCATCGTGAATTGCAGCGTGTGGCGTGAGCAGCAACGTGTCCTTGCGTAGATGGGGGGGGGTGCTTGCCTGGGCTGGAGGCAGGCTGGCCTGCTGGCGCTGTGGCTGGCCTTAGATAAAAGGGCTCTTTCCTTGTCCTCCTGTCTGTCCTCGTTGAGACAAACATGCTCTTCACCTTACCAGCTTGAAATTGCATCTGTCTGATGTCGGTCCAAGATAGCATGCTAAAATCCCACTTTTTAAAAAGATCAAGGTTAATGAGATTCATCTCCAATCAGTTAGAAATGCCTTGAAACAATTAAAGCTCAGCCTGTCAAGTCCTAAGCATCAAAGGCTTTTAATGAATGTAAACCTTAAATAAAATCAACGTAGCTTTCAGCCTGAGATGATGAAACCCCCTAACGACAAAGTACTGAAAGCAGTGTCCGGGCTGCCGAAAACAACAGCTGCAAAAGTGCTGATTTTTGTGAGAACAGATTAAATCTCTGGGGTGTCCCAGGGCTGTGTCCCCTGAGAGGGACCCTAAAGCCCCAGTGTCCCCGAGGCTGGCGGCAGGCGTGGGGCGAGAGCTTCCTTAAGAGGCGGTAGTATGGGGTGACGAGCTGCTTCCAATTGCGAGGCAGGCAGCACATGACATAAGATGCTCCAGATCTGCCTCCTGGGCGCTAGTTTAAAAATAAAGGATATTACACATCTTCCTCGGCGCTGGTGCGGAGCAGCTGCAGGAGGAGAGGTCGCACAAAGGCGATGCATTGTAAGGCAGGACCTGGAGCCCTGTGGTGGTGGGTTTGGGGGGAGTCTGAGAGCCGAGGGGGAACGTTTGGGGCAAAGGGAGTATAAAATTGGAATTGTTAGGTTCATGGTGCTCTTTCAGAGCTGTAATTGTCACGCTTGTCTTTGGATGCGGGAATGGATGTATCATGTACTGCTGATCATGTTTTTCAAATGAACCGAGTGTGATGTGAGGTGTGCTGTGTCCGCTGTTAGAATTTGCTGTACTTCATGCAATTACAGCAGCCTTGAGTCATGCCTGCTTTGGGCTTGTCTTGGTCAGATAGCTACACCAATGGAAGCCGATTTTACTGTAGCATTCGATTGTATTTTGATTTTTAAAACCTGTTTTTACAGGGACAATGCTGTGTGAGTCAGACGCACCTACGGCACTTGCAGAACCAGTCCCTGCGGCTTATTTTAATTCAGATCCTCAAGGGAACTGTGAGGTGTCACTGGATGATGTACTGCTCAACTCTTCAGCCAGGTTTGTCTAATTTATTAAAGATTTTATTTTCTCTGTGGTGACCTGTATACGTAGGATGTAGTTTGTATTCTCTTATGTTTACTTAGATTAATTATGATATGGGTTTTTTGGAAGAAATTTCAAGCATGTGTTACTACTTCCAAATTCCAAAAGCTGAATCTCTAGTCTCACCCTCTCAAAAGAAGAATTAAATTTCCTGTACATAGCTACCATGCAGAGTGTAGAGCTTGAAGTAGTGTGCATTTATTATAAACTTACAGCACAGGAATGGTAGAATGTTCTGTGTATTCAGAAGGATCACCTTTTATAAAGGAACTTTGCATAATTGTTAGTTCTATGTAATTGGGAGGGCACTGATCAAATACTTGGAATACCTAGTAAGTACTTCTTTGTTGGTGAAGTGTTGCAGTACTGTACACAGAGGTGTGCCTCTGTAGGGGATAGCCTGTGTGCAGTAGCTGTGCTGATTTTCATCAGACTCCTGTTAAGTCTCTCTGTAAATCTAAGCAGCCTCTTACTAAAGGGCAGATAAGGCTTTAAGGATCTGTGTCTCACCTCAGTGTAATGAGATATAGCTGACAAAACCCTCTGCTTAATGTTTTTCAGGCTGTATTTGAATTATGTGTAGTAAGGGGGAGAAAAAGATGACTTGATTCACTGAAGGGAATTTTGGGGGCCTTTTTTGCTCATATTACTGGGTCATTTGCATGCTTTGATCATAAAAGCTGGTGGAGAAATAGTGCAAAACTGTTGCAACTGAGGATTAATTTGTGCTGAGAAATGCTCTCAATAATGAGGAGGAAACACGTAGTAGGGAACATCTCGTAATCCCTTTAGGGGAAATTAAGGGGGGGGGAAATGTACTTCCCTCTAGTTTCTGGCTTGCAGATTAGTTAGGAGAAGCAGTTCTGCTTTTGGACAGAACATGGGAGTAGCCGTGTCCAGTCTTCTCTGTGCCTTAAACCTTACCATATGCCCAAATCAATAATAGTTGATCATCCCCTAGAAATCCAGAGAAAACGTAAAACAGAGGGAAGCAATTTACCCCTTACACCGAAATTCATACGGTGCCTTGTGCCATCTTGTCTTCTCTGTGGTCTAGTAGAAAGGGAAGAAAATCTGGGGCTCGGTGGGCCCCCTGCCTGGGTTGGGCTGGGGGATTGCCTAGGATAGAGGAGCTCCTGCCTGTGTGCAGGTGGGGTCTGATTGTGACTGCCAGAGGTGTCAGGGCTGCTTTTTGTCCCCAAGCTGCCTCTGCAGAGGGCTGGGGCTGCTGTGATGTCAGAGCCTTGCAGCCCTTCTAGGAGACCTGGGAGTTGGTGCTAGAGAAGAAACCGTGCACAAGCATTGCCATGGGACAGAGTAGACACCTTGCACTGGCATGAAGAAACAAACACCTTTGTGATGGCCTGGAGCAAAGGGCCTCGGGAGGGCTGTTTGGCAAGGCAAGTTTTGGTCCTCTGGAATATAATCTTGAGCTGACTGAAACTTGACTTCAGCGCTACACTGATGGTCTGAGCAGGGTATTGTCCAGGGAAGGGGGACAAGCATCATCTGCTTGTAGGTTGGAGGATGGGATGTCCTTTGAGGGAGCAGCGCACAGGGACTTGAATACCAAATGTCACGGGGTCTGGCTTCCAACTCATGGTGTGAAGTGGGACATGGAACTTGATTATTCCTTATCCTCTTCACTTATGGTTGTGCAAGAGCCCGTCTTGGAAAGGGAGGGAGGAAGAACACTGACAGCTGCGGGCAGGTGGTGTTTCACCATGTCTTCCAAGGCTGAAAGTAAAAGGGGAAACTTTCAGCTGGTCCCACAGGACAAGCTCCTGGTGAGGAGCGTGGCTGAAGTAGACAAGGGATATGCCTGTTTCCATTTCTTTGCAAACATCTGGTGGGAGCCCTATGCACTAACTTTATTGGGAATACCTAAGAGCGAGATTTCCTGTTAAATCAATTTCCTGCTCTTCAGCTGGGCTGGCCTTCTGCAGGAAATCTCTGTGGGTTTCCCCACAGGGTGATGAGCCGGGGGATTGCTGTACCGCTCAGGAGAGGGGCTGCCGGGCCTCCCCTTCGTTAGGCTCATGTGTTGCAGACAGGAGATAAGCACCAAATCCACATGCTCCTTCCTGCCTGCCGTCTCCTCACTGCTGTAGGCTCTTTGTTTCAGGCACCTGGAGCAGACCTCTGGTATTAAATTATCACTGTTTTCTGGATAATGTGTTTATGGATTTTTCTGCAGCTTATCTGAAAGGATAGCTACCATTAGGACAACACACATGTGTTTAAGAGCAGTTCAGGCAAAGCTTGCACACTCTCTGAGAGGGACCTGTTGCATTGCCATAGCCAGGAAGGCTAATAAAATGAACAAAGTCACCTGCAGAACATCAGGAACCACTTTGCCATTCAAGGACTAATATAATTAAGGGACAGAGCAAGCAAGCCCCAGGTGTTCTTCAGCCAGTGTGCTAAGGCCTATCCAGGGCTAACTGCTTGTGCTTTGCAGAACCGTTGAGGTCCACAGCGCTGAGACAATTGAAGATACTAAGATGGAGGGACATCAGATAGACACGCTTGGGTTCAAAGGTAAGTGGAAAGAATTTCTAGTTACTGTGATGTGCATAAAATTATTATTGAAATGAGGGAGGAATTTATCAAGCCATAACAATGGAAGAAGAAACTCAAATTGCAGGATGGTCTGTCCAGAAGTGTCTTGAACTTAGACTTTAAACATAAGTAGAATGCACTTCCAGGAGTGAAATACGTAGTGTCACTGCCTAATGCTTATCTACAAGTTATTAATTTACTGCTTTCAGTCCTCATTTAAAAAAAAAAAAAAAAAAAAAAAAAGCAAAGGGGGAAAAAAAAGCACACAGCATATATCCTGGGAAGCTGCCACCTTACAAGTACAAGAGTTTTAGGGCAGGTTGGAGGGAGATGTGAATGGGAAATGTTTAACAAAATTTTGAAAGTGCTTTAGAGGCTTCATCTGTTAATCCTGGTCTAAGATACTGGAAATTGTATGACAAACTTGCTGGGATTACAAGGTCAAAAAAGAGGTGTTTTTTGCTTTCATATGTTTGATACTTGGCATTATATTTTTGTTGTGGCAGCAAGCAATTTCTAAATATAGGATGCTGAACACTTTTCTTTCAAACCAGCCTCTTCACCTCCTACCTCCAGTGTGTGGACAACACGACGAGATGGAGAAGTCAGGCTGAGGATGGATGAACAAGGCATAGGCAGTCAGACACCAAAGACTGTTCATGAACTATTCCAGGAAGCTGCTAGTAAATATGGTGATTATTATGCCCTTGCATCCAAAAAAGGTGGCCAGTGGATAAAACTAACATATAAGATGTACTATGATGAGTGCTGGAAAGCAGCGAAAAGTTTTCTGAAGGTAAGCTTTTGTTGAATTCCCATCATTCATGCTCAGTCAGTTTAACTGCTGAAATGGCTCTAGTCAACTGCATCTTAAACCTGCAAATTCTCTGAGTGTAGGCGAGTCTTACAGTGACAGGGAAATACCTGAACATGCCATGAACAGCTTGGTAATGACCGCAGTGTCTTTGAATTTCTTGCAAGTTGCTTCCACATTTAACTAAAAAAAAAGTGTGTAAGGAAACATTTAAAGCGAGGTGTTTGAGGTATATGGCAAACCTGGACAATGCTCTTCATGAGGCATGTAAATTTTAATCTTTCTATGAAAAAACTCGAAGGGATGCTTATTGGTCAGACTTAAATGTCCAAACTGGCTGAGCCTTTTGTTGGGAGTGCTGCTGGGAGTTAAGATGCTCAGAGAGAGAAACCAATGTTACATGCACTTACTGTTATCATTATGAAGTCTTATTTCTTGAAGTTAAGGCCATTCTGCTTTTACTCTTACGGTGGGATCTTCCACGCTGTATACTTCCACTCTGGGACAAAGCCAGAGAATGGCTGAAGGCGATTTAAAGACTGGGACTTCAACAGCTGGAATTTCATGGCAAGGTGCCTCTGACTGTCATTGGAGCTTGTTGCTCTTGTCATTTTTGGTATCTGACATACCTAACCTGTACTAAATGACTAAATGTCTCAGTAGGTCATGTCTAACTTAAGCCCTTACCTTCTCATTCCCAGTCCAAAGGGAATGGGTAACTACCTGGATTACAGTTTTACAATACCATTAGCGTCAGTGAGCTGGTCATACCAACTGCAGACCTAAGCAAATCCTTTTTTTTCTGCTTACTGATAAAGTGGGGTGGTGTCTGATATAAAACTTAACTGGTTCCATATTAGGTCTTCAGAAGTTTTTCACTGTGAATTACTGTATATAGTAGCATGAACTTTTCCCTTGACGTCGTGCTCACAGCAGAGGTCTTTACATTAACTCTCAGCATTCTTCAAAGGAAAACCAAGATTGCTGTAATCTCATCTCTTGTTTACAGCTGGGACTAGAGCGTTTCCATGGAGTGTGCATCTTGGGATTTAATTCTGCAGAGTGGTTTATTGCTGACATTGGAGCTATCCTTGCAGGGTAAGAATGAGTGTTGTCTCTTGACATGCATTTTGCTTTAGCACTCAGATAGTAATTTCAGTATTCATGTGAGAAGTAGTTTTCGATTGCAAATAACACAACAAAACAAATCACACACACACAAAAAAAACCCAGAACAAAACCAATTGCCTTCATTTGAATTTAATGAAGATGGCTAGAACCTAAACCCTTTACTTCATCATGAACTAATGAGACAAAAGCTTTTTTTTTTTTTTAGCTAGGCGGTGCTCTCAAAATAAGATGAACCGTCGGTTAATCCAAAAGCATGCTTGCTTACACTGTGATTGAAAATATGATGGGAAGTGCTAGAGAATCACAGCACAGCCTTTTTCCACCTGAGGCATTTTGGTCCCTCATACCATTCTGACATTTCCCATGCCCTAGAACAGAGCCTTTGTTCTTGCAGTTAAGCTGTCCACTTTTTGTTGTTTTATGGGAAATTCTTCCTGAAGTTTTTCCTCTGTTAAAGTCTGAAAATGGTCTGAATTTTGCCAGCAACTCTGCTTATCCTCTAATTCTGTGTTTTGCCTTTCTGTTTTTCTTTTTTCCCTTCTCTTTTCTAGTGGATTTGCTGTTGGTATCTACACTACAAACTCTCCTGAGGCCTGTCATTATGTAGCAGAGAACTGTAGTGCTAACATTGTGGTTGTGGAAAACCATAAACAGCTGCAGAAAATCTTAGAAGTAAATATACTTTTTTTTTTTAAATGGCTGGGGGCTGCAGCATCCTGTTGGGAGATGTGGGAGGGTAGATGCCATAGAAGGGTAATGCCTGAGGGAAACGCTGGGTGTGAACGCAGAGGGTGAACTGATTGAGCCTACTTTGCGTGCTCCCTGCTCAAGCCAGATGAGTAGTCACCAGTGCTAATTCTTAGAGGGGTTAAATGGTGGTTCCGTAGCTTAGCAAAGCCTTGAGCTGAAAATACAAGAAGCCAAAATGAACAGCAGAGCATCCCCTAAGGCTGTCTGGCAACATCCCAGTCCAAATGATTATTGTCTCTAGTGAGGCTTCTCCATCCTCTTTCAATACATGGGTGAGATTCTCTTAGCTTCACTTACAGTGGCAAATAGCAGTAGCACGGTCAGTGGTGGGTTACTTAGGCTTAAAAGGGACAGGCAGGATTTGCTTCTGCTCATTAATCTCCCTTCTTAACACAGATTCAGCATGAACTACCTCATCTGAAAGCTATTATCCAGTATGGGGAAGAGCTAAAAGAGAAGAGACCGAATCTGTACTCTGTAAGTACTGAGCATCTTGATGGCTTGTAAATACTGGCTGTGTTTAGCTGATGGTTTGCAACCGTCGCCTTCCACGGGACCATGTGAGCTTAGTGAGGGATTGCTTGCCTTGCTGAAGCACTAGATGTCTACTGTTGTTGAAACCTCGATAATCCATGTTGTAAGGGAGGGTGTTGGTGTACAGATTTCTGCAAGGCAGCCTCGGGTCCCACAGTCACCCCAGCTCTGCACTCCCACTGAATACCAGGCTTGCTGCAGAGCTAGTAAGCTTCTTCGGGGTGGATCAGTCTCCTTCTCTGGTTCTTGCCATGCTGCTTGTGGCAGCCAGAAGACATTGTGGGGCTGCAGTGCGTATTTACAGCCTCTTTCAAATTCTGGCAGACGTTTGGATGTAGGAAAGAGTTTCCTTCCCTTTATAGCAAAGGGTTTAATTTTGCATGTGAATGATAGCCTACAAAGTGATACAGCCCTTCTCTTCTCTATACAGTGGAGTGAGTTCATGGACCTTGGCAAAGATGTTCCAGATACTCAGCTCCACGAAATCATTGCGTCGCAGAAGCCTAACCAGTGCTGTACGCTAATATATACCTCAGGGACCACCGGACAGCCAAAAGGAGTAATGCTCAGCCATGACAACGTAAGTATTGTTTGTAAAGCTGCCCGTTCCAAGAACGGTGTCCTTGGGTGGGTGCTGAGGGAGGGCAGGGGTCAGCTGAAGAATGTGCCTGATGCTAAGATGCAGGACGTGGTAGAGCTGTTGTGTGAGCTGCATGTTCTGTGTTGTGCCAGCTCATAAGAGCTGTCACTTCATACTGATGTGGGTTCTTGTTTCAGTTAACATGGACGGCATCGGCGGCAGGGCGCTTCATAATGCTGACAGATGCTAAAGAAAAGCAGGAGCTGGTGGTTAGCTATCTGCCCCTCAGTCATATTGCTGCACAGATGTCAGATATTTGGTCGGCAATGACATTCGGTGTACAAGTCTTTTTTGCTCAGCCTGATGCATTAAAGGTAAAAATGTAAGATTATAAAAAACCTACAGCCATCCACCTGCTCGTGGCTGGGATGGGTGCTTTAAAATAAACACGGATGGCTTATCTCAGGATTCCGAAAGCTGTGGTAACTCGGTTTGTTTGCTCAGTGACTGACTGCTCCCATTTAAGGGTCTGTTGGTTTGAGGAATATAGCCACTCTGACCTTTGCCTTCTGACTCTGTAGTGCAAGCTGGGATAAGCCGATCAAGCACTTCACAACTAGGAGCTTCTTGGTGTCCCACCTGACACCAGTTCTCTGCCCTGACCACTCGGTTGAGCAATGGCTTTGTATTTGCTCTGTCCATGTTGCAAAACGCCACCACCATGAAATCCATGTCCTGAGAAGAGAACGTTCCCCTCTCAGCACTGTGTCACATTGGCACTGAAAGCGTTGGCCCTTGCTATCTTCTCAAAACCACTGAGCACTCCTGGGGTTCCTTTCTTTTGGTGGCACTGCATCTAGAAATGAGCAATTCCTCAAAATAGAACAGAATAGAAGCTTTGGCTAGTGACCAGTGTTGACCTGAAGCCTACAGTGAGGCGCTTCTGAAAGCTGTATTAAATTCTGCTTTGCTCAGGGCACCTTGGTGGACACTCTGCGGGAAGTGAGGCCAACCGCTTTTTTGGGAGTTCCTCGTGTCTGGGAAAAAATGGAAGAAAAAATGAAATCCATAGGTGCAAAATCATCAGCACTCAGGAGAAAAGTGGCATCATGGGCCAAGGGAGTCGGGCTGCAGACAAACCTGAAGCGGATGAATGGGTAATCATGAACTACACTTAATTTACAAATTACATTAACTTAAATTACAAGTACTAGAACTTTACTATCAGATCAGGAATTACATCCCATGGTAACCAACCAGACTTACAGACAGTAAAAGCCAGATGCAGTCCTTGAACTAGAGGGTGATCAGCAAGGGCTGGTGGGGGAAATTAATTCTTTTACTGATTAAACTAAAATAGGATGAAGGTGAAGGGAGGAAGGGGGAGAAGTTCTGCTGTGTGACCAAGATCTTGTGACCATTTTTCTCTTACAGGTATTCAGAAGTCCCAGTGAATTTCCGCCTCGCCAGGCACTTGGTGTACAAGAAAGTGCGAAAGGCCATTGGGCTGGACCGGTGCACAAAGTGCTACACGGGGGCTGCTCCCATTACCAGAGAGACGCTGGAATTTTTTTTAAGCCTGAACATTCCCGTGTTTGAGCTGTATGGCATGAGCGAGAGCTCTGGACCTCACACAGTGTCTCTACCTCACGCATTCAAGCTTACCAGGTAAATGCCTCTCTGTGAGCAGGGCACTGCTGCCTGCGGGGAGGAGCTGCTTTCAGGTTTCTCCTGACCTGGCGTGTCGGTCTCGCCTGATGCAGCTCATCCCCAGAGTCTTGCTGCCAGTAAAAAGTTGCTAGGGAGCCAGTTCCTTCAGCCACATCTTGCAGATGAAGAGATGTGCCAAGGGCAACAGCAGCGTTACTTAAATTTAACTTGGCCTGGATCCTCTGGGAGCTGAGGAGGAAGCAAAGGATTGATGAGAAGAAGGAGGAATTAGTAACTCTAGCCTACAGTTCACTTTAATGTCAAATGAATAAATGCAGTAAGACTCTGCTTGTTGCTTTGAACGGCTTGTTCAGTCTGCAGAGTAAATACCATCATCAGTAAAAGTTCGCTGCCAAGGACATAAATCATCTAACTCAAAGCTCAGGTGTTTGGGAACAATAAGTGGAAAACACCAGGTGGTGTGTGTGAGTGCTGATCTTTTGGCAACAACAACTTTTTCTGTAGTTCCCTTTACAGAAGCTGATACCTTTTAAGTTTCTAAGTTCCTTGCTTGAAGCAGCTGTAAAAGAAGCTGCCTGGCTTTGTTCAGGCACTTCAGCTTGAGAGGGTACTGCTATAATCTCACTCTGCTGCTCAGCTATTGAATTATTAAAAAAACCCCAAACAACCAAACCCAAAAACCAACCAAAACACGCCATGGGTTTGTGTTCTCTTTAAGCTGTGGGAAGGAAATCACAGGCTGCCGGACACTGATCCATAAGCCAGATAGAGATGGCAACGGGGAGATCTGCTTCTCGGGAAGGCACATCTTCATGGGCTACTTGAACATGGAAGAAAAAACCAAAGAGGCAATTGATGAAGATGGCTGGCTGCATTCAGGTGACCTTGGCAAGCATGATAAAGATGGATTCCTCTACATCACTGGCAGAATCAAAGGTAACATGTCCACTGACTTGAGTGTCTTGAGGCTGTGTAGTACTGTGACACGATGCGCTCAGACCCCGCTAGTTCTGTGGGTGTGACTTGCACAGAAGAACATCTAAATACTTCTGAAGTTCTGAACATGCATGTGGCTGCAGGGTCCTGCTGCTGGGAAGGCGAGGGATGGCCTCTGAAACCAGTGTGCGTTGAGTAAGGAAGAAACCTTCTGACTTCAGAAGCAGGAGTTGGTGCTTGGTTGGCTTTGAGGTGCTGGAGCCACCCAGCTGCGTGTGCTGCCAGCTGCCCCCAGTTTCAGCTGGCTGTGCCAGTTACCCTCTTAAACAACAGCTTAAGGCTGCTGTGACAACAGCTTAAGGCTGCTGTGACAACAGCTTGCAGCATTGTAGTTCTTGAGACACCGCTTTGCCCAGCCCCAAATAAATCCAATTTCATGTGATTCTTAATCATCAGAAAGGTCATGCAAAGCTTTAAGGAGCTGCTTTAAGAAATAGAAGACAGCTGAGAAAGACAGGCTGTCTCCTGCTCGGCATCACACTGCGTACACACACTCAAACAGCCTGCCCCAGCAAAACTCCTGCTTCACTTTCTGAATCACTTGGGTACCAGCTCACACACCGTAGAGCTGCAGGTGCCTGTGCTGGGGTACTGAGGTGCTCAGACACCACACCCCATTTTCCCAAACTGCAAACATCTCTGGAGCTTTAAAGCAGCTTTTGCAATGCTGTTTGTGTGCACACCTGTCTCCTCTCCCTGAGCCTGGCTGGCATCCTTCTGATTCGCTGCCTTCTGCAGCTGTTGGAACACAGACTCGCTCTGATCCAGCAGATGCAAAGGAGCTGTCAAGTTATTTCAGATTGTGAAGGAAGGGGGGAAAGCTCCTAAGTGTTAATAGAGATTTGACTGTTTTCCAGAGCTCATCATCACTGCAGGAGGTGAGAACGTTCCTCCCGTTCCAATCGAGGATGCTGTAAAAGATGCCGTTCCCATCATCAGCAATGCAATGTTGGTTGGAGACAAAGCAAAATTCCTTGCTATGCTTCTAACGCTAAAGGTAAGGGAAAACAGCGTGGGAATCCACCTGTGTTGCTGAACACATTTAATTCGAGCGAGGAGGGTAACTGTTACGCATTTTCACAGCATCCTGTAGAGACAGGAGGCATCGTGGGGTATGACTAGTAGCCGAGTGGCAAACAGCAGTTGTAACTACAGGCAAATGAGTGTTACCACTCGATCAGGTTCTTCTGTTATTCAGGACAACTGTTTCCCTCTGTGCCACGCAGGTCAGAAAGAAACAAGCAAAAGCCCTAAAAGTAAGGCTGAAAACAGAAACCCTTCTGCTTTTCTTGCCTGTTTTCCCTGTGCCCTGAAGCAGCCTGGGCAGTAACAAGCTGTCTGTGGTTTCTTTTTAAGACCCTGGCTTTAAACTCCACAGTGATGCATCTGTGGTGGCCTGCGTGGGCTTCCCTCGAGCCCCGCAGGCTGGGGGGCTCAGGACTACGCTGGTCACTCGTTAGTGAGAGCAGCACTGGCCTCCTCGCCCCTGTGCAGAGGCACCAACCCAGGCCCTGGGGGCGGTGGGCCATCCTGCCCTTGGCCAAGTGTCACTGTTCGGCTGCTGTGGGATGTAGGGAAGTAAACTGGGGTCCCCAAAAAAAGGTCAAGCAAAAAAGCGATCAACTCGGGATAGCGCAGGAGGGATTTGGAAGATAAGCTGCATGCCCGGCTGGCTCCGTGGTGTCGACACGGCTGCTGCGTGGGCAGAGGCCTGCAGGGGCCTCACCTGCAGTTTGCCCCAGTGAGCTCTCGTTGCAAGCGGTGGTTTGCGTCAAGCGTGTGAAAACCACAGAGGCTGGTGGGTGGGCCCTTGGCCCCGGGATGGGGAGGGAGATGGGGTGGCTTCCCCCAGCTGTAAGGCTTGTGAGGACGAAGGGAACCGTGTTCGGCAATAGTTACCTCTCCGACCTCTCCTGCAGTGCAACGTGGATGTAGAAACCGGCGAGCCAGCAGATGACCTGACTGCGGAAGCTATTGAATACTGCCAGAAACTGGGCAGCAAGGCTACCAAGGTCTCCGAAATTATCAGCAGCAAAGACAAGGCTATCTATGCGGCTATCCAGAAGGGAATTTCGGCAGTCAACGAGGGAGCGGTCTCAAATGCCCAGAAAGTCCAGAAGTGGGTCCTTCTGGAGAAGGACTTTTCTGTCCCTGGTGGAGAGCTTGGTGAGTGGCGGGTGGGGCTGTTGGGGCGACCCTGTCACCCTTCCCTCGGGTATGGAACAGACCCCAGTACACAGGTGCTACCCGCGGCCTCTCCTCGCTGGGGCTTTTCCATGCCGTTGTGGGAAGGGTGGGCTGAATTCCCGCTCCTGCCGGGCAGAGCTGAGCCCCGCGCACCCCGGTTCTGCGCTGTCGCTGGCAGGAGGGCTGCGCCCTTCCAGTTCGCAGGGGAAGGCAGGCAGGTGTATCGATGGCGCAGAGCAGGGCAGAAGTCCGTGTGTGCTCTGGCTCTTGCTCTGGGCTCGCTTCACTCCAATGTGGATTTGTGGCTCTCAGTGGTGCCGCCACCATTAAAACCTTGTGCCATGGTTTTTCCCACAGGCCCAACAATGAAGCTGAAGAGACCAGTGGTGGCACAGAAGTACAAAGACCAAATCGCTCAGTTCTACCTGGATGCGGATAAACCTGCTGCCGCAGGGAACACCCTCCAGCAGTAGCCTGGAGGCACATTGCCCCGCTGGGAAGGATCCCCTGGGTGCCCTTGAAATAAAGGAGGCTGGGTCAGCGTGCAGCCCTCCCGCATCGCTTACCTGCGCATTTCTTGGCCCTCGTACTGCAGCATGTTGGGTGTGTTCGTGCCCAGTGTTCCCCCGTCTTTTGTTCTACCGCTGAGGTACTCCTGAGTGTCTCTGCTGTGTATTTTTTGTCTTGCCACTTTTAGAAGGGCAGTGCAACGTTTACCTTCAGTCCATATTACAAGTTCTGTTTTAACCAAAGTTTCCTTTTCCTGAGCTGAGCGTAAAACAAGCAGGAACTGTCCTTTTCCTGCTGGGGGAGAAACGTAGGTTTCTTTTTGTAGTGGTGTACGCCCCTCCCTCCTGCTGCATGTTTAACTGCATGCTGATGACATCCGAATTATTTTAAGTCTCTTTACTAACTATCTTCTGTCAAAGATGACAAATGCCATGTGCCTGCACACGCTGGTTAAGTGTGTATGGGGAACCTCATGTGTATCAGATTTGTCTGTGCAATATTTTGAGTCCATTTTATATTTTTGAGTTATATGAAGCCATAAATTGTATTGTTAAAATAGTACAGGCGGCCTGTGCTCTGAGAAGCCTCTTACATGAGGGACTATTTATGAGGCGCTGTACAAATGTGTGTGAAATCTGTCCGTAGTCTTACAGTTGTAGAGGTGCTGGCAGGAGCATCCTGGAACGGGGCAGGGGGGCTGAGGCTTTGTGCCGTGGGGAGGCAGCAGCGTTGGGAGCACAGCCACCCAGGGCTGGTGCTGTTGAAGGCCAGCTGGCAGCCGCGCCAGGGACCGTGAAGGCCCGCTGCGTTGAATTCATCGAACGCAGGACACTGGGTCACCGCAGTGGTTGCACGAGGCCTATTACAGCCTGCCCAGTGCCTGCGGGGCCAGTTAAGCCCAAGAGGCAGTGAAGGATTGCTTGTCAATGGCTTCTTTTGAACTAGAAATCACTGGCCAAAACCAAGTGGAACAGCCCTGCTCCTGGATTCCAAGGAGTATTTCCCACAGCCGCAGGAGGAGCAGGAGGCGATGCACACTGCCATGCTGCGGGGGGGCAGCTGCGCTATTAAATAACACAAATGGCTCAAGTACTGAGCTGCACCTCCAGCTCTACTTGCACCCCAGCCTGGCTGTGGCGGGCATTAGCGGGACCTGGGGGGGTTAAACCTGAACCTTGTCTCCGATCTGGGCTCGGTGAAATTATGTTTCATTTGATGGCACCTGCCTGGAAGTAACACGCGATTGTAACTGCGGCTGCTCTTGTGCAGTTCTCAGCTGTCTGCATATGCAATGTCTCCAGCGCTCCGAGGAATGCCTAATAAACTGCTGCTCCTGCCTGAACACTCCCGTGATTTCTGCCCACCACGGCTTGGCTGAGGTCGGGGCCAAGGCGCCGGGGTGGCAAAAGGGTTCATTTGCCTTATGGCGGGGAGCTGCAGCCGGACCAGCTCCTTGCGAGGCTGAAGATGCTCCCGTGGGCACCAGGGAGGAGGCTGATGGGCACAGGCACTGCAGCACTCGCGAGGGGCACTGAGCTCCTGCCCTGAACCTTTGCTCACGGGCAGGGTGAGGAACGGGAGGGCCCGAGCTCAGCCTCACTGTTGGGGTCATGGGAACCTCTCCCCACCCTGCAGAAGGTGAGAGGCAGCGCCTGGCCCACCCTGGGCAAAGCTTGCCGGGCGCTCGCTGCTCCTCCCTGCTGTGGTGAGCAGTGGGGAACCTACCACAATGAGCATTTAATCAACTGACTTAACTCCGAAGCGTTCCCGGGCACCAGAGGCCTCCACAGCCATCCTGCACCTGAAACAGGCTCCCTTCTTCGCTTTCCACGGCCGAGCCCCGGCGCTGCCCGCGGGCAAGGGGCTGGCAGAGCTGAAGGGTGGGCGGCGGCGCTTCAGGGAAGCCTCATCGCTGTCCCTGGAGAAGCAAATACAACAAGACACACTTGCAGTTTTACTTTTCCATCTTACTTTATTTCACTTTTTCTAGAAAATTCCTCCATAGTTCCACAAATTTAACAAAAAGTTTAAAATTCAGGACAAACAATCCTGTAACGTATTACAAACATGATTATTTTAATTTTTTTTTAATCTTGAAGTTAGTCTTGGGCCAGCTGAATTTCTTACAGCTGAGTGAAGAATTCATTTCCCAACACAACTTTTAAAATCCTCAAGTGACAAGGTATTTAATACCTCGGCTCTAGGCAGAAATACAATTAAAAATTATCTAGAAGTTGAAGTACTTACATTTTTCTTTTAGGAGTGCAAACTCATCTTGTCAGTTTTTGATGGCTATTTTGCGCCCCCGGGAAAGCAACACCGATCAATTTGCCTTGTTTTGGAAGTAATACTCGTACAAGGTGCACAAGGGCTGGCGCCAGCAGCGCACCAGCCAGCGAGTGCCAGGCGCCGGGGCCAGGAGAGAGAAGCTCCCAGTATCCCCACCGCGCTCCAGTGCATTCGCCAACGCGGCAGCTGAAATTTTGCAGAACCAGAGCGACTCAGGTCTCTGCTTGCGGAGAACGTGACGGGGCAAGCTCCGTAAGGGAAGTTTCAACCTCTCTCACCATCAAATACCTTCAAGATCTGACAAAAACTGCTTCTGGATTGTTGCATCAATTGCTTTGCTAGTTCTGATGCTACCACCGCACACTGCAATAGAACTGGTGGCAAAATCATTGCACTTCCATGTATTCAGCCTGACCGCAGCACAGCCAGTCTCGTTACCTACGTGTCCAATACTCCTCAGCTGGTCTGTTGGAATCCAGCCAGCCTTACTATCCCTTTTTTTCTCTCTTTTTTTTTTTTTTTCCTTTTAACAGTAAATGTCAGTAATCAAAGCCTCAAGGCTTAATACATACGCAGACCAAGACAGCAGGAAAACACTCCTGACCCCTCTTTTGCCCTTTAATACAAAGGCCAAGGACAAAGGAGAAGCTGTGTCCTGATCTCACCTCCAACACGACTCAATTCAACGCGACTCTGAAAGCCTTCAGGCTGCTCAGCACTTGTTCACGCCTTCAGTAACAAGACGAAGGACACTGAAAAGTAACAGAGTTCTGTCCATTTTCCTTGGAAAAACCATTATGGCTAGAAGTCAATTTTGGATAATTTTTTTTTTTTTCCTTTTTTTAACAACGCAAGCTACTACACATCCTCGAAGACCTGAAGCAATGCTGACAGCAGCACTGCCACCTCCTTCCTAGAGTACAATAATCCATCCATGCTCTCAAGAGTGACACAAGAACAAACACTTTATCCACAAATACCTGTACACGGCATGTTCAGAACAGCATTCAGCCAGCCTATAGAGAATCTACACAGGGAACTCGTTCATATGTAACTAGAAGGGGACACAAGACGAGGCCCAAACGTGACCGTTCTTTGTTTGCAGAGTCATTCCTCCTGTGGTCCCCGACGCTACCACATACCCCAAAAAACAACAACTCTGTAGAACAACTAAGTACTTGCAAGAAACCTTTTAGTAACAAATCAGCATGTGCACACAATGGAAAAGAACTATTGCTGGGGGAACAATCCTATTTCAGGTTTTCAAGGAGATTATAAACAGTCTAAAAAAATCCATGTGTAAAATACTTCTTATAAAAACCAAACAAAATTCCTATCAATGCTCATTAGACTTCACAAATAAAAGTCGGTTCCAGGACAGGCGATGCCACGGCCGCGGGCGGCCCCTTCCAGCGGAGTTCAGGAACACCCTCCCACACGTGTTCTTGGACTGGCTGGGAGCAGCGCGACCATTCGGAGCGTTACAGGAGAAGGGGGCAGAAGGGAGGTGGCACCTCCGATCCCTCGTGGGCGACTCTGGAAGCTACTGAGAGTCCCAGGAGAAATGAAGTGCTGCCAGGACAGGCGACACGGATACAACAGCTGTGGGAGCAGGTCGCCCGGGTGGAGAGAGGAGGCAAAGACCTCGGGAGATCTTGGGCTCAGGCTGGCTACCACCACCGCTCCTACTGCTTCGGGGACCACGCCACCAATCCCCCCTTCGCTGGGGGCAGCAGACAGGAGACACTGTGTGCCAGGGACCCCTGCACGCCCAGGGAGCAGAGGTTGGGGCTGTAGTGACCGCACAAGGCTTGCCTCCTCCACACCACAGGCCCAACAGAGACCGTGAGTAGCTCGCATGTACCCACCACACCTAACGCAGCACATGGGCGAGTCTGTGACACTCGTGGGCTGCGTCTGCCGTCCTCCACCGCTGTGCATCCCACTGCCAACCAGGACAGAACTGCAGCTCCTCCTCCTCTTCCCACTGTCCTCCACCTTCTCAGTGTACTTTTGCGCACAGGATTTCTATCCAGGCTTGGCATTGTCCATCAAGAAAGAAAACAGCTGAGATCACTGTCGTGACAGGGTTTGCACCTGGCATGAGCTTGATTTTTTATATATATATATATATATATATATATACACACACACACGACACATGAAAGATGGTACAAAGACAAAATTAATGGGAATCGGGTCAACATGACCCAACTCAAACAAGCTTATCATCATATTGCCACTTAAGTTGATTAGTTGCAACATTTCCATGATAAAGAAAGGGATAACCCAAAACAAGGGACCGCAATTTCATAATAGAGAAGGGACAGCAAAGCCTGGCGTGACACAACCCCTCTGCTCCCACACGGGGCTTTCACAGGTACGGAGGGCTGCTCACGAGCAGGAGGCTCCTCGGGACCACTGCTCCCCTCCTTGCCGCCTGCAGCCCACTGAACATTTGGCAAAAGCTTACACACCGATTGGGGAAATAGAGCAATTCTTAAAAAATAAAAACAAAACACACAAAACCCAACCCCGACTGAATTTAGGGAATAGGAGCATAATGCAGTCTTGATGAAAGCTACGGAACTTCCATCACACCCTCCTAGACAACACATGGAAGTCAATACTAGTTTAACTAGGAACATAGGAAAGATTCTGGATTAGTGTTTACCATTTCCTGCCACTTCTTGGCCAGGCAGCAGGGCGAGAGGGGGAGGAGGAAGCAAACCTGACTTCACTTGTTTTTTTACATCAGCGTTTTCCAGGTGCGTCCAAAGATAAAAATTCTCCCTTGTTTTGGTTTTCCCAAAGTACAGCCACTACTATAGGGGCCACTGTAGGAGATTCCTCTTTGAGAACATAGAACAAAACCAATCACGTATTTTGGCAAAGTTATTAAACACTGACAAATGAGAAGACGACAGGTGAGCCCCTTCCAGAGCACAAAATGCTTTGAAGATTGCTGTTCAGCTTCCACACACTAGAAATTGTCCACAAGAGGCATTTTAACAAACAAGTCAAATCTTATTAAGCGCCCTTCCCCTGCCATAGCCATTAAAAAACATAACAGAAAAACACACCCTTAAGATCATAAGACCCAACTAGGCCCTTCTTATACATACAGTACATACATATATATAATATATATATATAAAATATACAGCTTACAGTTTCGTAGTCCTATTACAGTTAAAGCAGACTGAAAGGAGTGAGACTTTGTTTAGGAGCTCAGATCAACAAACAAGACATCTCAAAACCCCAGCAGGAGACAGCAGATTCTAGAGGCCTCTTCAAAGAGCACGAACTGTCTCTGCAGGAGGCTGAAGGTCCTGCGCGTGGAACGATGCCCTGTAGGAATAGGGAGCCAAATTACAGCAGTGCTCTGTACCGAACCGTGGCAGAACTAACTGGCAAGTGATCAAAACTGGGATCTGTCCCCTCTCCTCTGCAGCAGGCCAGCAGGACCCCGGGAGGCCTCCTCTGTCATCAGTCTCTCGGCTAGCTTTGTAAAAGCCAATCTTACTTACACAGCACGAACGCTTCTTCACAGAGCTGGAGGGAATGGGACTCACTAGAGCTCTCCGCAGGCAGGCTGGTCCCTAGATTTGATGAAGAAAACATCATCCACACTTCTTCAGATCTCAGAGACGCCTGAAAATGTGCTCTTAAAACACAGTTGCTTGAAGTAAAACCAAAAAGTTCACACTGTGCAGCTAAGTGCAGCACATCTTTTGCTCTACTCAGGACCTGTGCCCAAGCATACTTATGAAGCTAGGGAGGACAGACTCAGCAATATGGGTGCTTGTTTGAAGCCTACAAGAAAGTGCAGCTGGCTGTGCATTCGTCGAGCATGGCTGTTCTCTAAGGCAGTGCTTCGGGTGAATCGAGAGAATAAGAAGGCCTAGTTCCATGGGTTCGTTTCCTGGTACCAATAAACGGGATTTCTGGTTTCAAAAGCAGCCTGCTTCTAAGGCCAAGCGTCATGTCGCTACTGCTTCCAAGTAGCTCTGCAGCTTACGGACGGTTGTCTCATCCAAGGAGAAGAGGTCAAAGTCAAAGGTTGTGTTGGTAACATTAAAATGCCCGGTTTC